>CM055869.1:39135982-39735982 GCA_029582165.1 Portulaca oleracea
AATATTATTTTACGACGGTACAAAAATAAGCTCATGATATTGAATAATTTTCAAAATAAGCCTACCATTTAAAATATTTTAAAAAATAATTGACAATTTGGAATAAGTTAAAATCTGAAACATATCATTTCTCAAAAAATCAAATTCAATGCATGTTGATCTATCATATCATATCATACTCTATATAAAAAAGGAGAGTTTGGTTTGTTGTTGTTTGACATCACGTGAGGAGCACGCTGCTGTAGGGCTGTGGGCTGTCGTTTATTTTTTTTCTTTTCTTTTGTTGTACTTACTTGGTTGTGTTTAATTTACAAAGAAAATATCTTGCTCTCACTCGGTCCAATTAAATGTGGCCATAGATGGGTTCAACAGAGGGACACAATGGCAAGACCCTGAATCTAGCTACTAATGAATATTAGGGATGAGATGATACACTACTCTCTAATCACTGAACCCACAAAATACATAAAAGAATTAAAGTTAAAGAAAAGGCACGTTATGGGCGTTGGTCCAAAATAATTATTATTATTGTTATTTTAGAATTTAGAGTGTATGATGGATAGAAAGTATTTCAATAGGTCATTTATATCAGTAGTATATTTAAATATATAGATTTTTAAATATATATTGTTTATTATTGGATAAGTATTGAGTAAGTTAAGTCCCGTTACTTCCATTATTTATTAAATATATAAATTTTAAATATATATTATATTAACATATACGGTAAATAAGATAGTCTGGGAATAGGAAAGTAAGAATAAGAAAAATAGTTATGAGTCAGGGAGGCATGAGTAAAATAAATTTATCCGTCTCAAAAAAAGATCTAAATATCTTATTTTTATTACATTAATATTGTTATTGTTTTTACACTTTTTAATATATGTGATTTATTTTTCTAAAATAATGGTTATGAAATTTTCAACTACCATAGTTCAAATATTTTTTTAACTATGGTAGAACTTTCAAGGTTAGAAAATATAAGAAAAGAGAAGTTAGGTAAGGATATAGAGATAAGTAATGTCTTATCATCTTTTTTTTATTATTTTAATAGATTTAGTAAATAAAATACAGAATTTTAAATACACATTATCTAAAATATAATGTTGTTCTATTGGACGGCAAGGTAAAATAAAATTAGGTTAGGTAGGGTAAAACAAGGATAATCCTACCAAGTAAAAAAATAGGATCTAAGATTATATTGAAAACGAGCTTTACATCTTTGATTCTATTGTAGTTTATTTAATGAGTAAATTAACTGCAATAACATTTGTACTAAATCTATATAATTTTCTACATCTAAAAATATTCATTACCTACTTTATGTATCCAACTTTTGCAAATCCACCTAAAAAAGATATAATTATGTTAAAGATCCGTCCATTGGAGGAGCATTGTAATTAGTAATTGAGAAAAAAAAAATCAATTATGGTCAAATTTTCAGAAGGATAAGGATCAGTGAGCGCATCATACGAGGAAATTCGAACTATGGCAGAACTCGCAGTCGCAGTCATTTTGCTAATACAATACTGAAAATTTACGGAGAAAGGGAAAATTGGAAGGCGTTCTTTATTTGTTGCTGTCGTTGGAAGTGGAAAACAATGGCGAAACCAGGGCATACAGCCAGTAGCTCTAGCCGATGGTCACTCTCTGGTATGACTGCACTTGTCACTGGCGGCACTCGTGGAATTGGGTTTCTCTCTTTCTCTTTCTCTCTCTCGTTCTTGCCTTTCACCGATAATAAATATCAATTTTTATCCATTTGTTTTTGTCTCACCCGGATGATCGACAATTCACTTTCTTAGTCTGCTTGTGTATCTGGGCACTCGTCAAATATCGGGTTTAATGTGATTTTGTATCTGAGCATGCAAGTAGTGTTCCTTGTTGGTATGATTTTCTGTGTTGGATTTCAATTTGCAGGCATGCTGTGGTGGAAGAACTTTGTGGATTTGGGGCAAGAGTCCACATTTGTTCGAGAAACGAGGCCGAGTTGAATAAATGCTTGAAGAATTGGGAAGCTAAGGGTTTTGTGGTTACTGGTTCTGTCTGTGATATCTCTTCTCGAGAACAGAGGGAGAAGCTCATACAACATGTCTCTTCCACCTTCGTTGGCAAGCTCAACATTCTAGTAAGATTTCCTTCTCCGACCTTTCTCATTCAGTTGACTTCTCTATTTGGGTAATTCCTCATATAGTTTTCCATCATTGTTCAGTTCCTTGCTCTTTCATTGTTGAACATGGTTGCCCAATGTGATCTGCATTTCAACGGGGTCTTTCTAGTCCTTTTGTTCCTAACCCTCTTGTGGACTGTGGATATTGTGGTCCTTGGTAGAAGAACAACGGAATTAGGGATGTCTTGAAGCTTAAACTTGGACAGACCCTGAATTCATACCTATGCACTTGTCAAAAGTTTAATTTCTGTCGGAATCATGAAATACGCTATATATTTGAATAGGTTTAGATTCTAGTTGTCTGTCCTAGCTGGAACTAAACTTTTTCAATCTTTGATATATATGGTGGATTCGTCTCGCAAGTGCATTTTGTGTATTGACCGATGTTAGATTTGCATCATCCTTGTGATATCCTACTCACCCAGTTGCTTTCAGAACACCTATGTTTGAGAAGTTTCAAATGCTGTTTTATTGAATGAATTTTAGGGCCGCTTGATTTGGCCTATTGAACCGTGGAGCTTAGTCTAAAAAGTGCAATCTGGGTTCGCCTAGGCTCAAAAATGCGCAAAGCCCAAACAGTTGCGGTTGGATAAGAAAAGTTCCTACTTATAGGTACTTAAAACGAAGGTTAAGAACTTTTGTTTTACAGTGATGTCAACGGTCAACCAACCCTCTTACTTTTCATGATTTTTCTGCATTTGTAACTTTTCCTCTGTTCCCTCCTCTCTCTCTCTCTCTGTCTCCCGTTTACCCCTCTGTCTCTCCTAGCCCAAAGCAATGCAAAGTGCATGCTATGTTTTACACTTGTGACTCCAGGAAGATTGTTCCACACTTGTGAGCTATGTTACCTGGACCGGACCCTTCATTTTACCCTATTACACTAGTGTTGGCGATGAGGCCCATGACACTCCATAGATAAGACATGGGATACTTGTTGGGCACTTGTCCAATCTCTTGAAGCATTGAGGGTGAAAAAAGATTAGGGTTATAAGGTTTTTCCCTTCTAAGTTCATTAAGTCTTAATGCTTTTTTGGCGTTTCATGGTTTGATATGTGGATTAGCTTTAATTTATGCAATAACCTTGAAAATCAATATGCAAACACAACTTTAACATGTAAAATGATAAGTTCCCACATCTGCATCCATGTTTTATACGTCGTCCTTTGGTCCTGAATTTTGGAGCTTAGTGAGTCGGAAACTTGGATTTCTGTCCATGTTTGACAGCCATGTCTCGGTTCAAGTAATGTAGCTTGTGAGGCTCTTCATTATGTTAAGCCATTGTATAATAGATTGGCATCACTCCTCACCTACACTAGATCTTTCTCTATCTTTATTTCAAGTGCTTGCAGATTCATGTGGATCTACACTACCCAAACTCGCCCTTTCAGGATGCCGTGCTAGGGTTGACACGACACGACCCCGGACACGTGTTTGACCCGGCCCTAACGCTTGGACATGGCGGCAGGCACGATGGAGGTTGGTTGAACGCACAAATCTTAGTAGTGAACACTGAATAGTCATGGTGTTAATGCAGAAAAAGAGGGGGAGAGAGAGGTAGGCATCGGCGCTATAGACTATAGAGAGAGAAAGATCCGTGTGGCTGTGCAATCTCCTATTGTTCTGTTTAGGGTTTCTTGTTTCCTCTTTTTTATTCTTGGGTAATTAGCTGTTGGGTCGTAGTGTAGGTAATTGAGCTTGGACCTTTTTCATTAACACAACACATGCAACATTGTAAAAAAAAAGAAAAAAGAAAAGAAAAGAATCTAACACAACTTTTTTTAAAAATTTTAATAATATTATCTTCTAATATAATTAAATATACGATTCATCAAAAAAATTATATATACTTAAATATGTTATGCAACTTTCGGGTCTTCTACCCATGCCGTGTCGGACCCTTGGGTACCATGTCCCTGTGTCCGCAATTTTTAAGGATGCCATGTGCTACCGTTGGATCTGTACCTGTGTCCCGAGTCCAGATAACATAGATGTATATGGAATATGACATAGTCATACTACACAATGCCTACAGGTAAATAATGTTGGTACAAACATCAGGAAACGTACTGTTGAATTCTCTTCTGAAGAATATTCACGACTTATGGCCACCAATTTCGATTCTACTTATCACCTTTGCCAACTTGCCTACCCTCTGCTGAAGAATTCCGGAGCAGGAAGCATCGTGTTCATATCTTCAGTTGCAGGGGTTACGAGTATCGGTACCGGCTCTGTTTATGCTGCTAGCAAAGGTGTGTTGCTGCTTCTTTATTCCTCATGTTCATTCCTGTTGAAGGCTGCATGATTCTTTGGTGACTGTTTTGTATGTGCTCCTCAGCTGCGATGAATCAGCTCACAAAAAACCTTGCTTGTGAATGGGCGAAAGACAATATAAGGTCCAACACGGTTGCACCTTGGTATACTAGGACGTCGCTTGTGGAGCCTGTAAGACACTTCTACCTGTTGCATCATCAGTTTGTTATCAAGTCTTTGTCATTATAAGGAATGTTTTGGGTTGCACATCCTGTGTACGGAAAAATTATATTGGAATCAGCAGGGAAATAACTGTGTCTGAGCAACCCCTGTTATCTAACTGTTTTATTGAGTGAAGTTGTGATATTCAGCTTTAGAGTATCACTGGCAATCCTTGTAGGACTTCCCAAATTTGGGTACCCGGCAAAAACTCATAGAGGTCATTTGGTTCATTAGTGTTCTAGTGTGGGTTGCATTAGGAACGAACCAAAAGGTAAGTGGTTGTTGTCTAATTCCTGATATCACGTGTTCAGTTATAAATGAGAAAGTATGACACCAGCAGTATTGGTTTATGTAAACCAATGAAGAATGAGGGGTTTACTAAAACCATATACCTGTTTCATGGCTCCTCGTGTATGTCGTTCTAAATAAGAAGACACAAATAAACATTAAGTGTGAGAATGAGTGACTCCATTACCATACCTTGATTGAAAAAGAGGTGAACCAAACCTCTTGATGGCTCATAGCTTCATCTTAGTTTTATTAATGGAGGTCATATACTCGTATCAAGGAAGCAAAGGAAGTGGAGTTTTACCCAGTTATTTGTTTCTAAGTTTCCCAAAAGCTAATAATATCCGTAACTAAAGGCAACTGGTTACATCAACACTAATTTCTTGGACATATGGGAGGTCTATTGGGGATTCGTACAAACCTTTTTTTTTTTAATTTTTAAAAGCATAGTATTTTGGTATGCATTTCTCTTGAAAATGTGCATACTTGTTCAGAGATTTGCCATCCAACTATGATGTAATGATTCTTTTGTCGGAATTCTGTTTCAATGCGTAGTATCTCGTCAACTTACATATAGTAAAGCTCCTCACGAGTGTACTCATCTTTTCTAAAATTGTTAGAAATTTTTAAAAGCTGGTACATGCTAACACAGATTGTGTTTAAGACTTTCTGAATGTCTCGCTGTTGATTTTTTTTTTAAATTTTTTTTTATCCCCACATATCATGGACATACACAATCATGAATACCATTGAATGAAAATTTTGCAATACATATAATTGCCTGAAAAAACAGGGAATAACTTACAAAATAGTCCGAGCACACAAACCTCATGTTATGGAATGTGATTCATGTTCTTGAGTGATGTTTCTTAGAGTAGTCTCCAGCTACTTGAGATTAAAACTTTTTTAAACAAAATTACTTAGAAAGTTCAGTTCTCTTGTACGAAAATGACTTCGCAGGTTTTAGGTGCAATGATAATTGGACATATTGTTTAAAATGCTGTTAAGTTTCCATAATGACCAACCGCTGTTACTGGGATGAACATACAAGATGAGATCGGATCTTCAGTGGAAGTTCAGATGTTTGGCCCTTGCTTATCTTATTGTGTCATTACTACTAGGCTACTAGCTTCTCCATGAACCCCTGGTCCCCGAGTCAGCCTTTTAGTTTACTTTGTTTGACATCCCTTATCTACATCTTTCTCCTACTCTCTTTTCAACTTGCATGGTCCAGTAATGATGGGTTTAACCTAAGCAAGCATTATACATTTTTCCCATACTATGTTCATCTTGATTCGCGTTTTCGGGAGATTGGCAATGTATGTTGTAGGTTATATCTTGTAAGTCAGGGATTTAAATGTCGCTCTGTTTCAGTCCTGGTACCATTGGCTGATTTAGACTTTAGATTTCCTTGTTGAATTGCTTTTATGTGAATCAATTTTGAGGTGACTTGTCCAGCTAATTGTACATTGATGTTTAAGATGGGGCGTTTCCTGTACCCTAGAACAACTCCTACTAGTACCGGTCCCATTCTTAGTGCTTTTGAGATCCTCCAAACGCGGGAGTGATAGTGGGAGTTGCTTTATATGAGTTAGAAAATGGCCCATCTCAAGTGAAATACTCTGGCAATGTTTGCTTCACAAAACAAAACCCTTTTGCCTTTTCTTTTTTATGCTAGACTCTAATTCCTCCAATAATTACAATAAGAATAGGCAAGTCCAGATGCTTTGTAGTTCAGGGTATTGGTGAGGATTCAATGATTGGTGTTCTGTTTTGTGTTTTACATTGTAAACAATGTTGCTGTTCTTCTTTGTTGGGTAGTACTTGGGGATTGAGTTCTGGGTTTAAGTCCAAACCTACTTACTGAGAATTAGGTTAGTTAGTAGTCACAAGTTGGGGGCAGTTTGTCAAGCTCTCTTTCTCATTAAACATAATCACTGCGAGAACTTTATTGAGTTTAGCTGTAAACAGAAGTCAATATACAACAACATACCCTAAGGGGATCCAGATGTTGACATCCTTCCCTTCATGCATGGTGGTGCATGAAGAGACTAATAGGCACAAAGTCATCTTGTCAGATAATTAATTGAGATCATAATTTCCTTTTTCGTTAAGAATTATGTACCCTCAACATGAGCTTAGTCAAACCCTTACTAAGCACAAAGTCATCTAGTCAGATTTGGGTAAAAGGTTCCAACGTGATCACCTCCTCGAGCTCAAATGTGGTGGAGTGGATCCAACAGTCAGATAATCCTGAAAAAGATGCATTTGTTTTCCATAAGACTTGCCCCTCAGGCTTAGGTGGGGCAATTGGTTTAACATATGCATTCAACTTAATAGATTTAATGAACTTGTTTTCAGTTGCTTGCTGAAAAGAGCTTCGAAGATAAGGTGATATCTATGACGCCTCTGGGCCGAGTGGCGGAACCCGAGGAGGTGGCATCCCTGGTGGGCTACCTCTGCCTTCCTGCAGCCTCTTACATCACTGGACAAGTTATTTGTGTTGATGGTGGGATGACTGTTAACAGTTTCAATGCCCTCTTCTAGTTTCTTCTTTCTATATACTCCTCTTTCCTATAAAGATTATATTTAACCTTTTTTTCTGGATAACTAAACTTTTTCACAACAGTATTTGCCCTATTTTCTTTTACTAGGACGACTGTTAACAGTTTCAATGCCCTCTTCTAGTTTGATGGTGGGATAACTAAACCCTAAACCCTAAACAAATCACCGAATACATTGAAATCAGACCAAATGCTGCATCAAACAATATACTAAACAGGAACAGCAAAGCAAAAATTAAAAAAAAAAAAAACAAACCTACACTTGAACTTGAAATAGTTTTAGTCAATAAATTAAAAATGTTGGATGGTCTGGTGAATGTGTGCTATTACATATCTTATGCCAAGATACTATTTTAACTATCTTGTTTTATATGAAATTAATATTACTACGATTTTGGATACCAATTTTTTAGATCCTATTGATTATTGAATTTCAATAAGTTTGCAATGCATTGGTCATGTGTCAATAACCATAATTGACACTCTAATTGAATAAATCCAATCCGTTAGTCATATGTTAGACACTTCTTTTAATAAATTTGGAAATTTGGATAAAAGTAGAACTTTAAACAATTTATGTAGTCATAGAAGTTAATCAATTGTTTTTTTTTCAATTTATTATATAAATATATATTTTATACCAAGACAAATGTCTTGTCCAAGATTTATATTAAAGTAAGAGATAAATTTCATAAACACTCGTTAATGTTGCATGTAAAATTGTAAAGTGGAGTGTATTGGCAATTGTGAGAGCAAGGATTGAGGATTGATTGATTTGAACAAATATCACACCAATAAAGATGATGAAGAACTTGAAGAATGATGATGAATCTTGCACACAAACTTGAATACTTGTTACACAACAACACAATTTCCTCAAGTCACGAAAACACACCATAGATATGAACTTGGGATAAAGCTAACCACCACCCAAGAGTTGACATCTCACTATGATTTTAAGAAAGACTGCCAACTACAAAATCAATAACGGAAGAATGACTTAAAATACTGCCAAATCATGCAAAATTTGTGATAAAATAATACGCCAGGTAGTCGGTGCACATGAGGATGACACCTATGATATACCCCATCCCGATAGTGGATTTCGAGTTGGGGGTGGTGATGGTTGCGAGCTGGTGTATGATAAACGATTCGGTTTTCACCATCTCACCCTCCAAGGCGTTGTAGATGATAAACAAATCATCCTTCCGCACGTGGTTGCAGTTCTCATCCCGCCCAAAGAGCGAATTGGAGATGATGCGGTGAAAGTAGCGGACGACTGGATTACAGACATCGGTCGCCCTCGAGAGCTGCAGGTCGTGATAACGGGTTTCCCTGGTTCTCCTAGAGACTAGCTCCCTCCTCCTGTACTAGGTGATCATCGTCATGGCGTTTTGTTCATCAAAGAGTACGGACTAGCCGTACATCTTTCCTCCAGTCGATAGTCCTAGCTTCTGATTGAGCTCTTCTAAGGGCAGGATGGTCAACCTGTTCCTGACTCAGAAGCTTATTGCGGCATCGGAGCGACCATGTCGCTCGACCTTCAAAGAGATATGGAACTCCAAGATTGGCTGGTCGTAGATGGGAGTGTCGAGGTTGACAAAGGTTTGCCACCCCTTGTGCTCAAGTAGGACTTTGAGGCTGTTTTTGAGGAAGTATTGATCACATGTATCATCATAGTAGACATAAGGTACGCAAATCTTCCACTTCTTGAAGGCCTCGTATTTTGATTGAAGACCTCATCATCATAAAAATTCACTCGGACACTTACGTCGTACTCAAGCCGTCCCGTCTCCATTCAGTGTCAGGAGCTGGATCGGAGGACGATGAGAGTCGGCTTGCACAACGACATTCGATGTACGGGCTCTCTTAGTCCTAAGCGCCATTTGATGTTTGGTAGAGGAGGGTTTGGCTTAGATGATGGTAGGGGTTAGGGTTTATGGCTTAAGGTGGTGAAAGAAGGTAGAGTGGTAAGGTTTATGGGGGGTTTAGGGTAGGGTTGAGGGTAAGGGTTTAGGGTGGAGGGTTTGGTAGGGGGAGAAGGTGGTTGAGGTTAATGGTGAGGAGGGGATGTTAGGGCTTAAGGTTTGGGGAGATGTTGATGATTGAATGAGGTGGTAATGTAATGTGGGTTAATGGTGGCTGAGGTGGGTGGAAGGGCAAGGTAAGGGGAGGATGGTGAATGGTGGTGGTTTCCGACGAGATGTTGGCCGAGAAAAGGTGGTTGGGGTTGAACAACACAACATAACTCAGCAAGGGGGAAAGGGGGTTGAAAAGACAAAGGAGAGAGAAAGGGTGGGTTACCGTGAAGAGAGCGGCGATGGTGGCGTCCGTGACGACGGCGATGAGAGTGGCGGCGGCGGCGATGGTGGCGCGGCGATGGTCGACGGCGACAAGCGGGTAGAGAGAGACACATGCGTGGGGATGTTTGAAGGAAAATGGGGGTGAAAACCCCCGTGAACCTCGATTTAGTCTACCCTTCGAAAATGTCACGGGCATGACGTGCTCCCTCACGGCCGTGGTTGGTTTCAAATATGAAGTTGTTCTGCAAGGGTCACGGGCGTGACCTCCATACGTCACGACCGTGACATGCGTTCTGCCTTGAGCTGGACATGAAGGTCGTCTGAGCCTCACGGGCATGAGACAGGGTCACGCCCGTGAGGCTTCTCCTAGGCAGAATTTGGGTGATGGCCTCATGGGCGTGACATGAGGGGTCACGGTCGTTAGGCTGCTATTTCCTCGATTCCCTAAAGTGTTGGTTAGGGCCTCACGGGCATGACAAAAAGGGTTACGGCCGTGAGGCTTATTCTGGCTCCTCTTTTTCCTGCAACACTCACACTCAAAATATTCTAACTCCCTCACTTAATCTCACTCACACTCTCATTATTTTTCTCTTTCCGCTCACTCATTGCTCACTTCCTCACTTCTCACTCTCTCACTTTTTCACTCTCACATCATTCTTTCCCCTTTTCTTTCTATTCTTTTTTATTTTTATTTTTATTTTATTTTTTCTTTCCAAAATCTAGAACTAATGCATCTAATTACAAACATGGGTTTCCTTCCATGAAGCGCTTGTTTAAGGTTCCAAGACTGACCATGTTCACCATAATCAATCGGCTTCTTGGTCGACGCGATGAACGCCTCCTACGCTCTTGCTTCCTTCGCATCTTCCTTGCCTCTTGACATTGGCAAAGCTCATCTTGACATCTTGTATTGTCTCCTTGGCCTTGCTCTAGAATCGTGAACATCTTCCACGTTCACAGGCATGTGGTTGCATCCTCTTGCACTCAACAACAAATGTTAGTAACTTCAAGGCCAAAGTAAATCATTGAAACACATTGTCAGACATACTCTCAACATTCTCATTATCGACAAGTTATCAAAGGAATCATTGAAAATGTGAGATTCAAGCATACCTACCTTATCAGGACCCGAGTGCTGTTGGTTGATCTCAATCTGTTCAGCTGGTTCCTCCCCCATCGCATCGATATGATAGCACTAGAAATCTTTGTTCGGTGCGGCCATAGACCTTCCCAAACTAAAATCTTGCTTCTCATCACCGATGTTTAGGGTTAGCATTCCATCCCTCACGTTGATGACAGCTCCAACGGTAGTCAAGAACGACCTCTCCAAGATAATCGGGATCCGTGCACCCTCCTCCATATCGAGTACTACGAAGTCACAGGGTATGTACTTGCATCGGAACATCCTCCTTGATTCCAATCGGGTGGCGATTGGATCTATTTGACAACGGTAGAGTAATAGAAGTGGGGGTGGGGTCATCCAAGTTGAGCCTTTTGCACACCGAGTATGGCATGAAGCTCACACTCGCCCCCAAGTCGCACAAGCGCGACTAATCTCCAAATCGCCTATGGAGCATGGGATAGAGAAGCTTCCCAGATCAACCATCTTCCTCAGCAGTTTATTGTCGATAATAGCATTGCACTCCGCGGTCAAAGGAATCGTGGCTTGATTGTTGACCTTCCTGTTGTTGGTGAGGAGATCCTTGAGGTACTTCTTGTATGTTGGCATATCACAGATGGCGTCTATGAACAAGATGTTGATATGCAGCTTCCTCAACACCTCTAAGAACTGGGCGAAGTTGACATTTTCCTTCGCCTTGGCCTGCCTCGAGGGAAATGGAATAGGCGACCTATAGGCACGAGCTTGCTGTGTAGCAGGCTCGCTAGGCTCAACCTCACTAACCCTCTTCTTCCCTCACTCTTTTTCCATGGCTGCTCCCTCAATAGCTCCCCTCCTAAAGGCTCTCTCCTCGACCATCTTATTAGTTGTGGTCTCCTCCACTCTCGCCTCATCCCGCGTAACCTACTTCATAGGATGACCTAGCGCTGCCATCTCGGTGCCACTTCGCAGTGTGATGGTATTGAGCTCCCCATTTGGATTCTTCGAAGAGGTAGCTTGGAGTTGGGAAAACTATTGAGCCAGCTGCGCAACCAGAGTTTCTAGAACCTTCTGGTTGGTTTGCAGCTGCTCGTTTTGTCTTAGGAGCTACTCGTTTCGCTGAACCTGTTGCTCATTCTACTTGAATTGAGAGTCGTTGAAAGCTCTTAGTTATTTAGGTACGCCTGGATGAAGTTGGGATCATATGTTATCTGCTGAGGCGGTGGTTGAGGAATTGGCTGCATAAATGGTGGTTGATGGGCGATAGGTGCTTGGTGAGGCGGGGCTTGATGATTCTGATTCAAAGAATGGTTCTGGGCTTTCAGCTTTCGTCGATTCTGGTATTGAAAATAAGGGGGATTGTATGCTAGGTTGCCTTGGGGGCGGACAGGTGTTTGGGTGGTGTACGAGAGGTTATTATGGTACATGGCGTTAGCTTGCTCGTTTGCCACCACTTATTGGCACATGAACGACGCATGAGCGCTGCCGCATATCTCGCACCACAAGGATCCTGTAGCTACTGGTGTGGGTGAGATTTTCACCTCCATGGCTGACTTCAACTGTTGAGATGTCTTGAACTCGGCTATATCTTGAGACAGTCGGTCAATGGCCTTGAGAATGTAGTTCACATTCTCCCATCCCAGTAGCTCTTGGGCGTCTCTCGACTCACTGCCCAGTAACACACGTTCTCGGCCATCTGTGCCAGCAACACATTTGTTTCTTCTGTAGTCTTGTTGACGAACATGCCGCTTAATGCGTTATCAATTATCTGCCTGGTGGCTCGGTTGGCCCTATTGTAGAAAGTGTGGGTCAATAGGTGTGGCGACAAGTCATGGTGGGGACACGGCCTCTCGAGGCTCTTGTAGTGCTCCTAAGCCTTTTAAAGAGACTCTCCAGACTTCCGGGTGAAGTTCATCAGCAGAGTTCGGAGCCTAGCGGTTTTCTGAGGCGAGAAGAACCTCTTCAGGAAGGCAAAGCTGAGGGACTCCCAAGTAGTGAAGGAGTTCCTCGGAAAATTTTCCAGCCATGCCTTAGCCTTCCCGGCCAAAGAGAAGGGAAAGAACCTCATCTGCAGGTACTCGTCAGTCATGTCGTTCATCTTTATCATCCCATATTGCTCCAGGAAGTTACAGATGTGTTACAGCGGCTTCTCAGTCTTCAGGCTGTGGAATTGAGCTTGTTCGATGTGGTTGAGATATGCTGGCTTGAAGTCAAATGTGACATTGTAGCCAAGTGTTGGAAATACAATAGCAGAGCCGCTCGCGACGACTGTTGGTGATGTATAGGATAACAAGCTTCGGGGTGGTGGCGGTGGTTCTTCAGCCATCAATTGTCGCTGGAGTCTCTAGTGGGTGTTGGCGAGGTTTTGTCTGGCTGTGCGTTCGATCTGGGGGTCAATTGGGCAAAAGCAGTTGATCCCTCCTACGCATGCACTCAAACAATAACCAAAATCAAACCGCCCTAGGGTCAACAATACTCCTACGACGAGGACAAACCGAATCGAAACTATCAAAACCTAACTAGAACGCTAGGCCAACGGTGGCAAAAATTTGTGTTTTCTTAGGGTATAGGACAACAGTCGTATTTGTTCGAGGAGCTGGGGCCCTTCAGGTTCGGTCCTTTGGGTCTCAAGAAGGTTCTAAGAATTCGATTAGAAAAGGGTTTTGCTAATAACTTCTACTCAATAAAGGGAAAACAAGGGCTCGAGGGTAATACCGGGCCAACCTAGTGAAAGGCTAAACACAAATATTGAGGATTTAGAAGTGATCGATGCTTGGTAATTAAGTGTGAGGATTGCACAGATGGCTAGCGTCAATTTCCCTCGCCGGAGTGGTAAATTGACGCACACTTCCCAAGTCCCGTCATCACTCCCGTGCATGACAGTACTTGATAGTATAAGAACGCAATCCTGGGTAATCAATTCTGAATCTCTCTCGTCAGAGTTAGGATTCAGAATCGATCACACCACCTTAGAGTTCCAATTCGATGCTTTGAAGGATCCATAACCTCCCAGCGCCCGATATCCTTCAAATATTGAGTGGAAAACTAGGACGGAACACTAATTACCTCGCTAATCACTCTAATCCCACTAATCTGTGCCTAATCCTCCATTAGAGGCTCTAATCACCCCTTAACCCTAGGGGTGCTTAGCTACTCATATTGGCAATGAACTCAAACTCAATAATTAAACTTAATGCGGTCATGATTTCAATACGACAATCACAAACCAACATAAACTAAAGAATAAAGCAAACAAAGACACTAACCAAAGTAATTATAATAATGAAAGGAAGAGAACTTGAGGAAAGAGAGCGAAGAACTTACTTTAGGGTTTTAAGAGGGAGAAACAAAGGAGAAAGATTCAGAATTCAATCACAAAACTCAGAGGTTGATAATGAAATTGTATTCAAACATGATAATCAATGTAATCACACACTAATATATGCTTAAAAGGAGATTAAAACTCCAAACTACAAATTAATTACCAAGGGCATCAAAAGCTACTGTTTTTTACAGAAAAATTACATTATATACTTGTGACAAAAGTTGCCAAAACACAGTCATTTTGGCCGAAATAATATGCAGAACAGGGGAGATCACAGGCGTGACACAGGTCGTCACAACCGTGACCCTTGGAGAATTTGGAAATTCTTTGCTGGGTATCGCATTCCTCACAGGCGCGACCAGGGGTGGTCACGACCGTGAGGTACCTGTGTGCCACTTGCATGTCATGGCCGTGACAATAGGTGTCATGGTCGTGATGCTTGGTCTAGCTGGACAGGGTCTTCATCCCTCACGGGTGTGACAAAGGTGATGAGTCACGTCCGTGAGGGCCTTGCTGTCTACACCTCCTTTTTAGTTTTCACAGCCATGACAAAGGGGGTCACGGCTATGAAGCACCTTCTTCACAAACCTAGGATCTGGAGGCGTTACGGCTGTGAGAAGTATGGTCACGGCGGTGACCCTTGTTCTGTCCTCTACTCTTTCCCACCATCTTTTGGCAACCAAGTCACAACAGGGTCATGATCGTGAGGTCAAGTGTCACGGCCTTGACTCCCCTGCTGAAGGTTTGCCTTTTTGTTTCTTCTTCGGGATTGAGACTCGGTTCTACTATCCACAGCCAGGTTTCCTTGGGATATCCCGGCTCTTCTGCATTTAGGCTTGAATTGGCCTCATTTTGCACACTTTTATTCCACAAGCATCCTAAGGTTAAAGAATCTACAAAAGAACGAGCCTAAACATTTAGGCTCAAAAATACAAATAAATACACGCGGAATCAAAACCTAAGGGAAAAGGAACACATTTAGGCTCAAAAACGAGCCTAAACAGAATCGTAACCTTACCCTTGGGCTTGGAATTCGGGATCGCAGGCCGAAGTTTTCATAGTTCTTTCTTTGGTTCGTTGATTTCCTTAAATTAACTAGCGAATCCTTTCTATCCTAACTTGCAAAACTCATTTTTGTGACTTTCTCTTCTATTTGATAGGCTAAACCGATATCTTTCCCGAGACCAACACCATAGAGCCAACCGAGGAAGAAATGAGATAGAAATCATGGCCTTGCCTTCTCTCTAGCCCCTATCCTCAGGAAGTAGGACTAGTGGACCACTGGCTTGGCCCATTTAAGGCTGTCTGGTCTATTGGGCAAGTCCAGTGGCCTCAATCATTCTTTTTGGCCATAGTGAGGGTGTGAGATAGATATGATTTATCATCCATAGATCGTATTGGTTGTCCCTAAGTGAATTTACAAGTTTAGGATACTTAAAAATTTGAAAAAGATTCATTTCAAAAAAAAGCATCCTTATTTAAGAATTAAAAAACCTTAGTCGGCTCTCAATCACATTTAAGTAACATCGCATGAAAAGTCATCGATTTTCGGGGTCCTACTGATTGGCGACTCCATTGGGGATTTAAAGCGTGTGCGTGGAGGGGAGATAATGAAATAGCTTGAGTTGTTGATGTTGGGGAGATGAGAGAAAACCCCTTGAACACCCATGAACAGTAGAATAGAGAGAATGAGGCAAAACTCAATCATCCATGCTTGAATACCTCAATATTGGCCTTGAACTTGAATAATATCAAGAAAGAGTAACCAAAATCAACCAAGAACATTGACCTTGGACACCAAATGGGATGACCTCAGATAAAGGTTGGACCACCACCAAAGGCCTAACACCCCACCATGACTATCATAAAGGAGAAATCCACCAAATGATCAATAAACGAATGACTTGCTAACACCACCATTAACAAATGGATAAAGTAAAAACAAGATTTTCGAGAAAACAAGGAAGAAAACCCTAACAATGCATTAGCATATCATTTATCAACATAATCTGCCTAGAAAAGTGTGTTAACCAAGTACTTATACTAGGAAAAAAAACAGAACAAAACACAGCGTTTAATAGCCGCACAACACGCGAGAACCAAGCTGTCGTGGGCGCGACAGCCCACTACCCCGAGCAATCCTACGCCCGTCGGAGTGTGTCGCGGGTGCGACGTGCTTAGTTACCTTGATGCCATTGTGATCGTTGAGCCAATGGAGTGAGTAAGGCCGAGGGTGCGGTAATAGAGGCAAGCCAAGCTTCTCGACTATATAAGTAGACATGATATTTGTGCAACTTTCTCCATCAATGACAAGATTACATACTTTTACACCCACGAAGCACCGCGTTCAGAACATCATTTCCCTTTGGGTCTTGTCGAGAGGAGTCTCATAGGTATGCAATGTTATTCTCAAAACAAGGGCACCTCCATGAACGGGCGGTATGGGAGCGGCGTCCTCCTCTTCACTAAAAACCTCTTCTTCAACTTCTACTATTGGGTCATCTCGAGCCATTCGAAGGTCATCATCAATCTCTTGCACTTCTTGAAGGGTCAAAGCATGACGGTTTGGACAATCGACTTGAAAATAGCCATACCCTTGACATTTGAAATGCTTCTTGCCTTCCATTCGCCAAGGGGAATCCGTTGGAGAAGGCATAGCAATTCCTTTTCCTTTGTTAGTTCGAGGCGTCGGTGTAGACTTGGGCGTCTCACTAGACTTCGGAGTGCCGGAGTATGGAGAAGGTGCGTTAGAAGGCAAGAAAATGGGCTTAGTTGATTGCTTGAAGGTGGACTTCTCGTTCCTTCGCCTCTCAACCATAAGAGCAAGGCTATACAACTCATCCAACGAGTGATAAGGTTGAACCTCAATCTTCTTGGCAATAGAGGGATCCAACCCGGCCCAAAATTGCATCATTGTTTGCTCATCGGGTTCTCATAGGTCACTTTTGATGGGAGTTGTTCGAACTCCTATATATAATTGCTCACAGACCCTTTGCCCTGGGTGAGAGCATAAAGCTTCCTCAAGACGTCCTGTTTGTAAGTGTTGGGCAAAAAGCGACAGTTCATCAATTGCTTCAACCGTGCCCACGAAGCAATTCTCGTACGACCCTTCCTAGCCCGTTGCGCCTTAACATTCTCAAACCAAAGTGAAGCGGCTTTGGTGAGTCTCAAACTGGCAATCTTAAAGGCTTTCTCATCGTTGTACTCCTTAGTCTCGAAAATCCTTTCCATCATTTGAACCCATTCAAGATAGTCGTCGGGGTCACTAGAACCATTGAACTCTGGAATTTCGATCTTGACATCTTGAAAGTCGTCATGTGGGGGGCCTAGCATGCATCTCTCAACGAGGACGACATCGAGGGAAGCCTTTATCCTCGTCGCTCGACTCAAAGATAGGAGGAGGACGGTAGGACTTTGGGCGCGCCTTCGACGCTCATGTTGAGGTGGACCTTGTAGGAGCAAAACAATGTAGTTCATTTGAGCAGCCATGTTCTCAATAGTTCGCTCGAGGGATGTAAGCCGATTCTCCACATTTCTAGCTCGAGGGCTACTCCGGTGGCTTGTTTCCTCTCGTTCGGAATTAACTTCTCTGTCCAGAACGAGGGAAAAGGTGAGGGACGGTATGTGTTTGGGAATATTTTGTGGAGTTTGGGGGTTTTCTTGTGGTTGGCTAGTGTTTGGCTAAGGATTTTTTGTGTTTTTCTCACTTGGGAATTTTATCAAACACTTTGTGTGCACTATTTTCCAGCTTCTCCTCAAAGCTCCAAATTGCATCAAAAATCACAAACACAACACAAGAAAAGATTCTCCAACACACTTGGAGGCACAAGGGATGGGGAACACCAATATTTACATTCAATACACCAAAATCCACAATAGAGAAGTACACTAGCAAAACAATGAACAAAGCTCAAGCTAATGCAAACCTTGACCTCTGATACCAAGTGGAGCATGTTCGTGGAGGGGAGATAATGAAATAGCTTGAGCTGTTGATGTTGGGAAGATGAGAGAAAACCCCTTGAACACGGGTTTTTTGCTTTTTGGACCCTGTATTTTGGGGGTATTTACATTATGGACCCCCATGTTTCAAAGTTTGCAATTTGTACCCTGTACTTTGATTCCGGCAACACTTTGGACATAATTAGAGGGGTCCGGCCAAAAGAGGCCCTTATTGTAGTTTGAACGATTTTTCTTTCCAAAATTGCCCCTAGATTATTTTGGAACTGCCCAAGTTACCCTTGAATTACAGAGGACATTGGCAAAATCTGGAAGGAAGAAACCCAGCAAAAGAAACTTACTCTTCTTCGCCATCGTCGTTGCATCTCTACCTTCTAACCAATTCCCCCATCAACAAAAACAAACAACAATGGCGCCCTGCTTGCTCGATACCCAGATACCCACAACAGAAAACCCCAGAAAATCTAGATTGATGAACAATTGATCGATCCCCTGGTAAATTCGCAGAGAAAAAATAGCAAAACAACCAAATCCCCAACCCAGAAACGAGAATTGATACATTCGATATTCTTACATTGAGGATTGTCACAAATAACCCCACAAAAATTCAATACAATCACTGAATCACTGCCGTAAAAGCAGATTTTCCAATCAGCAACAAACCAAACTGAATCATATCAAACAATGCCATATTAAATAAGCAACAACCCCAAAGTTCATACTACTAGCAGAAATCAATTCACTTGCAATAAACCAAATCCCTAGATTATCAACAACCCCAAAGTTCATACTGCTCCCCAATTCGCTTATCCACAAAGACGGAAGCTTTCCCACTCTGTTCATATTCCTTGAGCAACGTCTTCTTCCTCTGTCATCAACAACAGAAACCAAACCAAACTTCAGCAGAAATTTCAACCAACAATTAGAGTCAGACATAGAAAATAGAGAGATTGTGAGTTCCTTATCAATGGCGCGACTCGACCAATTCGGATGTCTTCGCCGCGCTTCTGCCGAGGATGTCGAACTTGCGGGGACGGATGGTCTCGAAAGGGTTCTCCTTTGGGGCGGATTTGACCTTCATTGCGACCGCGTTTGGTCCGGACTTCTTCTTGCTCTTCTTCTTGCAAATTCAGAACCCATCATCGCTACATACATAAAAATGGGAAATTGGATTATAATGAGCACAACTATAAGTGTGGAGAGAGAGAAGAGGAAGAAGAAGAAAGAAGCAACGATAAAGAATAACAATGAAGAAGAGAAGAAGAAGAAGAAGAAGAAGAAGAGGCCATGACGTGGAAGAAGAAGGAGAAAGAGAAAGAATCAGAGAGATAGAGAGAGAAAGAGGAGGGAGACGGGGAAGAAGAAGGAAAAGGAAAAGGAAACAAAAGAGAAAAATGAATAAATGGCATAAGGGCAAATCGGTCAGTTCATGGTCTTCACCGGAGCCCAACTTAAGTTTGGGCTAAATTTTTTTGGCCCATATTATACAGGGTTCAAATTGCAAACTTTGAAACATGGGGGTCCATAATGTAAATACCCCCAAAATATAGGGTCCAAAAAGCAAAAACCCCCCTTGAACACCCATGAACAATAGAATAGAGAGAATGAGACAAAACTCAATCATCCATGCTTGAATACCTCAATATTGGCTTTGAACTTGAATAATAACAAGAAAGAGTAACCAACATCAACCAAGAACATTAAGCTTGGACACCAAATGGGATTGGATATGACCTTGGATAAAGTTTAGACCACCACCAAAGGCCTAACACCCCACCATGACCATCATAAAGGAGAAATCCACCAAATAATCAATAAAGGAATGACTTGCTAACACCACCATCAAAAAATAGATAAAGTAAGAACAAGATTTTTGAGAAAACAAGAGAGAAAACTCTATCAATGCATTACCATATCATTCATCAACATAATCTGCCTAGAAAAGTGTTTTAACCAAGTATTTATACTAGGGAAAAAAATAGAACAAAACACAGCGTTTAACAGCCGCACAACACGCGCAGAACCAAGCCGTCGTAGGCGCCACAGCCCATTGCCTCGAGCAATCTTACGCCCGCCCGAGTGTGTTGGAGGCGTGACAAGAGGTGTCGCAGGCGTGGCGATTCTTGTTGTGGGCGTGACGCCGCCGTCGCATTTCTGGTAGGCGATCTAGTGTCGCGGCGCGCTAGCTAGTCATGCGCGAATCGAGCTAGAAACGTTGTCGCCGGTGCGACTGAGCCGACTCGGGTGCGACCACTTGCTGTTTGTGACGCTGCTTCCGGCTTGAAGTTTATTGACCTTAGGACTATGCCTGAACCCCAATTCCTCGATGCTTCTCGTCTCGAGACGACCCAGTATGACCCCGAGGCCTACGGGGTTGGTGGGGAAAAACCTAAGCCTCTCCAACGTCTGTCGACTCGCCAAAGCCACGCTAGCTTGATACTCAACGCCCCACCCTTGGAGAAGGTGTATTTGTTCTTGAAAGTGACCAGGCGAGCGGGTTTAGCGCGGGAATGATGAGTCGGGACCTCATCCATCCAATCTAGCACCCCAAGCCTGGCTAAATGAGCTTGGACCCGAACCCGATACGGTCCATACTTCCTCTCTTGAAAAAGAGTTGTCCTCAACTCTTGGGAGTTAAAGCCGAGGCGCTCTCCAGAACTTGGCTTCAAAGAACTCTCAATCTCACTAGGCTCGCTACAAGGCAAAGACAAAGCAAGAGGTAGCTCGTCCTCACCAAGAGCACACTCATCTCATGTTTCGCTCATCATGAGAAGGTTCCTCAACTCACTTCCCATCCTGACTTTTGAAGATTTGGGTTCTCGAGGAGAAATAGGAAGTAGTTTGATGTTTTTTCCTTTATGGGTGAATGTATAAGTGTTATCCAACCCATTGTGCACCGTTTGCTTGTCGTATTGCCATGGATGACCCAATAAAATGTGACAAGCACTTATGGGAACAACATCACAAATAAGGGAATCATCGTAGTTAGTCCCAAAAGAAAAATTCACTAAGACTTGCTTAGTTACCTTGACGCCGTTGTGATCGTTGAGCCAATGGAGTGAGTAGGGCCGAGGGTGCGGTAATAGAGGCAAGCCAAGCATCTCAACCATTTAAGTAGACGCGACATTTGTGCAACTTCCTCCATCAATGATAAGATTACATACTTTTACACCCATGAAGCACCGCGTTCGAAACAACATTTCCCTTTAGGCCTTGTCGAGATGAGTCTCATAGGTATGCAAAGCTCTCCTAAAAACAAGGGCACCTCCATGAACGGGCGGTATGGGAGCGACATCCTCCTCTTCACTAGTAACCTCTTCTTCAACTTCTACTATTGGATCATCTTGAGCCATTCGAAGCTCATCATCCATCTCTTGCACTTCTTGAAGGGTCAATGCACGACGATTTGGACAATCGGCTTGAAAATGGCCATACCCTTGACATTTGAAACACTTCTTGCCTTCCATTCGCCGAGGGGAATCCATTGGAGAAGGTATAGCAATTCCTTTTCCTTTGTTGGTTCGAGGCGTCGATGTAGACTTGGGCGTCTCACTAGACTTCGGAGTGTCGGAGGATGGAGAAGGTACGTTAGAAGGCGAGAAGATGGGCTTAGTGTATTGCTTGAAGGTGGACTTCTCGTTCCTTCGCCTCTCAGCCCTAAGAGCAAGGCTACACAACTCATCCAACGAGGGATAAGGTTGAACCTCAATCTTCTTGGCAATAGAGGGATCCAACCCGTTCAAAAATTGCATCATTGTTTGCTCTTTGGGTTCTCGTAGATCGCATTTGATGAGAGTTGTTCGAACTCCTGTATATAATTGCTCACAGACCCTTTGCCCTGAGTGATAGCATATAGCTTCCTCAAGACGTCCTGTTTGTAAGTGTTGGGCAAAAAGCGACAGTTCATCAATTGCTTTAATAACCGTGCCCACGAAGCAATTCTCGTACGACCCTCCCCAGCCCTTTGTGCCTTAACACTCTCAAACCAAAGTGAAGCAGCTTTGGTGAGTCTCAAACTGGCAATCTTGAAGGCTTTCTCGTCGTTGTACTCCTTAGTCTCGAAAATCCTTTCCATCATTTGAACCCATTCAAGATAGTCGTCGGAGTCACTAGAACCATTGAACTCCTGAATCTCGATCTTGATATCTTGAAAGTCGTCATGTAGGGGGCCTAGCATGCATCTCCCGACGAGGACGACGTCGAGGGGAGCCTCTATCATCGTCACTCGACTCAAAGATAGGAGGAGGACGGATAGGACTTTGGCGCGCCTCCGATGCTTATGTCGAGGTGGACCTTGTAGGTTCAAAACAATGTGGTTCATTTGAGCCGCCATGTTCTCAATAGTTCGCTCGAGGGATGTAAGCCGATTCTCCACACTTCTAGCTCGAGGGCTACTCCGGTGGCTTGTTTCCTCTCGTTCGGAATTAACTTCTTCGTCCATAACGAGGGAAAAGATGAGGGACGGTATGTGTTTGGGAATATTTTGTGGAGTTTGGGGGTTTTCTTGTGGGGTCGCTAGTGTTTAGCTAAGGGTTCTTTGTGTTATTCTCACTTGGGAATTTCATCGAACACCTTTCGTGCACTATTTTACAGCTTCTCCTCAAAGCTCCAAATTGCTTCAAAAATCACAGACACAATATAAGAAAAGATTATCCAACACACTTGAAGGCACAGGTGATGGGGAACACCAATATTTGCATTCAATACACCAAAATCCACAATAGAGAAGTACACTAGCAAAACAATGAACAAAACTCAAGCTAATGCAAACCTTGAGCTCTGATACCAAGTGGAGCGTGTGCGTGGAGGGGAGATAATGAAATAGCTTGAGTTGTTGATGTTGAGGAGATGAGATAAAACCCCTTGAACACCCATGAACAATAGAATAGAGAGAATGAGGCAAAACTCAATCATCCATGCTTGAATACCTCAATATTGGCCTTGAACTTGAATAATAACTAGAAAAGGTAACCAAAATCAACCAAGAACATTAACCTTGGACACCAAATAGGATTGGATATGACCTTGGATAAAGTTTGGACCACCACCAAAGGCCTAACACCCCACCATGACCATGATAAAGGAGAAATTCACCAAATGATCAATAAAGGAATGACTTGCTAACACCACCATCAACAAATGGATAAGGTAAGAACAAGAATTTTGAGAAAACAAGGGAGAAAACTCTAACAATGCATTAACATATCATTCATCAACATAATATGCCTAGAAAAGTGTTTTAACCAAGTATTTATACTAGGGGAAAAAACAGAACCAAAACAAATCGTTTAATAGCCGCATAACACACGCAGAAGCAAGCCGTCGCGGGCGTGACAGGTTTGGTCGCGGGCTCAAGAACCTCACGCCTGAGCGATCCTCGCTGCGGAGTGTCGCGAGTGCGCGACGTCTTTGGTCGACAACTTTGTCGCGGGGTGACAATTCTTGTCGTGGCCGCGACGCCGTCCTGCTCCATTTCCTGACTGGGGCAATCAAGCGTCACGGGCGCGACGATAGCTGGTCACGGGCGCGAAGCCTAGGCTAGAACGTCGTCGCGGGTGCGACTGAGCCGACTCGGGTGTGACCACTTGATGTTTGTGAATTGTGACGCTGCTTTTGGCATGAAGTTTATTTACCTTAGGACTATACCCGAACCCCAATTTCTCGATGCTTCTCATTTTGAAACGGCCCGGCATGACCCCGAGGCCTACAGGGTTGGTGGGGAAAAGCCTGAGCCTCTCCAAGCTGCAACGTTTGTCGACTCGCTAAAGCCACGCTAGCTTGTTACTCAACGCCCCACCCTTGGAGAAGGTGTATTTGTTCTTGAAAGTGACCGGGCGAGCAGGTTTAGCGTTGGAATGACGGGTCGAGACTTCATCCATCATATCGAGTACCCCAAGCCTGGCTAAAGGATCTTGGATCCGAACCCGATACGGTCCATGACTCAAACTTAAAAAGAGAAAGAGGGTAAAACCTGAAAAAATCGATTTATTTTGGAATTGTAAAAGGGAGAGATTTGATTTGTTTTATGATTTTATTATTCTTTTAGGCATCTTGCATACCAGGCTACTCCCTAGTCTTTTGACCAGGAAACATAAAAGCATTGGTTTAGTATTAACCTTGGACTTGTCTTGAAAGCGGGTAGCCAGTGACTTGTGTGATGCACTCTACATCGCCAAGTATTTGGTCTCTCCTCTCACCCATGTTATACTCCAAGGCTTCCATGAAGTCCGATGAGCAATAACTCACACACTTTTCCAGTAAATTCTATATAGGTGAAGTGCACTAAGGCGAGAACATATGGTACCTCATCTTATCCCGAACCTAGTAATCCATAAACTTAGAGCCTTGGTTAGGGTTAACTTCACATTTGTATGCTATGTGCTTGTTGTACACCTCTTGTAAATATATATATATATATATATATATATATATATATATATATATATATATATATATATATATATAAAGAAAAAGAGTCGAGTCAGCCTAGTTTGTGTCGGATATTGCATTAGCCCATATAGAATCACCTAATAACCCAAAGAAATGAGCCTAAAACAGTGACAAGGTCGTTGGCCTTCCTCTTCTGTAGGCCTATTTCTGACCCAAGCCTTATTGTGTTGTCCATGCAAGAGCCACAGGACAGACAACTTTTAGCCTTTTCTAGCCCAATGATTTTTCCTAGATCACCCAATTAGACTTCCTAAGTCCGGGTTATATGTGTTGGTTCTGTTTGGTCCTTTATGGTATCCTCGTGTCTGAATGCCTATTGCATCTTTTACTCGGATATGAGCCCATATGCAAAAAATATATAAACCTGTTGTAACTTGATCCAAGTAAGGACCTAATGGTTATTCGTGTTACATTCATCATGTTAGGTCCATATAGAATTAGGCCATGCACTCCCAAAAAGTGGATGGGTCATCCTTGTGTTAGCATAAAGGTGTCAAGTCCATTAGGGTCTCATATAGGTCTTTTAAGACATGCATGCATCGGATAGACAATGTCAAAGTCAATTATCAAGTCGCTAACAAATTTCCACACATGCAAGATAGGAGATTGTTGCCGCGCATGCATCAACAATCCCCGTATCGGTCGACTCACCCGAATTTTGAATTACAACCCCTCTGCAACCCGATCCAAGGCTCCCGACCATATCATGGCTGAAGAACGATTCCAGGAGATCCATGTCCAAGATGTTGAAGCTAATGTTTCTAAGCAACTGGAGGACCTTTATACCAAGATGTAGGGTTTGGTCTTTGTAAACTCTCTCGAATAAGAGCAAAAGATCGAGAAAAGGTCTCATAAGCAATAACAAGTGATGGATGACATATTGTAGGCCATCCCAAAGATCAATGAGAAGTTAGGCCTAAATCCCAAAGGAGATGATTATGTGGAAATCAATGGGTACGAATCCAACCCATAACTCATCAAGACACCTATGAGAGATGAGTCTGGAGGCTTAAGTTCCTTCAAGGTAGTCCAAAACTGCTTCGGAGACTCCCAAAATCACGGAAGATCCTGTTATGAAGGCCCTAGAACAAAATCTGGAAAGCCTTACCAAGATAATGAGTACTATTTTAGCGTTTGCTGACAAATACACGAATGTGCCCCTACCTATGTATTTGTTCATTAAGGTGGTTGACAAAGTGGAGGTACTCGACATCAAGTTCAGGCCATCTGAGAATCGTACTCGCCACATCAAGGAGTACATGTGACTAGCCCCTCTTAACAGGATTGATGTTGACTTGTACTCTACAGTCTTCACATCCACCCTAGATGGAGAAGCCAAAGCATGGTACCATACCTTGTCACCTCAAATCAATGTTGATTGGAAGAGTTGTTTAAGGCCCTCATCAATTATTACAGCCGTATCCAAAAGAAGCAAGACATCGTCGATGATTTAACTACAATGAAGCAAAGGGATGATGAATCATTCCTTGATTACTTCAAAAGGTGGCATACCAAATTGTCTCACATAAATGAGATGATACCTTTGTGCCTACAACTATCTACTTTCAAGAAAGGTCTCAAAATTAGCTTGTCTTGTCACTTGGGTTATCATGTAATCAAGGACTTCGACCACTTGAAGGATATCTATGTAATGTTGGAGGCCATGAATAATGAGAAGAATACTTCACCACTGTTTAGGCTCAGTTTTGAGCCTAAATACGTTCCTTTTACCTTAGGTTTTGGCTAGATTCCATATATGTGTGTTAGTAGTTTTACTTCTTTTTCTTCCTTTTTATAGATTTTGTAGCCTTTAGATGCTTATGGAGCAAAAGCACGCTAAATGAGGCCATTTCAAGCCTAAATATAGAAGAATCGGGTTATCTTGAGCAAACCCGACTTTGGAGAAGAAGAACCAAGCCTCGACCCTGAGAATAGAGAAGGAAACAAGAATGAAACCCCTATTCAAAGGGGTCACGGCCTATGCTTCCTTAGGTGCAAAAGTAGACGGAAAGAGACAAGGAGACAAAAGAGGGCCACGACCGTGACTAGCATGCTCACGGCCATAACACCGTAAGACCTGGATTTCATGAGACAAGTCCTCACGGCCGTGACACCCATGGTCACGACCATGACCTCCCAAAGACGACCCTCCCAGGAAGTACCTCACAGTCGTGACCACCTCTTGGTCACGCCTGTGAGGTTTTCGGGAAACAACAAACGAAATCTAGCTTCTCCAGGTGTCACGACCGTGATGACCTGGGTCACACCCACGACTCCCTTGATATGCACAATTATTGGCGGCTACAATGCTTGTGTTTTGGCCTTTTTTTCCTCAACTATATATTGTAAAACCATGAGACTTTTGAAAAAAAAAAAAACGTAAGCTTCTTCATTCTCTAGTTTTAGTTTATGGTTTTAAGGCTTAGACCTTAGATTAGGTTTATATTAGGTTTAATTTCTTTGTAATTAGATTAGTGTTTAGTATTTGTAATTGAATCGTTCATTCTTGTTCTTTCTACTTTGAAGTTGAATCTATTCCCAATTCTCAGTAAGTTCTTCTTTCTCCTCCTTTTGTTAATTGGTTTACCTCTTGCCTTGATTTATCTTATTTATGCTTTTGATTAATTTGATTAGTGTTATTCTTTGTTCTGTCCATTCCTTTGATAGTTTCATGTTTGGTTTTGGTTTGAATGTTGAATTAGTTCTAGCCCTCATTATGTGTGAGTAGTTCCCTAAGGGTTAGGGGGTAATTAGGGCCCCTAGTGAGGGATTAGGTATGGATTAGTGGGATTAAGGTGATTAGTGTCCTGTGGTAGATTTCCACTTGATAGTTGAAGGATAACGGGTGCTGGTAGGTTATGGATCTTTTCAAACATCGAATTGGAACTCTAGGGTGGTTAATCAAGTCCAAATCCTAACTTTGGCGAGAGGGAATTGAAATTGATTACTCAAGATTACTTACTCATACTACCAAAGTCTATTTTGCACGGGAGTGATGATAGACTTTGGAAAGTATTGCATCGATTCATCACTCTTGCGAGGGGGATCGATGCTAGCTCGTGCATAGGGAGCAAATATTAGTTTACCACCTTAGCGAGGGAAGTCGATGCTAGCTTGGTATGCTCGCAATCCTCAGACTTGATTATTGAGCATGAATCTCCCCTAAAACCACAATTTTCGTGCTTATTCTTTCGTTGGGAGGCCCAGTACTACTCCCGAGCCCTTATCTTTTTACCATGTTTTTCCTTTTTGACCTTAGTTTAGTAACTCATTCACCATCACAAACATCGACTCCTACACCTAGTTGGTGAGTTCTCTCATGAGATTCTTAGGTTGGAACCCCAACTCCTCGGACCAATACGACCATGTTCCTAACCCCTGGGATCAGGTTAAACAAAATGGCATTGTTGCCGGGGAGTTGCGCCTTCTGACCTTAGAGTTTTTCTTGAGCGTTCCCTTTATGTTTCAAAAACTTAAAAAGAAAAAAAACTGAAAAATTCAAAAATCCAAAAACAAAAATGACATGTTTTAGATTCCTTGAAGATGAGCAAGAAATGTTTTGTGATTATCGT
Source organism: Portulaca oleracea (assembly GCA_029582165.1). Taxonomy (NCBI): domain Eukaryota; kingdom Viridiplantae; phylum Streptophyta; class Magnoliopsida; order Caryophyllales; family Portulacaceae; genus Portulaca; species Portulaca oleracea. Next base: position 39,164,183 of record CM055869.1, read on the forward strand.
GATTGTTTAGATGATTATCTTGCTTATTGGGCTCCTCAAGGTTATACTTTTTCTAATTGGGAAGTTTTGTGTGTTATCAATGAGGGTGTGAATTCTGAAACTCATAATTTGCTTGATCACCATGGTTTTAATGTTAAAAATGATTATGAGGCTTGAGATTTGTTTAATTGGTTGACTGAGGGTACTCGTAGTTTTATGGAGAATTGTTATGCTATAGGCTATTACTTTGATAATCCTTGTACTCATCATGCTAAAACTCAATATTAAAAATTCTTCCGTGAATATTTGTTCCCCCTCCTCTTTTGTTGATTTGCATACTCAATCTTCATTTGCGAATCGACCAAGGGAGGCATCTTATGAAGATTCATATATGAGTACCTTTTCCTCTCCTCCTTTTCCCTAGAAAGATCTCTCCCCATGTGCTCAATTTGAAATATCTACTCATGATGAACAAATTAAAAAGATGGAAAAAATGCTTCATGATTTAACTTCTTCAGTTCGTCAAATGTAACCTGTTTTGCTTGAAAGTGGCCATGAGTTAGGACCATCCTCTCTCGAGGACTGTGAATTGAACAAAATAGAGTCTCCTTCCCCTTTTTCCCTGATATTCATGTTAACCCTCCTTTGTGTGATTGGGAAAATGAAAATGATGACTCTTTTGCTCCATTTTTTACTTGTGTGCCACCGTCTCATGATTTAGAAGTTAATTCTCATGATGCATATGTGTGTGATTCTAAATCAAATGCCATAGATTATGAACCTGAATGTTGCACTTTCTCCTTGTATGCTCAAGATGATGCATCCTTACCGTTAACAATCCCGTCTCCCTCTTCATGTATAGATTCCTCACCTGTTGAGGTTGTGATTGTTGATGATGATTCTAATTCATGTGGAGTTGAGAGTGTTGTCATGGGGTCTAATCCTACTCCTTTGCACAGACTAGACGAATTTGATGAGTTAGATGATGATTTTGGGTTGGGACATATTTTTTATGACATTGAAGAGGAAGTTGAGATCTCCCCTATGTGCATTAAATGTTCTGAAGATGTATCTCCCCCTCCCGATTATGCATTCCCCCTTCATTCACCGATGATCACCCCTTCCTCACTTGACCATACACGCCTTCCGTCCTTCGGTTCCCTTAAAGGGTACGACCCCCTCCTTGACCTATATCATGTTTACCCAGAGGACTTGCCTAGAAAAATCTCGATCATTCACTCCTATCATTCGTATGATTTTTCTAAGGCATTGGATAAAATGAAGACTGGCTTATCTTGACTCCTTGTTTTGTGTGTTCTCTTATACCCATGATTTAGAGATGCATTCGAGGATGCATGACCTCCTAGTACGGGCATTGACTAGCTCCGACACTGACGGCGGCCCGAGTCTTGAATAAGAAGACGCGACTGATTCTCCTGTCGTGGTCGAGGTTCACATTTTTCTTGCTTTCGTTGATGACCAATCGGTAACCTCACTCCACCTTCCTTCCTTTGTAAATTCTTCGTTGTTTTTATTGTATAGTTTATTCTTGCATGCCTGTTTTCCCCTTTCGTGAACGCTGCTTAGAGTCTTATGCTTATGAGGACCTTCTGGTAAGCTCATTCCACTCTTCTTTTATTTCTTTTCTATATTTTTGTGTATATATCATGCTGCATGCTCGTTCTTCTTTTTGGTGGTGCACCCCTGTGTGTTAGTGTTGGGATCTTGGTTGTTGAGCCGTGTGGGATTCGGTCATCACCACTTTTCATGTTTCTATGTGTTTTTCTTTTGTGTGTTTCGACCCTTTTTGAGACTATACCCTCATAATGAGGACATTGTGAAGTTTAAGTGTTTGGGGGGAGGGAGTATTCTTGTCGGGGTAGTTTAATTAGTTCTTTAGGTTTTGTTTGTGGGTAGTTTAATTAGTTCTTTAGGTTTTGTTTGTTTTGTTTTGAAAAAAAAAAAGAAGAGAAAAATCCAGTGAAAATCCCTAAAACATTTTTTTTTCTTCTTTTAGAAGTCGTTTATGCTTTTTTTTTTATGCCTTATTTGATTCAACAGCTAAGTTAGTTAGGAAAAAACAGTCCTAATGTGCGTGCTAAACCTAGTCCTTAGGTGTGTCTTTGCTTTTCGATAACTTGATTCACCTTTATAAAACGGTAACCCCACATCTTTTTCACCTCGAAATATGTTTTTGGAAGGTTCTTGGCTTAGATAGTGTCAACTTTGGTTGTCATGTCTTTGACGCTTTAATAAAACATGCGAAACCAATAAGGGTTAGTTGGTGTGAGTGGACGACGCTCACGTCCCTTAAGTACTTCGTTTACGAATGGAGCAACCTGAGTTGGGAGGTTAACCCCTTTTTGGAGGGTCGTATCGATCCCAAAAAATCTGTTAAAAAAAATAAAAATAAAATAAAAAGAAGAAAAAAATAGAAAAGTTTGTCTATTGGTTCACCAACGTGGTTTGGCGTGGGAGGTTAGTGACCCCTCGCCCCTTAAGTACCTTATATATGTATGGAAGGAACTACGCTGGGAGAGTAAAGCCCTCACGGGTCGCGTTTTATCTATAAATACGCCAACTAAAAAAAAGAAGTAAATAACTAGTGTAACCCTCTCCTATGTAACCTGCGGCCCTTACCAAACCAATGGTGACATCAAATAGGTTGGGGGTGACACTTAAGCTAATTAATAATTGAAATTCAAGTTTGAATGCATGTTTAATCGAGGTTGGTCTGTCTTTGTCGAGTTCTTACCGAAAATAGATTAGAGAATACTAGCACTATGTCGAGGAAATCTTTAAGCAAGGTCGGGTTGGGAAGTCTGAAAGCTTAGCCTCACCTGAGTCTAGTGTCTTGGCATGTGCTTACTATTTTTGCTTGATTAACAAGGTTGTTTGATTAGCTTTAGTATAAAGGCGATTATAAAATCCTTCTTCTTTTTGTAAAAGTTTTTTATTTTCAATCTTCTTTCCTTTCTTCAGCTTTCGTAGGTATAGCTTCTACAAACCCTCACGAGACCTACCTCGTCCACCCGGGTTACCGGAGGATTTAAAGGGCTTGGTGCATATGCTAAATACATCTGCGATTCATACGAAAGTGAGTTAGGTGTTTCTTGTTTTCTTAGGATTTGTTTTGTTTTATTTTGCTCGGGACGAGCAAAAGTCTAAGTTTGTGGGGGGGGAGGGAAGGGGATGTTTAGGCTCGGTTTTGAGCCTAAATGCGTTCCTTTTACCTTAGGTTTTTACTCAATTCCCTATATGTTTGTTAGTAATTTTACTTCTTTTTCTTCCTTTTTATAGATTTCGTAGCCTTTAGATGCTTGTGGAACAAAAGCACGCTAAATGAGGCCATTTCGAGCCTAAATACAAAAGAGTCAGGTCGCCCTAAGGAAACCCGACCCTGGAGAAGAATTACCTAGCCTCAATCCTGAGAATAGAGAAGGAAACAAGCAAACCCCTATTCATAGGGTCACGGTCGTGACCCTACTACTTCCTTAGGTGCAAAAGTAGACGAAAAGTGGTAGAGGGACAGAAGAGGAGTCACGACCATGACCAGCATTCTCACAGCCGTGACACCCTAAAACCTGGATTTCACGAGACAACACCTCACGGTCGTAACCTCCTACAGACGACCCTTCCAGGAGGTACCTCACGGTCGTAACCACCCTTGGTTACGCCGTTGAGGTTTGCGGAAAATAGCGAACGAAATCCAGCTTCTCCAGGGTTCACGACCGTGACGATCTGGGTCACGCTCATGACTCCCTGATTTGCGCAATTATTGGCGGCCCAAAACACTTGTGTTTTGGCTTCTTTGCCTCAACTATATATTTTAAAACCCCAAGACTTTTGAAAAAAAAGAAGAAACCTTCTTCATTCTCTAGTTTTAGTTTTGCTTTTAGTGCTTAGCCCTTAGATTAGTTTTAGATTAGGTTTAATTTCTTTGTAATTAGATTAGGGTTTAGTATTTGTAATTGAATCGTTCATTCTTGTTCTTTCTACTTTGAAGTTGAATCTATTCCCAATTCTCAATTAGTTGTTCTTTCTCCTCCTTTTGTTAATTGGTTTACCTCTTGCCTTGATTTATCTTGTTTATGCTTTTGATTAATTTGACCAGTGTGATTCTTTGTTCTATCCATTCCTTTGATTGTTACAAATTAAGTTTTGATTTGAATATTGAATTAGTTCTAGCCCTTATTATGTCTGAGTAGTTCCCTTAGGGTTAGGAGGTAATTAGGCGCCTAGTGGGGGATTAGGTATGGATTAGTTACAAGGCCGCAAGCACACGGTGTACGATGTAGTTGTTAGGTTTTTAGGTTATCTATTTCCTAAACAGATACAAATTAATTGGCGGAATATTCATAATGATTATAAAACAATTAATCACCAAAAGGAATCAATTGCAGAGGTTTTAGTAATTATACCTGGTCGCTAATCCGGCTGATGCAGAGGTTGACCTTTGAGATTCCAATGAAGAAATCATCTACTGAACGTCCACGCAGCACTCCGGGAACCCGATTGCTAGATCGACCCGATCGAGACGAATCTCAATCTAAGATGTATGTGTTTAGTATAAGAGAATGTTTCAGGAAACAAGAACTGCAAATTAAAAGAGAGGAACTCAGGAAATCACCCTAGTATCTCTCTAAGAGTCTCAGAAAGTTCCATCAATAAATCTCTCAGAGAGACTCCTATTTATAGGGTTTGAATGACTTGGGGAGAGGGTTATTAAAACCCTAATGGCCGATTTACTTAACGGCGCATTCTGAGGCCCAACACGGTTCGTGTTGAGGCAACACGGTCCGCGTTGAGGCAACACGGTCCGCATTGAGGCAACACGGTCCGTGATGGCCTCCTGAATGTCCTTTAAGTCGACCCATTGTCACCACGGTCCGTGTTGACACCAACACAGACCGTGTTGGATCAACACGACCTGTGTTGAGTCCAATTCGGTCCGTGTTGGACTGATTTCTATGAGAAATCAGTTCCTAACATTCCTAAACATAATACGATATTACTTAGGTTACATACATTGTTCCAGGGCACTGATTTGTGTGACCCAGTAGGACCAAATAATATAGTTGTAATTAAACATATTTAATTACCGAATATAGAGGTCTCTAGCAAGACATATAATCACTATATTATATTGGTTTATAACTCCATGTATATCGAACATTGTCGGGACATTCCCAACAATCTCCCACTTGTCCCACAAATGTTCGATTCCTTAAATTCCCTTGTCACTTACTATCTCAAGTTCGGATAAGGTAAGCTGAAGTCATGCTTATGTAAGATACGAACGTTCCTCGATCTCCGAGTTGGACTCTGAAATGTAGATGATCATCTATTGATTCATCTGAGCTTGACCAAGCATTTTCTATCCAAACTCACCGAGTGACCAACGAGACAACTGTCCCTAATAGGGAGGACAATGTCATCTTGTTCAAATACATATTCTCACATGCTCCAACTATAATCAAGACACCGCCTTTATAGCCTACTGTTACGAAAGACGTTTGACGTGCTCCAAAGTTACAACGTACTATGTAGTCTATGTATTGAACTCAGAATTTAGGAATTTTGAGTAGTGTGAGCCCTTATGACATTCCCAAATTAAAGAGCTCCCACTGCGAGTCAATTTGGTAGTTGTTCTCAACAATACCCATGTGATTGATTAATGATGTCATCACATCACCATGATCATGAAACTCGATCATCACCTCAATCCTACATGATAATTGTGTTGACATTATCACTGTCCCTACGTGATAATACAATTAGGAATCAGGTCGATTGTCAACCAAGATTAGCGTCATCAAGTTCACTAATAAGGTTTCAGAAATCAGACCTCATTCAATTTCCCATTTTGAATTCGCTAACCTTTTTGAACATTTACATAATTCTAAACCACAATTAATGTAAATTTTGAAATCTTATTCTTAATGATGAATCAACAAGGTCATAATTCATGAACAATTCATGTAAACTTGACATGTTGATATTCCGGAATGTGTTCAATGCCTATTGCCCATGCATGACAATCATGATATAACTACAACAGGGGTTTAGTACACAATACTTGCAATGAACCTCGCACATATACCATCTCACTAACGACCTTTCATACAGGAAGATATTTTTTGAACTCATGTTTGGATTCATAGTGAGCTTCGGTTCCTTTGCTTGAGTGATGACTCTTATCAACAAGGCTCCATTTCTCTCGCAAGGCTAGAAACATCACCCAGTTCTAAAACGAACTTCACAATCCTAACAGTTTCTTTTAGCTCACCTCAATACCACTCAAGCAGATCGTATAATTTTCTCTGACCTCTTAGATAATCATACATCTCTGACATAAGTGTAGCATCAATGCAATTCTTCACACTTAGCTTTTATCAACCACTTTAGACTTAGGACACATCCTTAGTTTTGCTTATACACATACACAATGCATACGTTATGTCGGGCTTTGAACATCTCGTGCCATACATTAATCTCACGCCTGAAGCATGGGTTACATGTGTTCAAATCGCACATAGTGCGGGTTTAATATCATATCCACAGGAGTTGGGGTACCGAACCTAAAAGTCACTCGAACTCTCACCTACTAGGTTTAGATTTCCACGTTCTTTTAAGTTTTGAAACTAATAAAGGAACACAAAAAAAACACAAATAAAAGAAGAAAAAGGCCCGGGGGTTGATTTTAGCCGCCTAAAGGGAATCTAATCGAAAGGTGATAACTAAGCTAGGAATGGGTTGCTACTAAATTAAATCACTCTAAGCACCCTCTTCCAAGAATAACCTTAGATTAACTTCCCAAATCTTACCCCTCATTTTCATGAAGACTAAAACCTAAGAGTATAAAGTGTGACAAACCATAATTAAATCAATCTTTGTTCGGTCTCATTTTGAGCCGAATTAAGACCGTAAATTGAGTACTTTTTGTTGCGATTTCTTCACTTGATTGGAAAATTAGTGTGATTTGCATATCTTAATCCAAATTCATAGAGAAGTGAAAAAAAGTGGAGAAAATATGAAAATTTAAGAGAGAATTGGAGAATTGAAAAGAAGATGAGAAGAAAAATTAAAAGAAGTGGCCCAATCGCGCGAGATCCGGTCCAAGAATGAGCGGAAGACAAAAACGCTGGCTGCTTTTTAAAACGCAGGCAGCGCCTAAGACAGAAAGTGAGAAAAGTCGAGTAGTACAAAATGCAGGTTGCGTTTTCTATGGAAAACTCAAAGACGGAATACAAAATGCTGGCTGCGTTTTTCTACGAAATACAAAACGTTGGCTGCGTTTTTCACTCACTGCTTATAAACAGACCTAGCCGCCGCGAGTCAGAGCATTATTTTTTTTATCATAATAGTTACTTGTTTAGGTTTACTTGTTCTTAGCATCATTGTTCTAAGGTTTAGTTCATTGTTTTTCTTGCTTTTGCTACCGTTATTCTTCGTTTGTAATTTACTTTTCTTCCAAGTTTCAATTTAATTCAAGTTAATTCAAGTTCTTGTTCTTTATCGCTTTTACTTTTTGTCTCGTTACTTCGATTCCATAGGATTAGTCACACACAAAATTCCACCTTTTTAGTAATGAGGATTAAGGTTACTCGAATTCTCCCTTTCAGGTGAGGATTCGAGCAGTCTTAGTAATCCAAATCACACCTTTCTTGTTTGTTCGGGAGAAAGATTCGTGATTCAGAGATTCAAGATTAGAGTAAAGATCAAAACTTTCAAGTTAATGCTTTCAGTCTTGATTTCAGTAATTAATTTAGTTTCTTTATTGTTATTTATTGTTTTCTTGAATATGCATTCGTTTTCTTGTTTAGTTTCTTGTTCTTGTTCTTTTAGGTTAAGTTTGGTTTTTCAATTCATGTTTCTTTAGTTTTTGTTGTTTTCAATCTTTATTAGTTTAGTAATTTCAATTATTTACTGCTTCCTACAATTTGAAACCTTACCAAACCAATTTCCTGATAACCTAACACACCATCCCTGAGGTACGACAACCCCTACTTTTAACCCCAAATTACCACAACCGAACAATCTTCATTTTCATGAATGACAAATCTAACTATCTCACTAAAACCTCATACTAATGCTTTAAAGAAATCTAGCAAACCTCCCAGCCGACTAAACTTCCACAAAAGATAGAGAGTAATGATGGAAAATCCTAAATAATGCTAATCATTCTCTTCCAATCAAACCCCTAATAAGAGCCTTAATCACCCCCTAACCTAAGACACCTACTCACTAATCATGTTTATTTACAAACTTAATTAAAATCTAAGACTCTTCTAACTTGGATTTCTATTAAGCTAAGCTAAATTAATTAACTAACCTAAAGACCCAAAGTCTACCTAGAGTCCCGAGAAACAAGGGGAACTAACTTCACTTAAGAATAACCCTATTCATTAACTGACTTAATCAACCTAAAAAAACAAGACTAAAATTGATTACTAATCTAATCTAGACAAAACAGACCTAGTAACAATTAAAACTAACAAAAGCAAAAACTCTATACCTAATAATCTAATACTACTGCTCCTGCCTGGTAACGAAAAAAAGGAAAAGAAAGGAAGAGAAATATGGAACAGGGGAGGGGGACAAGCATCAAAACAGGGGAAAGAAGAGATGAAGAAACAGAGCAGATAATCAACACAAAAACTCAGAAATATATCTATCAATAACAATCTCAGATTCAAGTAGATAAGAGGGATGAACATGAACAAAGTAAATACACTAAAAACCCAGAATTCGACTACAGTAAAAGCATCGATATAAATCTAAATCTACACTAAAATGGAACTAAGCATGAATAAAATAACATGAATTAAAAACTGATCTAATCCTAAAATTAACATCTAATCTAAAGAACAAACCCTAAAATGGAGATGGAAGGTATGGGTCGTCACTTCCCCAAAACCAACCATAAAATCTTCAAATGCCCCTTCTCTTCCTTTATATACTCCAAGTCCTCTTAGTATCTCGAATCTCGGCCCTTGAATTGCTTCAGTTTGGACGGTAGAGATGGATTCTGTTAGCACGAAGATGATGGTGGTGATGGTATGCATCGATCGTGGGCTCCTGCGTGCAATGGTGGTGCCTGCTGCTACTGTTGTACTTCTTCAGTTACTCCTTCAACAAATCTCCAAAAAGAGAGGAGAAAATGAGTGAGAGATTGAGAGAGAAATCGCGAGAAAATGAGAAATAGAAGAGAAGAATATAAGATGGAGAGATGAGATGAAGAGAGATTGAGATGGAGATGGTGATGGAGGTGGGGTGTGTGGTGTTGCGTGGTTGCAGAGAAAGGAGAAAGAAGACAGGGAGAGACAGTGAGCAAGAAAGGGGAAAAGGGGAAAAAGAAACTGGGAAATGAGAATGAAAAAGGGGGAAATTGAATTAGGGCATGTTTGGTGAACAAAACAGGAATGGAATTTAGTAGGAATGGGTTCTAGTTCCTATTTTTACTATTTGGAGAGTAGTTTTTGGAATGGAATTGCAAACCTTAGGGATTTGCTATCCCTCCCAAATAGGAGATTTAGAAACCTCCCAAATGTGGGGGAATAGGCTATATATCCCTTTTCTTTTACAACAACAACAAAACCCCTTTGCAAGCTTTCTGAACCCCTATCTTCTATGTTCCACTGTGGAATTCTCAATAAAAGTTTCATTGATAACTAAACAATTAAGCTACAAGATAGATGGCCAAAATTTTCCTTACCTTTGATGTCAAAGCTTCAACTTTCAAAACTGGTGAAATCAACTTGGTAAAACAGTAACAATAGAAGCTCCGGTGTCGCGATGCTAGTGATTTGAAGAAACAAAATGGAAAATCCTTTCGGCTTGAGGGCATTGGAAAATAGCCTAAATGGGTTCATCATTGATTGCACAAAATTTATCCTGCAGACTGTAAATCATATCAACACAATTAATTTCCAACATGTTGCGGTATTTTGGTCGTTGTAAATTCATTAGGGAGGGGTTTTACGTTTCAGAATCAAATGACATGCCATGCCATGCCAGATCAAACCATTTACATTTAGGACTACTTGACATCGATGCTCTGCTCCTGGCCCCTACTTGTGTAACATCCACTTTCATGTCTTACATACCCTGTTACTGCTAAAATTGCTAACTATTTGATCCTAATAATTTGCATCTCACATTTGCCCGACATTACTAGAATTTATTTGTTACGAAAATGATAAACATCTTCACACAAGATGACTCTTAACCATCTTGCATTTCTTCTAAATCACTAATAGAGTGAAATGTAAGTGTATTTAAATCATTCTAAAGGTATGTTTTATCATTTTCAGGGTTATTACAACTTATAAACAATTTAAAAATAATTATTTATTAATGTTTATTTCATAAATATAAAACTATGTATAAAATGTGGATTTTCTACAATGAATGATAAAATTAGGCTATTATTATATTTTTTCACCTACCTAATAAGTATTATATTATTATAATTGATAAATATATATAATTATTAAAAAAATATTAATAAAAATTACAAAAATGTAAAATATGAATAACTCAAGATGGTTATCATGGTCCTGTTTGTTAATATTTGCATTGTAATAAAGTGCGATCAAGTTTTTGAAAATCTTATCCAATTTTTATATTTAAACTGTTGTTTTACTAAACTCAAATTGCTACTATTTATAAGAATATAATTCTCTCATCATATCAACACAATCCTTGTCCTGTGTGTTTATTAGTTAGTGTTAATAATAGCAAACAAACACCATCAGTTATGAGCTCCAACAAACCTAATCCACTGCAAACACCTAATGTACGTTACCTTTTCTAGTTACAGTACATTAAAATTTGTCAACAAGATGTTGGAAAAAACAAATGATGAGATGGAGAAACACGGTCACATGGAATAAAAGGAACCACAAGATGGGGGATCAACTGGGTCGTTAGGAGTCGAGGTCAAGCCGTCTCCCCTTAAGACTTATTCACTAGACCGTGAAAAGACTCAAGGGTTAAACCTAACTTACTTGTAAGCAAAGTTCAAGATTTCTCATGAACTCTCAAGAATGTTGCTGCAGTTCAACACCTTAGGAGTGTGTTGAAACTCTCTAGAAAGGAAGAAGAAACTTATTGAGGGTGTGGATGAATGTGCAATTCATCCACCTTATATAGTGAACTTTGGAGTCATCAAGAGGGTCAAACTTGCCATAATCAAAGTGCATGATCCATGGGATTTGGTTGACTCATAAAGATGAGAAATCAAGACTGATTTCTCAGTCAAATCTCATCCCAAAACATGCTAAAAAAGATTTGACCACGAGGCATAAATCAAGGGATTACAAATTCAATCCCGTCAGTGCTCAACACGACCCGTGTTGAATCAACACGGTCCATGTTGAAGCCAACACGACCCGTGTTGGATCAACACGGTCCGTGTTGATCCTGAGCACTCTTTTTAAACTCTCTGGACGCCAACACGGATCGTGCACGGGTCGTGTCATATTGAGCACGATCCGTGTTGAGTCCATTTTCCTTGTTAAGCTCTTATTCGACCTCCCAGTCGATCCTATGCTTATACCTTATACTTTTATGCCTCTAAACTCTTGAAATATTCCAACAATCCCCCGCCATTTCAAGAGTACCACTTGAAATAGCCCGGGATCCCTCACTTGGGTAAAATTACCCCCGCCATACATGGCGACTTCTAGAAAGATTCAACACCCGAAAAATCGAGGAGTTCTTATGCGTCATGAAAGTGCCTTTCGACTTGAACTTCCACTTAGTGTATATAATTTCAATTAGTCTGGATGCATAAGTAGACAAGCTTTGAACTTTACATCCTTATTTGACTAATTGGATACATATCACACACACAACCCAAAACCTTGCTTTAAAAGACACTATTTCAAATTGGCCATGTGTCCCATACCCTCCGCGAGAACAATCAAGCCCAGCCCTAGGCTATCTGAAGCGGCCCACTTCACGTCCTCGCATAGGCAGACTTTTACGCCCCGTAATAGAGCTCCCCATCTCAACGATTCAAAGTCTGTTAATGAGTCATAGACCCAAACCTCTTGAACATTACGGTTCTTGAGCATCACCTTGTCCTTGGGATGACTTAAGCTTGACGAATAGATGCTCCATTATCATTCAACGTCGTCGACCATTGAACTCAAGGCTTGACAAGAGGTGTCAAGCGTGAGTTGGAGCTCCGTTGATGACAATCATTTGGTTGGGCTAACCCCCCATCCCATTTGACGAAATTCTCATCATTTCTTTGTTCAATCCTTTGGTGAAAGGATCGGCTAAGTTCTCACTTGTCTTAATGTAGTTTACCGCTACAATTCCATCCTTAATGAGTTGATGGACATCTCTTAAACTTAAAACATTTCTTTCCTTCATCATAGTTGTGATTACACCATCACACTATAGAATTAGGTAAGAAATACTTTACCACTTATCATAATACGACTAAACCATCGCATTATAAGCTTTTGGTAAACTTTAAAATATTGAGTTCATATTTGAAATTACAAGACGAATGCATTAGTAGGCGACAAACCTTTGAACTATACATTCTTTTGTAATACCAAATCTCGTGATCTCAAAACTTGATAATATCATTATCCAAATAACATGTATAATCCTCGTTATGCTTATAAAAACATAACTATAACCTTGTCCAAGATGTTGGACTACTTGTATAGTTTCCTTGAAAGAAATGCTTACAAGATCAAAATTTCTTTTGATTTTTCGCATTCTTTTCCTTATCTATATGTCTTCATCCAAGTACCTTGGATTACATAAACACTACTTATACCTTAGAACAACCTTATAAATCAAATTATCATTTGATTTTTTATGTTCTTTGTATAACTATATCAAAATAACTTTTGGATTTCATAGTTATAACTTTATCGCCTTAGAACCTTGTAAATCAAACTAGCATTTGACTTTCTTGTTATTTGAATAACTATATCCAAATAACTTTGGATTTCATAGTTATAGCCTTTGTACCAATCAAAGTGGTACTTGGTTTTCCATGGAAGGAGCTTCTTCTAACTTAAATTTGAACAAACACTTAAGTTTCATGAAAATTAGATTCCATCTTATGTGTAACTTAAATCATTACACTTTCAACCATTTGCTACAAAGCTTGAATATCATAAACTTGAATACCATCTATAATGAAACTTATTACATATCTTAACATTGGCTAGGCGAGAAAGAACCCCAATCGATCTTGAATGATTATCTTATAATTATATGACCTTTACTTATATGACCAAACGTCATTCTAGTTAGGGTCATGTTTCCTTATATGATTAGATTCACTTCTTAAATATTAAAAATGTGGAACTCATAATCATTCGTCCCGTATGCCAATCTTACTCATAAATCCATAACCCACTTAAGGATGGATCAAACAAATGTATATGAGAGCCATATGCATTTCCCTTTGTAACAAACTTGATTTCATCCTACATATCAAACATGTAGACTAGATTAATAGACTATTAACAAATGAAGCAATAATCATCCAATTTTGTAACACATGAACTTAGGCAAACATCATATGTTCAAAATATATGATCATGCACATAGTCCAACATGCATAGATTATGCAACTTATCTTATAGTAGATACATACTACTTACATTCATACATGATGAACACTTATAATCTCATAAAATGGCGGAAAAACCAAGTACATGTATTCAACTTAAACACATGAATACATAGAACCATGATTATCCTTACATCTTTCATAATCATATATTTAACAAGCCTTAACTATTTGCCTTAATATGTAAACCATATATATTAGCATACAAACCATACAAAGTATGAACCTTCTCATAAACATTTACTTTTCCTTATGAAGAAACATTACGAAGTAAATACTTAACAAGAAAAAATATCTTGATAATAACAAGATCTTTGAACATGAGAAGTTTGTACTTATAAATAAATTTGTGTCTATGTTACTTATGACACACCCATAGCTCATATGCTTATGATAAGCACATGAACCGACATTATTTCTTATTAGGCTATGCTAAACTTATTGAAACATTCTTATGCGTGAAACTTATCACTGCCATGACAAACAAGAAATATACATTTCTACTTGTACTCATATGAACAAAATACATTATTCATATCTTAAAAATAAGAAAACATGCCATGACTTAACTTATTCACGCAATATAATCATATGAATTAACTTGATCTCATACTTTAAGCAAAGTTAACACAAGTACTTAATTAATATCATATGATTACTATTGAACTTGTCATGCCCCATATATAAAAATCTATGTAACATGATTGATTGGTAACATGCATACTAGCATACTTGAAACTTAGATCAATCAAAAACATTTTGACAAGGCAAATTTGCATAAGTGCTAATCAAATATATAATGACATATATATTTAAACAACTTATAATCAAGAATACTTGTCAAGCACTTATAAACATATAATTGTCAAAACTTTAAGAATCATAAACATGAACTCACATTAGACAATCAACTTGAACTTGAGAGAAACATGCAAAGACTTAAGACATATGAGCAAACATATAAACCTTCTTTGCATAATCAAATAAATAAGAATTAATCACATGAATTCATCTTGCAACAAATTACCACGAATCCATAGTCTCACAACTTATAAAATTTCCATGTCAAACTCATACATTTCATGAACACATGCACCTTATTCATATTATGTATACTTAACAAGACATAAACCAAACAAGACAACACGATATATCTTAAAAACATATATACAAGAACTTTCATGAATAAACATTGACTTAACTCAAGCATGCTTTTATCTCTAATGGAGAATAACCCGAATAACACTAGTCATGTACATAAACTTAAACATGTGAATCATATAGATTGACATACATACTTGCACATGTACAAACTTGAAAAATTAAACATTCATACTTGTCATTCCATCAATTAACAACAAATTGATAAACTCATGTACTCAAATATAAATAATCATGATAAACTTAATAAACAATTATCATACTTTATAATAAAACAACTCGTATATGAATGACACACATATGTACTTAATCATGAAGAAATTCATGCCATAAAACCTATAAACTCACTTAACATGGCATTTTGTGATTTACTTGACAAATAATAAAATCACACTTAACATCTTGGCATAAAGAAACATGTACTCACAAACACCTTAACACACCACTTTCTTGAAAAACTTGTAAATGGTGACTTAACAAGGTGCATAAATTAAGTCTCAACATGTTTCCACTTAATCATTTCATTTGAATTAACCCAATTCAAATCAAGATAACTCTTATACCACTTAAATAAATAAATAAATAAATAAATAACATATCTCGATTTAGGCAATCTCAACATACTCCTTGAACCTCTTGAGTATAAACATCAATCACCATTTCCACAACCAATCGAGATCTCAACTACATCAATCAAATGAATCACAATTGATTAATAATCTTGATAATTAAAAATAATAAACTTGAATAAACAAAAAACTCATAAAAAGCAACATAAACTTATCTTTGATTCCATAGCATCTTGATCTTGAAATTCCATCCCTCAAACTCGATCATCCATGGTGATAATAAGTCTTAGGATTGTTGGAAAAAACAATGATGAGATGGAGAAACACGGTCACATGGAATAAAAGGAACCACAAGATGGGGGATCAACTGGGTCGTTAGGAGTCGAGGTCAAGTCGTCTCCCCTTAAGACTTATTCACTAGACCGTGAAAAGACTCAAGGGTAAAACCTAACTTACTTGTAAGCAAAGTTCAAGATTTCTCATGAACTCTCAAGAATGTTGCTGCAGTTCAACACCTTAGGAGTGTGTTGAAACTCTCTAGAAAGGAAGAAGAAAATGATTGAGGATGTGGATGAATGTGCAATTCATCCACCTTATATAGTGAACTTTGGAGCCATCAAGAGGGTCGAACTTGCTATAATCAAAGTGCATGATCCATGGGATTTGGTTGACTCATAAAGATGAGAAATCAAGACTGATTTCTCAGTCAAATCTCATCCCAAAACATGCTCAAAAGGATTTGACCATGAGGCATAAATCAAGGGATTACAAATTCAATCCCGTCAGTGCTCAACACGGTCCGTGTTGAAGCCAACATGACCCGTGTTGAGCACTCTTTTTAAACTCTCTGGACGCCAACACGGGTCGTGTCATACTGAGCACGATCCGTGTTGAGTCCATTTTCCTTGTTAAGCTCTTATTCAAACCTCCCGGTCGATCCTATGCTTATACCTTATATTTTTATGCCTCTAAACTCTTGAAATATTCCAACACAAGATAGAGCTATAACTTCCAAAGATAATTCACATTCACTATGCTTTCTTTTCTTTAAAAACATTAAGGGGGACACTGGGGTTGCATCTTGCAAGGATTGACCAAACTTTCATATATAAATTTTATGAACGTGCAAAAGAATCATACCTTCTCTATACTTAAGAGGAAAGCTTCTTTCCTCATCAGGCCAAAGAATCCATGCCACAATGCCTTGTCCTTTTAACAACGTGAAGCAGAGTGAAATACTTGTGTGCCTCTTGTCCTCTTAACAGTGTTGCTTGGGAATAGTACCTACCAGACCACAAATTTCTATTAAAAAAATTTAAAAAATTTCTGTCCACGCCATAAGAACTCATAAGATGAAGAATTTAAACAAAAATTATCCAATGCTCAAACTTCTTTTGTCCTTCACTTAAAAATCATCCCAATAAATTTCTACAGAATTAGCACATATACTCTGCAAAACGAAACCATAAAAGTTCTCACAATCGCATTTCAACGATCGAACACATTTGTCATAACACATACCAAAACCCTAGATCATCAAAAATTCCACAATTCAGCAATGCGGTACCCAAAAAACCGGAATTAGAGCGAGAAAGGGAGAAAAAGTTCTGACAAGCGCATTTCAAGGACCGAATACATTCGTCATAACACATACCAAAACCCTAGATCGTGAAATTTCAAGAATTCAGCAACGCAGCACCCAAAAGACCCGAATCAGAGCGAGAAAGAGAAAAAATCTGAATCAGAGCCATTGTTGCGGGCAGACGGCGATGATGATTGACGGTGGTGATTGGGCTGATGCTGGCGGTGATGCGGCAGGCGCACTCCGAGAGAGAGAATTAATGGTGAGGAGGTTGTGTTGGGTTGCATTGTCTAACTTTCATGGCTAAGCCAGGTAAAATTGAATGACAAGTGTAATACTCAACTCATCTCCTATGGACAGCAAACTATCTACCCAGTGACTCACCAAAGCTATATTTCAACTATAAAATCAGACTATAAATTTATAAATCACATTACAAATACCAACCAACATTCAACCCATGTTCCTCCTTCTCTACTCCCCTGTCCTCTGCCTGGGCGTGAATTAGGGACAAGAGGGAGTAAATACTAAATATTCCTCTTTTAAAAATTTAACCCAAATCCACTCAAGTTGGGCCATTTAATTAGTAGCCCAAACGCATAGACTTTGTTGGAGAAACTCTTAAGTTCTTCGATTCAATCAAACATCACCAAAAATAAAGGTACATGCAATTATATGCCCAAACATTTTTATTATGCATTATATATGTTTCATGTTTTAAGTGGTCATTTCCATTTATTCAATTTAGTGCGTGAAGTCTTATGCGATTTAGATCTTTCACGATCAGTGTGTCACAATAGCGCCATTAGATCGGTTTGGGCATGCGCGTGTGTGAAATGCTTAGCATTGATCGTAAGGGATACCACTCAATATTCTATCGCAAAATACTTTTATTCTACTTGTTTATACATGTTCAATAATTATATAAAAAGGGTTCCACACCCAACAATATACGCAAGAATTATATATATATTTTATCAGCAAAATGTCATGTTTTACTTGCATTACTTCCCTCTCTACCTATTGCAAAATGAACTTAAATGATCGAAATAAAATGAATTTTACGTGAAAGGGTTGTATTGTACTGAGGTCAAAACTCATGTTTTATGTTTTGGTTTAGATGACAGGTACCATTGGGATATGCATCAGGAGAGAGAGGAACCACCAAGGTCAAAATAGCTAGTTGAGATAATTGTATTAGTTAGATTGAACATTTTGTTCAATTGGAAATTATTAGGAAGTACTTTAACATTACTAATTTAGTTAGAAATGGCTCATCTTTCATTTTCCTTTATTTTTGTTAGTTTAATTTATCACATTACGAAATAAAAGCCTTGCTTTCTCACTGTTTGGGAAAGTGGCGGGTAACACTCCCGGCTTTATAAGCTTCCGCTAAATCAAGATTAAATGGATTAAAATATTGCTAAGTAATACCCCAAAAGTCGTGGCTGTTACAATTATACTTATTTCATGTATTGCATATTGTTTAACAATATTAAACATGATCATTTCTAAGACAATCTAAATTAAATCAAGTTCATGCTAGATTTAACAATTAAACAAACATAAAATTGACTAATTAAAGGCAATAAGAAATAACAATAATAGAAGCGTGAAACTTTTCAATAAAAATTCTAGATTTATTATTTTGAATAACAAAGATTAAAACTTTCATATATAAAGTTTAAATTTTTAGGCATAAATCTACTCTAGCAAATTCATAATATAATTCAACTATTGACAAAATATTTATGAATTCAGGTATAATACTTTAGCATGCGAGTGGTGGCTCTGATACCACTGTTAGGTTTTTAGGTTATCTGTTTCCTAAATAGATACAAATTAATTGGCGGAATATTAATAATGATTATAAAACAATTAATCACCAAAAGGAATCAATTGCAGAGGTTTTAGTAATTATACCTGATCACTAATCCGGCTGATGCAGAGGTTGACCTTTGAGATTCTAATGCAGAAATCCTCTACTAAAAGTCCACGCAGCACTCCGGGAACCCGATTGCTAGATCGACCCGATCGAGACGAATCTCAATCTAAGATGTATGTGTTTGGTATAAGAGAATGTTTCAGGAAACAAGAACTGCAAACTAAAAGAGAGAGGAACTCAGGAAATCACCCTAGTATCTCTCTAAGACTCTCAGGCAGTTCCCTCGATAAATCTCTCAGAGAGACTCCTATTTATAGGGTTTGAATGACTTGGGGAGAGGGTTATTAAAATCCTAATGGCCGACTTACTTAACGACGCATTCTGAGGCCCAACACGGTCCGTGTTGGCCTCCTGAATGTCCTTTAAGTCGGCCCATTGTCACCACGATCCGTGGCAGATCACCACGGTCTGTGTTGGATCAACACGACCCGTGTTAAGTCCAATTCGGTCCATGTTGGACTGATTTCTCATAGAAATCAGTTCCCAACATTTCTAACCATAATACGATATTACTTAGGTTACATACATTGTTCCAGGGCACTGATTTGTGTGACCCAGTAAGACCAAATAATATAGTTGTAATTAAACATATTTAATTATCGAATATAGAGGTGTCTAGCAAGACATATAATCACTATATTATATTGGTTTATAACTCCATGTATATCGAACATTGTCGGGATATTCCCAACAGTAGCATGTCAAGGTCGATTCCACATGGACTCAATTAGCAACGCATTTAACTAGCTCTCTATTTGATTGCTAAGCTAACCAGGTTTTAGAATTTGGAAGGTCTTAGAAACTAATTAAACTAATAAAGCAAGGAAATCAATCAACGGTTCAAATCAAGGGAGAAAGACTTCTAGGAAATTGCTAACCTAGCAACGAGTTTGACTATTAGAACCTAGATTGCACAATCATACGTTCAAGACGAATCAAGAACCGATAACCATATGAATCCTACTGCTCTTTCGATGCTAATAGAATAACCTCAATTATCCTAAATTACAACTTTCGTATGCTTTTCAAGTTAATCAAAGTTGAAAGTCTTTAATTATCCGGTTTTCAAAGTGGTTCCCTAGTTTGCTATTCTTTTCTCAAATTTCACAAAACTAGGTAAAAAGGTTCGTAATCAACTATCTTAATTGTCTTTTCAGTACTTCTTAGGTTAGTCTCAAATCACAAGTATTCCAGGCTTAAAAGAACACACATGAACATGAAGAACACAACTTTTTATTGATTCAAAACAAAAAGTCATGCACAAACTAGAAACATTAAATCAAACTACATTGTTTCGGGTTGCAAACACTAGAACTTAAGGAATCTACTCACTCATATTCAAAGAAAGCACCAAACAAGTCATCATAATCAATTCTCAAAACAAAGAAGGGATACGAAAAGAAAGAAGAAACTACGAAGAATACGTCCCGATTGAGTCTTTTGATCTCGGGGTGGAACTTTCTCTGCGAACATCGCTACTTTCTTCTCAAATGTTTATCCTTGCCTCTCTTGACTCGATTCGATCTTGAGTCTTGATGGAGGGGACAAGATGTAACACCCCAAAATTTAATCATTTCTTAATTATAATTATCTGCTAAATAAGCTATAATTTAGGTTAGAAAACCTATTCAAATGTTTGACCAAAGTGTATTAAAATTATTTTCCGAAAAGCACTAGTTTTAAAAATTAATAATTTGTACATATTTCTAAAGCAATAGTTTATTAAGTGATTTCAAATTAAAGTTTTAACCTCAATTATGATACGTTCTTTGATTTAATTAGCTAAACTCTTTTTCCTTTCAAATAATTATATGAGTAATTTCAATAACTAAATTTTAACTCACTAATTGTAAATATTATAAATTATTATACTTCACATATTTTTCATTTTCCATTTATTTATTTGTAAAATAATAATACTTCCTCCGTTCTTTTTTAACTGTCATTTACGGTTTTTTGTGCCAATTTTTAATTAATAATTTCTAATATAAAATTTTTATAGAAAAATATAATATTATAATTTTTTAATAGTATTTTTTATTACGAATCTAATGATATCAATTTTGTATGATGAATCATTATACAAATTAAAATATTAACAGCCAAAGTTTTTGCCTCAATTCTCTAAGCGACAGATAAAACAAAACGGTAGTAATATTTTGTATTTCTCACATTCTTCACATTATTAATTTGTAAAATAATAATAGCATTTAATATTTCCACACATTTTTCATATTTTATAAGTTAATTATAATAAATATATTACCACCACACCTCTTCATCCACTCCACTTCTTCTCCAACCTCCTCAAGCCTCCTCCATAGCTTTTCTAGAAGCCCACCATTTTTGCATAGACACCTTGCAACATTTCCTCTAGCCAAATATATTGATAGTTTGACAAAATTCCATCCCTAATCTCTATAAATTCAGGCTCAATTATGCTCCAAATATCACAACTCAACAGATTACCAACATCACAATATCATCCTCTTCCTCTCCTTTAAACACTACTCCACCCGCACCACATACCCACAGCCACCGCAAGCACCTCCATTGCCGACAACCTCCATCTCCTACCACCACCGTGACCACCTCTGCACCACCCATTCTCCACCAACAACAACCACCTTCCCACCACCAAAATCCCAGAAATACCAACACCCAAAACACTATCAATACCCACGAAAAATCAGACCAAAAATCACCCAAAATCAAATCGAACACTCACACCCATAACCCGAATTCATCAAGCTAATTTTGTACTTACCTCTGACAGTTAAAACCTCACCGGAAACACCGGTTAAACCACCGGAAAACCTCCCCGAAACAGCCCGGCAGACGCCCGAAAATCGCCACAAACGCCGGAAAGTAAACCGGACCTCACATGTCCATCTTCACCACTGTCGCCTGATTCGCCCTATTCCCAGCCAAAAATCGTCGGCGTCTGCCTGGCCGAAAACCGTCGCTCGTGGCCCTGCTCCTCCGCCTGCCTCTCTGTTTCTTTCCCTTGTTGGTGTGTAAAGCAGAACTAAAAGGAGGGAGAAGGGTTTAGACCCATTTATAAAGTTAATCTCCTTTATCATAAGCCCAATTAAATTCAGCCCACACTTCTTTATAATTAGGTAATTTACTATTCAAAATTCCTAGTTATTTTACTAGTAATTATTTTGAGATACTTATTTATTAACTATATTTTCTTATAATTTTTACATGCATTTATGATTAAAGTAGGAGTCAATCGGCTTACGTATCCAACGTTGGGAAGTGATAGGTATATTTCGATGACTATAACATTTAAAGTTGTTTTATGTAAAAACATAAGCTACTAATGTCAAAATGAAATAATTAATGTTTTATTATTTGTCAAAGTTGTTTTCATGGCTAATATATATGTGGATCCGCTCAATGTCTGCAATGTTATACTGGTACCAGTTTACAATCGAGTTGATGATCGGCTCGAGTATGCGTATGAGGGAAACAGTACCTCTGCAGGGGACTGACCTCTCATGGTCCAATGTTTAATGTATGCAATGTAGGATTCCACATCTAGATAATTAAACGACAACTGTTTGACTATATTCTCTCCTCCCTCATTTCAAAATGAATTTACACTGACCCCAATAAAATTATTTGTTTTAAATAAAATGTTTTTACATTACAGTGTCGAATATATTGAGTTTCGACTCATTTTTCTCCATGTTTTCAGCGTTTTGTTTTTAGGTGACAGCGAGAGTTTTGGGCAGATACGTGGCAAGGACAACAAGTAACAGATTAGGCCACCACTTAGTTAATAGTTTCTCAGTTTGTTTTTTTTTAATTTTTAATAGTTGGCTCACCAAGACTATAGACTAGTTGTTATCGTTTTCTACTTTCTCTTTTAAATGAATATTTCCTCGTATTTTCTTTTAACTATTATTATTTTATAAATATTTTATTTTATGTTTTTATCTCTTCATAAAAAGCCTTGCTTTTCCACTTTCGGAAGAGCAGCGGTAACGCTCTTGACTTTTACGCTTCCGCTAATATAAGGTTAATTAGGTTAAAATATTGATAATTCCCTGATTACAAGTTGGGGCGTTACACAAGGAGTAGGATGGAAGTATTAGGGCTCTCTTTCTCTCCTTGGCGACCAAAGAAGGAATGGAGAATGATAGATAATAAAATTGTCATCCCCTTCTCCTCTCTTTTTTTCTTTTTTCTTTTTTTTTGCGAAACAAGTTGGTTGCGCACGACATATCCGTACAATCTGTAACTCACTATCAAGCGTAATAGGGAAATTGAAATATAAATTTGCATCTCTAGAATTTCCTAACCAAAAACTCTATAAATTATATGGAGTTGGAAATTTTTAAATTACAAAATATCGTTCATTTTGGAAATTTAGGTAAAATCTATATTTCATATTAATCTCTGTGCCGTTAGAATTCACATTTTTTAAATTACGTGGAACTTGAAAATCTTAAATGTTTTCTGTTTAAAATTTTATGATGTGTTTGATTACTCATGTTTTCTGGTACAGTTAGTCCACTTTCCCAAGACTTAACTTTCCCATGTTTAGGAGTAAAATAGGGATAGAAAAATTGTTAATTGGGGCCCACAATTTTCCTAAGCTTCATGTTGAAAACTTTCATATGGAAAATTGTAACGCCCCCAGATTCATGATCACCGGATTATCATTGATTACCTCATAACCCAATGATTAGCGCAGCGGAAATATAATCCGAAGGCATTACCGCCGTCCACAGATATGGACAAGGCTTAACAACCATAAATAAACTCTAATTACAACTCATTAAACCCAAGGAAACTTGTATACTACCCACATAAACAACCATAAAAGAGCAAAACCATAGGCTAACTTTATACATAGCCAAAATTATAGTTACACTTAAATTCACTAATCCCAAGTAAAAACTTATGAAAAAATCCCAAGTAAAAACTTATGAAAAATAACTTGACATCAAATGCAAAGGACGTGACTTCCCGGCATAGTTGACGACATTTTTACCTTCACATCAAACGGATCTCTTACTGGTATTAGGTTGCTACCCCTTAGCATATTTCCTAAAACAAAACATAAAACAATTTGCAAATGAGTCGAAACTCAATACGCATACCCCTGGACAGTAAAATAAACTTAGGCAATTCATTTTATACAGCGCATTTCAATTCCTTTTGCAAACAATAAAACAGTAAAATCATAAAATGATAAACAACAATGAACAACAGTAAACATGTTTGTCGTATTATTATCTTTAATGGTCCCCTGCTTTGCGATCATCGGTCTAAACCTCCGTATGCGCATACCCGGACCGATCGGGAGATTCGGATGGGTTGACACTAGGTCAGGTATTTATTGTGGGAGTGGTCAATGGCACAATTAACAATGGGTCGGGGCCATAGTTACGCGATAAAACAAATAAACCTCACTCATTCACATTATAATTATTAAGCTTACTCACTTGAACTCAAATAAAAGAGTTTGGATAAAGTACAGGCAATATGCGTACCTTTGAACCAGCAAATAAAGCGATTTGAAACCTTAACTGAACTCGAACAGGGAGCAGTAACGACCTCTTGAACCGTACTTGAGATAAGAACAATGAAGTGGTAAGGAGGAAGTTTCCTAATTAACTTAATAAGAGTTAACTACTAATTAAAAGATTTGAGAAAAATTTTCCGGACTTTGTAGTAAATTTGCGGAAGGCATAACTTTCTCTATAAACCTCCAAAAATTTCATAGGAGGACTTTTCGGAAAAATAAAAATATGTTCTACAACTTTCCCGTTAAGAGTGAAGGTCAGAAATAAGTGTAAAGGCTTGAAAATGGCCAAACATGACGGCTGGTTCTACTGACTTTTTAGTGTGGGAAGGGAACTTTGAGAACTCATAACTTAAGATATAGATATCGTATGAATGTGTGCTAGTAGTCTATGGAAAGCTTGAAGGGCGACCTACAACTTTCATATTGACCACAACTCATAAAAGCGTTGGAAAAACCTCAAAAAGTGGCTTGAACATAACACAACAACTTACAAATTCTGGATAGAACATACTTTCTAGGCTGATTCCAATGGTTCATAACTTTTTACCCCGACATCCGATGAACGCATACGAGCCCATTCTGGAAAGCTTGCAAAGCGTACTATAACTTCTATGTTGAACACTTAGGCCAATAAGACCTCCTTGATACATAAAAATGCCCCTGAATCTACTGCCTCCAAACTCGTATATACCCAGGGCACCCCGGTTAAAAACACCATAACTTGGGTTATACTCGTCGGAATCCCGAAATTCCAAAACCATATGAAAGCTATTACTTAATGCTATCATTTCACAACATAACTTTGAACAAGGGGAACTCTAATTGTCTTGGAAAGATTCAGATTTCTCACTTGACCCGAAGTGGCTAGTTAAGACCTTTTTCTTGGTGTTTTTGTGCCATTAATCCCTCTATGCCTTTCATATATAATTTTCAGGGCCATTATACCATCAACTCAGCAGCAAAATCACTAATTAATCACCATTTTAGATACTAAAAATGACATGCACACACCATATAATCATAATCAGATCCATCCAACCATAATTCTCACTTGATTCCTCATATTTATACCCAATTCTCATCATTCACGTCGATTAAACACCATCTTAATCACATGCAACCATATCTAACTATAATCCTTTCATATTCAAGAGAATTTGGCATCAAAATCACATACTTTCTTCATCCAAGAGCAACCTAACTTGGCATTATACATTTATACACCCAATTTCTCTATTTTCATTCAGACATAACATCAAACACTTAGCATGCATAGCTCGTAAACACAAATCAACCCAAAATCAATTGGTAATTCTAAGAGTATTCACTCTCCAAATACTTACATTAACAATTAAATTTGTAAATTAATAAATGAAATTCAGATTTGAATTGAAAAGGTTAGGGTTTATACCGTCAATGGTGAAGAGGAAGAAGACAAGAACAAGAAGAACAAGCAGGATGAAAGTGGTGGCAGTTGGTGGCGCCGGCTGAGCTGAGATGGCTAGCCAGGTAGACGTCGGCGAGGATGGTCGCCGTGGTTGTAACACCCCAAAACCCGTAACAAGATGAACTTAAACCATCAATTAAACCTGTGATTAGCGCAGCGGAACACCATGGTAGAGGTATTACCGCCGTCCCCACTCGGGACAAGGCAAACACAAACACCAAACATAACCCAAAATAAAATATATTTAACCCCATACAAAACAATCACCAAACTTTGAAATACAACATAAACAACCCTTTAAACATTTATATAAAGATTTTCCAACATGAGAAAGAAAAGTCTCCAAATCCCATAAAAACGCTTGAGGATCGACTAGCAACCACCTTAGAAACGACCTTGAACGGAACGATCTACTTTTGCTTAGCCTTGGCTTTATCCTGTGAGCTCGGACCTCCTAAAACAAAACATTGAAAACAGACGCAAAGTGAGTGGGGAAACACTCAGTACACAAACCTCCAACACGTCAACCGTTCGAAAACGGTTTCTAGTGCCGGCGTTTTAAAAACATTTGAAAACGGGGAAGGGGAAATAGCCATGTAAGAACTGGATTGTTGCATAAATAAATATATATATAAATAAAGGAGTTAAACTTGTAATAATTGAAAACGAGTGGTATCCCTTACGATCGATGCAAAGCACCTCACACACGCGCATGCCCAAATCGATCTAGATTTGGATTGGGTGACTGCTAGGCAGTCGACACTGCCAGGTCATTCGAATACTCTGATCAGGAGCATCTAAAAGATAAGGCTAGTACATCACGTAACTAGCTAGCATATACTAAGGCGGGACCACTTTTGAAAATAATGTGATAAATGATATTAGGTCAATGCTTTGACATGATGATAATATATATATACTGAATGATAAGAAAATGTTAAACATTGGATAATTTGCGTACCTTGAACCGGTGCGTAGCTGGGTGGTGCGTCTCGAGTTTGGGACGGCTTGGGTGCCTTGAAAACTAAAATAAAAGGAGTAGGAAACGAGAACCGAAGAAGGTTCTTAGTAAGTTACACGTGTTTAGCATTAATGAGAAATTAGGAGTAATGTAATTAAATAAGAAAATTTCAGGTTTTTTCTAAATAAAGTTTTTAGCATAACTTGAGCTAGAAAACTCGAAATTTGACAAACGAGTACTTTTCGGAAAGGGAAAAATCACGTTCTACAACTTTGTCAACTGGAAAAAAGCTCAAAATGAAAGGAAATGCTCTAAAAATGACCCGGACAGAAATTGGATTTTCCGGCGATTGACACGCGCGGTTTGAAACTGCGCTATGACTCTCGAATAGAGGCTTGTAAGTAATTAATGGAAGCTCGAAACTTGTAGAATAACTTAGATAATTAGAGTTAAGAACTTAGAAGAAGATTTATCCTTGCGATTATTTAGAGATTAAAAAGGCCTTGGTTTTGATAAGCATCCCAATTCTAATCCAAACATTGTCAAAATCCAAGGAATAACTTAATTCTCACTCATTGTAACTATGACTTTACTATTGATAAATAACCCTTTAGAAGATAACTTTAATCTCCAAATGATCATACTCTCAAACCTTGAATACATATTTTAAGACTCTAACTTTGATACATGAGTCACCAATTGATTAAAAACCTTTAATTGATTGAATCATGGCCCTAATGATGGAATTTGAAGTAATATGTTGGGCAGAAACTTAAACTAACAGCCCTTATTCTCGGCCTCATATCTTTCTCTCCCGACATCAGATAGACGCAAATCTTATGTTTCCGGAAAGCTCAAAGTGTGACGTAAAACTCTTATGCTTATCATTAAAGCCAATAAAGTCTCCAAATGGACGAAAATTCAGCATTTAGCTACTGACTCAGAAAACGTATAACATTGCACCGTTTCACGGTTTTGCTCATATCTCGGGCTACACATATCGGATTCTCGAAATTCCAAAGCCTAGAGTTAGATAATGACTTGGGCTATCATTTTAAGTAAAAATCCGGGCATAACTCATAGTTACATACTCTGTAAAAACCAGAAACTTAGACAGAAACTTTTACACTATTGATTTCACTATGCATGTCTCTATTGGCCTCCAATTTGCACCAAATCACAACCAAAGCCCAAATTAAGCATTATTCATGATTGATTCTAGATTTGAACGCTCAAACTTGCTCAAATAAGCTCATAAAACCCACATGCAACCATAGATTATCACATGCACCATAATTCACATTTGAATTAGCCCTCTTCCATCACTTTTACACTAAAATCTCATCATCCAAGAGTAGAATAACTTAAATAACATCACAAGTAACTTAAAACAATCCATAAACTCAGATTTCTTCACCAATTTAACATGCACAAAGATAAATTCAATCTCCTATCAAGAACTAATACCGAGCACTCCAAAACCTTACAAAATTCACATGTATAACCCCCAATTCCAAACCCTAACTTAACCACAACATGAATTCATGTTTAAAGATTATAAAAGAGATGAAATACAACAAGAATAACACAAATGGAAAGTTAAATTCAGATTAGAACTTGATAGGATTGAATTAGGGTTTAGGGAGATTACCTCTTGAGGAAAAATTGAGGGAAAACACAAGAGAGGAGTGGAGGAGGGCGACGGCCACCACCGGACGGCGGCGGCTGGGCCGGCCGGCGCCGGAAAACAGAGGGATGGAGGGGGGTTTGGTCGGACGAGAGGAGGGAGGAAGAAAGTGAGGGAGTTTGGTGTTTGGGTTTGAATTTGATTGAAATAAAATGAGATTAAAGGCCCCCAACTCCCTTATAACTACTACCCCTTTACTAAACTTAGACAAATAATTAGGATTTAGACTAGATAAACAAAATTAATATTAACTATGTAAAAATAATAAATTGTTATTACACTAGATAAAAGTGTTGGTAATTATGCTAGGTTAAACTAATTGGTTCAAGATAAAAAGGATTGATAATACTAGATAAAATAAATCGGAGATTGAATTAAATAAAATCAAATGGTAATAAAATACTTGGAAAAAAGATAAGACAAAAGGAATGGTAACAATCAAACTAGAGGTTGAATGATAAAATGTAAATATTAGAAAAAGAATTAATTAAATCCCTTACGGTGAAATAATTAACTTAAATAACGAAACTCGAAATAAATTAAATAGTTGGGTATAAATTAATATTCGTAAATGTAAAACTGGTAGACTCGGCACCTTTAGCCATCTCCTTGCTCAAGACCTGTCAACGGTAGATAACTAATAAAGTAAAATCGAAAAAATTTTAGTAGCGTAATTTGGCTAATTACGGTTATTAACGATTTAATTAATACGGTTTTAGGGCTGGTTGTTACAGTGGTGGTCGGCTAAGTGCTGGGCGAACAAAGGCACAAACCCGAGAGAGAGAAACGTATGTGTGGTGGTCGCCGGTTGGGAGCCCAAGACGTCATAGCTCCGGCAGGTCCAGGGCTGCAATGGCGATCGCCGGAGGTCTCTGGCATGGCCGGCCCTCGGGTGGTGGACGATTGGCTAGTCGTTTGGCACAACGGTAGAGCAACAAGGATCAATGAGAGAGACAAGAGAGTTTGCTTATGAAATAATAAACGTTTGGATGAAGAAGACAAATGTGGATTTTGGTATTTAAGGCCCAACTAAATTAAAAGAATAATACTCACTCTTTCTTTTCCTCTTCTCTTCCCAAAACTACTATATTTCTATTATGACCCAACAATACTAATATAGAATATCGGGATGAAAAATTTACGAAATTAAACTAATAAGGAGACTTAAAATAAAATGGGGAGGTAAAATAAATTGAAATTTAAATAAATTAAGGAATGAAAGGTATGATTATATAAAATTATAATTATTATTGATAATACTGACGAATCGGTCTACTCTATAAAACTTGGCCGGGTAAGTAATCTGAATATCCCGAGGGTAATTGAATCGCGGAAATTGTCACATAAATAATTTATATAAATAACCTACTAAGCTAATGTATGACGGTCGTTGCTCTGCTCGAGTCCTGCAAAAACACAAACAGTTGACTGAATTGAAATGTGCGATTTTGGTTAATTAATCTCATTACTTAACTTAATTACGTTGGGTTAGGGTCGGGTTATTACAAAAATGGAAAGGTTTTTTTTAAAACTTTGTTTCCAAAAATGCCTCTAAAAACTATTTTATAAATAAACATATGTAGGGTAGCTTGGACATTTCAAAGGAATTTTCCCACAAACTTTCCCATGTTTTCAAATATAAACCAAACACTATGAACTATTCTTTTCCAGAGAAAATTTTCCAAAGAAAAACTTTCCCAAGAAACATTTTTCCGGAAAAAAATCAAATACACCATAAATAAAACTTACATTTCATACTAACTTATAAATAGAGACGAAAAATGTTGTTTACAGGCCATACATTACAATTTATAAACTTATCATACATCATTTTCATAGCATGTAATTTTTAATGTAGAAATCGAACAAGAAGAATAGCGAAGAAGTTAGTTTAATTTTTCTTTCCTATTACTATCTCTATGAATCGTAGGCTTAAAAATATAGTGTATTGAAGAAGATATGCGAAATACACTTATATTCTTAATCAAAGAGTTGAATGATATGCGATCGTTGTTTCCCGGGAAACCACTATGCCGTGGAGGACATGAGTAAATTAGTATCCAAAACTTTATGCTACAACTTTTATAAATTGTACGTCAAGCTAAGGTATTTAATGTTCGGAAAAGTGATTCAAGACAAAGCAGACCAAATGACCAACAAATGTTTACTTGTGTTAAGTGTTCCGCAAAGGATCAATGTGTTGGGGTGTTCACGGGGCGGCTACCCGAACCAATTGGATCGGATAATTTTTCCTGGTACCCGTAAATTCGGGGCGGCCAAACCCTCGAACTGTAACCATAACCGAAACTACAGCGTACCCGAAAACCGCGAACTCGAAAGTTTCGGGGCGGATAGCGGTTAACCAAAAAACCTGATTAATTATGATCATATGAATTTCCAATTTTTATTTTTAATTTGTAATTATTAATTAACACCCCAGTAGTAAAAAATGTTTCAAAAATGTTCTGAAACTAGGCCAGCAGGACCAATGGCACTGAGTTTCCATACGTTTTGAGTTTTTGGAGGATTTGGAATTGGAGCACTGAGCGCCAACATTAAGATAAATTAGGATTTTTTTCGGATTAAAATTTGGGCCTGGACAGTGAATTGGAGATTGGAAAAAGATAAGCAAAAATAAAATCCGGACCTAAATGTTAAATTTAATTTCGGGCACCCGAAAACATATAGGGGTCGATCCGTAACCGAACCGATTAACCGAAAAATATTATGGGGCGGGCATCTAACCCGATTAAAATTCATTTTTCCGGGGTGGGTACCTTAAATTAATGATCGGGTAGCCTGGGCAGGGTGATTGGTTGCTTGAGTTTTTAGTTGAAAGGAGACTTGCTCGAATCAAAGCAAAATGAACATTTGAATAAAAAACTAAGTTGGATATGATCTTGGGTAAAAAAATTTCCACCACCAAAGTCTGCAACCCACCAACAATAGTGTTGTACTACTAGGAAGAGTATAGTTATTGATCTCAGGAACATGTTTGAATTTGCGTTATGAAGAATCCATATTTGATGTAGACAAAATTGCTTTGAAATGAGACATTTTTCCTGAATGAGATATAGATGGGTACATTACTCCAAAAAATTGCTAAGGGGTGCCATACATTCTAAAAAAGTGACTATTTGGGGACCACTTTATTTTTTTTTACTACTTGGGGACCAGATTGTATAAGTAATTGGCTACCTGGGGTATTTCCGTCCAAAACTAACGGAAACCGTTAAAATAGCCCTGAGTAAAACTTTTTTCTGATTTTGGGAAGCTTGAGTGACGAAAATACCCTCTTTAGTCCACATAATCTTCCTCCTTCGCACCCCATCTTCCTCGCAACGATTCGACGCATCAAATTGCACAGCTCACATTTGAGCAACCATTACCTTGTTTCAAATCGCAATTGCTAAAAACACAACAATGAAAACCTAATTTAACAACACAAATGCAGCAAACAAAAATCCACAATTCTAACCAAATTACCTGGAAGTAGATGGATCGTCAGTGCTGAGAGGAGTGTAAGATGAAGATCGGTGAGAATTCAGTAGCGAAGTCATCTCGATCACCGGACCTCCGACGCCGGCGCCGGACATTAACGAGGAATCCGGCACTCGAACTGCTTTGATTGCATCTCTATGCTTCCTGAATGCCACTGTTCGATTTCTGGTAGCCATTACTGCAGAATCGAGATCGAAGTGACACAGAAAAGGGGGTTTCAATTGTGAGAAAATTAGGGTTTAGGGATTTTGATGAGGATTTGTATGATGATCAAGTGAGGAATACGATGAAGAAATGGTCGAATTTTTTCTGGTTTTTTGGATAGGAATTGCAGGTGGGATATTCACCATGTTCAATTTGAATCCATCGACATCTTCCATTCAATTAACGCATCATACAGACATTGATAAACATCTTCCATTTTTGGTTGAAGAAATTGCAAATTTGAAGCAGGAGATCTCAATTTCGGGACTTCAGTTGTAAAATCAAAAAACCCAGAAAGAGGATAAATTCTTCGACTTCTGGGGTTGGGTAGGAAAAATTCTTCGATTTTCAGCACAACCATTCAGAAAACCCAGAAAAACCCACATCAAACCAAACCCAAAACACTTGAAAATCGAACCTAAAGAAAAAATGAAGTACCTTCCAGTAGCAACCTGTAACAGATGTGGTACTCCTTTGAAAATCGAACCCAAGAAACATCACGGTGGTTGACGCGGATGGGGTTTGACGCGAATTACTAGACTTGGACCGACCATCGAAAAAAACATCACTGAAACCCCCTAAATTGGGGAAATCGTTCGGAGCAGACTTCCGATTAGGGTTTGCGTTTGACTTCGAATCGCCGACGTCGAAATTGAATTGGGGGAAATCGGAATTGAGGGATGATTTGGTGTTGGGTTTTTGGGGCGCCATTGGAGCAGATTTACCTTGAGGTTTGAAGCCATAATCGGTGGATAACAAGCTCTCGAAGTCGTTCATTTCTCTCTCCTGATCTGGGCAGAGGAAATCTGAAGAGAGAGAAAATGAATTGAAGGAGAGATTGAAGGACGAAATGGCCGGCTACAAGAAGCTGCCGGTGAGGTCGATCATGGAGGCTTCAATGGAAAACGGCAACAATGGCAGCAGAAGGGCAGAGGAGAAGAAGAGAGGGGCAAATTGGTCAATGCACGCATAAGTCAAGGGGTATATTGGACTTTTTATTAATTTCGTTAACTTTGGACGGAAAATCCCCAACGAGCTACTTATTTCAACAATCTGGTCCCCAAGTAGTAAAAAAAAATAAAGTGGTGCCCAAATAGTCACTTTTTCAGAATGTATGGCACCCTTTAGCAATTTTTTGACATTACTCAGGGGACTGTTTTGTCAAAACATTTCTCCAAGTAAGAGATGAGACTAATTAACTAATTAAGGTCATGTTCTTCATAATGCTAAGTTAGATTTATCCTATCATTTCCTAATTTTACCTTAGCTTATCTAAATTCTTAAAAAATACTCAACCCAATATTATTTATTTTCACCAAAAGATACAAAATTTAATAATAGAATTTTACTCCACCACTAACTTACCTATCACAAATTATTTCTTTACATTTCCTTTCCTTTCCTTACCAACCTTACTTTACCTAATTTAATCCTACCACTCTAAAAAATAGTGTATAAGTCATGACTTATTTAATTTATATGTGTACGAGTTAAGCAACTAAGAATATAGTATAATAACAAATAAAAGATTGAATCCTATTAGAATTCGCATTTGGAACAATCTCATTCTTCGAGATATTTTATATCTAAAAGATAAAAAAAAATTAAAAAATTACCCCATTGGCCATCATATCATATTGCAAATGTAAAAAATGTTGTAAATGTACGTTACTTAATTTGATCCTATCACCCTAAAAATATGGTCTAAGTCACAACTTATAATACTTATATGTGTATGAGTTAAGTAACTAAAAATCCATTATAATATACACGAAGACCTATCCGTCCAACCAAACGCTTTTATTCGTAATCATTTTCAACATTGTCGTCAATTTTGATACTAAAGCAAACTATGAATTTAAGGTTTTGCGTTGTCCGCGATTACCGACATCGTTTTCACGTAGCATGAACAGTTGCCACCGACCGCTGAGAAGCCCTACTCAACTCCGACCATGATTAGCGATTTGCTGGAACTCGATCTGTGGAGGTTACCATTGCCGACGGATAACAAGTCCGACATGGAAACAACCACCATGGAAATAGATGGTTTGGATGATGACCAGGGCAGCAACACAAACGGGCTAGACGGTGGTGGGGCTTTGTCAGACCCTATCTCACGGTGGCACCCCCAATAACATTCATCGAAAAAAATGACCGTCGATGCTTTTGATCAGGAAATATTTCCTTGGTATATCCAACACTTCCCACTTAACAAATACACCCTAAAAAATATATTTTTTAATTAATTATATATAGTTTTTATAATTTAAAGAACTATAGACACCAAGTTTTGTACCGGGAAAAGTGTACGAAAACAAACCGGGAGCAATAAGAAAAGAGGCTATAATGAAAACAAAGTCACTAGGCGTTCCTCAATCTAAAGCCAATGGGCTCAATCAAAAGCCACTGGGTCAACCCACCACAAAAGCCTTCATTTTCCGCTCTTTCCATATGCATGTGCTCATTATTTCAAATTTCATTTTTTTGACAAGTTTCATTGGCCTTATTTTTTTTTATGAGGGTAAAGTACACATCATAAGCTTTCTAACATCTTTTAAATGACCTCAATCAGAGTTCGGATGAAGGAGCTATGGTCGTTTGAAATTGAACCAACCTAACACCAAGGGCATGTGGCCTTAACTAGTTTCCAGGCCCAGAATAGGATGCCAAGGCCGCATGGCCTTGACTAACTCACAGAGCTGGCCATGAACACTGTTGAGCCCACATGGCCTACGAAGTTGAAGAAGGCAGCCCGTGTCCCGCCAAGTCAGCAATCCATGCGCTGGATTCCTATAGGCTCGTTCAAATTAATTTTGCGTGCCTCGCTTCCGTCAGTCAATCATGCGATCCTTGCATTGACGCCTTTGACTCATGCAGAGTCAAAGGCCATGCGGCCATGAGGTGATTAGGAGCATGAAATAAGCAGGAACGAAGCTAGAAGAAAATGTTGAGGGGGGCGATCGATCACTATAATACTTCTATTATATTTCAAAAAAAAAATGTAAAATATGTGTATACTAAAGGGAAGAAAAAAATGATACAGTAATAAACTATAAATTGTGTAGTTTATTTATATATAATTATATTCATTAGTGTACTACTTTAATTATACAAGCATGACATATATAAAATAAATTAATCATTTTTCATTTCAATTTCTTCACTTTAAATAAATAAATTTTAGATTACTGTCAATACACTTAAATCAATATATTATAGATTCATAAAATTGATATTTATTGGTCTAAGAATTAAATATTAGCCAAAAACAAGGGAAAACGGATGAAAGTAAAACTTAAGTATCAAACCCTAGACCCTTTAGATGTTATGGTAGGCCTCCACCACTTGCTCTACAAATAAGATATGCATGAATCTTGTTGATTATCAATATTAATAGGTGATAGTTCGGGGGAGGGAACTGCCCCTCTTTGCCCCAAGGAAGCTTCGTCAGTGGAAATAAGGATCATGAACCCCCCCTTATGATCACACCCCTCTCTTCCACGTATAAATAACCCCTCATTTTACCACTGAATTCATCAACTTTTCCCATCAATAATCACTACTATCATTCATGTTCTCTCATTTCTCTCTCAAATTCTCATTCTTTTCTCATATACTAAGACCTGACATCGCGATATTAAGATTTGAAGTCATCCAATGTGCTCGTCTTAATTCTCCACTCCCCACTTTGTTACTTATGGTTAAGGAAGGTTCGATTATCTTATATTTATCATTATGTAATCATGTGATCATATTGTAAGTTTTATTCGTATATCATTTCTTGTAAATAAACACCGCATTTGCATGATGAGAATATAATTTTGTGAATCCCTTTTTATACTTTTCCCCGCTCCCTTTCATGTCAAATTCGATTTTTGTAGAGTCTGTATTTTAAACAGGCGAATCCAAGAGTTCTTTAATTCTTGGATTCGTAACCTTATCTCGGGGCTCGAAATTCAGTTCGTAGACAGGAGTTATTTACTTTTTGATTCGTTGATTTCCTCAAACCAGCTGACGACTCCTTTTTGTACTTTAATCTGTATAACTCACCCTCTTATGTTCTTCATGTCAAGTTAATCAAGATGAATCTATATCTCCCCGACCTCCACATTAAGGAGCCAATCCAAGGAAAATGACAGGAGAATCCAGCCAAGGCCATGCGACCATGGTTGACTTCTAATCCCTTTTTCCAAGGCTGGACACCAATGGGCCCCTGGCCTGACCCTTAATATGGCCGCATGGCCTAGGAGCCAGTCCAGTGGCCCCTGTACCCTTGTTGGCCCAAATCTGAAATCGGGTTGGATGTTGGTGCATTGTTAAAATGATTTGACTGGGCTTCGAGTGAGTTAGCATGAGTAAGGTCCATAAAAGATAAAAAATGTTTTATGAAAAGAATAAAAATATCTTTATTTAAGAATTAAACACCCTCAATCGGCTTCCAATCATAACCTAAGTACAGTGGCGTAGCCAGGATTCAAATGCAGAAGTATCAAGATAAAATTTTATAAAAAGAACATATTATATTAGAATAAATTCTGAAAAATTAACATATTCAAATAATATAAAGTTTAATGATATAGTTATGAAAATAAAAATACATACCTCTGAATTAAAAATTAAGGTTAAAAGAACGACTAAAGTTGGTCTTTAGGTGTGTCAAACTCAAGACCTCAATGAATAGGCCCACGCACAGAAAGAAAATACTCAAAGTTTGGAATTCTGCAGTTTCAACCCCTTGACCTTAGGGGCCACAGAGGCATGCCCAAGAACTTCCATTGACCAATCATCCGACTACATAAACACTTAAACACAATTGTATACGTTTCCCACAAATGATTATATATATTATGTTTAGCTATGAAATAGCCTTAAACTGTTTTTTTTTTTTCAAAAAAGTTAGGGGTCAATTGACCACCCTTGACTCACAATAGTTTCGCCTCTGCCTATGTAGCGCAACGAAAAAAGAAGAAAGACCTACAACGTTTCCCTCCCTTTTTTTGGGGTCTTACAAGAGCCAAATTTCATACTCCTAAAAATAAATAAAGTTGAATTTAATCATGTCAAATGTTACAATAATTATCAGAGGAATTAACATAACTTTATACTTCTACTCACATTTTCTCAATACCTAATTGCCTATACATTAATATTCGAAAAAACAACTTAGAAGATGATACTATTTAATTATGTAATGCCCTTTTTTTAGTTGAAATTTTATAGGATTATTGGACAACGATAATACAAACTTTGGTGGTATTGGACAATAATAATACCAACAATTTTATTAGACACTAGCAGTACCAACGATAGACATATTTTCCGATAATAGTACGAAATCGAGTTGATATGTGTTTGACTTAACGAAAAGACGATGTGTCGCCTAATTGTCTAAGTTGGAGGTTAGAGCAAGTGGAGAAAAGGTTGGTTGCCACTTTTTTTTTTGCCAACAAAGCAGTGTTAATCAATTTAGCTAAAAAAACATTAAAAGTTTTATTTTTACATTATTGTTTAGCTAAGTTGGTATCATTACTAAGTTGGCCTAAAAATGTGGTCGTTAATGCTTTTCCAACTTGCTCTAGCCTCTAACTCAGACAATTAGGCGATATATCATCTTTCTACTAAGTGAAACACCTACCAACTAGGTGATGTACTATTACTGAAAAATAGGTTCATAGTTGTTACTACTAATATCCAACAAAATTGTTGATATTATTGTTGGCCAATACTCCCAAAGTTCATATTATTGTTGTCCAATAATCCAATTTTATATGTGAAAATTTCGAAATATATAAATTAATATGATACGGAAGGAGTAATTCTCAATGTCCCGAAATAAGATGACCAAATAACAATGCAATTTATTAAATATTTCGGGAGCATGTGCTCCAAATTCTACAATTGTTTACTTATATATATTAAGTTGTTCACTTTGATTATTACGATGATTCACTTTCATTGATACGATTGTTTACTCACAAATATTTAAACTATCATTTAATATATATTGAAATAACCAAAGGCCAGATGCGTGTCAGAGAAGTATAGCCGGTTCACTCGTGTTGAAATGTAATTGGGCCATGTAACCCTCCCTAAAAAGTTCGTAGCGCCACCGGTCGAAAGGCATCTCTATGTGGTACTGGTTATCTTGTCTCTCTTTCTCTCTACTCATCCAACGGCTTAGATTCCATCCCTCACTTTCTCTTTCTCTTACGTCACTCTAACTGTACGTGTCGGGCAACCCCCACTTCCCCCAGCTGCCCCTTGGCGGTGCCCGTCCTAGCCCATCTGCCCGCTCCCCTTCCCACTATTTTAAATTCTCCAACTTTCTACCCTTCCCTTTTCTCTCTCCATTCGTTTGCTAAATTTTTTGTCAACAATCAATCCTAGAACTTAAACCTTGATAATCTGTGTTGGGTTTTGCAAAACCGAATCGCATCAAATGGCGGGTATGTGTTGTGGTATCAACGTCGGCGAGGCCGAGCCGACTAGTCTGGTCGAACCGGCTGCTCGTGGTGGACGGCGCCGGCGAGTCGGCCTGTGCCAACACATGTTCATCTCCGATATGGCGGAGAATCGGATTAAGAAGCCGAAGCTCGCTGAGGAGAAAGTCGAAGAGGAGGAGCAGCAGATTCAGCTCCGACTTCCTTCTCCTCCACCTTTGGAGGTGGCGCGTGACTGTGACAACGCAATTCACAATTGTTCTGAAGAGCACACCGTAGAGGAGGAATTTCCCAAGTTCGGATTGACGTCTGTGTGCGGAAGGAGGAGAGATATGGAAGATGCCGTTTCGATTCAACCTTCTTTTTGTACGAAACGCCAGGAAACGAATCACCACACCGAAAGATTTCATTTCTACGACGTCTTTGATGGACATGGCTGCTCACATGTAATTCAATTCTCCGTTTAAACTTTTAAATCTGTTAATAACGGTAAAGCCATGGAAGGATTTGTAAGTTTGGAGCGAATCTAATTAGTTTTTGATTGATTGGTCTATTTATAGATCGCTACGGAGTGCAAAGAACGGATGCACGAGATAATTAAGGATGAGATCGAGAGGGGAGAGAGTGAGGAGTGGAGTGAGATGATGATGCAGAGATTCACTAGAATGGACCAAGAAGTAGGAGGAAGACTCTCCAGCAGCTCACCGGCGAATACATGTAGATGCGAACTCCAAACGCCGCAGTGCGACGCAGTGGGATCCACTGCTGTTGTCGCAGTCGTGACGCCGGAGAAGATCATCGTCTCCAATTGCGGCGACTCACGGGCCGTTCTCTGCCGTAATGGCGTTGCCATCCCACACTCAATCGATCACAAGGTAAATTTACTCAACTGCCCCTAGACGCCTATAATTGAGTCTTCTTCTTTGGATCCAAAACAAAATGGGAATTAGCTAAAGCTGTTAAACCCAAATTTGTAGCCGGATCGCCCTGATGAGTTGAAGCGGATAGAGGATGCGGGGGGGCGTGTCATTTACTAGGATGGTTCGAGAGTGCTGGGAGTGCTTGCGATGTCGAGAGCAATCAGAGACAACTACTTGAAACCATACGTGATACCAGACCCGGAAGTGACCGTCACAGAGCGGAGCTCTGATGACGAGTGTTTGATCTTGGCCAGCGATGGGCTGTGGGATGTAGTGCCAAAGGAGACCGCCGCATCGATGGCGTGCATGTGCTTGAACGCCCAGAAGCCAGCATCGCCGGGAAATGATGCTGTCGTTTCCGCAGATGGGGGCAGCTCTGATACGGCGTGCTCCGAGGCATCCATATTGTTGACCAAGTTGGCCTTAGCCAGGCACAGCTGTGATAATGTTAGCGTTGTAGTTGTTGATCTTAGGAGAAATCGGCTATGATAATTATTGATAAATTATTATCAAAAAAAAATATTGATAAATAACTTTAGGGACAAATAATGAGAGACAGAGGTAGTATCTCATTAGTATCAAGAATTTCCTAAATTCCTGTATACAATTTTTATGTGAGGTTCGAGGTGGTATTTCATTAGTATCAAGAATTTCCTAAAGTCCTGTATACAAGTTTTATGTGAGGTTCACCCCCTCCCCCCCCCCCCCTCGGCCCCAGCCACCCCCTTTCTCCAATTTCTCACTGATTTGATATCATCATTTTTTTTTGAGTAACAAGGAAATATGTATTAAATAGTTAACCAAAATCATACAAGCAAAGGTTAGGCAAGAGGCCAACCATGAGCCTCCCAACGTCCCAAAATGGGAGCTCCAAAACCGACCATAAAACACTAGACAACCAGCCATACAACCATGTACAATACAGCCACAGAAAGCCTCACCCTTACAAAACCTTTAATGGGTGATCTATCCTTGCACTAGGATAACCCATTACTGTCCAGACTCTAGTTAATCCCCATCCAGTCAAGCAAGGGACGAGCGCGAAAGCGTAAGCTTCCGTACGCACAATTAATCCCAATCCAGACTTGAGCTCCTCCCCATCTAGCCATACGATCATTCCGAATCATACTCTTGCTGTTTCTGAGTCAATACCATCTTCTCGTAATGGCACGTTTCTTCATCCGTGTTCAATGCGTGTTTGAGTTTCTCTGGAGGTTCTTTGTATGTTACCAACAACCCATTTTCAACTTAGAAATATCCGCCGGTACACGGGCATCCAATGCAAATTTATTGCACGGACCACAAAGCTTATGTTGACAATCCACTCCCTTTCCCATAGAAAACTAGTACATTAGCCACAATATCACAAAGATGGGGTTTAGCATGTAGAACACCCTTCTACAGATTGTCAATTATGTCTGTCTTGAGATCCAAGTCAATGTCATTAAGCCGCATGTCCCATGCCATAGTCAAGGCTTCTCTTAGGGTAAATAAAGAGGCTTGAATCTCAAAAGACGGGAAGGCTTTATAAGATAGCGCAACCACCCACTGACGGTTGTTGCCCTTGATAATCGCAACTTCGATGTAGCACCTCTTATCATATTTGGGAATGAAATCCAAAGTGACCTTGAAAGCATGAGTAAACGGTGGTTTCCATCCCAATATATTCACCACAAAGCGAAATAAATGATCTTCTAGTTTCTTGGCAAACCATGAGTCATGTAAAATACATGCTACAGTAGAATTAGTAGATAAATGGTTGTTATTGAAAACAACCTGATTGCGTGCAATCCAAATATGCCAACAAGCACAGACAAAAAACGCAAGCTACATGGAAATTGGGGGTGCCAACATGTTATCCCATATCCATTTGTCGTTCCAGTCCGGAAGATGAAGGTGATTTATCCTTCACAGTTTTGTCTGGACAATAGTTTCAGCCAAACCACTTTGCTACTCTGACAGTCACGTAACATATGCATATGAGTTTCAGGGTTAAGGTGACAAATCACACTAACCGAATCGATAAATTGTGATTTTTGGGATAGAGGGTGCCCAAGAGGGAGTGAGGAATGAACAATTCTCCATATATGAAATTTCTTTTGGCCAGAAACGGGCTAGACCAAATAGGTTTAAAGATGAGCTCAGAGTTACCTAACTAGATTCTTGCCACAGTATACTTGTTTGAATTTATCACCTTCTAGACAATAGAGTCTTGGGAATTAGCAAAGGGCAGAGGGGAGAGGGTGAGTAGAGACAATGTCAACTAGCTCAATAAGTAAACAAGCTTCAAGGGCACAAGTGTCCCATTGACCTTGCTTAATAAATTTGTTTACCCTCGTATGACCACCAGAGCGAGGAGGGTTACTATTTGGATGGGTGATAAGAGGGTCACACTCAAGCCATTTATCATACCAAAAGGTAATCGTTTTTCCATCCCCCAACTTCTTAAAAAAATACTTTTGAATAATGTCCTTAGAGGAACCAATGCTATTCCAAAGAGCAAGATGATGGGGTTTTACCCATAGCAAAATCAAGGCCCCAATTCCCACATATTTCTCTCTAATTAGCCTAACCCAAGGGAGGTTGGGCTCGGTATAGTTGAAGAGGTTATGGTACCCCACTCTTCACTCGTTTCCCACGCCAAGACGGTTGCAACCACTCGCCCAAACATGGATGTTCAATTTCCTCTTGACTCCGGGCCCTCCCAAATCATCTCGGCCATCCTTTGAATAGGCCCCGAGCCCTTCTAAAGGCTCGAGGCATACCCCCAAGGGCCTTTTGGACCCTAACACCATCACGGGTGATCCTAAGGGAGTGTGGCTATTTT
Source organism: Portulaca oleracea (assembly GCA_029582165.1). Taxonomy (NCBI): domain Eukaryota; kingdom Viridiplantae; phylum Streptophyta; class Magnoliopsida; order Caryophyllales; family Portulacaceae; genus Portulaca; species Portulaca oleracea. The sequence goes on from CM055869.1 coordinate 39,206,563, forward strand.
GGCATCATGGGTCGAAATTGGATCGGATTAAGAAAGTAATATGAGGAAGAATGTACAATGGGGTCTGTCCTAGGCACTGGTTGCGCCTCACCTTTCTTCCCTTCCTTCTCTCGTCCTCCAGCCCAAAAGCAGGCGCAGGTTGCGCCTGGTTAGGCGCTGGCCGCGCCTCTTGCTTTTGCGAACACTCAATGTCTCTAGATGAGGCGCACCTCGCGCTGAAAGAGGCGCATGTCACGCTTTTTTTTGTCGTCCGACGCTGCTCGTTATTTTTAGCGTTTTCCCCCCACCCCATACGCGTGTAATGCCACTTGGTGGCTCTTTTGTAATTTTTTGCCTTCCCTCTTCCCCTCCAACGTTTATAACAGTTAACATAGGTGAGGATGAGCCATTCAATTTGGCCATTAATGAAAAGCAAGGGTTTTCTTCCAAATTTTCTCTCTCAAATCTTATTTTTACTTTAACCTCAAATATTAGGAGTAAATTACATTTACCCTACCTGATATTTGTGGTAATAATTTTTGCACACCCGACATTTGGGAAATAATTTTCACCTTACCTGACATTAAGTGAAAGTTATTTTTAGCGGTAAAATCTTGTCACTTCTCATCGGAAATGAGGATATACAATAGTGCCCCTATATGACTTTGTGAATGTATCATGTTGTCCATTAATATTTAGAAGGAAATGATTTAAATGATCCTTTCATCGTTTTATTTCTGATGAGAAGTGATCGGATTTTGCCACTAAAAATCACTTTCACTTAATGTCAGGTAGGGTGAAAATTATTTCCTAAACGTTGGGTGTGCAAAAATTATTACCACAAATGTCAGGCAGGGTAAATGTAATTTACTCTATTTATGGTGGTGTTAGCAAGTCAATTCTTTTAGGGATTAGTGGTACAAGTCTTTAACTAATCTTGGTTGGGTTGTAGTTAAGGGTGGTGGAATCCTGCTTTATCCAAGTCCATATCTTGTGCTTTAGATCCATTGTTGGTTTCCAGGTTCAAGTTCTTCTTCTTCATCAACTCAAGAAGGTATTCCCACCATGCGATGCTCCATTTGGTATCAGAGTCAAAGTTAGGGTTTTGGCTTGAGTTCTTGTTCTTTAAATTCTAAGTTAGGGTTCTTACCTATTGTTGAATTTGTTGTTATTATTGTGAAATTTGGGTACCCAATCCCCTGTGAATCTCCGAGTGTGTTGGAGTTATTGTTATTATTGTTGAAATTTGGGAACCCCCATCCCGTGTTTCCTCCAAGTGTATTGGAGAAGTTATTATTGTTGTTGGAATTATTGTTCTTGTTAATTGTAGAAGTTGTGTGGTGAAATTTGGAGTTCTTGTTGGGAGTATTGAGGTGGCCAATGTGTTTGTTGTGCTTGAATGGTGTTGTTGAGAAGAAGCCACAAAGAACCCAAACTCGTAAACACTAGCTAGCTACAAGAAAACCCCTTAACTCCACAAATTTCCCAAACACATCCTGTCGTTACCCCTCTGTTCGATATGAGTGATGAAATCAATATCAATCGAGAGGAGTAAAGTTGTCGCCGAAGTCCCCAAGACATGGTTATGGAAACCCGAGTCTCCTCCATTGAGAGGACTCTCGAAACTGTCATGGCTCAAGTGAATAACATCGTCGTACACCTCCATGGTCAACCCCGTGAGGGACGAAGGAGGTCCACTTGTAGCCATATCCGTCCTCCTCCCACCTTTGAGTTGAGTGACGATGATATCCCTCGACGACATCGTCGACAAGAGACGGGTGAAAGACCCCCACGGGATGAATTCCAAGATGTTAAGATCGAAGTTCCAGAATTCAATGGATCCACCGACCCCGAAGATTATCTTGAGTGGGTCCAAATAATGGAGATGATCTTTGACACTAAGGAGTATAGTGATGAGAAGGCCTTCAAAATTGCTAGATTGAAGCTCACAAAGGTAGCATCCCTTTGGTTTGAGAATGTTAAGGCACAACGGGCTAAGGAGGGTAGAGCAAAAATCACCTTTATGGTGAGGCTAAAGCAACTGATGAATCGATGATTTTTCCTAGCACCTACAAGCAAGACATCATGAGGAAGCTCTTCGCCCTTACGCAAGGACAGAGAAGTGTGAGTGACTACATCCAAGAGTTCGAATAACTCCTCATCAAGAGTGATCTACAAGAGATTGAGGAACAAACCATGACGGGCTCTTGAATGGGTTGGACTTCGCTATCACCGAGAAGATTGAAATCCAACCCTACCACTAATTGGACGAGCTTTATAGTTTACCTCTCAAGGTTGAGAGACGTAGGAAAGAGGAGGCCGCCCCCAAGACCTTGAATCGGCCCTTTTTTCCACCTCCTATTCGGACTTCCTACCCGAGCACTTTGAAGTTAAACGAAGCTCCCAAGTTAACATCTTCCACTAGGATTAACAAGGGGAAGGGAATTGCCATGCCTTCTTCGACGGAGCTTCCCCGTAGGATGGAGGAAAAGAAATGCTTCAAGTGCCAAGGGTATTGTCACTTCCAAGTGGATTGTCCAGACCGGAGGACCTTGACCCTTTAGGAGGTCCAAGAAATCCATGAAGAGCTTAAACGACACAATAAGAACTCGAAGCGACCGTTGATGATTAGGTTGAGTCCGGCGATGATGATGTCAAGCCCGTGCAAGGAAATGCCCTTGTCTTGAGGAGGGTATTACATGCTCATGAATCCCCTCTTGGCAAGGCTCAACGGGAGATGATTTTCCAATTACGGTAGTTCGTTGGAGAAAAGGTGTGCAATGTCATCATCAACGGCTGTAGTTGCACCAATCTCGCCTCGAATCTCATGGTCGAGAAGCTTGCCTACCTTTGTTTCCGCACCCCAAGTCGTACCCCCTCAAGTGGCTCAACGACCAAGGTGACATCAAGGTAACAAAGCAAGTCCTTGTTAATTTGTCTTTTTGTCCAACTGACAATGATTATATTATTTGTGATATGGTTCTGATGAGTGCTTGCCATATCCTTTTGGGACGACCTTGGCAATTCGACAAGCGCACTTTGCATGATGGGTTGAAAAACACCTACACCTTTGCCCGTGGAAATGAGCGAGTTAAGTTACTTCCTTTAGCTCCACATGAAATAGTACCTCCAAAACCTAGGGTGGGAAGTGAGAAACCCAAACACATGAGTGTAACATGGGTAGAGAGGGCCCTAAGCAAGGGGAAGGCCGTTATTGCCTTACTCCTATTAGAGGCAAACAAATGTAAGGAAGAGATACCCCTACACCCTTTTGTCGGTCCCATCATCGCCAAGTTTAACGACGTCTTCCCCATGGATCGGAGTTGCAACTCAGTCTTCCTCCAGTTCGCAGCATTGAGCACCAGATCGACCTTATGCCCGGGCCCCCCTTACCCAACAAGGCGGCCTACCGGTGTAATCCATAAGAGACAAAGGAGCTTCAACACCAACTGGACGAACTTATCTCTAGGGGCTACGTACAGGAGGGTATGAGTCCTTGTTCCATCCTAACTCTATTGGTCCCAGAGAAAGGCAGTACCTACCGCATGTGTGTTGACAGCCGCGCCATCAACAACTTCTCCATCAAATAGTTGTACCCCATACCGAGGCTCAACGACATGCTTGTTGAGTTACATGGCTCCCGAATTTTTTCAAAAATCGACTTGTGTAGTGGTTAGTGTTTAACGTGAACCTAAGGGTTAGAAGGACGGTCGTATTTGTCCGAGGAGTCGGGGTTCATTCCAACCTAAGAATCTCATGAGAGTACTCACTAACTAGGTGTGGGATTCGATGGTTTTGGTGATTGAACTACTAATCTAAGGTGAAAAAGGAAAAACATAATACAAAGGTAAGGGCTTGCGGGTAATACCGGGCCAACCTAATGGAAGACTAAGCACGGAAACTGTGGTTTTAGGGGAGATTATACTCGATAATCAAGTGTAAGGATTGTGTGCATATTGAGCTAGCACCATTTTCCCCCTCCAGGGCGTTTAGCCGGTATTCACTTCCTATGCATGAGCTAGCATCGACCCCCCCGGCCAGGGTGATGTTGTACTTTCCAAGGTCTGTCATCACTCTCGTGCATGATAGACCTTGGTAGTATGAAAACCAAACCGACGTAACCAGTTCCAATTCTCTCTCACGTTACAACTTACAAATGAAAATATTTGAAGCTCAAAATTCATATTTGACCTTTTTCATTTCATCCTTATCATATTATAAAGTTTCAATTCAAACAGGTATATTTTGGTCTAATGTTTCAGTTAGTTTTAGCTGCAAAATATTTTAGTATATGTGGCAATATATATTATCAAATGAAATATTTGAACTCGAATTTTATATTTGAACTTTTTATAATCAATCCACTTCTATTACAAAGTTTCAAGTCAATCAATTGAAGTTGAATTTTGGTTTTAAATTTCAGTCAGATTTCGTGGCAGAAAATATCGACATAAGTGACTATATATGTTACAAATGAAAATATTTGGGGCTCAAAATTTATAGTTGAGATTGTTCACTCCATCCTATCATATCATAAAGTTTCGATTATTCAAAAAACAATGTTTGAACTTTGCTTTAAAGGATCAGTTAATTTTAGCGGAAACATTAAAATGTTGGTGTATGTGGTGATATATGCTATCTGATAAATATATTATGAGCACAAAATTATTTTTTTTAGTCAAATCTATCGTATTACAAACTTTCGCGTCCAACGGTTGAAGCTAAATTTCACCCTTGAATTTCATTTAGATTTAATAATAGAAAAATGTTAACAATAGTCACGATCTAAGTTGCAAAATTTTAAAAAATGTTAGAGTTCAAAATTCTTTTTTATACCTTTATTATCAACCTTCTCTTATTATAAAGTTTCTTTGGAAAATCAATCGAACAATTCAAGGTGGAACATATTTTTTTAGGTTAAACAATTAAAGTCAATTTTCTTACTTGACGTGAAAATAACTTTTTTAGAAATTATTTTTCGAAACTCTTTTATATCTAGTACTAAAAAATTGGGTAAACATTTTTCTACCTAACACACTTGCTTTAAAGGTATATATTTTGAAAAGAAAATGTAAAGTGCCGCTAACAGTCAACATTGGGTTGTTGACTGTCTTGGGTAGCTCGTAAAAAATGTGTCTGGCACATCACAGTCATTTTAATTAATATTGAAGTATATGGAGCTTGGGTATTTTAACTTTGAACCTGTGTAACAAGTTTCAAGTTATGTCCATGGTAATAATTTAAAAATAATTACTTTTATTCATTCTAACATATTCCTAAATTTTAGAAACTTTTTCCTTTTCTATTTGATTAGTTCCAATCAAATTTGAAAATATCGATTAGACTTGCTCACTTGTAAGTCAGTGTATCACTATTTATACACAAGTTAATATATTTTTTAACTTGCATGAGTGATGAGTCCAATAATTTTTTCAATAATATGCGGAACACTACTTTAAGCATTATTCTCAAAAGATTCTTCAATGTTGCTTTAAATTTAAAACTAGCCTAGTGCGATGTACGGATTTACTTTGTTTTCTTTGTCATTTTTTGATTTACTTACAAGCATATTTTTGCTATTATTCTTCCATATATGGTTCAAGGATTAATACACAATTCGTAAGAGTAGCCATTATTTTATTTTGCTAAACACTTGTTGAATATGTTTTATAAATAATAAGGGAGTTATACTTTAGTAATTGTTAATATAGTAAATGCCAATTAATATATTAGGAGTATTTCAACACTTAATTGGTTAAAAATATTGAAGTTATATGGTTAATCTAAACTAAAATCAATATTAACAGACTAAAGTAATTGGTATAAAACATAATCTATTAAATATATTAAAACACAAGCTCCTAAGGAAAACCCAAACATAAAAGAAATAATTTAGAAGATTTGGTGAATTCCAAAGCAAATTCCAAACCTACATAATTTATTACTACATTCATAAATATAATATTAATAAAAATGAAAAAGAAATACCTAAAGTCATATATAAGTTACCAAAATTTAATGCATACACAATTAGAACATTTTAAATTTTTTCAAAAAAGCTAAAAAAAAAAGAATAAAAAATCGGAATAAGAATAGATTAAAAAGTTGAACAAGAGGTTAAAAGCCACATAATATATAGTGGAAAATAATAAGAAAATAAAATTGTCACGCAGTTGTTGTAACAATTTTTTCAAAAAACAAGCATCCTTCTTACAACGAAAGATAAAATTAAAGTATTTACCCATAATTGATATGGTCATGAAATAAAATAAACTCAGATGATAGTTTATTCTATTAAAAAATAATATTTTATAAGATTGGATTAATAATTATTATAAAATTACTCTAGAAAATAAATAACATAAAATTATTAAAAAATTATCCGTGCATTGCACGGGATATTAGAGACTAGTTAAATATTAGTAAAAGACTAAACTTTAATTGATATTTGAAACCATTAATTATTAAAGCATTAATTAATGAAAAAGTTGAGGCTGTCATATATTAATTAATAGGTAATTAATACTCCCTCCGTACCTTAATGGATGTCAATTTTTCTAACTACCTTGTCCATTTTTATTTGTCAAATTTACAATTTTAGTAGTTAAAATACCCAAATTAACCTTAATTAATGAATTTGAGTTTTATTTTATCTTTAAAATTCTCCTTTATTCCTTTCTTGGAGAGGGGTATACTTGTCCATGCACAAATTTTTTATTCTATTTCCTAGAAACATTGGTTTTACAAAGTTGCAAACATGACAGTTATAAAGGGACTAAAGGAGTAAGTAGTTGTTGAGGGAGATTTTGTTTTAATATACTTAATAGATAATAGATAAGATTCTAAGAAATACCCATATTTGATGCACTTTAACCATCATCTCAGAGGCGATGGCTAGCACCTTAATAAAATAGTGGGAATGCTTACTTATTAGTTATTGGTATTATTATAGTATCTGGTTAAAAAGTTTCCAAACATAATCTCTGTAGTAAACCTCAAGTTCCTAAACGAAAAGAAAAAAATTACAAATTATACACCGCCAAGAATACCCTTTCTCTGAAATGTATTATGTCATTTAAAAAGCAAATACATTAATAAATAATTGAAAATTACATTAGTAGTGTGACCCTATTGTAAAAAGAAAATACATTATGTCCTTTTAAAATTTTCATGTATTTTTTTTCACGATACATAATACTTCTTCTGTTTTTATTTATTTGTCCACTTAACTAATTTTTTTGTCCTTAATATTTATTTATCATTTTACATGTCCAATATAATTTTTACCAATTTATAATAATTTTTAAAATGATTGAAAAGTACTACTTATTATAAATTTTTAGAAGTGGTTGAAAATTAGCACGCACCTTTTTTCATATAATCTAATCAATATTAGTGTAAAACCTAACATAATTATAACTAAATATGATTGAATTACAAGAGTTTCAAACAATGTGCTACTAATATATATGGAATTCATGTTAGAAACATACACAAACACACACAACGTTTTATAATTGTTGGAAATATATTAAGTGACCCTTAGATTAACTTAATCATAAAGTTTCAATATTATTGGATATTTAATTGTAAAATGTCTTGTTTGTCCAATTGAAGTTAAAAAAACAATAGCGTTAGCTAATAACTATAACAAAATTTAAAATTAAGATGCATGTTCTTTTGATCTAAAATCCATTAAATAATAATATTTGAAGAATAATTAAGATAAAATTAAGTAGTTTATGTTACTAACTGACCTCATATCATCATTGACTTTATTTAAATTTCTTGTGCCACTTCATTGCTCTCTCTCAAGACCGGGAGATTGTCAATGGAACACTATTGATGTATCTGATAGTTAATATGAGTAATGAACATCATCAAACATCAGAAAATATTTTTTTGTTTCCAAAAAGAAAGATCTCAAGTATGATAATTCAAACCTTAATTTTCTAGAACAATTCTTCTAAAAAATAGTCCTAGGTTGCTATCTTCAAAAGAGTCCTGCCCTATTATCCTCCAAGGATGAAATATCTTCTATTTTTTTAAGTCTTAGAGAAATAGCCTCATGAAGAGTGGACACATACTACAATTTAATATTTCTAGGATAAAAATATCAAATTTATTTAAATCTTATAATCATTACAATAATTAAAATAATTAATTATAATTGTGTTTACCAAATTATGTACATTTTAATCATTTTTTATTTAAATTTTAATAACACTAAATGTATAATGTATGAAAGTTATGATGATGGAGTAGATTTTCGATATGTGTTGATAGATTATTACATCTCACTAACATTATATCCTAAACAAAAAGTTATAACAACAAAACAAAGGTCATGGTTGAAGAAGAATGACCCCTAGTGTTACTTATAGAAACAATATACATATTGTTACCTGTAAATTTATAATTACAAACCTGTAATAACCCACCCCAAAATCATGTTTAATTATCTATTAATCACTGTAATTATTCAAATCGCGTTATAAATTTTTCGCGGTTACCTTTATTTATTTATTTATTTATTTATTTTTTTGATATCGGTGTCAAGTCTCGCGCAGGAGATGGCTAAGGTGCCGGACTATCGGCTTAAAAGTTTACTTTACACATTTATTCAATAAGTTAAAGTATTTCAGGTTATACGTTTTACGTTATAAATTTATTTACCGAGAAACGGTTATTATTTATCCGCCCCGATTTCTATATATTTTACCGTCCCAATTTTAATTTATTTAATTTCATTCCCCTTATATTGTTTCAAGTGGTAATTTTACTCATTTTATCCTATTTTAATCCAAGTCCTAATTTATTTTACCCAAAGTGTTACCAATTTATTACCAATTAATTTTATTTAGTACAAACTAATAATTTTAACCTAATACACTTACTACTATTTTATTTAAATTATGGATTCAGATTTAATTTGATTCCTAGTTGTTTTAGCTAATTGGAGGGAGTATATAGTAGTAATTTAGTAGAGGGGATTTATTTCCTCATCATTTTAATTCAAACACACCCATCTCTTTTTCTCTCTCTACCTTCCCTCTCCCTCCTTGCTCTCTGCCCAGCCTGCCGTGCCCAGCCAGCAGCCACCACCGGTGGTTTCCGGCCACCGGAGCAGCACGCCGCCACCGGAGTCGCCGGCCGTCCACCCCTCTCCTCCCTCTCTTGTGTTTTTCATCCATTTTCACCTTGAAGGGTACTCTCTAAAACCCTCAATTCAATTTATTTCAAACCTAATCTGAAATTCCTTGTTTAATCTGTGTTTCTTTTATAAATTCTATCTCTTTTATTCTCTAAATTCATGAATTCAAGTGTATAATTGGTTTGGTTAAGTTAGGGTTTGAGTTTGGAGTATGTGCATGTGTATTTGGATGAGTTCTTGAGGTTTTCTTGTTAAATTCTTGATGGATGTTGTTATAATCTTGATGCATGTGAATTTCTTGATAAGTTGCTGAGTGTTAAGGGCTGGTTATATATGCTAAGATTATTATTTAGGTGTTATCATGTTTAATTTGGGTGAATTGTTGAGTTTTGGTGCAAGAGTTCAAGAACAAGTCCTTTATGTTGAGTTTATGTTTAATCCATGGTTGCATGTGGGATTTGAGCTCTTTGATGAGTTAGCTTTCAAGGTTTAATTCTGAAGATATAGTGGATTATAGCCAAAGTGAAGTTTGGTTGAGAATTAGTATGAATAAAGGGCTAAAAGTAGCATTAGAGCTGAATTTAAGAACAAATTAGGCTCTGTTTCAATTCTGGAAATTTACAGCAGTATAAAAGTGGGATTTTTGCCCAGATTTCTACTCCATTTGATAGCTTAAGGTGTTAGCAAACCATAGGCTTTGGAATTTCTAATTTCCGACATGTATAGCCCGAGTTATGACCAAAACCGTGAAGGTATAATTTTATATACGAATTTTGAGTCAGTGTTTTGAGGGCTGTTTTTCGTCCCTTTGGAGACCTTTTTGGTTTTTATGGTAAACATGAAAGTTTTAGGTCTCTTTGCAAGCTTTCCGGAAAGGTATGGTTTGTATTTATACGATGTCGGGAGTAGGAGATATGAGCCCGGGAAGAAGAGCTGTCTACTTGAAGTTTCTGCCCAGTTTACCCTTTATAAAATTCCATCTTTAAGGCCCTAAACCAAGTCAATAGGAGACTTTAGGCATTGATAAGTTATGGGGATATGTTATAATCTTAGGTTAAAGTCTTAAGGGGGGGAAAGTATGGTTTTGGAAGCCTAAGTATGTCCTAAGGTCTTTTAGCCAAGAGTGGTGATTTAAACACAAGTTATATACATATCTCCCAATGAGTGTTAGCTTAAGAATTCAATATCTTTGAGTTGGTCAAGATTTTATCTAGCTAGTGACTTCCAAGTTCTAAATAACTCTCAAGTTAAGTTCCTCTAAGTTCTCAACTCAAAGTTTATTCCTCAAACTCCATTATTCATTCTTCTTTCAGCAATCGTATCATCGACATCGTTTTCTCTAAATAAGTCTAGAGAAACCCTTTTAATCTCATATTCACCTTCAATCTTTGGTTCTTATACTTCATTAATCTAAGCTATCTTTCCAAGGTCCAAGTGCCCTTCTTTGATTTCACCTTTCTACATTAATTTCTCTATGTAATTTCATTCCGGAATTCCTAATTTATTCTACTCTAGCCTCTGTCCGGGCCCATTTTGGAGCCCTTCCACTCATTTTTAGCCTCTGGTTCTGTTGACAAAGTTGTAGATTATGTTTTTCCCTATTCCGGGATGTACTCTTTCACTTCGTTTCGATTTTCCTAACTCAAGTTATGCTATAAACTTTATTTTTATATAACCTGAAATTTTCTTCCTAAACTTTTTTTCATTTATATTTTACTAAGTTTCTAAACTTGTGAATCTAATTTAGAACCTTATTCGGTTCTTCATTTCTACTTATTCTTATCTTAGTTGACAAGTTTCAAAAGCCATCTCCAAGCCGAAAGCGCCATAAGGTCTCTAGCGTCTCAAGGTGCAAATTGTCCAACTTTTTACGATCAAAGTTATATTCATGGTTCATTCGATTTATGCCATGTCAAGTTTTATGATTTACAATGACTTTATATATATCAGTGGACCCGCCTTCTATGCTTCTATTTACTTTCATGTTTTAGCACTCCTGATCAGAGTGCCTTGACCTGGCCAGTGTCGACTGCATAGCAGTCACCCATTCCAAGTTTAGATCAACTTGGGCATACGCGTGTGTGAGGTGCTTGCACTGATCGTAAGGGTTCCACCAAATTTCTATCTTCATTGATTTATATTATGCATATGTTTATGTTCATGTCATGCAAGTCCTATTTTAATATCCTTCCCTTGTTTTCAAAATGAATTTAAATGTCGGCACCAAAACCGTTTTCGAACGGTTTACGTACTGAGTGTTTCCCCACTCACTTTTTGCAATGTTTTAATGTTTTGTTTTAGGAGGTTCGAGCTCCCAGGGCAAGGACAAGTCGGTTGCAAAGTAATTCAAGGTTCTTGAGATAGTTTTCTAAGGAATTCATCATCAGTGTAGAATTTGGTTTTTTGGAAGTCATCTAGTTTTTAAGCTATGTTTAAGTTTATATACTTTATCCAGGGGTTGTATAAGTTTTCTTTTGTGAAGGTTCTCAAGTTAGTAAGTTATTTTGTGGTTTTGGAAGTATCTTTTGTGTTGTTGCCTTGTCTCTTTTGGGAGACGGCGGTAATGCCTCGACCTAAGGTGTTCCGCTGCGCTAATCACAGGTTTGGGTTTCTAAGTGTAGTCTTAATCTTGTGATTAAGGTTGATGTGTTACAAAACCTTCTAACAACAATAAGACAGGAAAGATTTATGGAAAATACTATATAACATACTTATAGATATCCCTTATTAAAACAATCACTAAATAATCAACTATAATAGAATATTTGCTACCATTGGTGACAAAAAAAAATAAAAAAAAATAAAAACACAAGCTTACATTTTAGGAGATTACCCAAACAAAATGTAACTCCAAACCCGTTGCAAGGATGAGTGCCATGCATGAACTCCCTATTGTACAAAGTGATGACTTGAACAGATATTTGAATATCGCCTACCAAATACACTCAATTTGTAAATTTCGATTGATATAAAATTGCTACTTAATACTATTCCCCTAAGCAAATAAGGATTATTAATAAATATTTGATATTGGAAATAAATAAAATGAATGGACACTATGTAATTAGTAATTAATGCTAATTTAGAAGGTCATATATTATTATTTAGTCATTAATTTATTGCCTTTACAACTATCACTGTCAAAATGTTTATTCACATAATTGATTATGTATTAATGTATTAATATTAGACCACCGGTTAAAAATATTGGTAATATTACATTGAAGGGTCACTTTGTCTATCACACTACCCACCACATTCTTTGAAATTCCCCCAAAATTTCATTTCCTAATTCATCATTTTTTGCATTAACTTTCATGACTTTTGGGAGCTACTATGTTTCTCTTTCTCTATCCCCCCCCTCTCTCTTATCTCATGTTTTATTGTTTATTAATATAATTGTTGTATTAAATTTAATTGTTTTACTAGTTTAATATTGTTTACTAACATAATAATGATTTTGTTAATAAAATAAAAAAATTCTTATATATATCATTAATTTTGGATTGACTCATGACATGATTTTTTGAGGGAAGTTTTGTTTTAATATATTTAATAAATTATTTCTAATCTGGTCAAACATACCTTGTCAATAAGAGCATGTACAATGACATTCCATAGTTATGATATGTTAATAATGGTCCATTTATCCACATCATCTAAAATTTTAATTTTTTGGAACTCCATTCCACTCATTCCTACAACAATTAGAACTCATTCCACTCATTTAATGTAAATATTAAATTTGGGCCCCTATCCATTACAATTATAAATTAATTTTTGAATTATATTTTCCAAATTCAACCAATTTATTTAATTTTCAAATATTTTATCTTTTTTCTCCTTGCAATTTTGGCATGCATGGAAGAACTTTATATCATTCCAACTTGCATTCCTCCACTTCATTCCATTTTGCTGTAGCTATACTATTTCCACACATGTCATCTTTTACTCCCTCATTCTATGGGCTCCTAGTGCTCTAACACTATACTTTCACGGGGATATTATCTTCATTAATCAGAACATTTTTTTATTATTTCAATCAGAATAAATTTGCATCCAAATTATTTGAACTAATCAAATAGTGTAGTGAGAATATTATCAGTTTATTGCTCTATAATCGAAGGAAAAGAACGAATAAGTTAGCTTAGAAAATAGATTGTGACAAAAAAAAATGACTATAGAGTCTTCATATTTCGATATAATTATTTTAAGGGCTCTGTATTTTGATAAATAATTATAGGTGACATTATCTTTATTGTAATTATTTTTGGGGGACATTTCGATCTATTTTCCGGCGAACAAAGTATTAATTGCAGTATTTATTGTAGATTAGAGTTATATATGTATCGTTGACCAACTCTAAATATTAAGGCCTAAAATGATAGCTGACTTCAATTAAAATAATCTTCTTAAATACAAAAATCATTGTTTTGCGCATCTTTAGACCGGAAAATTGGTCGAAATGTCCCCAATAAATAATTACCGCAAAGATAACACCATAACAATTTGTTAAAATATAGGGTCATTAAAATAAGTACATTAAAATATAGGGACCTGTTAGTTGTTTTTTTGGTGATAGGGGTATATATTTTGAGTGGAAGGAAATGCAAGTAGGCTTATCGACTTATCTTTTGTGAGGAGAAAAAAGGTTTGAGAGGAAGATTTAGATAGAGATTTGATTCCAATTGAAAATCCGTTGACCATTACGTGTATATAAAGAAAAACCCTTTTTGATGGATCATCAACAATAGTTAAAAACCAACGATGTTGATGGTCACCACATTTGTTGATTGGAATTAATAAAGCATTTGGTGAGGGCAATCTGGTCATAATGGTCTTTCTCAATCCCGGAGAAGCGGCAATCATGTTGTTTTACACTGGCTAAATGGTAATGGAGGGGCAAAATGGGTGGGTGCTGCTTTGGGCTAATCATGGAGCGTTGGACCATATCAAGTTATCAAGCATAGTATAGGATTGGGCATAATTCTCCACTTGCTTTCCTTGTCAACATTTATATAAAAGTTTCTGTGAAGCGGGCATAAGTCCAAAGGCTTCCAAATGTATTGAGAGTTCAGGCCATCAAGACATGACAAGTAAACATGTTGCTAGAGCGTCCATAAGAATACTACAAAACCTAGAGGAAGGGCACGCATGTGATTTGGTATATCTTTATTTACTTACATAAATATGGATTATCGGGTTTGCGGTTGTTATACCAACCGCATTATTCAATTCGTACTACTCCTACTTGGTGTCAGAGTGGCTACAGTTTCAGACCCTAGTTAGAGAGAGTTGTTAATATTGTGTCTAGCTTCCTCTTTATGCATGTTTCCGGTACCACTAGTAGCTGTGCAATACGTCTTGTGTTATTCATAGGGCACCGTTAATCTTGTTGAAACAATTCAAAATCTGATGCCCTCCACCATAAGGCAACCTCAAAGGCACCCACGCTGAGGACCTCAAGATGCAAAGGACCTCTTGAAGTAATTTTGATCGAAAGAACAAAATTGATGGATAAATCAGGGAAATATCCGGATCACATCTTCTATTCTTATATCTTCCTATTCCTTGTGATATCACATCTTAATATTCATACTTGCCTTTTGTCTGTATCATTCAAGACCGCCTGTATTGTATCATTCAAGACCGCCTATATTCCTCGTGATATCACATCTTAATATCCATGTGCAATATTGTATCATTCATGACCGCCTGTACAAGAAGACTGCGACTAGGATAAACCTTTTTGTGTGTTGATGAAGTAGAAGTTAGTGAGCTGATGAAGTCCACTCACGGAGGGGAGTGCGGATCACATATGAATGGAAGAATGTCGGTAAAGAAGATCCAAAGGGCAGGGTATTTCTGGCCGACTATGGAATCAGACTGCCTCCAATTTGTAAGTGCCCGAAGTGTCAAGAATATGTTGATCTCAAGCATCAACCATCCTCTTACTTAACCACCTTGGCCTCACCATGACCATTTTCAGTATGGGGAATTAACATTATTGAGAAGATTTCACCCCAAGGCACCGGAGGACATGAATATGTGATGGTGGATGTGGAGTATTTTACTAAATGGGTAGAAGCTGCTTCATATTCAAAGATCACTTCGAAACGTGTGGCCAGATTCATGCTGAGAAACATCATTTGTAGATATGGGATGCCGCATGAAGTAATCAGTGACAATGGGAGCCACTTCATGGGTGAATTTGCAACTCTTTTGGCCAAATATAAATTCCAACACCACCACACTTCTCCTTATCGGCCACAGACCAACGAAGCAGTGGAAGTCGTGAACAAAACTCTATTGAAAATTATCAAGAAGATGGTCGTCACCTACAAAGATAGGCCGGAAAAACTCCGCTTTGCATTATGGGGGTATCGTACTTCAATTCAGACTGCAACTGGGGCTACGCTATACTCTTTGGTGTACGGAATGGAAGCGGTGTTACCTGTGGAGATTGTTGTTCCTTCCTTGAGAATTATTGCTGAAAGTCAAATCCCCGAGGATGAATGGGCTCGTGCTAGATATGAAATGCCGACTTTGTTGGATGAACGACGACTCCGTGGTTTGAATAATATTCAGCTTTATCAGAGTCGAATTTCTCAGGCATTCAATAAGAAGGTTAGGGATCGAGATTTAATGGAAGGTGACTTAGTGTTACAAGAAATGAGGGCAGCACGCCAAGATCCTCAAGGCAAGTTTGCTCCAAATTGGAAGGGACCTTATGTCATTGTCTCCATCACTCTAGGAGGCGCCGCTCAGTTAGCGACGCCTGAAGGAAAAGAACTTATTCAACCCGTGCACCTGGATCAACTGAAAAGATATTATGTCTAAGCCTCTAAGGGTTGGTATAAAGATGCATTATCTTATAAAACAAGCAATTGAACTACCAATAGACCACTTGCTTATGAGAGAAAAAAAATGGAAAAAAGAGTGAAAAACTATAGAGAGGCTGATTTGAAAATCTCTTTGAGACAAATCAGGCAAAAGAAGAGTAATAAAAAGAAAAAAAAGAAAAAAGGAAAAAGAAAAAGAAAAAGAAAAATGAGAGACTAGCTTGAAAATCCCTCAGGACAAGTTAGGTAAAAGGAGAGAATAAAGTGAAGACATGCTTTCGAAGGTTGAGAAGAAGGAGATCATAGCTTGTGTTGATTCTTATAAAACAAAATGTAATATTTTGCTTCTCATATCAATAAAAAGAAGCACCTTTCGATACATTTTTGTTTTACTAATTTTCTAAAGGAAAGACATCAAATAATTAAAATACATAGCACACGCATTCTTTCTTCCATTTGTTCCATTTCTTTCTCTCCATCCTACTTATCTAGCATTCTAGTCTAGTCCTAGTTTAAGTCAGAGTCCTTGGACCGATTAATGGTCACTTGTTGGGACTCGCTTGTTTTTTCCTTCCCAGGGCGAACTATTTTTTTGGTTAGAATTCGACCTTGGAACTTCAATGGTGACAATGCTCTTCAATTTCGGGACATTTCGAGGAGGTGAGCGAGAATGTCTTTTGTGCTAGTGGTTTGCAATGATACTGGTGATGAGCCAACTCTGATATCCATCCGTAAAAGAGGTAGAAATACGATGAGAAGAAGGAGCCTCCACTCCGGCTCACGTCTTCTAATATTTAAGCCACGACTCGATGACCGATCCTTGAAGATGAGTGAGATCGAGGACTTCACATAGGAGAAGGGGGATATCCTGTAGATGCCCCATTTGTCACATGACTCGGTCGGGGAAATAATAGGTGAGCTCTGTAAGACCCAATAAGGTGATGTGAGCGACTTGCGAGAATGATTGGAGAAGCATTGCACTTTCCACCATTGATTCCATCATTGAATCTCCTTGTGGTTCTTCAAAAAAATCAGCCACTCATCAAAATTTCTGCCGGTGTCGTATTTCCTTTTGCGTTGGCAAAAGTTAGCCAGTTCTGAGGGCGTGATAGGGGAGAACACCATACCCATGTGCTCCATGAGCCATATCTACCAAAGAGAAGGTCGGGAAAGTGAGAATCTTTGTTGCAAAAAAATTAAAAGAAAAAAAGAAAAGAGAGAGAGATAGAAAAGAGGAATACAACCAAGAACAATCGGCAAATGATTCCACATGGGTCGTTCAACGACCCATGCAAAATCAGAGAAAATAAATTAAAAAAATAACGACGAAAAAAAAGAAGTAATAAAAGTGTCGATACTCACTTGAAGAGCGAGGAGACTTCCCCGGAAGACTTGCTTGGTGTTCCATGAATCAAGGCCAAGGAGAGTCTCTGCAACCATCATAGAGGCTGGATTATAACCTCGGGCCATCTCGTCTACGATGTGGATAAAAGCAAGAGGAGCAAAACCTGAACCCCCGTTATAAAACAAAAACTCAGCCAAGATGTAGAATACTAAACCTCATACTCGTGATGCTGGATTGGGCCTAAGCGCCTCAGGTGATTGGAAGAACTCCACCAAAGCTTGAAGGTCGACCAAGTTGTCCACCAAAATGTGTCCCAACGCCGATGGTTAAAGTTCGTCAATTCCTCGAACCTCTCGCGGTAGTTATGGGCAAGAGAAGGTGTTATAGGCGGGGATAAAGATCAAATCCGAAGATGCAAGCCCACTCTTCAAGAAGAGGACATAGTTCGTTCCAAGAGAAATGAAATACATGGAACTTAGGGTCCAAAAACGTGAAGGCCGCTTTGAGGAAATCCAAGTTGATTTTCACCTGCTTTAGGCTCAAAGTAAAGGTTAGGTTGGAATAGGTGAGGAGTCGTTTCTTGGGTTTAGAAAGAGTGTTCTTTCATGAGTTGAGTTTTCTCTCAAAAGCCATGGTTGGAGGAGAAAATGAGAAGAACGGGATGAAGCATAATGCAGCAAAATCAAATAGCAGCAAAGCATGTTTACATACTGGTTGCCAAGGCATTGGAATTGTGCAAATACAATTATTCCGTGTGAAGTCCGATCGCACTACAGGGGATGACAGGATGGCAGCAACACACATTCGGATGAACCATGGTGTTTGCCATCGTGTGACGGCCAATCGGCCTTTAGCGGGGGGAAGAACTTGTTTGAGACTTCACACCGTGTGTGTACATGCATGAAGGAACAGAACACGGTCCTAGGGTCTTATACATGTTAGTATAAAAAGTTTAGGTTCATGTGTAATTGTAATTAAATTATAGTAGATTAATTATATTTTTTACCTAGATTAGATTGTTGTATTACACTGTGTAAATTCTTTCTGCATTTGTGTCTTTTGTAATAGTCTGAGATTGACCCATATAAATAAAAAAGCTGGGGCTGGCATGCATTTTTTAAGAAGTCAAATCACATACATAAGTTAGAAGAGTCTGCCTGCTTGCATTTTGATTGTGCATTTTGAAATTGCTCATTGCATTACATCGCAAATAAAAAATGATCCTTGCGGATGATGCCTAAGAGCTACCGCTGGAACCGCCGAATATGCTTCTAAAAGCTGCATCCGCGAAAGAACTTGGATGCGACTCATCCTAAGTACCGGAAGGGCCAAGTAAGAATTGGCTGGAAGGCATGTCGTAATGGCTAGGGCCTGAATAGTCCTGACTATAGCCAGGAGGCTGGTTATAGGGAACAATCGAATAAGCATGATATTGAGGCGCCCATGGACTAGGCACCCTCTCCATTGAGCCTTGGAATCCACTGGATTCTGAGCAATCTTCAACCATGAACTCTGGAATACCTGGGGACCTTCGTCTACCTCCCAAAGACCTTAAAGAACTAGCATGGAGAGCTTAAAGTTCATCCATCAAATCTTAATCCCTTCGCCGGGATGATCCTTCTCCTAGGTCACCACGAGGAGCTCTCCTACTAGTTTCCCTTGCTGAAGAATGACGAGGGGGACTCCTCGATGAGCTTCTAGAAACGCGGTAGACTCACAAGAGAATGTGCTTCACCAGCTTCATCCTCAACAACTGGAACAGGGCCTTAGTATACTAGCCATTCACGAAGTTCCGGTCGATAAACTCCCAAGCGTATACTTGCTACATGAAAAGAGGATCAATGAGAATCAATACAAAAGGGAAGGATGCGCAAAGATGTGTCACTTACTGGCATGGGCTGGGATCGAAAAGCTCCAACACTTCATAGTCGTTAGACACCAATGGGATGAAGCCGAATAACATGTTTTCACCCTCAGCCTGCTCATGATCTTCTGCATGCTGGTCCAGGAGAGGATCATAATTTCTTCCCTACTATAAAAGAGAGAATTATCAGCAAGGAAAGCAAAAACATCAATGCATGGACATGAAGAATACTAAAAGCGAATAAAAACGACTGTGAAATTCTGTCTCGTGAAATCTAGATCTTAGGGTGTCATGGTCATGAGAATGCTGGTTACGGCCGTGACCCCTCTTTTGTCTGCAGCCTCTTTTCCGTCCAACTTTTGGCATTCAAGGATCACTGGGGTCACGGCCGTGAGGCAGGTGGTCACGGTCGTGACTCTTCTGATGAGATCACTACAAGAAATGTGGTTATTTATGGCATTAAATTTTGCTACAAAATATACAAATATTGTTACAATAGGCTTTTGTAGCATTTTTTGGAAATGCTACAAAGATGCCACAAATGTCTTGCTAAAAAAGGCTTTTGTCGCAATTTTAAAATTGCAACAACTTATGAGGCTTTTGTGGCATATTTTGAATTGCTACAAATGTTAAAATACTACAATATCATACAATTTGTAGCAATTTCATTTTTCCACAAAACTAACTTTGCTACAAATGTAGATTATTAGTGGCATATATAAGTTGCTACAAATTATATTTTAATTCTAAAGGAGCATTTGTGGCAACTTATATTTGCCAAAATATGTAGCTTTAATTATTGGATAATTGTAATATAATTTCTAATATGTTTTGTAATGTTATATGTAGGAGATAATCATGGTGTGTGTGTGTACACACACACACACACACACACACACACACACATATATATATAGGATAATTGGATTCTAATAATCTCTATTTTTACCAATTGGACAATGGTGGACCGTATTTTCACTTCATAGAGTTTGTGTTGCATTTGATTCAAAACTTAGTATAACACTTTATAATGATTTTTAATGAATTTACAGCGTTTCTCCCAATTTTTTTTCCATTTTTTACTATTTTTTACGATTTTTTCACTTTTATTATTTTTAAAAAATCATAATAATTATTCGGAGTCTCAAAAAAATAATTTAAAAAATGTTTCAGAAACTATAATTCATTAACATTCTAGGGGCAGGAACGAAAAAAACAAAAACAATATAGTGTAGGAATGAAAAAAATAAGAAGAATGTGGAGGTGGATTTGGTATCACTACAATCCAATTTTTTTTTTTTTGGACCACCAGAATACAAAGTGAAAGTACGATCCACCATTGTCCAATTGGTGAAAGTAGGGATTATTAGAATCCAATTATCCTATATATATATATATATATATATATATATATATATATATGTATATATATATATATATTTATATATATATATATATATATATATATATATATATATATAGGGATATTGAATTCTAATAATCCCTACTATCACAAATTGTATGGCAATAATCCCTACTATCATTTTGGATTCTGGTGGTCCAAAAAAAAATAAAATTGTATTGTAGTGGGACAAAATCAAGTGTATACGCTAAATATCATAGATTTTGTGTTGCATTTGATTCAAAACTTTGTATAACACTTTACCACGATTTTTAATGAATTTACAGCATTTCTCCCAATTTTTTTCAATTTTATTTCAATTTTTTATGAATTTTTCAATTTTATTCATTTTAAAAAATCATAATAATTGCTCGGAATCTCAAAAAAATAATTTAAAAAAATGTTTTAGTAACTACAATTCGTTACCTATCTAGGGGTAGGAACCAAAAAAACAAAAACAATATGGGGTAGGCATGGAAAAAATAAAAAGAATGTGGTGATGGATTTAGTACCACTACAATACAATTTTATTTTTTTTTTGGATCACCAGAATCCAAAATGATAGTGAGGATTATTGTCATACAATTTGTGATAGTAGGGATTAATAGAATCCAATTTCCCTATATATATATGTATGTATGTATATATATATATATATATATATATATATATATATATATGTATATATATATATATATATATATATATATATAAATATATATAGGTATATATATATATATATATATATATATATATATATATATATATATGTAGGGATATTGGATTCTAATAATCCCTACTATCACAAATTGTATGTAATAATCCTTACTATCATTTTGATTCAGTGGTCAAAAAAAAATTGTATTGTAGTGGGACAAAATCGAGTGTATACGCTAAATATCATAGATTTTGTGTTGCATTTGATTCAAAACTTTGTATAACACTTTACCACGATTTTTAATGAATTTACAGCATTTCTCCCAATTTTTTTCAATTTTTTTTCAATTTTTTATGATTTTTTCAATTTTATTCCTTTTAAAAAATCATAATAATTGCTCGGAATCTCAAAAAAATAATTTAAAAAATGTTTTAGTAACTACACTTCGTTACCTATCTAGGGGTAGGAACCAAAAAAACAAAAATAATATGGGGTAGGCATGGAAAAAATAAAAAGAATCTGGTGATGGATTTGGTACCACTACAATATAATTTTATTTTTTTTGGACCATCAGAATCCAAAATGATAGTAGGGATTATTGCCATACAATTTGTGATAGTAGGGATTATTAGAATCCAATTTCCCTATATATATATATATATATATATATATATATATATATATATATATATATATATATATATAGGATAATTGGATTCTAATAATCCCTAATTTCACCAATTGGAAAATGTTGGACTGTACTTTCACTTTGTATTCTGGTGGTCCAAAAAAAAATAAAATTGGATTGTAGTGGGATATTTTCATGGGAATCATAGATTTTGTTTTGTATTTGATTCAAAACTTAGTATAACACCTTACAATGATTTTTAATGAATTTACAGCGTTTCTCCCAATTTTTTTTTTATTTTTTTACTATTTTTTACGATTTTTTAACTTTTATTATTTTAAAAAAATCATAATCATTATTCGGAGTCTCAAAAAAATAATTTAAAAAATGTTTTAGAAACTACAATTCATTAACTTTCTAGGGGCAGGAACGAAGAAAACAAAAACAATATAGTGTAAGAATGAAAAAAAAATAAGAAGAATGTGGAGGTGGATTTGGTACCACTACAATCCAATTTTTTTTTTTTTTTGGACCACTAGACTACAAAGTGAAAGTACGGTCCACCATTGTCCAATTGGTGAAAGTAGGGATTATTAGAATCCAATTATCCTATATATATATATATTTTTCTTTTTTTTTTTTTTTGCACAAGAAAACAGGTTATATATTACAATCATAAACGTAGTTTACAAAGAGCGTGGGGTAGGTCCCTCAACAATCACATACAGAGAACTGTGTCTACTAGACTTCTGTATTTTTTCCTAGATTTTGATGCCAGAAGGACCTTGTTCGCTACATCATTTTTCACCAACTTTACTAGCACTTGAGGGGTTGCATGTCGTGTTTTGTGAACTCGGTTGTTTCTTTCTGTCCAGATGTGGTAGACATATGCTGTGAGAAAAGCGCAGTTCAGATGAGTTTCTTTACTTGCTTTTCGGAGGTTGCTTAACCGGTGTTTCCAGTCCTGGGTGGTTGGCGGGTTACCCAGCTCCCAATGCCTCATAGCCTGTCTTACCTCCTTCCCAAATTTGCACTCAAGAAAAAGGTGGTCGATCGTTTCAAGCTCCGAATCACAGTATGGACATAGTGGGTTACCATTAGTTTGCCAGCGCGCTGTTCTAGCTCTTACAGGTAGTTTTCCATGCAGAAGGACCCAAGTTATGAATGAATGGCGTGGGATTGTAAGAGGATTCCAAATTATGGAGGCCCAATCTTCTTCTTCCTTAATCCCTAGGCTCTATGTATATCCAGTTTTCGCATTGTAATCCCCAATAGCTGTAGCTTCCACCCCTTTCCAGATCCATCGGTGTCCAGGATCACAACCCCATTTGAAGTTGTCTTTTACAAGACAAAGATGCTTGAAGTAGGTACAGACATCGTATGGGGGTTGATAATCCCACCAGGTTGACCCTCGAATGTATTTGGCATGAATCCATTTAACCCATAAATTGTCCTCTTTTCTCTGAATTGCCCAAACCAGCCGGGCAATGTTGGCATTGTTCCAGGAAACTAGGTCTCGGAGCCCTAGCCCCCCCGTTTGCAAAAGATATATATATTGGTATTATCCTATATATATATATATATATATATATATATATATATATATATATATACATATATATACGTACATATAGATAATCATGGTGTGTGTGTGTGTGTGTGTGTACACACACACACACACACAAACACACACACACACACACACATATATATATATATATATATATAAGATAATTGGATTCTAATAATCCCTACTTTCACCAATTGGACAATGGTGGACCGTACTTTCACTTCGTATTCTGGTGGTCCAAAAAATAATAAAATTGGATTGTAGTGGTACCAAATCTACCTCCACATTCTTCTTATTTTTTTCATTTCTACACTATATTGTTTTTGTTTTTTTCGTTCCTACCCCTAGAAATTTAATGAATTGTAGTTTTGAAAACATTTTTTAAATTATTTTTTTGAGACTCCGAATAATTAATATGATTTTTTAAAAATAATAAAAGTGAAAAATCGTAAAAAATAGTTAAAAAATGAAAAAAATTGAGAGAAACGCTGTAAATTAATTAAAAATCATCGTAAAGTGTTATACTAAGTTTTGAATCAAATGCAACACAAAATCTATGATTCCCTTGAAATTATCCCACTACAATCCAATTTTATTTTTTTTTTGGACCACCAGAATACAAAGTGAAAGTACGGTCCACCATTGTCCAATTGGTGAAAGTAGGGATTATTAGAATCTAATTATCCTATATATATATATATATATATATATATATATATATATATATATATATATATATACATATATATAGATATTTTCAAGAGAATCATAGATTTTGTATTGCATTTGATTCAAAACTTAGTATAACACTTTACAATGATTTTTAATGAATTTACAGCATTTCTCTCAATTTTTTTCATTTTTTTACTATTTTTTACGATTTTTTCATTTATATTATTTTTAAAAAATCATAATAATTATTCTGAGTCTCAAAAAAACAATTTAAAAAATGTTTTAGAAACTAAAATTCATTAACTTTCTAGGGGCAGGAACGAAAAAAACGAAAGCAATATAGTGTAGGAATGAAAAAAATAAGAAGAATGTGGAGGTGGATTTGGTACCACTACAATCCAATTTTATTTTTTTTGGACCACCAGAATACAAAGTGAAAGTACGGTTCACCATTGTCCAATTGATGAAAGTAGGGATTATTAGAATCCAATTATTCTATATATATATATATATATATATATATATATATATATATATATATATATAAAGCTTTCTCTCTCTAACATGAGAGTATCCCTCTCAACGATTTCCAGCAAGATCTGCTGATCTCCGGTGTCTTTCTGAGAACCGATTCCTCGTAATAGAGAGGCAATTTCAGGTGAACTTCATCTGCTTTCTTGATTTAGGGTTTATTCCCTCGCCATGGGAAAATCAAAGAAATCAAATGGAATCACACGTATGCAAACAAGAACCAGAAATGGAAAGCTAGATCCTACTTCTCAAAACACAAATCCAGTTCCTGAATCACCCCCAAAAATTGATCATGTCCTAGGTCCTGATCTGCAGCATCCGGATCAACCACTCACATCAAGAATTCCAGATCCAAACGCAGCTATCGCTCAAAGTCTGGAATTGAAGAAACCTGCGCAGCAAATCAAAACAAGCTATGCCTCTCTTGTTAATACAGATGAAGGTAATGCTCTTGAATTTGTGCAAGCTGAACAAACTGAAGGTGGTAAGATTGCGAAATTGGAGAAAGATGTTGTGGCTGAGGAAATTCAATTCTGGCGCAATTCTGTATTATGTTCTGTGCTGGGATTGAACCCTCCTTTCCCCATCATCGAAGGTTTCATCAAACGTATATGGTCAAGGTATGATCTGAGCAAAATTTCTGCCATTCGTAAAGGTCTATTCATAGTCAGATTTAACAAGAAAGAAGAGACGGAAGAGGTCCTCAAGAAAGGTGTGTTTTTCTTTGATAACAAACCTTTTATTGTAAAGCCCTGGAATCCTGCACAAAAAAATTGATCTTGAATCAATTAAAACTATTCCCATCTGGGTAAAATTTCCTTCACTGGATATTAAGAGCCTCGCCAATTTGAGCAGACTTGCAAGTATTATAGGCTATCCACTGAAAACAGATAGAGCAACGAAGGAAAAATCAAATCTCACCTGTGCCCGTGTACTGGTTGAGGTCTCACTTGATGACCAATTTCCAGCTGAAATCCAATTCCTTGATGAGAATGATACTATCATCAAGCAGCAAGTCACATACGACTGGAAACCCATCAAGTGCAGCCATTGTAACATGTTTGGCCATTGTGAAGCAGAATGTAAGAAAAAGCATGAGCAAACTATGCCTGAACCAAAGAAAAGAAATCAGCTGGGCCAGCCAAGGAAACATCATACTGACCATAAGTATTCAATGAAACATGTTTGGCAAAAGAAAGCATCTCAACCCCAACAGAAGGTAGACAATGAAGGATACACACAAGTGCATGCCCCTCCAAAACCAGCAAATCCTGATTCAAATGGGGAGCAACCAGTTCTTGTAAATTCATTTGACTGTCTCTCTTCTGCTACTGATGATGAATATGATGAAGATGCTCCTATGCACATTGAGGGACAACCCTCATCATGAAAGTCCTAACTTGGAATATTAGGGGTCTAAATGACCCCCTCAAGCAAGAAGATGTCAAAATCTTTCTTGCTAACCAACAAGCGGATATTGTTTGTCTTGTGGAAACAAAAATTAAAAAATCAAAGGAGAATATGATTTCAGATGGCATGTTCAAAACCTGGAGGACTACTTCCAATTACCATCTTGATCATAGAGGGAGGATTTTTATTGCTTGGAAACCCAAACAGGTACTCCTGACCCCTCTTGTTTACCATTCTCAATTCATTCACTGTGCTGCAAGGTTTGCAATCTCAGGATTCTATTGTTACATCACGTTCGTTTATGGCCTAAACAAATGTTTTGAAAGAAAAGAACTTTGGAAAGGCATCAACGACATAGCTTGTAATATTGATGGCCCATGGTGTTTACTTGGCGATTTCAATGCTATTCTGCTGCCCAATGATCGATTGAATGGTACTCCAGTCACTAATGGGGAAATTGAGGATTTTAAGAGCTGTATTCAACAGAACCACTTCACTGAACTGATATGCAGGGGGGCTGATTATTCTTGGTCAAATGGCAGAATTCAGTCTAAAATTGATCGTGTGTTTGTCAACGATGATTGGCTTGCTGAACCTCATCACACTGGCACTGATTATTTGATTCAAGTCCTTTCGGATCACAAACCGATACTGCTCAAACTTCAAGATGGACCAAGGATGAAAAACAAGTTTCGTTTCTGTGACATGTGGGCCAAAGATTCTGATTTTCAGCCTCTTGTTCAACATGCTATCGCCACAAGGAGATCCCAGTATCACATGTACACCCTGCACCATATTATGAGGCAACTTAAATATGATCTCAAGAAGCTGAATCGTAACAAATATGCAGATATACATCAGCAAATGCTCCTTGCCAGGAAAAAATTAGAAGACATCCAATCTCAAATTGTGTACTCCAGCAATGATGAAAACCTTCATGAAATTGAGAAAATCTACAAATCTCAGTATCTAGATATGCTAAACTCCTCCATCTCACTGATCTCTCAACAGAGCAAAATTGAAGCCTCTGCTTATGGTGACACTTGCTCGAGATTTTTCTTTGCAAGATTGAAGAAAAGAAAGCAGGAAAATATCTACTATTCCCTGGAAAATGGAAATGGCGTAATTGAAGAAGGTTATGATGCAGTGGGTAATATCATTGCTGCTTACTATGAAAACCTCATTGGTACACAGCAAACAAGCCGAGTACACATTATGGATGAAATTATTCAGCAAGGCCGGTTGATTTCCCCTGATCAACAAGCCTATCTTTGTGACACCTTTACGGATGAAGACATTAAAGAGGCTATGTTCTCAATTCCAAACCATAAATCCCCTGGGCCGGATGGCTACACTAGTGGTTTCTTTAAAGCAGCGTGGAATGACATTGGTCCGTTTGTTACTTCTGCTGTTCATGAATTCTTCAAAAATGGGAAAATGCTGAAAGCTATGAACACTACTACTCTGGCTCTTATCCCAAAAGTTGCAAACACCAAAAACGCTGCAGATTTCTGACCTATAGCGTGTTGCAACACTGTTTATAAGTGTATTTCCAAGCTGATTGCTAGGAGATTGAAACACGTCCTCCCCGACATTATACATGAAAGTCAATCTGCATTTGTCCCGGGCAGAGAACTACTCCACAATGTGCTCCTATGCCAAGAATTAACAAGGGGCTTCAACAGGAAACATATTCAATCACGTTGTCTGTTCAAGATTGATCTACGAAAAGCTTTTGACACAATTCATTGGGGTTTCCTGCATGATATTCTCTACAAATACAAATTCCCTACTAAGTTCATTGAGTGGATAATGGAATGTGTAACAACCACTTCCTTCACTATCCAAGTAAATGGGAGCAACTATGGGTTTTTCAAGGGTGGATGGGGTCTTCGTCAAGGTGATCCCATCTCTCCCCTTCTGTTTGCCCTCACTATGGACTATCTATCTCGTAGCTTCATGAGAGTTGCAAAAAACCCAAATTTTAAATACTACCCGCGCTGCAGGAAATTCTTCCTCAATCATCTTGTCTTTGCTGATGACCTGATGGTATTTAGTGCTGCTGATCCATACTTAGTAAACCTGTTACTGAATGCCTTACAGCATTTCCAAGATGCTTCGGGGCTTGCTGCAAACCCCATGAAATCCACAATTCTTCTAAGCGGGGTGACCCAAAATATAAAAGAAGATATCCTTCAACAAACTTGCTTTCAAGAAGGAACACTCCCTTTTTACTACCTTGGCATGCCCATCACTACAGGTAAACTGAGTAAAATGGATTGCAACAGACTGGTGGGGAAAATCACTGCTAAGATTCAACTCTGGAAATCCAACAACATCTCTTATGCTGGGAGAGTCACTCTTATCACTACAGTTCTCATGGGAATATACTCCTTCTGGGCTTCAATCCTAATACTTCCTCGAGCTGTAATTCAGGAAATTACACAAATTTGTAGAAATTTCCTTTGGGGTGCTGATGAAAACTACAGAAAACCCCTATCACAGGCCACTGTCTGCAGCCAAAAACAAAAGGAGGATCAAATGAAAGACCTTGACTGGAATACCTCCCTCATAGCCAAACAAGTCTTTGCCATCCAGAATAACAAGCAATGCCTCTGGATCAAAGGGATACATGGTAGATATCTTCATGGAGTAAACTGGTGGGACTACCAACCTACTTATGATGTTTGCTGGTATTTTAAGAAAATCTGCAGGGTTCGTGATACTTTCAAACCAACAACTTGTCTTCATCAGAAATATACGGTTCAGGCAGGATATGAATGGCTCTCTGGAATCCATGCAAACTGGCCTTGGGCGAGATTGGTATGGAATAAGCTCAACACTCCGCGACACTCTTATATTGCCTGGATTATTCTACATGGAAGACTCCAAACTAAAACCCGTATCAAACAATACTCACATCATATTGATCCTACTTGTCCCCTTTGTCATAATGAAGAGGAAACCACTAATCATCTGCTCTTCTCTTGCTCCTTCGCAACCCAGATCAGAACTGAGCTTACTTCTCTTTTACCCACAACTATAGGTTGTGACTTTGAACACGGGTGTAAGAGGATTCTAAATTGGAATGCCTCTAAATGGAAGAGAAATCTCTCAATGGCTTGTCTCACCAGTTACATCTTTAACATCTGGGCTGTTAGAAACTTGGTTTGTTTCAAAAACTGCAGAAAATCCCCCCTTGACACTCATCATGTCATCAAAACTGTACTTCGCGATAGAACCATGTTCTTATCTAAACACTCTCAAAGTTTCAAACATTGTATAGACTTTCTCTGCAGATAGGGTTGTAAATCTTTTGGTTTTATTGAATGGTTATACTTTACCCTTTCAAAAAAAAAATAAAAATATATTTATATATATATATATTTATATATATATATATATATATATATATATATATATATATATATATATATATATATATACACACGGAGAAATGCGATTTAACTGCAACACGCTTATTGGTAGAGATGAATGTGGATGGTATATATCCTGATAAGGTGCATTTTACTGATAATGGGGTTGTTACACAGAAGGTTATCTATGATTGGAAGCCAATCAGGTGCACTCATTGTAAACTGTTTGGACACTCGGTGGTGGATTGTAAGAAGAAGGTTACTAGCACTCTTATTTCAGCAGAAGCCACTAGTAGTAATGAAGTGATATTACTTAATAAGTTACCTCCTCCTCCTTACATCCCTAAGCAACCTAATGTTACTCCTTCGGTCCCCTCTAAAAGTCTGCCTCCGAATGCTGGCACGAAAAGACCTCACATCATTGAAGCGGGTGAGGTTTTGAAGGCATTCCAGAAGGCAGGTGGGGCTTCAGTGAGGGGTCATGGATAGGATCATGAGTTGGAATGTTAGAGGTTGTGGCTATCCTAATAAGCAAGCGGACATTCGTTCGTTCTTGCATTCTCATCAAGTGGGCCTTGTTGGCTTGCTTGAAATAAAAACTAAATTTGAGAAAATGGCAGATTTGGAGGTGAATTTGTTTCCTGGGTGGTGTGTTGCTCATAATGATTCTGGATACTCAATCTTAGTGGATTCATGCTAAGCTCATTCGTTTGATGGATGGTGTTTCCTTTCATATTACTTTCTTTTATGGCTCCAATAATCTCTCTGAAAGGAAAGAAATTTGGGAGCAAATCAAGGTTTGGGATTCTAATATGAATGGTGGTTGGTTGGCTCTTGGAGATTTCAATGCGGTCCTCTATAGGGAAGATAGAATTGGTGGTACAGAGGTGGATTTCTTTGAAGTGGAGGATTTTCAAGATTGTCTTCTTCATATTAATCTTCATGAGCTTAATTTTCATGGTGAATGCTATACTTGGACTAAAACACATGTTTGGTCTCGTATTGATAGAGCGCTTTCTAATAATGATTGGATGTTGGCTGCTGGGTTTGTTCATGTTTCTTATTTACCCTTTGGACTCTCTGATCATGCTCCCATTCTTATCTCTTTTCCTGGTGGTCCTAGAATTCAACAGAGTTTTAAATATTGCTCTATGTGGCATCATTCTGATGATTATTGTTCTATCATTAGGGACTCTTTGAATAATCTTCCCAGTGGTCATAAAATGTTTCAATTGCATTCTCTTTTGCTGCTGCTCAAGAAACAGTTGAGTAGGCTTCATAGGAGTCAGTTTCATGATATTTATAGTCAAGTGGAGAGGTGTAAAAGTGGTTTGGAGGATCTGCAACTCAAGATTTTCGATGACAAGTTTAATTAGAGTTTACTTTCTCAAGAAAAGATCAAAAGAGATGAATATTTGAAAGTGCTTAATTCTGCTCAGCTCTTGATCCGTCAGCAGTCAAAGTTGAAGTGGTTGAATTAAGGTGATTGTCCCCCAAGGGTCTTTTTTAGTAAAATGAGGAAGAAGAGGCAGTGTTCTTTTGTCTATACGTTAAAGTCTGATAATGGGGAGCTTATTACTGGTTTTGATAATGTGGCTAATGAGTGTGTGCATTTCTTTGAGAACCTTTTGGGGCAGCAAGAGTATATGAGGCAGAGGGTTGTTGTGGATATTATCAACACTGGTAACTTAGTTTCTGTTAACCAGCAGCTAAGCCTCCTTCAGGATTTCACAAAAGATGAGGTGCGTGAAATTGTTTTTTCCATTCCTTATTTCAAAGCTCCGGGTCCTGATGGATACAGTAGCTCGTTTTTTCAATATAATTGGGACTCTATTGATGATCTTTTATGTGGTGCTATTTTTTAATGCCTTGATAATGGGACTATTTTGCATAGTATTAATGGTACTGTGGTTTCTCTGCTTCCAAAGAAGATTAATCCAGAAAGTCCCGCTGATTTTAGACCAATCTCTTGCTGTAATGTCTCCTATAAATGCCTTTCAAAGTTGCTTTGTAAGCGACTCAGAACTGTTTTACCCCATCCGGTGAGTAAAACTCAAGGTGGCTTTGTGCCTGGAAGGGAAATTGTCCATAATATTCTTATGTGCCAAGAAATCGCAAAGGGTTATTCAAGGAAGAATCTCTCTCCTAGATGTATTATGAAAATTGATTTGAGAAAGGCTTATGAGTCTGTTTATTGGGAGTGTGTTGAGGAGGCCCTTAATGCTTTCTGTTTTCCCCCCCAAGTTTGTGCAATGGATAATGATGTGCATCTCATCTCCTGTGTATTCTATTAATCTAAATGGTTAGCTTCATGGCCATTTTAAAGGGGGGCGTTGGTTAAGACAAGGAGATCCTCTTTCTCCTCTCCTTTTTCTGCTCGTCATGGAATATTTATCAAGGCTTCTGGATAATCTCAAGTTTTCCCATGATTTTTAATACCATCCTGGATGCAAAGAGTTGCAGGTGAACCATCTTATGTTTGCTGATGACCTGGTAATCTTCTGTTCTCCTGATACTCAGTCTATTTCCCATATTGCTAGGGTTTTGAATCAGTTTGCTGATTGTACTGGTCTTGTGGCTAACCAAAGTAAATCGCAAATTGTCACTGTTGGGTGTGACATTGATCTTTCTCATCAGCTTGCTTCCATTGTGGGTTTTTCTCATGGTCATTTTCCTTTGAAATATTTGGGTGTTCTCATTACCTCTGGTAGAGTGGGTAAGTTTGACTGTGTCATGTTGGTTGAGAAGATTACTACTACTGTTCGTGTCTGGTCTTCTAGACACCTTTCCTATGCTGCTAGAGTTCAACTTGTCAATTCTGTTTTGATGAGTATTTTCGATTATTGGGCAAACATTTTCCTTCTCCCTCAGAATGTTATTGAGCAAATTGTCAAGATTTATCGTGTGTTCATCTGGTCTGGTGGAATTAGTTCTAATCGTGTTCCCTTGGTTGATTGGAATACCATGTGCTCTCCTGAGAAAATGGGAGGTTTGGGTTTGAAAAATCCAAAAATTTGGAATATTGCAATTATTGACAAATTGGTTTGGAGTGTCTCTCAAGAGAAAGATAATTTGTGGGTGAAATGGGTGCATGAAAGGTATATTAAAAGGAGCAATTGGTGGAAGTACAAACCTCCACTCACAGGTTCTTGGAGTTGAAAGCAGATTTGCAAAGTGAAAGAGAAGAATAAGTACGGGGATGATCAGAATCCTCTCTGGAGGGGGATTCATGGGTCAACTTATTCTGTAAGACAATGTTATATGTGGTTCTTCAGAGATCATCAGAAGTGGCCTTTTCATCATATAATCTGGAATGGAGTTTCTCCCCCATGACATGTCTTCCTTGCTTGGGTGGCTGTTCACTTGAGACTGCCTGTTGCTACTCGTCTGAATGCCCATGGAACCAAGGTGGAAGTCAATTGCAGCCTTCGTAGTTCTGCTGAAGAATCAATTGACCATCTGTTCTCTGGATGTGTTTTTGTTCAGCAGATACTTCATTATTTCAGCAGGAAAATTAATTTTAAAGGTGCTTTTACTTCACTTCATCATTGGGCACTAAATTGGAAGAATGCTAGAAGGAAGAAGGCTGATAAGATGCTGGCTGCTGCTCTTTTTACTACGATTGTAGCTGTCATCTGGGAATTCAGAAACTATCAACGTTTCCCTACTGGTCATGGAGGATCTTCTCTGTCTTTTGCTATCAAGAAGATTGAGTATGTCCTTTTGAATAGATTACTCTCTTTAGCTAAGAAAAGTAGGAAATATTATGATTGTATAGATATCCTCCTCCATTAGGTTTTCTCTCTGTTTTTTGGCTTGTGTTTCTTGCTGCTGTGTTTTTTGGTCAATAAAGAGTTCTTTTTCTGCCAAATATATATATATATATATATATATATATATATATATATATATATATATATATATATATATATATATAGGGAAGTGATCATATGAGCATTGTGTTTATGTGAGCATGTGAGCATTAGGAATGTGGACCCTTGGATCTTCAATCTATGGATGAGAAAAAAAAAGTGGAGTTTAGTTGTTTTTTAACCCTTTTAAGAAATGCAGCTACCCCTTCCTAAGAAACGACGCATGATCAACAATTTCAAAACACAAATTGAAGTTTCAGCATCCCTCCTCCTCCAGACTGAACATTCATCTCCTCTCTTCCTCCACACTCGACGGCGAACTCGACAGCGAACACGACAAACTCGATGGCGAAAGACGAACCTGACGACTAAAGATGAACTCGACGGCGAAAGATGACGGAGTTGGAAAGTTTGAGGTAGGCTATTTGGGTGTGGGTTTCGGTGCATTGTTAGGGTTTCAATTGGGTGCAGTGTTCTTTAAATGGTGTTATCCGATGTGAATTTGTTTATGTGATTATTTTTAGGGTTTAATTCATTGAAACGATTGTATGTGTTCTAAAATACGTGAATTTTCGAATTCAATGGATGAACAAGGAAGCAGAAGGAGGTCCATGTGGAAGAAGCAAGTAAAAGGTTATCGTTTTGGGCGAGTTGAATACGAAACTTCGATGTATATTTTACATTTGATGAACTGGGTGAATGTTGTCCATAATAGCAATAATAGATGTCCACGGTTTGGGAGGTAATTGTATTGTCAAAGGTGGGGGTTTGGCGGGGGGTTGTCAAGAATGAATTTTGGGTGTTATATGAGTGTTGTCCACAGGGATATTGGTGGATGTCCACTGATGTATCTGATGGTGTCCACAGTATTTGGTTATGTGTTTTTAATATAGAAATTCGTTATGTTGATGATATTTAAAAAGGTTAGGTTTTTGGGATGGTTTTCCCAATATGAAATTGGTGTGTTATATGAGTACTGTCCACAGTGGCATTAGTTGATGTCCACTGATGAAATTGGTGGTGTCCAAATTATTAATTATGTATTTTGAATATACGAATTCATTATGTAGTTGACGTTTCAAAAGGTTGGGGTTTTGGGGTGGTTTTCCCATTATGAAATTCGTGTATTATATGGGTGTTGTCCACAAGGACATTAGTTGATGTCCACTAATGAAACCGGTGGAGTCCACAGTATTGATTATGTGTTTTGAATATACAAATTCGTTATGTAGCTGACATTTCAAAATGTTGGGTTTGGGGGTGGTTTTCCCAGTATGAAATTGGGATGTTATTTGATTGTTGTCCACAGGCATTGTTTTTATGTATACCGAATTAAATTGGGGTGTTATATGAGCGTTGTCCACATTGGCATTAATTGATGTCCACTGATGAAACCCCACAATACTGAAGCTACCACATCAATAATAGTCTTTGTATGTATTCCTCTTTTTTACATGATGTTGTTTGAATAATGGTATATTGTTATTTTGTGAGCAGAGGTCAAGATAGTCCTATTAGTTCTAGGGACCCTAGGGATGCGGTAGCTTTAGTATTGTATGTATTCTTCATTTTTACATGATGTTTTGTGTAGTCGAAGTCAGTGAAGTCAACGACGAACAACCATGATGCTTGAAAAGTATAGGTGGGCATCTTTCTGTGGCGGTTTCAGGCGGTGGAGAAGGTTGAAGTTTTTTTTTTTGTTTGAGAAATCTGGATTCAGTGTGGACATCAAGTGAGGCCATAATGGATGTTAAGGTCAGCGAAAGGGGACAATAGGAAAATTTGTGATGGGTGTGTATGTCGTTCTGTTGTACTTGTGGACGTTGGTATTGGTTGATGTCCACAGTAATAATGATTCATGCCCACTGTTTTGAAAGTCCACAGTTAAATGTGCTCATCACAGATAATGTTGTTGATATTCACTATATGAGTTATGAAAGTCCACAGTTAAATGTGTTCATCACAAAATACATCATTGGCGTTAGTGGAAATGGACATTAGAAAATCCATCATTTTAGATTGTGGACACTAAGTATTAGCAAACAGGACATCACACATGTGGACTGTGGACAGGGCATTCATCATGTAATTTTATTCATTTGTAAATAGTAATGGGCATTCTGTTTGGATTGTGGACATCAAGTATTACTAAAAAGGACAATGAGCGTATGGATTGTGGACAACATTTTTCTTCGTATGCATTATACCCAATCATATGCGGGATTTAATTGGCGTGTACTTGATATATTTTTATTCATTTAATTAGGATGTAGGCACTCATCATGTGCGTGCACTTGATATATTTTTATTCATTTGTCAAGAATGGGGGCATCCATCATTTTATGTTGTGGACATTAAAAAATAACAGAAGTGGACATCATGTTCTATCAACATGGATATCAAGTATAACACGTCAGGGGACATCGAGTATTAACATTATTGATTGACAATACACTCATGCACATTAATACTTGGCCTTGAAATTACATGAGTTGGACATCTAGTTATGTTTGTGTGAACTTCAAGTATAAATTGCAAGGACATTAGGTTTATAAATCATTACACAATGCATTGTGGCATCATACAAACTAGACATCTAAGAATAACAATAGTGGACATCAAGCATTACCAACATGGACATCAAGTATAATAACATGAGACATTAATTATTACAACAGGGGACATCAAGAATAACATTATCGGCACATAATACACTCAAGCACAACCACATGAGACATCAAGAATAACAACAGTCGACATCAGGTATTATTAATTTGGACATCAATTATGACAAAAAGTAACATTCAGTATTAACATTATTGACATACAATATACACTCAAGCACAACAACAGGGGACATCAAGAATAACAATAATGGACATCAAGTATTATCAATATAGTCATAGGTATAACAAGGAACATCAAGTATTATCAATATAGACAACCAATACAATAACATGAGGGCATCATGCATTGTCATCATAGTCACTCCTAGCCTTCCATACACTTCGTCATGCAATAGTCTTACTCTTTTTTTTTTGGATATATAATAATCAGTTTCACACTTAAACAATTTCCCATGCTTCATTAAATGCCTGCATTATAATATTTTCATTGTTAACATATTGCATTATATTGTTTATTGAGCTATGAACATCAAAATAATATGGATGTGGACATCCAACATAATAGCAGTGGGCATCCAAACATCATCATTGCAGACATCAACCATTACCCATGCACACATTAAGTACAACTGAATGACAGACACAAACACATCACCATTTTTCTGCAAACACATCCAACAAATGTGTTTTTCCATACCAAACACATACTATGTTCTGATAGAAAGGAAGAAGAAAAATATAGGAAAAAACTAAACAACACGCCGAATATTGTTCATGACACTGACATGATAAGCATTAAAAAGATCTTAAACTATCGGAATACACAATCTACTACATAATCCCAACACAACAGTCCACTATCTCGCAAACTTGAATCATATGGGCATAAGTGACTTAGTCTCATCCTAATGGGAAGTCTTATTGTACATATATATCCTTCAATTTATTGTCTTCATGCATAATAATATCATGACAATACAACTTCCCCAACGCTTCCAAGCATTTTTCCTACAATGAAATACAAGTTATTGCTCATCCTATTGTGGAAAGAGAATTCATCTTCAGCTGAATCTGCACCCTCGATCTTAGATGGGGCCACCTCAGATGACGTTCCCATAACATGCGAGTGGACTGGACTTGAACTATCTTCCATTTCATTAATTGCGAACGAAAAATCATGAACTATTGATGCAACCACATCCCGAGGATCTTTAGAACAAGTGGTGCTATATATGTTGATCCCTGGTCAACAACCCACAAACCATCAGTATTCCCACCAACTAGTATTGAATGGTTTCAACATGTACAGTCAGTATGGTCATATTGCGTAACAATAGTAGACATCGAGCATGTCGAGTATGGACATCAAACAAAATGGATATGGACATTAAACATGGGACATCAACCATTATTAATGTGGACATTGACCATTACCACTGTAAATATCAACTACAATAAAATGACATAGACAAACATTACCATTTTCCCTTAAATGTCCAATTTTCTTGACCTTAACGTCCACTATGACAACATGTATAGTGAGTATAGTCATAAATATATAACAACAGTGGACATTGCATCATGATTATGGACATCAAACAAAGCAAATGTGAACATCAACCATGACAACAGTGGGCATCAATCATTATTACTGTGGACATCAACCAATACCAACGTGCACATCAAGTACAACAAATATAACAAGCGGACATCAAGTTACATACAAAATGGATATCAAGTTACATACCAAGTGGATATCAAGTTACAATAAAATGAAGAACAAGTATAAAAAGCAAGAGACATCAATCATTATCAGTATGGACATCAAGCATAACAGCAGGGGACATCAAGCATTATCATTGTGGGCATCAAGTACAACATCAGGGGACATCAAGCACGGGATGTCAACCATTATTTTCAACGATTTATGTTCATGAATACATAAAACCAAGAGTAGCACTGACCATCTATTTCTTAATTCATACAAGAAAGCAATGATTCATTCCAAAATCAATAAGAACGAACCAAGAACACTCACCTCTATTTCAACCCACCCGCATGACCTCTATTATTCACCATTAGGGTTGGATCAACTTGGAAGGAGAAGAGTTTCATGGTGTGGGGTTCGTCGCCTGCGTTTTTGGGGAATTAGAGGAGGGAGATTGATCAACGTCGTAACGCACTACAAAAAAAAAATGGCTTTTGCCAACATGACTTATCTGTTGGTATAAGTACAATATCTGTTGGTAAAAGGTTTTACCAACAGATAATTATCTGTCACTAGCCTGTTGGAAATGAACCTGATTGTAAAAGTATTACCAACAGATATTGTATTCTGTTGGTATAGCTAACTAATGCCAACAGTTTTGTTCTGTTGGTGTTGGGGATTTTATACCAACAGTTAATGTCTGTCGGAGATACATCACCTTTACCAACAAATGTAAATGTTGGCGAATGTATTCTTGGGTGCTAAAAGTATTCCCCACTCATTTTATCTATTGGTAATACATTATCGAAGTAATTTGCAAGACATTGTCCAACAATTAAATATGTTAGTAATACAATTGGCGCAATTTCAAAATATAAATATCTATTGGAAATAATGACAATAGTCTTATGTAGTTTATGAATATGTCATTACAATAAACTCTACCTGTTGTACACAAACAATTAATTTTAGTTGCAATATCACGGAATAGCTCAAACTCTATTCATTGGATGACCTTCAAATTGTGAAATACATAATGTCTAAATTGAAATGTCGCATAATTAAGTGATAAGTACCAAAATCGTATTTGTTAACATTCAAGAATAATATTGTAAACAACCTAAATCTAATGTTCCTCATTTACATTTTCTTGAATGATGTCTTCATAATCGGCATCGGCATCGACATCATCTTCAAACAAATTGCGAACATCTTCTAGTATCTCCTACGAATTTACAGGAAGTCAAGTTCGTAAAGAAACCAAAAGGACTCTTCTCTTACACTAATACTAAATAAATCCAAGTGCACTAATCTCTTACAGGAAGTCCAATTCAATTGTTGCAACATGTGATGTTCACACTTATTATGTCACACTCCAAGCACACCTCATTAAGTACAAGAAAAACAAACATAACCAGTTTTTCCTAATGTCCATTTCCACTAACGCCGATGTCCACTCTTGCAACATGTGATGATCACACTTATTTTCTCACATACAACACAACCTTCAATCTTTCCGCAAAACAATGAACATCATCATACACAAACGTCAATAAAATTTGCAATTTAAAATTCTGAACTACAAAGCCCGTCACTAAGGTCCCTAGAACTGACTAAGTTGTCTTGACCTCTACCCTCAAAGGACCAATTGTTTATTTTTATTCCATTTTGAAATATATATAATGTCAGTGTGGACATCACCATCTTTAACAATGGACATTAACTAATGCCAATATGAACTTCAAACTTTATGTGAAAACAGTTAATCATTATTTAACCAAATACCAGCTACATAACAAATTCATAAATTAAAAACATATAATGTCAGTATGGACATCAACGTTTCCAACAAAGAACATTAGTCAATGCTAGTGTGGACATCATTATCACTATGTACATCACCATAGAAATCAATGGATATCACGTAAAAACTTTGAGAATTGAACACAGATGAACATCACCATGCAAGCTAAGCATTAAATATACATCAATATACACTACCAAAAACTTTTAGACATCAAATACACATGCAACACACGTCAATTGTGCACATCAACTACTGCCAAATATTGTGGACACCATCAGATATCACGTAAAAACTTTGAGAATTAAACACAGATGAATGTCAATTGCGCACACCAAATACTATGGACACCATCAGATACATTAGTGGACATCCACCACTATCCCTGTGGACACTCATATAACACCCAAATTTCATTCTTGACAACCCCCTGCCAAACCCCCACCTTTGACAACACAATTACCTCCCAAACTGTGGACATCTATTATTGCTATTGTGGACAACATTCACCCAGTTCATCAAATGTAAAATACACATTGAAGTTTCATATTCAACCCGTGTAACGCCCTGGAAATTCAATTCTAAACTTAACGGTCAAAGTCAAACGTCGACTAACAATAACAGCGGAAGACTCTATTTTTTTTCTTTTTAATTGAGCGTTACTGTCGTATCCCCGAAGGAATACAAGGCAAGAAAGGAAAACTAACAACTAATCATTAATTTACTTGAATTTAATAAACAAGAGAACTTTCAATTTCTAGAACAACACAAACTAAGCATCACTAACTTCAATTCTAAAACATAAACTAAACTTATTCTCAAACTAACTTCGTCGTCCTCACTGCTAGTTCCCATTTCCATCACAAAATTCTTCACCTGAAAACAAAACATTTAAAACATGAGGAGGACTCAATAATGTCTACCCTTAACTGTTAAAACAATTCAAAATCCATTTCAATTCATTTTTGGGGGAGGAGTGAACAAGTCAAATCTTTTCGAAACCAACTTTCTTTCCCAACTAACCAAACCATCTTTCAGAATTATTAAGCGGGCGGACCTTACTTATTTGGCCCTCAAAGTCAAAAGACTTCACAATAATCATATCACAATCTCATCACAATCTCAATCTCAATATCAATCTCAATCAATCACAATCTCAATCATACGGATGACCATCTATTTCACACACGTGCATATAACTAACCCCGGGGAAGTAGCACCTATCAGGCATCCCTGATCTCTTGACAACCCCCCTACAGGATGCCGAGAACTTGGTCTGCGGGGGCGTTGCCCGAACCCGCATTTACGTCACGTTTGAATTATTAATCAGGTTTAAATATCGTACCAATCCAACTCAGACAATCCAATCCAATCCAATCCCAAATTTCCAAAACCATTTCCAAATCACACGTAAACGATTGTCCACATTTTTCCAACTCAAAGAAACATATCAATATCCAATCAGACAGCCAATTTTACAATAAAATCCCCTTTCGGGATGCAATTTCCAAAATATAGTAAAACCATAAAACACATAAAATGCATCCACAAGGGGGATTAGGACATAGACATTACCTGACAATTCTTCTCCTTACTTCAGAACACACTTGAGCTCACTATATCGAACGGTTTAGAACGCGCCTAGAAATAACGAAATTTCTAAAATTAAAAACGTGTCGTACGGAGTTAACGCAATCTAATTTCTTCCTAACCCACCCCTAGGAACACTATAAGGTTCCCATCAATCATAGATTAACATTTTAAACATATCTCACATTATCAAACTATCACGTATCACAACACTTCCATATGACAAACAATTAAATAATTTACACATAACAACACATTTATTCAAAAGAAAAATAGCTGGACAGATTGCAACGTCTGGATAAAACGAATCATAACTTAACTTCCCGACATCCTATGGCTACGGTTTTGGACTTTCTGGAAACCTCGGGATGTCTACTAAAACTCTTATGTTGACCTCGAGACCTAAAACACCCCCTAAGGTCTTCAAAAATAGCCAATTACAGAACCTGTCCAGTTCTGACCTAGGTGCGTTATTTGGGTCGTAACTCAGAATATATACCTCCAAATCCCGATCCATAAAATTCCTATGAAATCTAACATCCTAAGGTATTTCCAGACCAAAAGGTAGGGCTAAATATTAATTACACAATAAATGGTGACCGATATCGTACGACTCATAAATTCTGTTCAAATAGACCCGTTTCTATTTTGGGTTTTTCGATCCTAATTCCAATC
The DNA here is from genome assembly GCA_029582165.1 of Portulaca oleracea. NCBI lineage: Eukaryota > Viridiplantae > Streptophyta > Magnoliopsida > Caryophyllales > Portulacaceae > Portulaca > Portulaca oleracea. The sequence goes on from CM055869.1 coordinate 39,248,271, forward strand.
AAACCATTCCGGGACCCTAAATTAAATCTCTAAACAGTCCACTTAAGGTCAAGTACTTTCCCTTTCACCCCCTAACACATCCAAGGTCAAACTATACTCAAGGTGACACCAAATTCTCACATAAACACATTAAATTTTCAAAGTAAACATTTTCTTTAAAAACATAACGTAAAGGTTACAATAAAACTCAAATTTTTGGCATCGAACCTCATGGAAATAAACCATACACAACAAGGGTACTAAACCTTCAGCCATAACAAAAATTTAAATCCTTTCTAAATAAGAGAAAAAAATTTAATAAAACTCATAATAAAATGTAAATAAACAATAATATTACGATTTTCGTATCAAAGATCGAAACTTTACTAAACATAATATAATTTAATTTGCATAAATAACAAGGAAAGTTTATAAATACTCCGTTTAAACAAAATCATAATATAATAATAACACTTATAACACTCGAAATAATTAAAAGTTCAAAAATTTAAAACTTGAAATCGTCAAATAATTTGAGCATTAATACGCAACTCCATTTAAAACTCAATCACAAGCATCATGACTCAATTATAACTCATAAAAATCATATTCAACTTCATCAAATCCTAAATCATGCATAATATATTTTAATACAAACCCCAAACGCAATCTATCAAAAACACACAATAATGGACGTATATATATTAACAACCAAGTAAAACAACTATACAATAATAATCATGGTATAAGACAGAATTTATTCATGTAATACTTGCAACTTATTTCAAATAAGGTTTCATGAATTACTCTAATCAAGACTCTAACATCATGTACATAAAACAACAACATACTCACATATTAGCACCCATTAACAATATATAGAATTACAAACATTTACACACTTAATAACAACTAGAAGTTAATCGCATAAGAACTACACCCATTTGAATCAGGTTTATGCAAATAAATTGAACTATGAATAATAATTGTAATAAAAGAAGTAAAACAAAACAGAATAGTTAGGTTTAGGGTTTACTGGCAGTTTTGGGTCATATTCGTTGGCGGCCAGGGGGAGTTCCAGTGAGGTCAGTGGCGGCGGTAGCGTCGTCGGACGGTGGGCGGTCGTCGGGAGTCACGGTGGTGGTCGGAGCGGCAACGAACGTCATAGCACAGTCGCACTTCCTTCACGTCTGACTGCTGCGACGACTTTTAGCGGCAGCGATGGCGGCGTGGTGGTGTGTGCTGGTTGTCTAGTGTCCGGGCAGCGACGACGGTGGTCGTCTGGCGGCGCACCTGCTGTGGCAGAGACGAGAAGAGAGAGAGAAAGAGAGGATGAACTCGAGGGAGGGGGAAGAGAGAGAGATAGAGAACGATAGAGAGGGGAGGACGGTGGTTACCGGTGGTGTCTGTGGCGGCGGTTGGGGTGGTCATCTGGTGGTTGGGCGACTTTAGTGGTGACGGTTACAACAGTAGCAGAGAGGGAGAAGACATCGAAGAGAATAGATTAGGGTTTGGAGGTTTAAGTTAATTAAGGTAATTAAGAATGTTAACCCACTTAATTTAGTAAAACCAAATTTGGAGTACAAGCCCCTCTAACCGGCCACTAAGAAAATAATTAGTTAGTAAAAATATGGTTTTAAATTTCTAAAAAGCAATAATACTAATAATTATAAGAAGAATAATAGTGATAGTAATAGAAGCAATAATAATAATACTCACATAATTAATTAAATAAAGTAACATATAATCATCAATTTATTAACATATAATTACCAAGGTACCCCTACTCCCATGCATAACCATTCATATAGAAAAAGACTATATTACCCTTAATAATTCAACGATGGTCCTACGAGTTCAAGTGTTAACAATTTAAACACATAAATAATTAACGGACATAAAATAGTACCAACGACGTAACGGAACTTATAATCGAATTTTTCGGGGTTTTACAACCCGCCCAAAACGATAACCTTTTACTTACTTCTTCCACATGGACCTCCTTCGTGCTTCCTTGTTCAGCCATTGAATTCGAAAATTGACGTTTCTTAGAACACATACAATCGTTTTAATGAATCAAACCCTAAAAATAATCATATAAACAAATTCACATTGGAAAACACCATTTAAAGAACACTGCACCCAATTGAAACCCTAACACCGCACCGAAACCCACACCCAAATAGCCTACCTGAAACTTTCCAACTCCGTCGTCTTTCGCCGTCGAGTTCATCTTTAGCCGTCAGGTTCGTCTTTCGCCGTCGAGTTTGTCGCGTTCGCCGTCGAGTGTGGAGGAAGAGAGGAGATGAATGTTCAGTCTGGAGGAGGAGGGATGCTGAAAATTCAATTTGTGTTTTGGAATTGTTGATCATGCGTCGTTTCATGGGGTAACTGGATTTCTTTTTTTTTTTTTTTTTTTGCTCCCAACCTCACGTGAGGGCAATGTTAAATGGGTTAAAAAAAGCTAAACTCCACTTTTTTTCTCATCCATAGATTGAAGATCCAACGGTTTACATTCCTAATGCTCACATGCTCACATAAACACAATGCTCATATGATCACTTCCATATATGGGAATGGATCACATGAGCATGAAATTTTGGTGAGCATGTGAGCATGGATGGACATTAGTTATTGTTTCGATGGACATCAAGTTTGCATGAGAACATCAATGGAACATCATTTCACTATACAAACTTGATGTCCCCTAATACAATACCTGATGTCCACAAAAAAATCACTTGATGTCCATCCATGCTCACATGCTCACTAGTATAATATTAAGGTAACAATACTAGATATAAATAATATATAAATATTTATTTTATATATAAAGATATATATTGTAAAACCCCGAAAAATCCAAAGATGTTGACCGTGACGTCGTTAGTAAATTAGGTTTGACTTCGTTATTTATTATTATTCGTTTGTGTTTATTTATGCTAAAGCTTGAGCTCGTAGGACCGTTGAGGGGCTAACAAGGGTAGAATAGTAATTTCCGCTGGTTAATATTATTATGTGATTAATTACGTGAATATTATTTGCTATGTGATTATATGATTATTAGTATTAATATTATTATTACTATTATTAGAATTATTGGGTTTTTAGAAAAATCAGTTTTTAATTGTTTTAAATGGGTTGGATTAGGATTAGATTAGATTAGTGGGCCTAAATTGGGTATTAGTATAAAAAACCCCCTAAACCCATATCAAACCCTAATCTCTCCCAAACCCTAACCCTACACACCTCTCCTCTCTCTCTCCCTCTCCTGCGCCAAAGAAATGACCACTGACGGCACCGCACTGGGAACCACTGAACCACCGCACACCGTTGCAAACCACCGCGACCATTCCCGACCCCTATCTCTCCCCCTCTGTTTCGTTTTTCTCTTTCTCTCTCCCTCTGTTTCGTTTTTCTCTTTCTCCCTCCCTCTGCTCGACCGACGCGAACCACCGACCACCAGACGCAGCCCCACCGCCGGAGTCACAACCACCGCACCACCCTTCACCGCCGGTACACCCAGACGCAAGGGATCGACATCCCCGACCTCCGTCCGCCCAGCCGCCGTCGCACCACCCCCCTCTGCCCTAACCTACGTAAAACCCTAAAACCCTAACCCTAACTAACTGATTGTTTTATCTTTCTTTTTCCTTTTCTTTTTCCTTTTCTTTTCTTGTTTTAATTTAAAAAAAAAAACTGATTTATATATATATTTGTAGTGTTATAATTTTTTATGTTTATAATTTCTGTAATTTTGTAATTAGGGGAAATTATTTGTAATTTCATTCTTGTTGTAATTATGTGTAATTTGTAATAAGTTGTTATGTGTAATTAATTGTTCTTGTATTGTTTTATTTACATATAATTTGTTTAATTATTATTATGTGTTTTGTTATTAGGGTTGTAATAGTTAAATTGTTAGGGTTCAATTGGTATTATTATGTGTTTGATAACTTTATTATTGTACTAGTGCTTATACCCGTGCGTTGCACGGGACAATGTAAAACTGCACAAATTATCTAACACACACATTGTTGAAAGCATACCCTATACATACATACATACATACATACATACATACATACATACATAAAATAATCATATGTCTATTATAATTTTCTAATATTTTCTAAAAATGAAATATTTTTAATACATAATTTAGAATCTACTTCTAATACTTCATTTGTTTCAAATACCTCAAATAAGCTTATCTATTGAATAATTTTGGATATAACACTACAAAAGAAATTAATAAATCAATTATTTGAGCAAATTAAACTCAAACATATTACTAAAGAATATAAAAATTATTATCATAAGATAAAAACAAATGAATATATAGCACAAAAAAACATGTCATGTTATACTCTTTGTTGATGAAATGACTAATTTAAGAAATGAGGCTTAAAAATGTTTTGTATTGTATGTTTGAAATCATTATTTAAACATTATGAAGCTAATTTTTTTTTGTCTAATTTATAAGATCAAGAACAAACCATTAGATAGAATAATTGTAAAATAATATACATAATTTATACTAAAAAATTACCTTATCATGCAAACTCTTCACAGATGGACTTCAAGAAATAGATAATTAGATATTGTGTGTTGTAAGCAGTCCACTGCTATAGAAGATTAGAAGAAGATCCACGCTCAATTGTTATGAATAATGACCCAAACTTCACTTCCAGTCCTGAAAAGTGATCACAAACAAAAAAAAATAAAGCTAATATAATGAAAAAATCTCTACAAATAACGAAAAATAATATGGGGAGAAAAGATAGGTGAAAGATAATAAGAAAGGAGATTATAGCTAGCCTCCCAAGCAAACTCTAAACTTTTTATCTTCCTTATCTTTGATGTCTTTGCTTTTATATTTATTAGATAAGTTAAGAAAAATAGGTTAATAGGCTAACTAAGATTAAAGTATTGATAGTATATATTTTCCTAAAAAAAAGTATTGATAGCACTAAAAGCAAACGTAACTTACAACTCTTTTTTTTTTTTTTGATGGAGTAACTTACAACTCTTAATATTCCCCATTTAAGTATTTTAATAATGAGTTGCTTTTTTAATAAATGGAAGATTTTTTTTTCTTTTTTTTATATACATTACAAAGATATAATTCAGTATGAATATCCTTTTATTTGGCAAATAAAAGCCAGCATTAATACACACTTTAATGAAAAGAGTTAATACAAACGTTTACTAAAGTAATTTTGTGGAAATTATGATATAATAATGCCCATTACTCATGATGAACAAACGTTTACTAAAGTAATTTTTTTAATTTTTTTTTCATTTTTTAAGAATTGAGAACTCACCTAATCACTTTCAAAATCAATAATATATATGATTATATGTACATATATATACACACAAACACACAGTATTTTATTGAATAGGAAAAAACATTTGTAATATTAAATATAGAATTACATATTTATTATATATTTTTATTTTTAATTTTTAATTTTTAATTAGTTTTCTTTTGATGGTAAAAAAATTATTTTCATAAATATTTTTCTTATAATAAATTAATTTTTTAATCATTATTAACTGATTTTTTCCTTGAGATAATTAACAAATTATTTTCCGTAGAGCATAAATGGTCATTTGATTCTTTTTAAGGCGACCCTTATTTGTTGTATATTTATATTATTGATTTTCATCATTATTTAATTATTATTATTATTATTTTATTGTTAACTCATCGTGTCATTTAATTTGTACAAAGTAATTAAAAATGGGAAAAAAAATACCCAATTGTAGCTTTCTCAAAATGTCATTATTAAAACTCATAAATTACCACCCTTTTCCATCATTTAATTTGTACATAATAATTTTAAAAAGAAAAAAGAAAAAAATCAACCAATTGTAACTTTCCAAAATTACTCTTATTAAAATCCACAAATTTTGACTCTCACCCTTTGCACCCAGAAATATATATATTATTATTATTGAATTTTTTTAATTAGTTAATATTGTTGGTAGTAACTCATATTATTAATTAATATGTATTTAATGACTTTTCTTTGAAAAAAACATCAATTATAATATTCCCAAATATAACTCTCAATCTTTTACAAATTAAGACATGTAAGAAATAATTTATTTTAATTAACCTTTTTGAGAAAAATGAACTTTATTATAACATAAAATATATAACACAAAGATAAACTTAAAATACACCATGCTTTCATGTCTATATGAAGAAACTTTTATACATACAATAAATTAATAAAATTTCACTATAGAGAAAATTTTAGGATGATATAGGTCATGTTCTTTTCTGCGGTTGGCAAACTGCGGTGCCACAACCTACCGCAATTTGCCACAATCCACCACATTTTACCGTAAATCATCACTTTTCTCTCTCCTCACTTTTCTCCTCTACTTTTAAGATTCTCTCCCCTTATCTACCCCACATACCAATAATCTACCACAATTCCACCACACTCCACCACAATTCCACCACACCTCACTACACCATTCCGCAAAATACCGCATAAAAGGACACGACCATAATAGAACTATAAGTCAAGACATACGTACTACTCTTCATTATTGAAAATGGAAATTGATCCTCCTAATACAAATTGTTATATTGATAATGTTACCTTCAAATAGTCAACACAACCTACACTAAAATAAAATTTAGTAAATGAAATATTATGCAAATAATATTATATTGACATTCTAAAGCTTTAATATGCATTTAATATTATAACTGTAAAATATTTGACTGAATGTTAGATAAATCATTTCAGAATATTTGTTGAAATATAATGAGTTGTTTTTTTGTTTAATTTCTATTTTTCCTAATTTATATATATAATATAAGAGAGGAATTTTTTTGATTAATATTTTTCTTAAAAAAACTCATAATAATTCTTTCACAATTTTTGCTCTAAAGTATATACGTAACTAAACTAAACGCTGCAATAATTTTTTTATTTATATATTTGTAGTTGATTTATATATTAAAAATATAAAAATATATTGATAAATATGTGAAAATATTTTTAAACGTAAGAAATGTGAGGATATGAAGTGCGGATTTGTGTCCAAAAAATAATAGAACATGCATGTGTGGTTTTAGTTACAATGATGAAATGAGATAGTACTGACTTCAAACCCATAGCAATGTCATCGATAGCCTGCTTTACCTCAGAATTTTTTGGGCAATACCTGTCAAAATTACCTCTTCTTCATCAAGAATATCATCTATAATATGTAAATTGTGTCAAAGAAAGAAAAATACTCAAAAAGCACCACAAAAGAAATTATATGAAAAATATATGATCCTTTGTTGAATGATAAATATATCTTAATTACTTATATTGAAATTGAACAATGTATAGGAAAGAATGAATAAAATGCTATGCAAATATTGATGTAGCAAGTATTAAGCAATTTATAGACAAAATAAACAAAGCATTAGGAAGGCTATTGAAAGGTCATTGAAATAGGATGCATAATGTACAAAGTAATAAATTACCAAATAATGTAAGATTTTGCCATTAAGTATGGATACTTAAATTTTGAAATTAATCAAACGGATATGACGATTTATCTGTATTACCATCCATAGGAAATCCCTTCAATTTCCTTTATCTTAATTTGTTTTTATTTCCCCTCTTGGAGCTAAAATTTTAATCTTTTATCTTTTAATAACATGTGTGTTTGTTTAGCGACTGTCATAGTACACATAGTTATATATTTATTTATTTGTTTTATTTTTTAAAGACTATGTTAATTTATCTTACTTTTAAAAAAGTTATTATCATGATATAAATATTGAAATTAATGGGTCTAGTCAATTACTACTATTAGAGATAAGATGTTTTCAAAAAATCATACAAAAATAATAGTAATACACACACATTGCACGGAATGCAAGTAAAATATATATATATATTGTTGAAAATATTACTGATGTTATATTTAAAAGAATAAATAAAAAAGCAATAATGAAAAAATAAAAAGAACAGTTTTCTTATTTAAAAGAAAAAGAAAAGAGAATAGTGCATACGAAAAAAAAAGAAAAAAAAATCATCAATGCAAATATACACATTAATACACACATTAATATTACATAATGTTTTTAAAATAATTAAATAGAATCAATTATAAATTTCCCAAAATGTCCTCATTAGAATCCACATATTTCGATCCTCACCCTTTGTACCCAGAAATATATATATATATATATATATATATATATATATATATATATATGATGTACGAAATTGGAAATTTATTACCTAGGTTAATTCTTGAATTCTTGATTAATAGTTACATGTTTATTGTACTTTATTTTACATGTTCTTTAAGCCTTTCTTGATTCTTGAATTAAGAAACCCACATGTTTAACCACCTTCAATGTTTCTTGAAATTCTTGTTTCTTTTTGTTATGACTTGCTTGTAAATAATCCATGTTTTAACCTTTAAAATCTTGGTCAAGTAATTTATGTTTTAGGTAATTCTTTTATGACTTTAGGGTTGATTAAAATTTATTAAAGTGTCTTTCATGTTTTCTAAATTAAGTTTACTTCTACAAGTTTAATTGTTGGATCTAAGTTAAGTTGGACTTTATATCTTAGACCCTAAGGATCATTTTAAGTCCAAATTAGAACCCCAAGACCGTTTGGTAAAGGTTAGAACCGAAATAACAAATTAATTAATAACCGTTAACGGGACAGTTATGCTAGTGCTCAGAGATCGGGTTGCCACGGCTAGTATAGTTACCTTTTGATCGAACCCTTTGGACTGGAGGTTCCCTTAGATGTTAGGAACCATAGGAAGTTTACAGATCGAACGTTTGATTTGTATAGCCCGAGTTATAACCGTTTTACCAGAACATGTCAGAACTGGACCAATTGGGAAGATGAGTATTTTTAGAGTCGTTCGGGACTGATATGGGCTTAGCTATCAACATAGAATTTTTAGTAGACATCCCGAGGTTTCTGAAAAGTCCAGAACCAGACCCATAGGATGTCGGGAAGTCGAGTTGTGACCCGTTTTATGTGAACGTTATAATCTGTCCTCTGTTTGCTTTTATTTATGAAAATTGTTGAGTAAATTTTATGTGTGAACTTGTTCCTTGAATGTGTTAAGTGTAAATCATAAATGATAGGAACCTAAGTATTCCTAGGGGATGGGTTAGGTAGTTGATAGTTAATACTAACTTCGTTAGAACGCGTTTTGATTAGATAATTATTCTTATTCTAGGCCCGAGTTAGTGCGTGACGTTAGTGAGCTCAAGTGTGTTCTTCTTTTTGCTGTGCTGTGAAGTATATCAGGTAATTGTCTATGCTCTAATCCCTACCGGGATGCTCTTTAAATGTGTTTTAATGTTTTCTAATCTGTTTTGATAATTGCATCCCGAAAGGGGACTTTTGTGGAATTATGACCATCTGTTTTGGATAACTGTTTGTAATTGTTGTACCTTGTTTTATGAGTGGAGAAATTGAGATGGTCTTTTATAAGTGGTTTTATCATTGATTTTGATAATCTGGGTTGGGTTTGACTTGAGAGTTGTGAGATGAGTTTGAATAATGAATTAGTAATTCAAAGAGGAAACATTAAGCGGGTTGTTGATTTGATACCTTTGACAGGTTAATGTTTTTGCGGGTGATAACCCTGAGACCAGGATTCGATGCCTGTATGGGTTATGTGCCAGGAGATCAGGGTTTCATCCCTGATATAGGATAGATGTTATGATGCCCTTGGTGGGCGACTGTTTGATGCCTTTGAGAGGCTAATATTCATGCGGGTGATAACCCTGAGACCAGGATTCGATGCCTGTATGGGTTATGTGCCAGGAGATCAGGGTTTCATCCCTGATATAGGATAGTTGTTATGATGCCTTTGGTAGGCGATGTTCTTTTTAGGATTTGATATCTCGCCCGCAAATTAAAATATGGATTGGATGGATTGAGGAAAACAGTTAAGGGTTAAAGGTTTGGGAAATGGTTTGACTTGATCCCTCTCCCTAAAATGAATTGAAATGAACTTAAACTGTTTTAAACGTTAGGGGTAGACATTATTGAGATTTCCCCCTCATTTTTGAAATGTTTTGTTTTCAGGTGAAGATCTAAATGCTGGGGACGGGAATTAGAAGTGAGGACGACGAGTCTAGAAGTCCTTGAATCTTTTTATTTAGTTTTCGTTATGATGTCTTAAAGTTTTGTTTTGAGTTGTTAGTAGTTACCGTTAGCGCAGCATTGTGTTTTCCTTTCTCGCCTTGTGTTCCTTGGGGATACGGCGGTGACGCCCAAACTAAATTTGAAGTCTTCCGCTAAGTTTCGTCTGTTAACGTTAGTTGACTTTGACTTTTCTATAATTGAATTTCCGGGGCATTACATATATATATATATATATATATATATATATATATATATATATATATATATATATATATATATATATATATCGTAGAAAATGTATACTAAACATGGAAAGAAGACTTTGTTCATAAATCATAATTTCTACCTATCCAAATATCAAAATTGTTCTAGTTTCGCTTCTTAGAGCAATAGGTATAAACACCACTATTGTCCTAAACTAATTAAGAAAATAAAAATAATATCAGGAATAGCCTAAACTAACATCTTCATGTTCGGGAGCCTCAACAAACTTTGTATGTGGAACATCATCTTTTTCTGTATTACATATCATGCAAGAAGTCTCTGATTGATTGTGTAACTACAAAGAGAACATTTTCATTACAAGTATTCTTAAAAATATACTTCAAAACAATTCGGCAGCATTTACACTAAAAATTGATAATATCCTAGGCAGAGTGCCTTACATATCAAATTCACATATAAATAATAACCTCAACAGCCACACGCCGTAGTGCATCACGAGCTACACGCTCGGAGAGCAACCAGATGTATATATACATAAAATTAAATCCATACAAGGCAAGATAGTCATTATACCTTTAGTACTGTCTATCAGGACTTGGGACCTGACCCAGGAAATGACGGAGATGTTGAGAAGATCTACTTGGTTGTAACTATCCACATTATAAAACTCAATTAGCTATAAAAATTTTAAATGCATCCAATTTTTGGGATGATGTAGGATGTAATTTAATAAGATACTGTATGAATTTAGTTTTCCCCCGTATAGTCATTCTCTACTCCACATAAAAATTACCGTACTAATTAAGTGGAAGAATTCCGAATTCCTCCTAAGGGAAGATAAAAACAATATCACATAAGCAAGCACATTCCACTCTACTCATTATATCGAGAGAGGAATAGCACCACTCGATAAAAAAAAATATGTGAAAGTGGACATGCAAAAGCATGGACTTCCTAGTTCTACAAACACTTGAAAACCAAACATGTTCATGCAATAGAATTCTTGCTTCAAGCAACTTCCTCTACAACTACTGCAAATGGTCATTTGGAGGATAGAGTACATGATTACATGGCTTGTCAAATAGTGTCCAAATCAAGGCCAATACATAATTGTTCATGGAACAAGATCACCAAATTCACACAAGAAGGCAAAAAGGATGGACATCAATCAAAATCAAGCACCTTAATTTAATATTTAGGATCTAGAATATGTTGTAGTAAGTCCTAGACAAATATGAAAATTTCCTCTAAAAATTGAATGCATTCTTTTTAGCACATGTAATCATCAACAACACCCCCATCAACATCTCCACCAAAATTGTTTAATTCTCTTTGCTTCTTGTGTGCGTATTTGGTCGGGGGTTGTACATAATGAACAAGCCAAAACAAATCAAATCGATCAATCATCTAGAAAAATCATAAGAAAATTACAAACTAGGTGGATGTAAACAATATCGTACCAAACTAGAATGAAGAAGAATACAAAATCAACCAGTTCATTCCTACTACATGGATATAAATATTTGGAGATTTAGATGATGTTTATATTAAATCCAACTAGAAGTGAGTCTCTATTTCACTTCAGATCTGGAGACTACCGAAGCAAGACCACATTTAATATTGAACAAGTCCGTAATACAAGTATCATGGGAGAAAGCAACAAGTGAAAAATGTAGAAGACCATCAAAAAGTACCAGTAATTTGTTAGAGAAACCAAAGCATCGATATTTCTCAAAGAGAAAATTTCACCAAGTATCACATGATGACAAAATGAGATGGGGAAACCATCAACCCTCCAAGATCACTAAGGGAAAATAAACTATAGGTCTCTCACAGGATAAATAATAAAGGTGAACTCTGGCCAAATGCAAACAGTAGAGAATGCCTACATCCACTTTCCATCATAAACTTCATATTTTGATATCAGCAACCACACATGAAATAGAACTGCATCGAACACAGAGAAGTGTTTCGGATAGGTGGCTTGCTCACTTGCCAGTAAAACCCAAAAAGCAAAAAAATTACATAATGGATTGACTATTGCCATACCTGCGGTAACTTGGGTTTCATTTTCAATAATTTGGTCCGTGCTATTGTCCATCATAGTATCTATATTCGAAAAAGTTTAGCAAAACTAACAATATTTTTAATTTAAGACTACACAAAGCATTTTAGAATGCAAGTATTGTATAATTTGTACTCATCCTAAATGATTCAGTATCTCTATCAAAAAAAGAGTTTAAGTCGTTCTGATTACTTGAATAGGAGTCCTAGGACCTTGTCTTTCTTGTGGAGAAACATATAAATTGCTTTCTTCATCTAGCATTCAAATAACATCAATAGTTACTCTCTTAACTGGGAAAAAAACAAATTAACAAAAACCCCCTTATGTTTTTAAACATGAATACTTATAACCCCCATATGTTTTTAGAGACCCAAAAATAATAAAAACTCCAACAAAAACACCAAGAAGACCCAGAACAACAGTTGAAATCAGTGCAAAAATAATCAGAATAAATTGTTGAAAAATGACACCGGCTTGAATCTTCATCATCTTCACTTGGCTTGGCTTCTTGATCTTCTTGCGGTATGTATGAAAAGATGGAGATATGACTTAATAGCCAAATGGTTAATTTGTTTGGATAACGCTAAGAGTCGTGGCCTAGTACTCACTTTCTTTAAGAACTATTTATTATATGGTAAATGTTCAAAGGGATATAACTTAGCTCTTGTCGCACTCAAGGCATAGGTTTCTCACTTGATTCTTTCAAGTACAGCCAGGGATGGCAATGGGCAGGATATGGGCAGGATATGGGCAGGGTCTACCTGGATCCATATCCTTACCCATATTTTTAGCTGTACCCATATCCTTTGGGTCTTTTTTGAAAGGATCCATATCCTTACCCACATTTTTTACTAGACCCATATCCTTACCCATTTATCCATATCCTTTACTGAAATTTAAATTGAACTTTTATCGCATATTGATTAGCAAATCCGCAAAATTTTTGCTGAAAATCTACAAATGTCAAACTTAAAATCTCAAAAATAATCCAAAGTAGTCATACAATCCCAAATTACAACATAAAATCTGAAAAATAATCCAAAATAGTCTAGGGTTTTTTTTCTTTTCACTTTCCCGCTTCAGTGCTTCACATTTGACATTACAAAAAAATAAAAGAATTAACTTCATATTAAGTGTTGACAAAAACTAGGGTTCCAATATCTTAAAGTGTTAAATTCATTTTACTTATTGATATATATATATATATATATATATATATATATATATATATATATATATATATATATATATATATATATATATAATGGATCTGGATATGGATCTGGGTCCTGCCCTTGGATTCAGACCCATATCCATTTTCGGCCATTGGACCCATATCCTTTGGGTCTAAAATTTGTGGACCTATATCCTTAAAAATGGATCCGGGTCTGCGGATCTGGGCAGGGTCCAAGACCCATTGCCATCCTTAAGTACAGCTGCAGTCTATACTTGAGAGGACGTGATTATAGGAACAAGAATTGATGCTTGTGATGATCTCAAATGGCTTAGGAATGTCTCTTATTTATAGGAGACTTCCACACCTAATCCAACCCTAATTACACCCCTTAGTCAAAGGCATAATTAAGGTCCTTATTGTTGGATTATGACCTTGACTTGGTCAACTAATATAGCTGTTGGAATACATATAATATCGGACTTAATATTGACATCGTACACTTAATGCATAAGATTATATAGCCGTTAGCCATTAAAACATACTTTGGGTTCCAACACGGTCCGTGTTGGATGAACACGGTCTATGTTGCCTCAACACGGTCTGTGTTGTCTCAACACGACCCGTGTTGAGCCCAGGATCGTTTTCCTTGCTTTCTGGAGACCAACACGAACCGTGTTGGTCTCTTATGGACTCTTGTTGATCATATTCTTGATGTTTATCTTATATATGATCCTTATACTTGTTCCACATGATTCCTTACGCTATATAAAATTCTTATACTCTTGAAATAATTCCAACAATCCCCCGCTATTTCAAGAGTATGTAAAACCCTTCAAATAACTTTACTTAAGGAGTTAACACCCCCGCCATTTGAGATATACCTTAACTTATAATTACCCGAGAAACCCACAAACATATGCATAACGAAAAGTAGATTGCTCTTGAACTTTCCACTTAGTATATACAAGCCAAAATTGAATCCAAATCACAAAGTAGACATGTCCTTGAACGTTGGATTTATAATGATCAACTATACTCGTAATACACATACGTTTGTTTTTCAATCTTAAGTGCTAAAACTTTGACACTATTATCCGACCTTGTGTCCTTATCCTTAGTAAGTGTTTCAGAACTTTAGCCCTAAGTTCCTTTCAGCGGCCACACATTATATTTACATAGGTAGTCTTTGGAATTTTACCGCCTCTATAATTAGACTCCCCAAAGTCTATTAAGAGTGTCACCACTCAACCTCTTGTCATTACAGATATTAAGCATCACTTAACATGAGATGTATAAAATCGATGCTTCCTACTACTTTAGACAATTCCATACTCATTTGAACTTTAGAAATTAGTGGTATTCCAATTCGTGAAGTTGAGTCATTGTTGTGAAGTAGTAGATATTAGGCTACTTAACCCATCTCTAACAACAAGGTCCACTAGATATATAATTATATCTTTACCATGGCCTTAAAAAGAATATCCTCACCATAATATGAATAAACCATCATATTATTTTTGGATATAATCACACTATACCATGTGTAAACTTGATATTGATCCTCTTATATGCTCATCATCCAAAAAACCACGGATATAAAGCTCTAACTTGTGAATAAAATAACCTCATACTTGATAAACCACTTAACTTTTGATTCATATGTATGGAAATTGAATTTCCAACTTATATGTAATTAAACCATTACATCTCAATCCTTTGCTACATACTTGAACTTATAACTTTAACTCATTGAATAAACAATGGTTCATAATCATGAATGATTATCTTGTAGAGTATACTACCAAGTATATGATTAAACCATCACATTACCATGGTTGTATTCTCTCCTTTTATATTTAAGTTCACCCTTCAAAGCATATAGCTATGAAGACTTAAACATAATATATAATACTTAAAATTTGTCATTTCCAAATCCATTGATATAAGTATATCATCATGAATTTAGAATAATAAAATGTATACAAACTATACACTTCTTATGTAGCAAATAAACTTGATATATGCATACTCAACTTATACAAACAACATAAACCATTCTTAATCATTTTTATCCAGAAACCTCATAAATTAAACTTTATGAACTTGTAAAACCTAAAAGAATAACCATTTCCATAATCATGAATTATAGTCTATCACAAGTATGCATAATTCCTTATGAAAAACTTCCTTATATCCTACTACATGCTCTTATAAACTTGAAAAAATTAACAAGAATAAACATGTATTCAACTTATATTTATGAATACACTAAAACTCATGAGTAATCATGATCAATCTTATACTTATCTAATCATGTTTAATGTTTCATATGCCATTACTCAATGAATACAAATATGTAAACATATACATACTGACACATAAACCATACAAAAGTATGAAATCTTCTCATATATCTTATGCAATCAATTCACTTATTTCATAAAGAATTTATCTTATAGTGAACTTGCATAAAATCTTAACAAACTCTTATCATATTAAAATATGATTGAATAACATGAGAATATAACAATCAAACATGTAAATAAACTTATATCCATGTCACTTACGAATAACTTGCATTGCCTAAAAACATAGTAGCAAGTACATGACTTACAACTACTTAAATTAGCATGTAGTAAAATTGGTCATGCTTAAGCTTACTAGCATGATCAAACTTATAAACATAATATTAAGTGAATAAAACACCACTCATATTTCTTTGTCAAGAATAAAGCATGTTCTTCTCTGCTTATATTTCCATGAATAAACGGAAATTAACAACTTATGATTCTACACACTCATATAATGATTATAATCACATGAATCAATATGCACTTAGAAAAATCAAGCAAAATTGCCTTAAACACTTATAGGATCAAGTGATTATTCTTAAACTTGTCATACCATGCATAAACAACGTAGAGTCAAATACTTATTTTAATCAAACAAACCAAAACTTAAGTCCTCTTGGCATGCTTGAATAAATCATAAAACTCTATATGCATTGATAAACATGAATCACATGGCAAGACACTTGTAAATATGCATGAAAGTCAACTAAATTTCATACTTGACTTGAACTTAGTACAAAAACTCAACAAAAGTCATATGAAATTTTCTTTGCATAATTAGTTAAGACAATTAGCCAATAATCTTGTAGGTTCAACTTGTTTAGAAATAATCATGAGTCCTTACTTATGCAACATTTTATAAGCATCAAAAGCTTTCTTGTCAAACTTATACATATTATGAATTCCCATACTAGTATTCATATTATGTATATACTTAATCATATTTTGAAATAGACTAGACAACTTGTGTATATGTACCTTATATTTATACATACCATTAATCATATAAACATGATTAATCCTTTGTCTTTCTTATCAACTTGTGTACTCTTAAATTTCCAATAGGAAATTATATTAGTCATTTACAAACTTGTACAAAATAAATTACATATGATTTCTCATATATAATTACTTATATGGCTTCTTGTACACAAACTTGCTATTTCATAACCACATAATGTTGTCAAGTAACTTATCAACATATATAATCACATATATATGTACTTGTAAAATAATAATAATAATAATAAATAATTATGCTTTTTACAATACTTATAAGCATAATGAGAAATATATACTCATGATAATAGTGAAATTTGAACCTTGATACACACATTAACTTATAGTGGATTTCTCAAAAAAATTGAATCAATAAACAAGCCACTTGTATGCATTCAAATAATTCTCATAAAAATTATACTCATATGCAAAACTTATCTTAATAGAAAATTCATATTTGACTTTCAATTGCATAAACTCATTGTAATAATCAAGAATAGAATCATAAACTTGAGATAACCAAATAGAATTTCATGGCAACTTATAAATTAAAAACATAATACTTTTGCCAATACTTATATTCTATTTACATGCTTCAAACTTAAACATAAAATCAACTTATTAATCATGCTATTAAACAATACTTGAATAACAATAGGCAAAATTTTTAATCATAAGATCACTCATACTTATCATGATATTAATAAAAGATCTAAACAACTTGTACCCATCCTTCATATTAATATCAAAGCAATAGGCGGAATAAACTTGATGATACTTTGAACATGTGAATAAACATGGAAAAATTCAGATTATAAGAAGCAAATTATAATCTTGCCATAATGAATTTCCACATTAAACACCTTAAAAACTCGTAACTTAAAACATCTAACCAAAGAATCATTTTAGTGGCAAAAATCTCATCCTTATTACTAGTATGAACCTTCCATGTAACTTAATATCATAGCCAACTTAAAACATATGGCTAAATAAACTTGTAACTTATGTAGGTGTTCATGGTGCACTTAATAATAAATAAATAAATAAATAAATAAATACTTATATTGACTTTTTCTTTGCACCATCCTTCAACAATTACCTTATCACGGAATTTCAATACACTTATCCTTAATGACAATTTTTATAAACAAGTCAAAGGTAATAAAACATATTCATGCCATTGGTATTAACTTGATAATATTAAGAGACAACTTAAACATGGTCAATGCACATGCATACAACCCCCAAATAAACAACAACTTAATTACCCTTGACCTCCTTGTAATGATTTGTTGTTACCTTGCCCTTAATCCTTGTAAACCTCATTGCATAATCAAGCAACAATTCCCATCATGAACATCAATATCTTGTACTTGTATTGCCACTCTTGTGTATCAATTTCTCATCTATACCAAACACATATAGATCAAACAAATGATCAATAAACTTTTAACCATTAAACTTACTCTATAAAACTTAATTAACTTGTATGAAAAATTGATACTATTAAACTTGTGAAATATAAATTACTTATCTTAGTAATCCCTCTTGAATCTTGGATATCTGTAGACGCTGAATTTTGTATCTATTTTATTTTCTTTTTTAGTGTCAGTTTTAGAAAATAGGCTAACCGATAAATGGCACGCAAGCCTCTTTCCACCGAAAACTCCAAAAAAATATACAAAGCCCAAATGCCGGGAACACAGGTTCATGGGCGGAGCTCACTCCAACACCACAGAACCGTCTGGTTCATGGGCGAGCTCAGCTCCAACACCACAGGACCCCGTCTGGGTTCAGTGGGCCGGAGCTCAGCTCCGCCACGAACCCGTCTGGTTGATGGGCGAGTTCGCTCACTACAGAACCCGTCTGGGTTCCTGGGCCCGAGGCCCGTTTTCCTTCCAGGAACCCGTCTGGTTTCTGTTGATTCCCACGGCGCTAATTAACTTAGCCTCCAAACCCTAAACCTAAACCTAATTCCCCCCCTATAAATACCCACCATTCATCACCCACAAAAATACACCGGAATATACTGGGAGTATTGACACTAGTATATTCCTCTTCTCTTCTCCCTCCATTGCGTGCTTTATTTTAAGGTTAGCGTAGCTTTTTTTTATTATTGTAACGTAATCTTATTAGCTTTCTTTGTTTTTCGTTTCTTGCATGACATTAATGATAATATTATGAGATTTATCTAATTCCTTCCCCTTTTTCAAATCTGTCGCTTTAATTTAATTCTAGTAGAGTCCGTTCGTTTGAACGGGCAGGTTTGACGATCTTTATTGTCAAATCCGTAACCTTACCACCGAATCCATCTTTGGGTTCGTAGGCCGGAGTCTATTTTTATTGGTTTGTTGTTTTATCCTGAAATTCAACTGGCGACTCTAACCTTTTTTTTTTTCCTCCCCGAAAACCTTTTTTTTTTTTATTTCTTCTTCTCGTGACAGAGTACCTGCACGGGTTTCCGCCTTGTATTCACCTCGAGTTGCAGGCAGAACCTGCACGGGTTCCTAGCCTTTTTTCCCCTTGTTTGGCTTTGGAACCTGCACGGGTTCTGGGTGTTTTGTTTCCTTTTTTTTTGGTTTTTCTCTCTTTGAACCCAGCCGGGTTCCTTCTTTTCTTTTTTTCTTTTTTTTTTCTTTTCTTTCTCTTTTGTCTTTTTTAAGAAAATTGAGTTTCGGGGTAAATTAACTTGTTAACCAAGCATCCTTAATAGTTCAACCTTAATTAAGGGTAAGCAATCCTAGTCGGCTCCCAATTTAAAAAAGAGAACATCCTCTTTTGAGTAGCGCCGCGAAGAGGTCCTTCGGATTTTTTCGGGGTCTACAGATTGGCGACTCCACTGGGGACTTAAACTTAAAAGAGGGTAAAACTTGAAAGGGTTGAATTTTAGTGTTTTTGTAAAAAAAGGGGAGGAATTGATTTATTTCATATTTTTATCATTTTTTAGGCATATTGCATCCAGGCTACTCTTGGGCCTCATGGCTGGGGAGCACAAAAGCGTTGGTAGGTTCTAAAACTAGGATTACCTTCTGAGAGCGAGCAGTCACTACTTGTGGGATGCACTTACATCGCCAAGCCTTTGACTCCTCCTCTCCCCGTGTTACACTCTAAGGGTTTCCAAACCAGAAGAGCAACACCCCACACAACGCCTTCCTATGAGCGTAGGGAGGTTGCACCGGCGAGAACATGCGGTACCTTATCTCCTATACCTAGAAAACCCTAAACCTAGGGTCATGGTTAGGCTAATCCGCATTTGTATGCTATGTGATTTCATTTTCCATGTATATGTTGTAGAGTTTTATTTTTGTAAAGAGTTTTAGAATCCATGTATATCTTTGAAGAGTTTTATTTTGTAAAGAGTTTGAGTCCATGTATATCTTGAAGAGTTTTATTTTGTAAGGAGTTTTGAGTCCATGTATATCTTGAAGAGTTTTATTACGTAAAGAGTTTGAGTCTATATATACATTATGTAGTTTTACAGTAAAGAGTTTTAGAGTCCGGTTGTAAAGAGTCTTGAGTCCGAGTATTCACCCGTTCATGAGTCGGAGTCGTTCTAGTCCGCATAGGAACACGCTGGCGGTCGGCCATCGAAACCCAGACGGGTTTACGGCTGTCGCGGCCCATCTGTGTTGGTCACTGTCGGTGCAGGCCCGGTTGAAAGAGAACCCACGGGTTTCCTAACTTGATCGGCCTTCTCTTTCTCTTGAACTGACCGCTTCACCCCATGCGACCCAATGCCTTCGATGATCCTATTCGCCCTTTATGACATTCCTAAGTCTAATCCCTATTGCATACATTACTTGAATCTGAGCCCGAAACCGAAAGCGATCGTGACTCGATCCAAGTAAGGACCCAATAGACGATTAATGTTGTCAGTCCGCATGCTAGGTCCATGTAGTGTTAAGACATGCACTCCCGCGAAGTGGGTGAGTCATCTTACGTCAGCATATAGGCGTCGTGTCTGTGTCCTAGGCCCATGTAGGTCGCATATTGCATTACATAAGTTCCATGTCTCCCATCATGTAGGTCGCATATTGCATTGCATAAGTTCCATGTCTCCCATCATGTAGGTCATATATTGCATTGCATGAGCATCATATCATTTTTAGTCATAAGGTAAAAAAAAAAACAAAAAAACAACAAATTAAAAAAAAAAACAAAAAAGAGTCCTTGACCTTTTCTAAAAATCGACCTTTTTTTCCCGGCTTAACTTGCTTCACTTAGGAAAATCTAGATGAGATCTCAAAAGTTTTCAAAAACCTTTTCTTCAAGCCTGCTGATTTTGAGACAAGTTATAGAAGACGTATCTGGCTGCTTTGACTATCTTAGAAGGTATAAATGTACGTGCCGCAAATCTTTGGGCTAAGCTTAGTTGATTGAGCCCGTCCCGTGAGTCCACATTGCCTAAAACTTGAATTGATTACTTTCATCAATTCCATGATCCCTTGAGCGACTCACCCATTAGTTGCATCTCTAGAACTTGTTTTGCATCTTGCTTGAGACTACAAATTTGCATTGCACGCTGTGACAAAATGATTGAGGCATTCGATTTTCTTTTTAAGCTACATAGCCAAATAGCCTTCCCTACATTGTATTTACCGTTCTTTTTGCCCCGCTTAGCCTTTGCTCACCCCTTTTTTCATGATTGAACCCTGACAATACAAGCCTTAGCCTATGATATCCAGTACCCCTTGAGCCTTGCTTGGTTGGAAGAGAGTCTGTCATTTTTGGAAGGAACAATTGGTTTGGTGTGAGCAAAATATGAAGTCTGGGAGAATCTGAAAGTCCCATATCTTGAGCGAATTTGGTTATGCTGTTCAAAGTCGAGATTGTAATAGAAATTTCTTCTCCCTGATCACCCAAAAAAAAAAAATCAAAAAAAAAAAATCAAAAAAATTCAAAAAATAAAAGGGCGGTTAGGGAGATTCAACTTAAAGTCCAGAAAACTTTGACTCGGTTGTATTCGGTTGAGATGTTTTAGGATGGAAGGTGAAACGCTTTGCATACATTAAGTGAGAAGGAGAGTTTAGAGGATTTCATTGAAAATCAATCCAAGCATGGCTTTTAACTCCTCATTCCCAAATTTTACCGCTCCTTACCCTAGCCTAAGCCCCATTCTAACGAAAAAGTCCTTTTGATTGTCACTTGTGCATTGCATACCAGTAGTGGAGAGCGAGGTTCTTACCAAGCTTATGGTAGTTTGCTTCTATTGGTTTGAGCATGAGAGAAACTCACATACATATTCAAAATTGAGTGTTTGAGTGTTCATTTCTTCCTGTGTGAGGTTCGCTCTTTCTGGCTAGCTTACGTCCATAACCAACCGCGCATATTTGCATTGTTCTTCGAACTGTTGGTGGACTTATGCGTCTGAGTTACTTGTTCTCTCCCTTAAGATTCGAAAACTTCTTCCTATCTCTTTCGAACTGAGTTTTGATCTTGTCCAGATTAATCTTTGTGCTTGCTTGTTAGTTCGACTTTGTGTTGATCGAAAATCCTTTATCCCGGATTGTTTTCAGCAGTATATAGAAAGTCATAACTGCATTGCATAACACCATCATTACATGAGCATTGCATCAACAGTCTGCATTAGTACATAAGTATAGAAAAATGCATTTAGTACATCATTGCATAGCATTGTCCTAAGTACATAGCAAAGAGTCGTGTATAGCATAGCATAAGAATCCTGCAGACGCATCGTTCTCAGTCGTCATCACGCCAGACCTCTGTGTCGCCACCGCCACTAGCGTTATCAGCTCTATGGACCCCGCTTCCACGGATCCGGTAAGTGTCCCACGGTAGTAAGAGGAGTCTACCATCTCAGATCGCTACCGAGCGGATAGGTGCGACTTCGGCACCGGCTGCATTTTCGAGTGACGCCGGCTTAGAAAAAATTCAATCGAGTTTCCATTAAGCCGGGGGCTGTTTGAATCCAAAAAAGGAAGCAAGTCACTACAGCAACCATCAATTGACTCCCAGTTTAGCAAGAGTTAAATCAAACTGCCACTAAACTGGGGGCTATGCAGCCCAAGCAAGGGGACAAATCGGCTGGAACAGTCTGCCCAGGTCCATAAAGTCCACCATGGAAAAATTCAAGAAGGGGCAAGTCACTACGACAACTATCGATTGATTCTCAGTTTAGCAAGAACTGCCACTAAACTGGGGGCTATGCAGCCCAAGCAAAGGGATCGAATCAGCCTAAAAGCCAGGACGAAAGACAGGTGTGGGCCTTCTTTTATTCCATCTGGTCCGGGCCTTTTCACCTCACCCGACTCACGAAAAAACAGGAGAAGAACCCAACACTTGACCAAACCCAGACGGGTTTCTTTGGGTCGAATAAGCAATCGAGGCTGTTTTCGAGCCCAATACAAGCTTATGCTCATGCAGTTATGCTCAACTCGAGCCCGTTTTCGAGACACAAACCGACAGGTAAATTCTCTGACTCATTTTGAATTTCAAATAAACTGATGCCTTCTCTCTTTATTTCTTGCAGAACAACGCACGAAATACAGCGGCCGTCATCGGGCCCTAACAATACATCACATCAGCCGTCGCCGGGCTAATACGCGACATTCACCATCAGCCGTCGCCGGGCTAATACGCGACATTCACCATCAGCCGTCGCCGGGCTAATACGCGACACATCACATCAGCCGTCGCCGGGCTAATACGCGACACGTCACATCAGCCGTCGCCGGGCTAATACGCGACATTCACCATCAGCCGTCGCCGGGCTAGTACGCGACATTCACCATCAGCCGTCGCCGGGCTAGTACGCGACATTCACCATCAGCCGTCGCCGGGCTAATACGCGACATTCACCATCAGCCGTCGCCGGGCTAATACGCGACACATCACATCAGCCGCCGCCGGGCTAATACGCGACACATCACCGCCGCCGGCTAATACGCGACATTCACCATCACCGCCGGGCTAATCTGCGACACTTCACCATCACCGTCGCCGGCTGTACGCGACATCACATCAGCCGCCGGGCTAATACGCGACATTCACCATCGCCGCCGCTAATACGCGACATTCACCATCACCGCCGTCGGCGCCACTTCACCACCGCGGCCGTCGCGGGCCCTAACAATACATGACATCACCCGTCGCCGGGCTGTCTGGCGACATTCACCATCACCGCCGGGCTAATACGCGACACTTCACCATCAGCCGTCGCCGGGCTAATACGCGACATTCACCATCAGCCGTCGCCGGGCTAGTACGCGACATTTCCCCACCAGCGGCCGTCATCGGGCCCTAACAATACATGACACCATCAGCCGTCGCCGGGCTAGTACGCGACATTTCCCCACCAGCGGCCGTCATCGGGCCCTAACAATACATGACACCATCAGCCGTCGCCGGGCTAGTACGCGACATTTCCCCAACAGCGGCCATCGTCGGGCCTTCACAATGCGACGAGGGCCATCATCGGGCCTTCACAATGCGATGAACATCACATCTACATCGGCGCAGGACCCAGCTTCCAAGCGTCAACAGCGGCCATCGTCGGGCCTTCACAATGCGACGAGGGCCATTGTTGGGCCTTCACAATGCGACAAGGGCCATCATCGGGCCTTCACAATGCGATGAACATCATATCGACATCGACGCAGGACCTAGCTTCCAAGCGTCAACCAGCTTCAGAACAGACTTCTGATTCATATCCAAGATCATCAAGACTACTTTGATCATCGTTTTACTCAAACTCGATCAAAGTGGGGGCTATCTGTAGACGCTGAATTTTGTATCTATTTTATTTTCTTTTTTAGTGTCAGTTTTAGAAAATAGGCTAACCGATAAATGGCACGCAAGCCTCTTTCCACCGAAAACTCCAAAAAAATATACAAAGCCCAAATGCCGGGAACCTGGGTTCAGTGGGCCGGAGCTCAGCTCCAACACCACAGGAACCGTCTGGTTGATGGGCGGAGCTCAGCTCAACACCACAGAACCTGCAGGTTGATGGGCCGGAGCTTAGCTCCGCCCACAGAAACCCGTCTGGGTTCAGTGGGCCAGAGTTCAGCTCCGCCTACAGGAACCCGTCTGGGTTCCTGGGCCCGAGGCCCGTTTTCCTTCCAGGAACCCGTCTGGGTTTCCTGTTGATTCCCACGGCGCCGCGGCTTAACTTAGCCTCCAAACCCTAAACCTAAACCTAATTCCCCCCCTATAAATACCCACCATTCATCACCCACAAAAATACACCGGAATATACTGGGAGTATTGACACTAGTATATTCCTCTTCTCTTCTCCCTCCATTGCGTGCTTTATTTTAAGGTTAGCGTAGCTTTTTTTTATTATTGTAACGTAATCTTATTAGCTTTCTTTGTTTTTCGTTTCTTGCATGACATTAATGATAATATTATGAGATTTATCTAATTCCTTCCCCTTTTTCAAATCTGTCGCTTTAATTTAATTCTAGTAGAGTCCGTTCGTTTGAACGGGCGGGTTTGACGATCTTTATTGTCAAATCCGTAACCTTACCCCCGAATCCATCTTTGGGTTCGTAGGCCGGAGTCTATTTTTATTGGTTTGTTGTTTTATCCTGAAATTCAACTGGCGACTCTAACCTTTTTTTTTTCCTCCCCGAAAACCTTTTTTTTATTTCTTCTTCTCGTGACAGAGTACCCAGACGGGTTTCCCCGTCTTGTATTCACCCCGAGCCAGAGGCAGGAACCCAGACGGGTTCCTAGCCTTTTTTTTCCCCTTGTTTGGCCTGTTGGAACCCAGACGGGTTCCTGGGTGTTTTGTTTCCCTTTTTTTTTTGGGTTTTTCTCTCTTTGAACCCAGCCGGGTTCCTTCTTTTCTTTTTTTCTTTTTTTTTCTTTTCTTTCTCTTTTGTCTTTTTTAAGAAAATTGAGTTTCGGGGTAAATTAACTTGTTAACCAAGCATCCTTAATAGTTCAACCTTAATTAAGGGTAAGCAATCCTAGTCGGCTCCCAATTTAAAAAAAGAGAACATCCTCTTTTGAGTAGCGCCGCGAAGAGGTCCTTCGGATTTTTTCGGGGTCTACAATATCCAACTCTTAGCCTCCTTCAATCTTGTCCCATAAAATAGTTCTTAAGATTGTTGGAAAATGACATCGGCTTGAATCTTCATCATCTTCAGTTGGCTTGGCTTCTTGATCTTCTTCTGGTATGTATGACAAGATGGAGATATGACTTAATTGTCAAATGGTTGCCTTGCTTGGATAACGCTAAGAGTCGTGGCCTAATACTCACTTTCCTTAAGAACTATTTACTATACCGTAAATGTTCAAAGGGATAAAACTTAGCTCTTGTCACACTCAAGACATAGGTTTCTCACTTGATTCTCTCAAATAAAGTTGCAGTCTATACTTGAGAGGATGTGATTATAGGAAGAACAATTGATGCTTGTGATGATCTCAAATGGCTTGGGAATGTCTCCTATTTATAGGAGACTTCCACACCTAATCCAACCTTAATTACACCCCTTAGTCAAAGGCATAATTAAGGTCCTTCATGATGGATTATGACATTGACTTGGACAACTTATATAGTTGTTGGAATACATATAATATCGGACTTAATATTGATATCATACACTTAATGCATAAGGTTATATAGCCGTTAGCCATTAAAACATATTATGGGTTCCAACACGGTCCGTGTTGATGCAACACGGTCCGTGTTGAGCCCATGAGTTTTCCTTGCTTTCTGGAGACCAACACGAACCGTGTTGGTCTCTTATGAACTTGTGTTGATCATATTCTTGATATTTATCTTATATATAATCCTTATAATTGTTCCACATGATTCCTATCGCTATATAAAATTCTTATACTCTTGAAATAGTTCCAACATAAATTGCAAATTAAACAGTTGCAGTTTAATCTGACTTGATAAGCAAATTGAAATGTGTTTATCGAGTTAGAATACCTGACTCGAACCATCAGGTATGTTTATCGATTCAGTCTTGAATCGATCAATCTTGACTCAAACCAATTTTAGTAGATGAATTTATCATAATAGTCAGAATACCTAAATAGACATAAAATTTAGGTATTCTATCTATTTAGGGCACTAAATAGTTAGAAAATTTCAATTCGAAATGATTTACTCGATCAATCCCCTGATATCAATTCATCAATCTAGGTATTATGACTATTTAGTGCCATAAAGATAGAATACCTAAAAACATTTCAATTTGACTCGAATAAGTTTCAAATTCGGATTCAATTGTTTATCGAGACAGAATACCTAAATAGACTAAATTTATTATGAACTCGAAAATCGTTTCAATCAGTGCCCTAAATTCATCTACTTTAAGTTGACTCGAAAATCATATAAGATAACTGACTCGAAAATTTATTCTGATGAATACCTAAACACATCGAATTGAAATTTTTGAATGTAAAAATAGACAGAATACCTGACTCGAACCATATGAATTTAGGGTGAAGAACAACAGGAGGAGATCAACGGATGAATGTATGAATTTCTGTCAGTAACAAACGCATTATGCTGGTGAAGTTCTTGCAATATCAATTTGAATTAAAAGATTGGTACTTGAAACTTGTAATTTAGGGAGAAGAACTATATTTATCTTGATTGAATGGCTACTCAAACTCTCATCCAACAGATACCAAAACAGTGAATAACCAATAACGAAGCACGAAGAATGAAGAATGAAGAATGAAAAACAAACAGATCAATTTATATAGCAGTAATGAACAACAATTAAGGAGAACATCAGCAATGACGACCGACGTTCCACAATGGGATCCAAAATTGACTGGGGAAAGAGGAAAGGGAATTGAAACTGGGAAAGGAAAAGGAAACTGTGAAAGGAAAATAGGAATTGAATAGGAAAAGAGAACCGACGAAACTGGGAAAGGCAAATTTCAAAACCAAATTGAAAGGAAAATAGGATTCAAAGCTTCATTGGGAAAGGAAAATCGGGAAAAGGGAAGAGAGAATGAAACTGGGAAAGGCAAATTTCAAAAACCAAATTGAAAGGAAAACAGGATTCAAAGTTTCAAACTGGGAAAGGAAAAGGGAAAATTGAAATTTAAAAGGAGAAGGAAAACAATAACGTTTTTGGCTGGGAAAATAAA
Organism: Portulaca oleracea; assembly: GCA_029582165.1. Classification (NCBI taxonomy): domain Eukaryota; kingdom Viridiplantae; phylum Streptophyta; class Magnoliopsida; order Caryophyllales; family Portulacaceae; genus Portulaca; species Portulaca oleracea. Next base: position 39,276,300 of record CM055869.1, read on the forward strand.
TTAGATTTTGTATTAAAATTGAAAAAAATTAATTGGGGGGAGTGTAAAATTAGGTTGGAAAAAATAGGAGGGAATGTATAATTTTCTCAAAAAAATTAGAGTAAACATATAATTTTGCTGAAAATTTTTTATGTTCCCGCCTCTTTGAAAATTATTAAGCGTCTTTTGTAGCATTTTAAAGAATTTGCTACAATAGACCCTCCCTTTTGTTGCAAAATCGTACATGCTACTATTGTTTCATAACTTTTTGCATATTGTGGTAATTATAGATTTACCACTAATAAATTGCAACAAAACATAAATTTTCTTGTGGTGAAGATCTTCCTTGGTTTCTTCTCTATTACCGGGATCGAGACATGGTTCTTCTTCTCCAAGGCCGGGCTTCCTCGGGATGACCTGGCTTTTCTGCATTTAGGCTCGAATTGGACTCATTTTATGCACTTTTGCTCCACAAGTGTCTAAAACTCACAAGATCTGCAAAAGAAAGAAAAAGAAGTAAAAACACTAATAAACAAATATGGAATCGAGTAAAATCCTAAAGTAATAAGAACATATTTAGGCTCAAAACCGAGCCTAAACAATGTTCCCAAGGCAGAGAAGAAGGAGTATATATTTTCTTGACATACCTAAGGGCGAAGCCCCAACCGATAATGCCTCGGAAGTTATGAAAGCCAAGTGGAAACGTCATTGTGATGAGGATGTCTACGTGGTTAAGGTAATCTTGGATAGTATGTCTTTGGTGCACCAAAAGTATTTGTGGGTAGCCGTCATTTGAGTTTGTCTCTCTCTATGAATCTCTGTACTGAAGCAGATTCTCGAGGAAAGACATGAGACTACTAACCAAATCTTCTAATCGAAACTGGAGGTCGGCGAGCTTGTCGGGTGACATGTGTCGAAGATGATCATTCACTTCAACAATGTGAGCTGGATGGGCTTTCCTTTTGACCTTACCTTAGCTGTTGACATCATCCTGAGCTCGTTGCACGATCGATCCCGGTCTTTCACGATGGATTACATCAGGAAAGGCGTGGTTATAGCTTGTTGAAGTTGCACGAGATGCTCATGGCAGTTGAGAAGGACTTGATTGCTTCTAACGAGGCTTACAAGATCGTTTCAAAGGTCAAGAAGAGAAAGCGCCTCAGGAGGTTTTCTGAGTCAAGAAGGGCCTTGAAGGTCATGAAGGGTAGCGTAAGGTTGTTGCGTAGGTATAAGATCTCTATAAGAAAGCCTACCAAAGTACCTAACTCGCTTAGAGTATGAGAAATGAGATTTCTTGAATCAGGTACATATGTACTTGAATATATCCTCAATGTCTCTACTATTGGGTATTGGATACCAGCTTAGATCCCAGATTTGTCGAAATGTGCAGGATGACAGTTGAAAAGTGGACGGGATAGCAAGGATAGGAGCTAATCTTAGCATGAGAGACAACCAAATAGTTGTTAGTTTATGCTTTAAGATTCTAGCTTATCTTTTCCTTCTGAACGAGTACTTGAACTCAATAATTATTTATTTTGTTCATGTAATTAATCAGAAATTACATTTCTATTTCGAGTTTTGGAATGAGTGCTTATTCCTTTTGAAATTGTAAAGGTGATGCTTTAATTACTAAGGACTGAATCTATTATGATGTTGGAATTTGTTGAATGAGTAATATATTATAGATTAAGATAAACATATTCATCATATTAAATACAAAATGAGTTGATTGTATGACTCAATCCGTCGTAATTTTGGTTTTCTACTTAAGTCATTTTAATAAGAACAAGCATCCATATGCTGCTTCATGCAAGCATTTTGGATGTGTTGGACTTTGAAAGACTTGGTGTTTGCAAAGTATATTTTATGGGATCAATGACTCTATCATCTTTTCATTTGAATTAGTGAGCGGGCTAGTGATCATTTAAGGCTGGTACATATAGGATGTATTTGGCTCTACAAGAAACTGGTACCAAATGTATGCGAGAATACTTCATTATCTTGTATGACGATCTAGATGGACATGGTTATGCCCCTTGATACGTCATGATTTGGAATCCTTTAAAAGCATTTTGAGATTTCCTGAGTGAAGTGTAGGAATTGCTTAGTAATATAAAATCAAAGCCTTTGTGTGAGATGAGGTGTTGAAGTTTGAAGCTAAGAGTTCGACTTTCACCGAAGAAATCGTGAAACCATTTCGTGTCTATCATTCCTTCAAGAACTCCGTGGTTGACGATGTTTTTGGAAAAGGGAATCATACCCTACTGGATATGGTATGATCGATGATCATTGAGTCGCAAATCTTATGTATGCATTTAACGCATGCTCTTGATAATTGCCTATATGTTCTAACCTTTTTTACCTTCAAAGCTACCACGAATGACACCATATGAGATATGGAGAATAATTGTTCCTTGTCTGTTCTTTTGATCTGGGGTTGCTAGAGTAATTTGTAAGTTTGACCTAATGCTCTCTAGCACCCAGATCAGAAAATGTTTCTTTGTGGATTGTCCAAAAAGAGCTAAAGGATGCATATTCTCTACTCGTTCTATGATTAACTGTTTGTGTTTCAACTTGTTTTCTCCTTAAAGATCATGCTTATCTCTGAGAGAGAGTGGAGAGATTTAGTGAACTTGGTGAAGTTCGCGAGCCAAAAACTACTTCCCTATCTATTATATCCAATTACTCTCACCCTTTTTTCTTTCTAATTCTCATAAAGCAAGGGATGAGACTTAAGTAGTCATCGATTAGTTGGTTAGGGCTCAAGAAGTTGATGAACGAACACAATGCATTAAGGGACAGTTATGTACAAAACAAGTGGAAGAATTATTTTATTAACATGGCACCGTGATTAACGTCTTTGCTAGAAGACCCGTTGATCGGTGATTGAAGAGTTCAATCACAATCATGTCGGTTGGTCCCACAAGGTTGGACAAGCTGGTTTTGAATTTGCTGCTCACCATGGTCCGTGGTGATGCCCAGGAGGCACGTCCTACATCGAGAGTTGAGCCATCTTTCCCCTCCCTCTCCCCTATAAAAGGGGGGTCCCTTTAGGATAGAAAAACTTGTATTTCCATCCCAAGTGGCAATTGTGAAGGCTAGTCTCTACTTTTGAAATTCAAGGGATATTCGAAAAACTTTCTTTTAAAAGCTTCCAGTTTTAGGAGTCTCGAGGTGATTATCGAGAATCCTCCCTAAGAAAGGAAGGACAAACAGTATGGGATACAGTCAACATACTCTTTGACTTCGATTTGATAGGGCTCGAACAGTCCAACTCATGTCGTAAGGTGTTGCGTGGACGTTTTGTGGAGGGTTCCTTTTGGAATCTTCTACTCGGTGTCGCTCTTGAAGACTGGTGCATTAAAGAGCTCGAGGCCAGCCAAGGTTTTTCATTTTTAGAGATTGGAGGTAATACTAAGTCCTTGTTATCTTTTCAATTATGTTATTTATTTTTGGGTTAGTTTAGAGTATATTAGGAGGAAACCCTAATAGTTAGGATTTCTTTTTCGCCCCTTTGTTCGGTCGTAGAAATTTGGGTTTACTAAGTAGGGGTTGTCGAATCCACAGGGATGGTGTGTCAGGTTTTTAGGGAATTGGTTTGGTAATGTTTCAAATTGCAGGAAGCAATAAATAATTTAAACTAAACTAATTATGAATTGAAAACACGAACAAGAAATCAAAACTTAACTAAAAGAAACTAAACTAGGAAACAAGAAAACAAGAAATTGAAACAAAACCTAACTAGTAGAACAAGAACAAGAAACCAAACAAGAAATCAAAAGCATAATCAAGAAAGCAATTAAAAACCATGAAAGTAAAAACTAAATTAATTACTGAATCTAAAGCAGAAAACATTAACCTGACGGTTTGATCTTTACTCTAATCTTGAATCTTGAATCTTTGAATCTCAAATTACGAATCTTCTCCCGAACAAACAAGAAAAAGCGTGATTTGGATTACTAAGACTCTCGAATCCTTACCTGAAGGGAGAATTCGAGGAACCTTAATCCTCCGCTTCACTAAAAATCTGATTTTTGGTGTGGACTATACTAAGAGAAATCAAAATAAAAGAACTGAAAGAACACAAGAACTTGAAGAAGAGAATTGCATTAATCTTAGAGAAATTGAATTACAATCAAAAGTTTAAGGATTATTGGATGATAATAGACTGAACTTTAGGGGTATTGGATAATAATGCACTGAACGTTTTTCTTGGACTCTAATACACTGAACTTTGAGGGTATTGGACAATAACGCACTCAGACCAATTCAGCTGGTGGTTGACGCGGTGACTGTTCTACTTTGAGGTGTCGTTTTCCTATTTTTTTTAGAAAAAAAATTTTCCGTGTAAGAAAGTACACATAAGCAGGAGGACTAATATATTTTTTGGAAAAAAATAGAAAAACGATACCTCAAAGTAGGACAGCCACCGTGTCAACCACCAGTTAAATTTGTCTGAGTGCATTATTGTCCAATACCTTCAAAGTTCAGTGTATTAGAGTCCAAAAACAAAGTTCAGTGCATTATTGTCCAATACCCCTAAAATTCAGTGTATTATCATTCAATAATCCAAAGTTTAAAGAACACTTAAAGAAAACTAAGATTTAAGCCATAGAATTAAACCTAAGGAAAAGCTAATAATAAACCTAAGTAAAACTAAGAAAAGAGATTTTAAAAACTAAGATACTCTCTAATGAAATATCATATGGTTTATATAGAAAAGAATTAGGGAAAAGAAAATAATAAAAACTCCCCAAAACCCTAGTTTGAAACGGCGCACTAAGAGGGCCAAAAATTTATTAGGCGCTGGCAGCGCTTTATATTTTTCTCTACCGTAGCTTCGACCGCTAGTAGCGCAGATCCAGCCGGCGCAATCCTCTTCACGTTGGATTTCCGAAAGAGCGCGGTAGCGCCGTATCTGTGTTGTGGCGCTGTCTCTCGTTGCTACTGCTCTTCTTCGCCCCTTTCTTTCATCTTATTATCCTCTTTTCTTCAATTTTCTTCAATTCTCTATGAATTTTGACTAAGACCTGTTTACACTAATTTTCTAATCAAGTGAAGAAATCACAAACAAAAATACTTAATTTACGGTCTTAATTTGGCTCAAAATGAGACCGAACAACCCTAATCGTGGTGGTCCAGATTAGATCGGATCCACCTTTTCATGTGGCCTAGTTAGGGCTATCCTACCTAACCCATCAAATCTAGAGCAGGAGCGCGCTTAATCTTCCATGTCCTTTTAGCTTAATCTTCTTATATGAGATTCCAAACTCATGGCCGAATCCCAACAAAATAAAAACAAGCATTCAAAGTTTCACACATTTTCGATAGAATTCATATTTATCGTCACTTCACGTCATTTTCAAGCTGAATTATGATCAACTTTCAACATCACCATGATATTGACACTTCAATTTGAGAAAAAATAACTAATTAAAAAATCATGCAGTGCTCTCTAGTCTGTGCATGCTTCATTCACAGTGTCACTTGTGAACTTGAAACATTTTGTCATGTTCACTATGAAAAATTATGTTATTTATAAACTCAATCAACAATCTAATTAACTTCGGAACTTTAACAACAAAGTTTGACTGCTTAGCATAACAATTTAAATAATAATTCATCCCTGGGCCTTAAATTCATACATTACAAGGGTCAAAATTTAACAACACTTATTATGAGGACAAATTACACAAAACAGATTGTTAAAAGCTATGTTTATTTCATATAATATTTATACAGCATTCATATCACGTAATAATATATATATATATATATATATATATGGCCAGAATATCATATATTAAAATAAATGTATGTTAGTATATATATTTTTCTAATGTCTAACCAAAATGTATTTAAAAATTTAAATTGTTAATATCTAAATATACTCATTATACTTTTCTTCAATATTACGATCTTCCAATTAAATATCTTAAATAAAACAATCTAACATAAATATAATTCAAATAAGATAAAGCAGTATCTCAGCCAACATAAATAATGGTAATATATGTTATAAGTTTGGAAAAAGATAACGTTAATTGTATGAATGGTTTATTTCGAATCAAATAATGTCCAAATGTAATTGATAACAAGTAAATATTGTTCCCTGAAAAATCCTTCTAAATATTATTACAATGAATAGAGTTGGCAACACATTAAATTAAAAAATCATGAAAGATATATTTTATTAGTATCAAAATAAAATTTGTCAAAATCTAAATGCTAGCATTAGCATAGATAATATATACAGTCCGCGTCATTGTCATTATTATTATTATTATTATTATGATTATTATTGTTATCATAATCAGTCGAAAATTTAAATATTATCAATAATTATCACCAAGGCTCAATTATTATTATTATTATTATTATTATTATTGTTATTATTATTGTTGTTATTATTATTATCACCAACCCGATTATTATAGTCTAACATTTGCAATATATTCTTTTTCTGACATATTACCTTGTTTCAATTAAAATACACATATTTTGCAGTAAAAAATAATAATTAATATTTCACAATTGGATCCCAACTTATTCTACTAATTAATATGTATAAAATATTTTAAAAGAGTAATCAAATCGACTAATTATAATTTTTCAATAATACCCTCTTCAAGGTACACATATTTTAATTCTCACCTCAATAGTAACTTACCCTAAGAAAAAATGTGATAAAATAATTTTAAAAAATAAAAATAAGTAACCATAAACTTTCAAAAATACCCTCATTAAAACTCACATATTCCCAACCACAACCTCTCTATCCATATATATATATATATATATATATATATGAATTGCTTTTTCATTTGATCAAATATCGAGGTTAGCATGTATCATGTAATAAATATGGTGGTTAAAGCAAGGATTTGTATATAAAGAAGTTGTTGACACATCTCCTGAAAAAAAAAAAAAAAAAAGTCGTTGACATATTGTCCGTTTGTGGAAGAGGGAAACGCATTGGGGTGGGGGATTGACGCAAAAGATAACTAACTTATTAACAACTTCATTGCAACGAATTAGTTGCATTACTCATAATAATTTAGGTGAGCTAGCTTTGCCAAAGAGACGTGCGCTTAAAACATACATTGTTTTAGGGTAAACATAGTAGGCCAACTAAATTACATCCATCTTAATGCACTAGAAACAACTAAACCACCCCCAAATCCATGGCATGGACACAGCGATTCCTTGGGTTTTGAAATTACTAGGTCAGTTTATGAGCTGGGTCACATGCAAGGCCAAGTCTAAGCTCAAGATCCAAGGCTTCCATTGGTTTAGTACCATTTGAGTACTTGGCCTTTTCTAAAGAAGGGAATAACGCAACATTCCCATCACCATCATTAGTCTTCTTCCACCTCTTGGGACTGAATTTGCTCTCCTTGGCATCCTCCTCATTTCTTTTGTATTGCATTGTAGAAAACTCCAGCCCCATAGGGCGTTTGGCTTGGGCGAAATCATTAACGGAACCAATTTGTGAATAAAAAGAAGATGAAACCCTAGTTGGAGAAACAAGTGGTACACCTACCCCAGTCATTGATTTGGAAGGGCTCCTTAGATGATGATGATGATGATGATGAATGGTGTCATGGGACGCAATTTGTTTGAGCAAATTAGCTCTGTCTCTTCTATGAACATTCATGTGACCCCCAAGAGCTTGGGCTGACCTGAACACTCTCTTACAAAAGCTACACATATATGACTTTGTGGACCACATCAACCCAACAACACCATCAGGCGCTACCATCTCCGCTTAATCTACTTCCCATGACAAGTGGTGGCTAGATCTTTTCATCGCCTATCAAATTTGTTCTAGTGGGGTAGTTATCATATGCTTTTTCTTCACTAAAACTAGGCACTTAATTTGCACCATATATCCATATAAATGAAATCATGTGCTACCATCCTATTCGTATAGACATGAATATATATTGAGACATGATGTGTCATGAATGACCTGATATGATTTGATCGATGTATTCCATTTTAAGGAGGAATTGAACGCATGAAAAGAACTGGAAAATCAATGAATGAGAAGGGATCAGATCAGAAGGTAAATTCTAATATTTCGGGGTAAATAAAAGCACTGCAAATTAAACAAAAGGGATTAATGGGGGGCTGTTGGTAGCTAGGGAGATCTCAATTGGACCCTTTTGCCAAAAAGAGTTGGCCTGTTTTCATGTGTTTAAAACGATGGTGAGGATGCAATTTTTGGCAAAATCAGTTTTCAGTGGTCCCTTGCACACTATGCAACTGCACATTTGATTCAGGCTTCTTCACCCATGGATAATATACGTAAACCATACAAAAGCATTTGTTTCTTTTTCTTTTCGTAACCGGGTAAATGTTAGTTCGCCCGTTGGACCCTTATTTTATAGTTGTAACCACCAACAAATTTTATAGGTCAAATACTTGATAAGCACCTGTTAGGAATATGTCTCATTGGATCTTCTATGGTGAGAATCGTACACCAAGCCTTTCCATATTAGTCGTTTCCTTTACAGATTAGTGGTGATTATCTTTATCTAATCTTGGTGGATTTGCAAGTTCTCAACATTGGTGACCTTTATTGTTGAGTTCATATCAAGGTCTCAAGCTTTCCTCAAGTTACCGAGTTCGTTTTCTACATCTCTTCTTCAACTCAAGCACATTGTTCCCACCATGCTCATGCTCCAATTACCGAGCATCGATCTCTTCTAAAACCACAATATCCGTGTTTAGTCTTTCGTTGGGTTGAGCCGGTATTACCCCCGAGCCCTTGTTTTTCCCTTATTGAGTAGAAGTCATTAGGAAAACCCTTTTCTAAATTGAACCCTTAGAACCTTTCGAGACCCAAAAGACCAAACTTAAACAATAGGGCCCTTGCTCCTCGAACAAATACGACTGATATTTCCTATGCTCTAGGAAAACGTTAAACAATGACTTAAAGGCTCATTTCGGGACACATTTCCATCCACTCTCGGACCTCGAAGGAGTGTGGTTATTGGCCAAGAACAAGACTCAAAGACTAAAGCAAAATCAAGCAAAGAAATAACAAAGATCGTTTAAATATTGATCTCTTTTCCACACCCTAGTAACCACACCTCTCTAGTGCACAATTTTTACCCCACCTCGAGTCCTCTTCTGTAAATACCTTCAAAATAAAAGGGATAGCTTAGTGAACGAGGAAGATGATCCAAAAATACTTTTAGTAAAAGATTAAGTATCGAGAGAGTTGGATGCGATCAAGTAAAACATGACCGTAATGAGTCAATGAGTACCACAGTTCAGGGGCGGATCTAGCTTGTATCCAATGAAGTCAAGCGACTTCACTGGAATTTTGGGAAAAAAAATACTGTTTACGAAAAAAAGATATAATGTATATATATAATTTGTGCGCAAAAGGAATTAGTTTATGAAGGTTAGGCAGGCGGTGTGTGTGTTGCTCCTCTAACGTACAGATGTGAGTTCAAATCATGGCAGACACAAGTTCTGTAATATTTTTTTAAGTCGATTCACTGCTTGGCGCGAGTTTGTCCTAGCAAAATTTGATTGTGTCTTTGCCTTATTTAATCTATTTAGAGCTGAAATATATCAATTTTTTATGAGATGAATTTTTATGAAATTTTGAAAACTTTAAAAAATACCGATGAATTTTTTAATAATATTAATAAACTTATAAAGAACTTTGTAATTAAAAATTGATTAATTTTTAAAAACAATTTGATATAAGTAGTGTATTTAGGTACGTATACTACAGTAGACCATATAACGACTCCTTCACGAACCCACTAACTCAAAAAATTAGAGAACTTGTCGTCGTCGACCCCCGATGGCAACCACCTCTACGCGTCCTGTGCAGCCGCCCACCGCAGTCTACGCTCGATCTGCTGCCATTCTCCTTCTTTCGGTCCATCTCTGTATGTCTACTATCTCAACTCAACCTCTTATGATATATTATTTTAAACTACTCTCTAAGTTCTAAGTTTCTATGATCATTTGTAATTTTTCTATAGTCCATTCTTAGTTCATTCTCAATTCTCGTGATACTCTGGTTTTTTTTCAATCCTGTTTGTAGTCTTGTGGCTAAATTAGGGTTTGTATTTATTGATTCGTTAAATGAGTCAATATTATCAAATTAGGATTTTATGAATTGAATTATGTGAATGTTATGAAAATAGAATTTACTAATTGAATGCATAATTTACTATGTTTCTATTTGACTTCAGATACCGTCAATTGTTAAGATTCAGAATATTTACTTGGTAATTCATTGAATTATTGCTAGTTAATTGAATTATGAATTACTAATTTGCCAACTTACTTTAGGTTTTGTTAAATTTTAATTTTTTTTAGCAAATTATTATTGACTCCACTGATGCTAAATCTTGGATTCGCCACTGCCACAGTTCGGTTTTGATAAAAAATTGTATTAATGCCTGCAAGTTTGAGGTAATCTAAAAATATGGTCATAAGCTAGACTAATTTTAGGAACTCCTCCAACTTGAATCACTTTCAAAGCTTAAGAAACAAAGGAGTTATGGATTTTTGTTTATGAACCTTAAAATCGAAGTCACTACATGTAGCTAGCAATCGAATTGATAAAATCAACAGTAATGCGTAATAATACGAAAGATCCAAGGAAACAAATGTAGCCTAAGGGCATGTTAACGACCTCCCCCAAGCTGAAACCATTCGAAAATTAGTTTAAGTAATGTTTTATACGGGTGTTAATGATATTATTACGTAAATGACTTCAAGAAGTCGATGGCAAAACTAAGGTATGGGGAATTTCGACATAGAATGTGCATGAGATGTAAATGGAAAGAAACTCTTTTAGTGACAATGCGCATCATGGGGAAGCTGGTGTTCCAAGGTTCACCAATCAAAGCCCAAGGATCAAGTTAACTATAATCATGCTAGGGGAAACTAATGCACCTTGGTCCATCTATCAAAGCCTGAATCTTGATCGATCAGGACCCGAGGGTCACAATAGGGGTTAACACTCTGGCCAAGCATTAACCAAATTGTAGGTGCACCTAAATTTCTAAAATACTGTGAATGCTTTAAAGGGAGACGTCCGAAGGGCATCATGTACTGCCCAAACAGTGCTTAATCTTACCTGCTTATCATGCTAAAACAATTACTGCGAACCGCTTCCCATACTTAGCCTTGTTGTTAACCTTGTAATGTGTCTCATGATAGGTACGACCGCTCCCATGCATAAATCAGAGAAATGACGAGAAGGCACGATAAGGCAGGATCGGGACAAAAGGGCTACAATGGGACCATCTCAGGAGTTTTATGCTTTTCTTTATGACATTACGAATTGATGTAAAAACTAACATTGCTTTAAGAAGTTAAACGGTTTTATGACTTCAAATTATATTAGTTCAATTGGCATTTCGACATGGCTTTTACACAGTAAAGGGTTGCACCGCAATGCTTGTTCGTCCATTGGCCTTGAAAATCGAGAGGCATCTCGGGAAAAGCTCTCATCCAAGGCACACCCAACTCATTCTGGGAAACCCAAATGGAACTCAAGGGACTACCTATGGGAATTGGAGATGAATCTCGACAAGTGGTTGTTGGGCCCGATTTCCCCTAAGGCCCACATGGACATAGACCATCCAACGACAGTGCTTAATCCTTAAAGTCATCGAGTCGTTCCACTTATCATTGGTTAGAGGCCGCGTGACGTTGAGTTTCGTCGAGCGCTATAAGGGAGGACGCACCACCCTAGCATGCTCAACCCGTTCTTTGAAACCCGAGCATTGCTCGTGGGAGTAACTATAGGAGTTGGGAATCATGAGTCAAGGATGGAAGTAGTGGTGGCGTCTGGTGGTGCGGTAGCCGTCTAGGTCACACGACGAAAAAATGGCAGTAGGTCAAGGTTGTCTGATGCAGAGAGAAATCTAGAGAGGAAGAGTGATAGGGAGGGTGCCTCGCGGCGGTTTGCAGGGTGGTTGCCGGCGACTTTTGGTGGTGACGTGGTAGTGGTCATAGGGATAGGCGTCGGTTGTTGCAGCGAGGTAGGAGGAGAGGGTTAGGGCTAGGGTTAGGCTTTTTGAGAGATGAATAGGTATTTATACCCAACTAAGAAAATAACTATAAATAAATAAATAAATTTCTGCTGTAACTAGAAATAGTACATAGAAAAATAAATTAAAAATTTTCCAAAAGTAATTACCACAAATAGTTTAAATGAAACAACTCAAAAATTAAAGCAAATATTAGACACATAAAATTACCATGTTGCCCCTACTCCCATGCAACTTCCCTATATACATAGAAAATTACTAAAATACCTCTGTTAGTTCCTCAACGGTTTTACGATCTCAAGTGTTAGCAAAATAAACATAATGATTACCGGAAATTGATATAAACTATTAACGATGTAACGGTCAATGCATTCGAATTTTTCGGGGTTTTTATATCATTACCCCTCAAAAGAAGTTTCGTCCTTGAAACTTAAACTCTAAACCAACGGTCTACCAGACGGAATTAGCAGTGGCCCTAACCAAAACTCGAGGTTTTACAATGGGTGTGTGACTCATTTTCATATCAGCATTCTTAAACTTGCTGGTGTTTTTGTCATTAGTATTTACCATTTGGGTAGCTCAATTTATAGGGGAAGTTGCCAAAAATTTTCAAAATTTTCTACATGGATTAGTATACTTAAACAAGTCTTAGGAAAACTCTTATGATTTACTATTCTCTTATTAGAGAAGTTGATGTTTACAACGGGTAGTTATATAAATATTATAGTTAACAAAATGTAATTTATATGCTAAATTGTTTTAATAATGCTAATATTTTTATTTTGTTTTATCTCATTCTCTTTTTCTTAGGAAAACAATTCGCTATCTTGCATATCGAGCAAAACTTGAAGTCAATTTTGTTTTTATAGATAATTCAATTCGAGGAAGACTTATTAGTTTTTGGATTGCTATTTGCTAGTTGTGTACATTTATTTTATGAACTTTGCTTAGCTTATTGATTTTTGTAGGTAGGCGTTGATGTGACTTATTCTTTTTACAAAAAAAAAAAAAACTATTTAAGTATATTGTTGGATATAGTTTGCTATTGTGAAATAAATACTTGTTACATTTCCTTTTTCTTTTGTTTTGAAGATAATTATTTCACTTCTTTTGTAATATTTCATATGTTATATGAATTAATATTCAATATTAACTATTGTAATTGATTGTACAATCTATGCTAATGGCAAGACTATAATAACCTATCGATCATAGCTTGTACGCTAATATTCAAATTATCATGATTACCACGAGTCTCCTTGTGTTCAATGCTAATTGCCACGGGTATTCTAGTTGTAATAAGTTTACTTGCCACGAATATTCTTACAATAGAAGGATTACCTTGCCACGATATTCTTGTGGCTCAAAATAAACTTGCCACAGACATCGGTTTCATTAAAAAGACATATTTCCACGGAAGTGTCGTGGCTAGAAGTGCACTTGCCACATGTGTTTATGTGGCAAGAAAAGCGATTACGACGGGCCTTCACATTGCAAGAAAAGTGCTTGCCATAGGTTTTCCCGTGGCAAAGAACAGCGTTTGCCACAGGAGCTTTTGTGGCTACAATTTTTCACATAGCCATGGTAGCGAATTTTGCGTAGCTGCATCCTTTCCACTCACTTGTGGCAAGCTAGCTTTGCCACGAGAACTTTGAACTTGTGCTACGAATTTTAATGTGGCACAAGTGATGGTTTTTTTGTAGTGACTACACAAACAATCAATGGGAGAAATTGAAAGCAGCTAGTGTGAATTACTATTTTTAAACATTTCGCCGTTAATTTCCTTATTACTTATTTGCATTATAATTAACAATTGTTTTTTTATTGGCAGAAAAAAAACTACCCTGATTCCATCTAATATGAGTTGTTGGATGATCTTGATAAGTTGAGGTTCATGTATTGTGGCACCAAAGCAACCGGTTCCCTTAGTTTTCCCCTGGAATGGAAAGTACTCACATAATTTTGAAGGAAGGAAATTGCAATATGACAATTGACGTTGAAGAAGATATTATAGATAGTGGTGACGATGGTGAAGGAAATGGTGGAGATACTATAATTGGAGTTGGTGATAGTCAATCTCGCTCTTTGCCACAAATTAGTATGCAAATATCTAGTAAAAGAATGAAAAAGCGAAAGTCGCCGTATAAGTCTAAACGCCACCAAAGTGAGGTCGAAATCCCTGATTTGACCTATGAGATTATGAAGGCTAAAAAAGATAATGGAAGTAGTTGAGAAACAAATGCCTACTATTTATGAAAGAGTGGTTGCACGATTTGAATAAGTTTTCTTAGATAAAACTCACTCAAATTCACGCAGATTCCGACGTATGGAAGTTACTAGGTTGGTTTCTTAGGCAACTAGACAATGATGTCGCATGGTAGTATTTGTGTAACAAACTTGTGAAACATGGTTACTATGGGCTCTAGCCTCTTCATACATCATTAGCTAGGTTAAGAAGTCTATGGGTCAAAAACTACTTTTTATTGTGTTTATGCTATTATTATCAGTAAATTCTTGTTTATTGTTGTGACTTTGTTCCAAGAATTATTCATTATCATGAAAATTATGGTTATCTCTACTTGGTTATGTTATTGTTGAAAATTTTTTCTATCGTATACTAGTCGTGCTTTGATTATATCCTTTTGATTATGAGTAGAATGGATAACGAAGATATTGCTATTGGCATTGCTCTTCGTTGTCAAGGAGAACACTATTATCAAAACTAAAAATGAAGGCCATAATTCCAATGCTACTTGGTGAAAGTGGTGCCCTTTTTGTTTATAAATAGTAAATTATGAACCTGAAAAATGTAAATAACTATTACGCCTTACTCCGTATGCTTTTAATTATCTAGTGAAGATCATGGTGTGGAGAAACTTATTGCAAGATGGTCACAAAATAAATGTCCTCGAACAATTGGCAATATGTTTGTTTGTGTTGGTTAGAGAGGCAAGTTACCGAGAAGCTGGGGAACAGTTCATGCACTACATCTCAGTCATATACGAGTATCAAACCAAGGTATTGGAAGCAATGCTGAAATTGTTTGTGGATATCATTAGGCAACATCAAAGCCTAAACAAAGTCCCGAATGAGCTCCTATCCAAACTTAAGATCAAGAAATGTTGGCCCTTCTTTGAGGTATGTCTATATAGAAAAGTTCTACTATATTGGTTAATTTATCAAGTTCAATCATATTGCTAATTACTTTGGTTATAACATTATGCCAATATGAGTTAGGATCATGATTGTTAAAATCGCGATCCAAAATGACCAAATGATCTAACTTGTTCCTAGATTGCTACATTGTTAGGATTGGACCAGGATAGGACCAGAATCGGTCAGGATCAGTAGGATCGGTCACGATCGTTAGGATCGTTAAGATCGGTTCGATCCTAACTATAGCCTATTTTTGTTAGAATTGTCATAATCTCCCTAAAATCGGGTAGGATCGTACTAGACTCGGTTAGGATCGATTAAGATCGTATTAGGATCGGTGAAAGTCATTTCTTTTTGTATAATTTTTGAAATTCAATGTTTTTTCTGGGAGATTTCAAGTCACCTATAGCAATTTTACTTTATTCGTAGAATCATACGATCCTCGATTCGATCCTATAATCCCGATTCTAAGGATCCCTATCGATTCTAACTGGAATCTCGATCTTGATAACCTTGCCATAGTTATAAAATCCCGATCCGGATCAACGATTCTACGAGTCTACCATCCAAAAAACCCCCATCGATCCAATTATTACTAGGATCCTAAAGTAATTAGGGTCGTGTACGATCCTGGTTTTGCCTAAATATTATATGTTAGAATCGCAATACGATTCTACGATCATGCAATTCGATCCACGATCCTATCTGAATTTGATAATGTTTACGCACAATATCATCTTTAAAATTTTGTACTGAAGTTATCAACTGATATACAATTTAACATGTTGCTTCATTACTAGTGAATAAAATGTTAAGATTTTAATTTTTAACTATCGTAGAACTTTATTTGATATTTTCCTATTGTATTAGAATCTTACGATCCTCAATCTGATTCTATGATTCCAATCCTGATAATCATAGAACTTTGATCAATTGCTTGATTAATGCCCAGTTAAATTTCCCACGTCCTTCAAAAGCTAATGTTTAATATTGTGCATTTCTCTTTCATGTTGATCGCAAAGTAAATTTCTAATATTTAACATCCTTTTTATATGATTAGGAAAATATTATCTGATTGATTCTGCATATCAAGACACTATCAGATATGTAGCTCCATACACAAATAGGGAGTCCGTTACAATGTTCAAGATTTCGAGAAGCATGGGCCTACTCTTGATAAAGAGGTCTTCCATTTTTATCATTCTTCACTTAGAATGACAATTGAAAGAACATTTGGGGTATTAAAAACGCTTGGAAGATATTAAAATATAGAATGTTTCAAGTATTCCAGCGACGCCAAATCCATATATTATAGCGAGTTGCACACGACACATGCAACTTTATAAGAATGCAGCAAAATTGGCTAGCAATTTCAAAAAGAGAACCTGATACTGCAACTATTACTAATGTCACAATTTATGATACTCAAAATAGAGAAACAATGAATCAATTTAGGGATGAATTATGTGAAAACTTGACAAGTTAGATGGCATCGAAAAATATATGTAGTTTACATGAAATGCATATTATGAATAAGATTTTTACGTATTTTCTCAATTTTATACATAATTATAAAAATTCATAATAATTGTAGTTTCTTTTGTATATAACTATATAAAACATTAATTAATATGGCAGTAACAACGTTATCAACAAGTTCTTAAATTGCAATTATTTATAGATTATAAAAAAAGTAATAACCTACATTTATATTTATCCCACTTACATTTGCATTACGCAACTTGTCCTAATTTTCACTTATCTATATTCATTTTCAAATTACACTTTTTCTACTGCACTAAAGAACAGACCCTACGACACAAATAATAGAAGATCGACAATGTATATTACATGCACCCGGAGCACGTAATCCATATATTTTCAAGTGAACATACATAACAATGAGAGTGAACAACCTAATATGCATGACTGAATAATTATAGTATTTGGAGCACTCGCTCTGGATGCACCTAACAAATTGCAAGATATCGGAGGGAGTATACATACATACATACATACATACATACATACATACATACACACATACACACATACATATATACATAAATACATACATACACACACACACACATATATATATATATATAGGGAAATTGGATTCTAATAATCCCTACTATTGCAAATTGGATAACAATAATCCCTACTTTCAATTTGTATTCTGATGGTCCAAAAAAAAATGTATTGTAGTGGGACAAAATCGAGAGTATACCCTAAATATCATAAATTTTGTGTTGCATTTGATTCAAAACTTTGTATAACGCTTTACTACGATTTTTAATGAATTTATAGCATTTCTCCCAATTTTTTTTCAATTTTTTTTCAAATTTATGATTTTTTTCAATTTTATTCCTTTTAAAAAATCATAATAATTGCTCGGAATCTGAAAAAAATAATTTAAAAAATGTTTTAGTAACTACACTTCGTTACCTATCTACAAGTAGGAACCAAAAAAACAAAAACAATATGGAGTAGGCATGGAAAAAATAAAAAGAATGTGGTGATGGATTTGGTACCACTACAATATAATTTATTTTTTTTTGGACCACCAGAATACAAATTGAAAGTACAGATTATTGCCATCCAATTTGCAATAGTAGGGATTATTAGAATCCAATTTCCCTATATATATATATATATATATATATATATATATATATATATATATATATATATATATATATATATATATATATATATATATAGGATAATTGGATTCTAATAATCCCTACTTTCACCAATTGGACAATGATGGACCGTATTTTCACTTTGTATTCTGGTGGTCCAGAAAAAAATAAAATTGGATTGTAGTGGGATATTTTCAAGGGAATGATAGATTTTGTGTTGCATTTGATTCAAAACTTAGCATAACACTTTACAATGATTTTTAATGAATTTACAGTGTTTCTCCCAATTTTTTTCATTTTTTTACTATTTTTTACGATTTTTTCGCTTTTATTATTTTTAAAAAATCATAATAATTATTCGTTGTCTCAAAAAAATAACTTAAAAAATGTTTTAGAAACTACAATTCATTAACTTTCTAGCGGCATGAACGAAAAAAACAAAAAAATATAGTGTAGGAATGAAAAAAATAAGAAGAATGTGGATGTGGATTTGATACCACTACAATCCAATTTTATTTATTTTTGGATAATTGGATTCTAATAATCCCTACTTTCACCGATTGGACAATGGTGGACCGTACTTTCACTTTGTATTCTGGTGGTCCAAAAATAAATAAAATTGGATTGTAGTGGTATCAAATCCACATCCACATTCTTCTTATTTTTTTCATTCCTACACTATATTGTTTTTGTTTTTTTCGTTCCTGCCGCTAGAAAGTTAATGAGTTGTAGTTTCCAAAACATTTTTTAAATTATTTTTTGATACACCGAATAATTATTATGATCTTTTAAAAATAATAAAAATGAAAAAATCGTAAAAAATAGTAAAAAAAAGAAATAAATTTGGGAGAAACGCTGTAAATTCATTAAAAATCATTGTAAAGTGTTATCCTAAGTTTTGAATCAAATGCAACACAAAATCTATGATTCCCTTGAAAATATCCCACTACAATCCAATTTTATTTTTTTTTTACTACCAGAATACAAAGTGAAAGTACGGTCCACCATTGTCCAATTGTTGAAAGTAGGGATTATTAGAATCCAATTATCCTATATATATATATATATATATATATATATATATATATATATATATATATATATATATATATATATATATATATAGGGAAATTGGATTCTAATAATCCCTACTTTCAATTTGTATTCTGGTGGTCCAAAAAAAAAAAAAAATTGTATTGTAGTGGTACCAAATCCATCACCACATTCTTTTTATTTTTTTCTTGTCTACCCCATATTGTTTTTGTTTTTCGTTCCTGCCCCCAGATAGATAATGAAGTGTAGTTGCTAAAACATTTTTTAAATTATTTTTTTGAGTTTCCGAGCAATTAATAAGATTTTTTAAAAAGAATAAAATTGAAAAAATCATAAAAAATAGAAACAAATTCAAAAAAATTGGGAGAAGTGTTGTAAATTCATTAAAAATCGTTGTAAAGTGCTATACAAAGTTTTCAATCAAATGCAACACAAAATCTATGATATCTAGGGTATACTCTCGATTATATCCCACTACAATACAATTTTTTTTTTTGGACCACCAGAATACAAATTGAAAGTAGGGCTTATTGTCATCCAATTTGCAAAAGTAGGGATTATTAGAATCCAATTTTCTTATATATATACATATATATATATATATATATATATATATATATATATATATATATATATGGGAACGGATCCAGTAGAAATGAACTTCAGGTAGGAAGGTAGGAAGAGAAGATCATGACCATCCAAATAAGATCCTGTGGCCAAGATTAAAACTATCATTCCACTCTAAAAACCAGTAACACGTGTGAGACAAAAAATTTAAAAAAAAGGCAGTTGATTTTGATTTATAGCGATTATCACGGTCACGGGATTCAGATTGGCAGTTTCATTGTTTTCCATTTTTGGCTCTTCATGGACTCTGCATTGTAGCGATCAAAGTGATTTGGAGAGAGAAAGCTGAAGGTAGAGGAGTAAAGCTTAATGCTAAGGTTTCTTCCACACAAACACCTAGTCAAATCCGTTCACCGGATTTTGCAAACAACACTGAATTGAGCTCAGGACGCACCGATATACTCGATCCTCCGTGTATGGTCAACAATGTTAGAGGTGAGTGCTAACTTTTTGTGCTTCTTATATGCTCGCCGGAAGTGCCGCTCTTCGTTGACAGTGTTGTTTTAGAACGCAATGGCTTTATTGATTTGTGTGTGGCCAATGATGCTGAACAGAGACAAAGTGAGGAGGCAGTTGAAGGAGGTAATGTGGCTGAAGAGATGGCGTATGACGAGTAAGTCAATCTAACACACCCGTTTCCCGATTGGATTCTGCTGCCCGGGGATGAATCTATGTTATAGCCTGTATAGGGGGATGGATTGTGCTGGCGGGGGGATGAATGTATGATCACCACTTGTTGGAATATGGTTTAATGTGTGTGCAACATGTACCAGAACAGGGCACTAGGGCGGCAAGCGTGATCGACGGTGGTGTCGACCAAGGTGTTCCGATTGAGTAAGTAACCGAACAATAACAATGTCGTTCAATTTTGCTGCGAAATTGATCTTAATTTAGATGGAACAATGGGTATGAGAAATTGGGTGTAGTTGTGTTAAAATTTGTTGTAATCGAACGACCAACACGGCAGCTAGATATGCTGCCAGCGTTTGGTTGGCGTGTGCCAAATTCATGGGGTTCAACATGGGTTCGGGGTTGTCTTAGTTAATGTCAGAAACGTTTGAAAGTGTGGGGTTGTATGGATTGAATTCAAAGAATGAGTTTACGAGCATGTTGTTCGGCGTGTTCTAGTGTGGTATTATGTGCATGGGGCATGTATGGCGCATGATGTGAATGTTGTGGACATGCCTTCTGAAAGTGTGGTCATGTGTACACATCAATGTGCGTGTGGTCAAATGCGATTGTATAATATTCAACGCGTAACCAGCAGTGTATTGCTTTTGTGTTTGCAGCTGTATGCAGGCTTCATTATTGTGGACCCAGGCAATAACATCACGTGTTCTTTTAAATGCGTTCGTTTGCTTGGCAAGAAATACACGGGGTCAATTGACGTGTCTTTTCGAGGTGATGCAGATGTATTGCGATCTCTGAGCGAAGGACACTCTTCTAGCACGTACGTTTTCAAGTTACGCCCCCTATATCCCAAATGATGATATATTGAGTAATGTGTTTTGTATCAATACTAAAGTGTGGTCATATGTACACACCACTGTGTGTGTGTGGTCAAATGCGGTTGTACGCTGTTCACGTGCACCCAACAGTATCGTGTTTATGTGCTTTTAGTGGCATGCAGCCTTCATTATTGTGGTCCCGGGCCATAACATCACGCATTCTTTTTAATGCGTGTGTTCGTTTTGCAGGCAACACTGTTCGGTCTCGTTCCGAGCCGATTTCTTCTCTTTTATAGGGTATTCTTGCTTGTCTTTAATAACTATTTTAGTAGTTTTATTATATTTTACTCTTTTATTAGATTTTATAGCATTTTATTATTTTAGTTATTATTATTGTTAATCAAAATTCAAAATTGTAAATATTAGAGAATAAAATCAAAACCTAAATCTAATTCTCAATTCCAGCCCAAATTCCCCATTTTCCTCTTCCTCATCTAACCCAGCCCAGTCCTAAAATCCTTTCTACCCTACCCGTGAACCCAGCTCCATAAACCCGACCCACTAACCCGTTTTCCCCTTCTATTTCACCCCAGCCGAATAACTTCCCCAAAACCCTAAAAATCTAATTCATCTTCATTTCCCATTTCCCCTTTTCCCTTTTCCTGTCTCTCGTCCCTTTCTCCCTGTCTCTCTGTTCTCTTTTGCGCAGCACACCGAACACCTCACCACCATTTTCAATCTCTATCTCTCTTCTCTTCTCTTCTCATCTCATCTCAATCCCCTTCTTTCTTCTCTTCTTCTCTTCTCTTTGCTATATATCGCGATATCTCTCTCAATCTCTCTCTCACTCTATTTCTCATGATTGTTGTAATAGATTCAAGTGAAGAAGAGCAGAGAAGTGCATAGAGTTTCGACATCCACCATCACCATCTTCATCCAAAACCACCAAAAGCATCTGGACCGTTCAAGATTGAAAAGAATCGATGGTTCAGATTTGAAGGAGGAGCACGAAATCGACTATAAAATAGGAGGAAGGAGCAGAATCGGATAATCAATGGTAGATTCTGGGAGTGACGCCCCAAGAGCCTCCATTTAGGGTTAGAATTAGATTTGAGGTTTATTCATGTTTTAATTCAAGCTTTGAACTCTGTTTTGAATCTCTTTTCGCTCTCCTTTTCAATCGATTCTGGATTTTGGTTCTATTAATGATTTGTTCAGTTTTGATGTAATGTTTTGGTATTGAATTGGTAATGTTTGATGTGTTTCTGTCTTGGTATTTGATACGATTTTTGTGTTGATTTTGTTTGAATGTTTTGGAGTTGAATATGTGATTGTTGGTATGTTGATTGCATTTTGGTGTTGAATGATCTAATGGCCGTCTCTCTTTTCCTTTGTTTTCCTAATTCCCCTGTTTCTCTCTTTTCTCATTTCTCTTTTCTTTATTCGGTCAGTAGTGTAGATTTTGTTTCCTTTTTGTTTCTTCTGCCTTCGATCAATGGAGTCTATTAGGTAATAGTTTAGGGTCATTTTGTTTGTTAGGGTTCTTGGTCTCAGTTGATAGTGTTAGGGTCTGTTTGGTTTTAGTTAATTATTAGGTCAGTTAATGTTAGTCTTGTTTAGGTATAATTTCAGTTTTAGCCACAAAACACCCAACCCAACGTTTAGTGAGGAGGAGGGCTAAGGGTCACAAATTCCACTCTCAAGTGGGGATTTGGGGATTCTTAGTAATCCAATTCACGCTTTCTTATTTGTTCAGGAGAAAGTTTAAGGGGAAGGATTCAATTGAAGTTTAGATCATCAAAGGTATAATCTCTTGTTCCTAATTTCATTAATTAGTTGTAGTTTTATTGCTTTCTTAATTTCATGCTTTTAATTGCTTTCATCTTTTATTGCTTTCTTAATTATTATCATGTCTAGGTTAGTTTATTGCTTTATTTACATAATTTATTGCTTTCCGCATTGAGAAAAACCCCTTTACACAAACCGATTTTCCTTAATCAAGCCTCACACCCATCCCTGAGATCGACAACCTTAACTTATAAAACAACAAAAATTACAACCGAACAATGGCGCCGTTGCCGGGGATGGCGTTATTTGGTAGGTTAGGTGATTGGTTTGTGTGTAAATAGTTTAATTGCTTTCTTGATTATGTTAGATAAATGTAGCACAAAAACTTGAATATCGAAAAAAAAAACGAAAAAAAAATATAAAAAAAAGATGGCATGTTTTAGCTTCCCTCAAAATGAACAAGAATTATTTTGTGATTATCGTGATAGATTAAATGATTATCTTGCTTATTGGGCCCCTCATGGTTATATTTATTCTAATTGGGAAGTGTTAGTTGTTAGTAATGAGGGATTGAACTTCGAGACCCGTTCTCTTCTGAATTACTTTGATTTCAATGTTGAAAATGAGTATCGGGCTTGGGAATTATTTGATTGGTTGTACACGGATACTCGCCAATTTGGGGAGACTTTTTATTCATCGGGTTCTCGTTTTGGTAATCCATGTGCTCTTCATGCTCAATTGCACTATGAGAAACGTTATGATCTTTCTCCATGTGATGATGTTGAGTCTCGTCATTTGTGTGTGCATTGTGAATCTCCGTCTCATGATTCTGAATCTTGTAGACTAGATAAAATTGGTGCTGAAATAGTTGGTTTACAAGATAGGGTGAATAAATGCATGCATGAATTTGAGCACGTGCTTAAACCTAGGGTAGAAACTTATCTTGCGCAATTGGTTGATTCGAATGTTGAAAAAGGTCATTCATCGTGTGTGAGTCCTGAAATGCATATTTATTCTGCTGTGTATGATGAGGATGATGACTATTATAACCGACCATGCCTTGGACTACTTAGCAATTCCTTAGCTCTAGCCCCACCTAGTGAGCATGAGGAACTTGATGACTACATGCTTGATGATGAACCATTGTCCACACCCTTGTCCATGCCTTTGTGTGAAGAAAAATTTGAGATTGATGAATGCCATGATGCTTTTGATATAATTGAGCATGATCTTGTTGAGAGTGAAATTGAATTCTTTGTGATTGAATGTGTGCTAGATGCTGATTTATTCACTTTCATTGAGAATTATTGCATTAGCGAGGCATTAGCTACCCTTTCTTGTAAATCCATTGATGTGAAATCTTGTGATGATGAACTTGAGTCTATGGGGATTGATCCTAAGTGTTTGAACTTGGTTTGTGACAATGATATTTTTGACGGTGATATGCTTTATGAGTCGTTGTTTGCATCCAAGTCTTTGTATGAGCATGTCCATGAATGTGTTGTATTGCACCCTCCCGTTGCTTTGCATACCCAATTTCCATTTGCGAGTCAATGGGAGGACCCATTTGTCATGTCTTCTTTCACTATGCCTAGGAAAGTCTTGTATATTCATGCATTTCATCATTTCTATGACTTTTCTAAGGCATTTGATAAACTGTTAAGAGCACTAATGTTTATTGATGTGTTATTGTGAGTGTGCTCTTACCTACACCACTTCGAGATGCATGAGAGGATGCATGATTTGTTACTCCGGGCATTGAATGGTTCTGACTTGGAGCCCGATATCTTGAGGTGAGAAGGAATGAGCTTATTGATAAGAAGCCTTCTAGGTAATATCCTTCCTCACCTATCTTGTACAGTTAGTAAGTCGGTTTTCTTTTCTTCTTTTATTTTCTTTTTGTGTGTGTCTTTTTCTTTTATTTTTGGGGTGCTTGCTTACCTACTTATATTTCTTTTGAGGACACGACAACCTTTTTGTATTGGAGTGGGAGGGTAGTATGCATTCCGGTTTTTGAGTCCAAAGAAAAAAAAAGAGTAAGAGTCGGTTTGGGAATATTTTAGTTTAGTTTCTTAGTTCATTACTCCTTGGTGT
The DNA here is from genome assembly GCA_029582165.1 of Portulaca oleracea. Classification (NCBI taxonomy): domain Eukaryota; kingdom Viridiplantae; phylum Streptophyta; class Magnoliopsida; order Caryophyllales; family Portulacaceae; genus Portulaca; species Portulaca oleracea. The sequence continues at coordinate 39,301,125 of CM055869.1, forward strand.
CTTGTATAGTTGGTTTTTCCTTTTGATCTTGCATGCGAACCATAACACATAGTATGCTTTTCTTGTTTATTTCTAACCTATGTGTGATGTTCTTTGGATCGTGGATCGAGTTGCTTTTATTGAAGATTATGAGGTAACCCCTTTCCACCCTCTCTTTATATGAATATATCATTGATCCATGATGCATGCTTGCTTTTCTTTTTGGGTGGCGAACCCTTTGAATGTGAATGTTGGATATATTTTGTTGTTGGAGCCGTGTGGGCTCGGGTCGCCACCGCTTTTTATGTGATAAGTGTTTGTATATATGCTTTTCTTGGTTTTCTACCTTACTTGAGACACCCTTCTCATAATGGAGACATTGTGATATCTTGTGTTGGAGTGGGGGGGGTGGTCTTTTCCATTTGTCATGGGTAGATCACCTAGTTTTTGAGTCTTTTGTTTTTGTTTTTCTTAGTTTGTGTCCAAAAATCTAAAAATATTTTGTGTGAAAGAAAAAAAGGGAAGAAATGTTGTGAAAAACCCAAAAGTTGTTTTTCTTTTTGAAGATGTTTCCGTTCACAGTTGTGTAGATAGTTGTCTAATTTGCTGATTTAGTTAGTTGGAAGTGGCCGATATGAATAATGATGGGCCTTAGGAAGGATTTTTGCCATGACTTATCTCTATTAGACATTTACATGGAATGGGAAAGCGGAATCCTCAAAACTTACACGCTTTGACTGTGTCTTCTTACCTAAGTTAGACGGTTTTAGTTGTTCAATTGCTTAAGCTCTTAATTAATGCATTAAATAATTACTGTCAGGCCCACCGTCATGGGTTGGTTTGGGTGGATCGGCACCCTATGCCCCTTAAGTGCAATGACTCACGTATGGAGAAACCCAGCAGGGAGGGTAACCCTTTGCGAAGGCCGGTGCTTAAATCCCGCAAAACCTGACACAAACACTCTAAAAGACACAAAACGGATTGAGTGGAAAGAAAAGAGCGTAGGTTTTGAAAAAGAAAGAAAAGAGCGAAGCAAAGACAAAAAGAAAAAAAAGAGTTGAGCAAAGGTTTGGTAAGAAAGAGAAAAGTAAAAAAAGAAAGGAAAGAGTGTAGTAAGAAAAAGAAAGAAAAGAGAGGTTGAAAAAAAAACAAGAGTGAAGTAGGATAGATAATCCCGAGCTTGAGCATGAGAACAACTCTGATTGTCTGGTTTAGGATAGGAAGAACCGACTAGAGTCCACTTGCACATATGCACGAGGTGTTTTGCTCATCAGGAAGTGTTTTGGTTCAAAATCTCAAAGATTGGCAGTTTTCCAACCTTCGTGTCTTAATCTGTTTATACTTGCTTCTTCCAATTGATTGTTGAGGCGGGTTGGGGAACTAGGTGCATGATTGGGGACGGGAATATTTTCTTTGCTTTTGTTTTGTTTCGGTTTTCGGTTTTCACTTATTTTTCTTTCCCCTTTTTCTTTTCTCGTGGCTTTTGTGGGTATAATTGCTATAAACCCTCACGAGACCTACCTCGTCCACCTGGGCTGCCGGGGGGTTTAAAGGGCTTGATGCATGTGCTAAATGCATCCGCGATTCCTGTGAAAGTGAGTTAGGATTTTTAGTTTCTTTTCCTAGTCCTTTTCTTTGTTTTAGCTTGCTCGGGGCGAGCAAACCCTTGTGTTGGAGTGTTGTTCGGTCTCGTTCCGAGCCGATTTCTTCTCTTTTATAGGGTATTCTTGCTTGTCTTTAATAACTATTGTAGTAGTTTTATTATGTTTTACTCTTTTATTAGATTTTATAGCATTTTATTAATTTAGTTATTATTATTGTTAATCTAAATCAAAATTGTAAATATTAGAGAATAAAATCAAAACCTAAATCTAATTCTCAATTCCAGCCCAAATTCCCCATTTCCCTCTTCCTCATCTAACCCAGCCAAGTCCTAAAATCCTTTCTACCCTACCCGTGAACCCATCTCCATAAACCCGACCCACTAACCCGTTTTCCCCTTCTATTTCACCCCAGCCGAATAACTTCCCCAAAACCCTAAAAATCTAATTCATCTTCATTTCCCATTTCCCCTTTTCCCTTTTCCCGTCTCTCGTCCCTTTCTCCCTGTCTCTCTGTTCTCTTTTGCGCAGCACACCGAACACCTCACCACCATTTTCAATCTCCATCTCTCTTCTCTTCTCATCTCATCTCAATCTCCTTCTTTCTTCTCTTCTTTTCTTCTCTTTGCTATATATCGCGATATCTCTCTCAATCTCTCTCTCACTCTATTTCTCATGATTGTTGTAACAGATTCAGGTGAAGAAGAGCAGAGAAGTGCATAGAGTTTCGACATCCACCATCACCATCTTCATCCAAAACCACCAAAAGCATCTGGACCGTCCAAGATTGAAAAGAATCGATGGTTCAGATTTGAAGGAGGAGCACGAAATCGACTATAAAATAGGAGGAAGGAGCAGAATCGGATAATCAATGGTAGATTCTGGGAGTGACGCCCCAAGAGCCTCCATTTAGGGTTAGAATTAGATTTTAGGTTTATTCATGTTTTAATTCAAGCTTTGAACTTTGTTTTGAATCTCTTTTCGCTCTCCTTTTCAATCGATTTTGGATTTTGGTTTTGTTAATGATTTGTGTAGTTTTGATGTAATGTTTTGGTATTGAATTGGTAATGTTTGATGCGTTTTTGTCTTGGTATTTGATACGGTTTTTGTGTTGATTTTGTTTGAATGTTCTGGAGTTGAATATGTGATTGTTGGTATTTTGATTGCATTTTGGTGTTGAATGATCTGTTGGTCGTCTCTCTTTTCCTCTGTTTTCCTAATTCCCCTGTTTCTCTCTTTTCTTTATTCGGTCAGTGTTGTAGATTTTGTTTCCTTTTTGTTTCTTCTGCCTTCGATCAATGGAGTCTATTAGGTAATAGTTTAGGGTCATTTTGTTTGTTAGGGTTCTTGGTCTCAGTTGATAGTGTTAGGGTCTGTTTGGTTTTAGTTAATTATTAGGTCAGTTAATGTTAGTCTTGTTTAGGTATAATTTCAGTTTTAGCCACAAAACACCCAATCCAACTTTTAGTGAGGAGGAGGGCTAAGGGTCACAAATTCCACTCTCAAGTGGGGATTTGGGGATTCTTAGTAATCCAATTCACGCTTTCTTATTTGTTCGAGAGAAAGTTTAAGGTGAAGGATTCAATTGAAGTTTAGATCATCAAAGGTATAATCTCTTGTTCCTAATTTCATTAATTAGTTGTAGTTTTATTGCTTTCTTAATTTCATGCTTTTAATTGCTTTCATCTTTTATTGCTTTCTTAATTATTATCATGTATAGGTTAGTTTATTGCTTTATTTACATAATTTATTGCTTTTCGCATGGAGAAAAACCCCTTTACACAAACCGATTTTCATTAATCAAGCCTCACACCCATCCCTGAGATCGACAACCTTAACTTATAAAACAACAAAAATTACAACCGAACAAACACACATGGTCAATTGATGTGTGTTCTCGAGCTGTAGCAAATATATTGCGATCTATAACCGCAGGCCACTCGTCTGACGTGTAAGTTATGGGTCAATCACTCATTAAAATAATCTCCACAATTTGTAATGGTTGTGACTAGGTGTCGACTTAATGTTTTGTAGGGAAAACATGATGGACAGGGACGAGGATAATGTGCAGGACAAAATGTCCGATAATGAGCAAGACCTGTGTGACTTGATGCAGAAAGCTGCTATTGCTGATGAAGATGGTGTTGTGCACACTGCCGGTGGTGGCATAATCAGGCAGACATACTAGATAAGATGGAAAGGTGTTAGTCGTGCGAGGGGTCAAAGGCCAGCAGTGGGTGGTGATTGCAACGGGGGTGGCGCAAAACAGCACCCTCGGGGGGTGGGGGACCGTCGACACTGGGTGTGGTGCGTTGGGAAACATAAGCGGTGATCAGGCGGTCCCCTCTGAACGCGTGGGACCATCGACGACCATGCAGATAGGATATGAGGCAACGATTAGTTACTGCGGTTATTGGCCATAGTGATCAATCCGTGGTCACATTAGCATGCTTGACAAACTGACCACACCGATTCATTTGTGGATAAATAACAAACTTAATATTAGATATCATTGATGTATAATATATTGCCGGATTCAAATAAGTATGGAGTTATACATCATTGTGTGTCGAACAAAATGCCGGATTACACATCATTGTTCTATCATACAAAATGCAACATTCAGATATATTAGATATCATTGTTGTATAATATATTGTCGGATTCAAATAAGTATCGAGTTATGGTGTGAATTGAGACATGACAATAACTTGCAACTATAGTATGATATATGTGATGACCACATACCACCAACTGTGGTCATGCATTATATAGTTGTCCATTGGCCACATACGAATTCATGTGGTCAATTGTCAATTAAAAATTATTAATAGCATGCAATTATCAATTACCTGAAGTCCCCTGGCCACATATGAATATGTGTTGTCAATTTCCATAATCATAAAGTACTATGTTTTTTGTGCTAAATACTGCAAGTATAGTATATGTGATCGCGTTTTCCCTTGGCCACATATGAATCTGTATGATCACGATTTGTGCTAAATAGTCCCTTCGCTACATACAACCAATTGTGGTCATGTATTAAACAGCTACCCCCTTGGCCACATGCGAATTTACGTGGTCAATTGTCAATTAAAAATTATTATTAGCATGTAATTATCAAATATATGTAATCGCGTTTCCTGTTGGCCACATATGAATCAGTATGATCACGTTTTGTGCTAAATAGTCCCTTTGCTACATACAACCGATTGTGATCATGCATTAAACAGTTGCTCCCTTGGCCACATGCGAATTCTTGTGGTCAAATGTCAGTTAAAAATTATTATTAGCATGCAATTATCAATTACCTGAAGTCCCTTGGCCATATGTGAATCTGTGTGGTCAATTGCCACAACCATAGAGTATTGTGGTTTTTGTGCTAAATAGTGCAAGTATAATATATGTGATCGCAATTTCCATTGACCACATATTAACCAGTGTGATCGAGTTTTGTGCTAAATAGCCCCTTGGTTACATGCAAAACCGATTGTGGTCATTTGCCCCCTTGGCCGCATATTCACTTGAACACATTGAATCAAGAATTCCTTTATTTATCATTTTTGGTGAATCAGTGTGGTCAATTGCCATAATAGTACGACTATGTTACTGTAGGAGGTAAAAAATTGTCGGCAAATCAGAAAATTACACGTGGAAAATAAATTAAATTTATTCGGTCATTTTATCCGCCACGCGTAAAATTAATTACGGCGGTCCCTTTAATTAAATTTTAAATGGAGATATATCATGGCCAATAGCTTCGCGACACGTGTCAATTATGATGCAGAAAAATTATAATTATTCATTTATTTTAAATAAAAGGATAATTAATTAATTTGGGCCCAAGCCCAAAGCCCGACTCAAACCCTAGGTGACTTTATGCCTCCAGAACCTATAAATAGGGGTCATCTCCTTCATTTTCAACACACGGCAGTCTACATCGGCGGCATTCGGCATTCTGCACTCCAGAGGCTTGGAAGATCAAGCGCCAGTCTCCGGCTACTGGCGCCAAGGATCAAAGTCTGCAAAAGTTCAAGATCAACAGCTCCAAGCTTTCTGCACGTCAAGGTAAAGAAATACAACTAAGTTCTTCAGCTAGACCTGCATTTGAGATCGAGATCAAGCGTCCGCGCCCTCAGCTCACTCAAGTCATAGGAGATCGAATCAGAGGATCATCATTATTGTATTTGATATAGAGATTGTACCCGCTTACATTCAAATATCAATAAAAATTAATTTGTTTCTCATATTTCTTGTCTTCATTTATTTCAGGCTCGAAATTTGTGTTTACAAATTTGGCACGCTCGGTGGGACAACTCCGCCTCTCATCTCTTTCTCCAAGAAGTTCAAATTCATCTTCAACTCAAGCGACGTGATGGCACCCAAGAAAGTCGTCTCTCAACCCTCAACAAAGTGGAGCGTTCAAGCTTCATCCCAAGGGTCGACAACTATGAGTGCTACATCAAGCGGAGTAATGACTCGAAGGATGGCGAAGGCTGCCGCCGCTGCTGCTGCAATTTCTGCTCTGCTGGAAGAACCAACTACCAAGGCACCAACCCCGTCACGGAAGAGTCTGGCTGTTGATTCAAACCTTCAGGGAGTGCCTCAAATGACTCCTCGCTCTCGGAGGCCAAGCACTGCAAATACCTACGGCTCAGCCATGACTACCCCACGTGGAATGGACGAACTCCAAACTCGCTATAAACCGATCTTCGAGTCTGAGGACTTTGAAGGCCAAGACTACTCCAGCGAAGATTCTTCCCAATGATCAAGAGGAATCTATCTTCTGAGGTTTGAAAATGAGTCTACTCAAGCGATCATCATGCGGTGATGACAACCGCGCTCCAACGTGGAAGAAAAGATTGCGAGTTGGAGGCTACACCGAGAAGACTTGCTAGGAAAGTGAAGAAAAGACAAAAAGATCGACAAGCAAAGAAAGTAGATCGTGGCCCGATGAGGATAATAGAGAAGCGCTCTCATGAAGAGTTTGATGAAGAAACTGACCAGGAGGGATCTGACAAAGAATCTTCTAAGGGTGATGGTGATGGCGACGGTGAAATAAAGAAGATCTCCTCTTCAGGATCAATGACTGCGGAAGAGATCCAGAGTATGATCGCTAATGCAGTAAGGGCTCAACTAGGAGAGGTGTCGAACAAAAGTCACTTGTACACAAAGCCCTACACAAAGAGGATCGATGCGCTTCGGATGCCACTCGGCTATCAACCTCCGAAGTTCAACCAGTTTGATGGAAAGGGTAACCCCAAGCAACACGTGGCGCATTTCATCGAGACCTGCAGCAATGCAGGGACGGAAGGAGACCGACTGGTGAAGCAGTTCGTTCGATCATTGAAGGGGATAGCATTCGACTGGTACACGGATTTGGAACCCGAGTCTATCAACAGCTGGGAAGAAATGGAGCGAGAGTTTCTAAACCGATTCTACAGCACTCAACGTATTGTTAGCATGACGGAGCTGACAAATACCAAACAATGGGAGGGGGAACCAGTCCTTGAATACATCCATCGTTGGAGGGCTCTTAGTCTTGAATGCAAGGATCGCCTCTCTGAGGCTTCGGCTGTCGACATGTGCACTCAAGGTATGCACTGGGACCTGCTCTATGTCCTCAAAATGGCCAAGCCAAGGACCTTCCAGGAGTTGGCAACCAAGGCACACGACATGGAGATTACCATAGAGAATCGACGGGGAAAATCTTCATCTTCGTCTGAAGCAAGAAAGGGTACTAACGAGTATAAGAAGAATGCGAAGCCAGTGAAGACTTCGAAGAGGGAGTCCATGTCTGTTTCAACTACAGTTGAGGAGCCAGTTCGAATCTCTGCCAAGCCCAAACAAGAAAGCAGAAAAACCACATTCTCGAGGAATGATGCTAAGAAGGTGTAATAACCCGCCCCGAAATCATGTTTAATTAAGAGCTAATTACCGTAATTACCTAAATTATGTATAAATTTTTCGCTTTTACTTTTAAGTATTTATTTTATCGGTGTCAAGTCTCGTGCAGGAGATGGCAAAAGGGTATCAAGTTACGGGTTTACAAACCTTTAATTTATTTTATTCACCCGTTAAATTAAATTAACTCGGGTTTTACCGTTTACGTTATTTCTTTAACCGAAAAGGGTTTATTTATACCACCTCGTAACGTTTATATTTTATTATCCAAACCTTAACTTATTTTATTTGGATTATATTTATTTTATTTAAGTACAAGTAATATTTATGTTCCATTTATTTAACTTTTCTTTAATTCAAGTCTTAATTTATTTTAACCCAATTGTTACCGATTAATTTTATTAAGTACAACTAATTATTATTTAAACCTAGCACTTCTATAATTATGTTATTAAATTAAAATTTCAGATTTTAATTAAGTTTAATTAGTGTCTTAATTATCTAGAGGGAGTCTATATTAGTACTAGTATTAGTTAGGGGCTCATCTTATCAATTCAAACTCCCAACACCCCTCACTCTCACTTTCTCTCTACCCCTCTTCTCCTCCCTCTGCTGCGTGACCAGCAGCCACGCTGCCACTTTCCGGTCGCCGGGGGCCATTCTGCCGCCTCATCTCCTCCCCTCTTGTGTTTTCATCAATTTTTAACCTCAAGGGTAATCTTTCAAACCCCCCCCCTAATTTCAATTCTTTTATACCCTAATCTGAATTCTATGTTGTTTATGTGTATTTCTTGTAATTTTCATCTCTTCTACTCTCTTTTAGTATGAATTCCAAGTTATAATTGCATTGGTTAAGTTAGGGTTTGAGTTTGGAGTGAATGCATGTGATTCTTGAAGTGTTCTTGAAGTTTTCTTGGTGAATTTGTGTTGGATGATGTTTTAATCTTGTTGCATGTTAATTCTTGAAGAGTTTCTGAGTATTTAAGGGCAGATTATAAGTATTGATTTTGTTAATTAAGTGTTGTTAAGTTCAAATTATATGAATGGGGAGTGTTTTTAGTGAAAGATTGTTAAAGTGTGCTAATTGTGGTGAATCCATGGATGCATGTAGGATTTAAGGGTTTTGATGGGCTCATTTTCAATATATAATTTCTGGAAATATGATTGATTATAACCAAAGTGAAGTTTAATTAAGGATTATTGCAAATTAAGGGCTAAAGTTATCATTAGAGTTGAAATTAAGGTCTTAAAGGTTTCTGTCCAATTTCTGAAAATTTACAGAGACTTGAAAGTTGGATTTTTACCCAGATTTTTACTCCATGTGATAGCCCAAAGTGTTAGCTAACCATAGGCTTTGGAATTTCGAGTTTCCAACTAGTATGGGCTGAGATATGGCCAAAACCGTAACGACACGAATTTGAGTACGTTTCTGGAGTCAGTAACTTGAAGGCTGATTTCCGTCCAGTTGGAGACCTTATTAATTTTTGTGATGAACATGAAAGTTTTAGGTCACATTGCAAGCTTTCCAGAAAGGTATGGTTTGTAGTTATCCGATATCGGGAGTGTGAGTTAGGAGCCCGGAAAGAAGGGCTATCCTCGGGAAGTTTCTGCCCAGTTCATTAGTTATAAAAATCCATCTTTAAGGCCCTAAATCAAACCAATAAAGGGCTTTAAGCATTGATAAGTTGTGAATATATGTTATAATATTAGTTTATAGTCTTAAGGTTGAAAAGTATGATTTTGGAGGCCTAATTATATTCTAAGGACATCCTTCCACGAATTAGGAATCAAGTATAAATTATATGTATCTTCCAATGTTTGTTAGTCTAGAAGTTCAATATCCTTGAATTAGTTACGATGTTTTTCTAGCTTATTAACCTCCAAGCTGTAAGTAGCTCTAATTCAATTGCTCTCTAAAATATCCACTCAAGTCTATCTCTCAAATCACATTCGAAAACCCATAAATCACTTCACCACACCTTTTTAATCTCAATACCGCATCATCAAGTTATCTTCCAAGAAGCCCATCATTTTCATCTTGACCTCCAATCTTTGACTCCTATACTTTATATATACCTCATCTATCCAAGCTAACTTTCCAAGATTCAAGTTCCATCTTTTTAATCCACCTTTCTCAATATCTTCATATAAATTCAATCGAGTTCTTAATTATCCGAATCCGGTTTCGTAAGACCCATTTGGAGCCCTTCCTCTCATTTTTAGCCTCTGTTTCTGTTGACAAAGTTGTAGATTCCGATTTTCCTAACTCAAGTTATGCTATAAACTCTAATTTTATACAACCTGAATTTTCTCTCTAAGTTATTTCATTTACGATTTCTTAAATTACCAAGCATTTGAGGTTAACTAAGAACCTCTCTCGGTTCTTCATTTTCACTTATTCTTACCTTAGTTGTCAAGTCGCCCAAGCCATCTCAAGACCGAGACGCGATATCCAAGTTTACGTCATCTCAAGGTACATGAATTGTCCAACCTTTACCGCCTTAGCGTACATTATTCTTGTATTATCAAGTTTTATGCTTGATGTAATCTTTTATGTTTTAAAGTGGACCCGCCTTATATTATCATTTATATGTACTCATGTTTTAGCACTCCTGATCAGAGTGCCTTGACCTGGCCAGTGTCGACCGCTTAGCGGTCACCCAATCCAAATCTAGATCGATTTGGGCATGCGCGTGTGTGAGGTGCTTGCAGATCATGAGGTTCCACATATTTATTCATCTATCTTTACTACATTGTTATTCATGTATGTTATGTATGTACTTCATTTCGAGTTATTGGTTTTACTCCCTTTCCTTGTTTTCAAAATGATTTTAAATCGCACTAAAACCGTCTTGAGCGGTTTACGTGTTGGAGGTTTACGTACTGAGTGTTTCCCCACTCACTTTTGCAATGTTTTAATGTTTTGTTTTTAGGAGGTTCGAGCTCCCGAGGCAAAGACAAATTAGTTCCGAAGTAGCTTCAATCGCGTGAGGTAGTTCCTAATTCACGTTAATGGCTGGGAAGCCGGTTTGGCAGTGCTTGGAAGACTCTTATGGTTTTTAAGCTTATGTATCCATAAATTCAAGGATTGTAAGTTTGTACTTATGTTTTGGGTTTGGAGTTTAGCATTTCTCTTTCTTGTGGTTATAAAGTGTTGGTGGGTTGTGTTTGCCTTGTCTCTTTCGGGACGGCGGTAATACTCCGACCTTAGTATTCCGCTGCGCTAATCACAGGTTTGGGTTCTAAGTGTAGTCTTAATCTTGTGATTAAGGTTGGGGTGTTACAGAAACGTCCTACGTTGAAGGAGCTACAAGAGAAGAAATATCCGTTCCCTGATTCAGACTTGTCGGGAATGCTTGATGACTTGCTGGAGAAGGGTCTTATCGAGCTCCCACAACCAAAGAGGCCAGAAGAAGCGGGGAGAACAAACGACCTGAGGTACTGTCGCTACCACAGGGTAGTCAGTCACCCTTTCGAGAAATGCATAACCCTGAAAGAATGCATCATGAAGTTAGCTGAAGAAGGGAGGATAATATTGGACTTGGACAACAGCGTCGAGACTAACTGTATTTCGACACACCTGGCTCCATATGACAGAAAAGATCTTATGATAATCCAGTTCGGGAGCCAAGAACCAGTTTTTATCCCTATTTTAGCTCGGACCTCTCAAAGGAAATATACTGAAACGCCAGAAGGTCAGAAGGAGGAGGGAGGATGGACTCTGGTCACGGGGAGGAAATCCAGGAAGAACGACAAGGTTCAAGTGTCATCATCTCGCAAAAGAAAACAGCAGGAAAGGAAGAGTAGCTCTCAACCAGCTAGGCAAGGGAAAAAGGTTGGCAGCTCTAGGAAGCAGTTAGTTCAACCCTCTAGGTCGTTTGAGCAAGATTCACGTCGTCCTCTCACCTTAGGAGAATATTTCCCATGGGACTTCCTAGGAAAGGCTAACGAAGTCGTGGTGAACATGGTCTCCTGTTCCGAACTCGAAGATGAGGGCAACGAAGTGAAAAACCAGGACCGTCTTCAGGAAGCTACTGATAAAACTCTAAGGGTTGTGGAGGCCTTACCGGCACAAATGGCATGGGAGAAAATCTTTCATCTTTCTGAAGAAATGCGTCGTCATGTTGCCACTGCATTGCAACATCCTGAGCTTTACGCTGACAAGGTCCAAGACGTGGGAGAATCGTCTAGCACTTTCACGCGGTGTGTTTCTTGCAACACATCTATCACCTTCACTGACGATGACTTACTTCTAGGCTCCAAGCTTCATAATCGCCCTCTATTTGTATCCGGCTACATCCGTGGATAGAAGGTCAAACGCATTTTGGTTGATGGAGGATCTGCGGTGAATATCATGCCAAAGTCGACGATGTCAGAATTGGGGATCACAATTGAAGAGCTCTCCAAGAGTCGTACAATGATACAAGGGTTCAATCTCGAAGGTCAACGAGCACTCGGGATGATTCGGATTGAATTGACGATGGGTGACTTGTCTACAGCGGCAATTTTCCATGTTATCGACTCCAAGACTTCCTATAAGTTGTTGTTAGGGAGACCGTGGCTACATGAGCATGGCATCGTAGCCTCCACTCTACATCAATGTTTGAAGTATTATAGAGGTGGGGAAAGAAAGATAGATGGTGATGTTAAACCTTTTAATAGAGCCGAATCCCACTTTGCAGATGCAAGATTCTTTGAAGAGACTGTGACGTTTAAGGAGGCAATGCCCTCGTCAATTGCCTCCACAGGCAAAAGGGTTTTGAAGAAAGATGTTGAGGTTATAACACACGATAGATGGGAGGTACCGCATAAAGAGGAAATGTCAGTGGCACTCTCTGAACCGACCAATAAGCAAGTTGCTCCATCATCTAGCGCGGTGCTACCAGTTCTAAGGTACATACCTAAGTCTCGCTGAAAGGAGGGGGAATCTCCTTTTGCCGAATATACAATTGGAAGCTCGAAGAATGCGTCTAGCAAGAAAGTCAGTGAGGAGGGTCTAAGTGCACTCAAAGCAAATACGGTCATCCCTATCCGCCACCCGCAACAAAACAGGGCCAAGAAACCACCTCTTTCCGGGTTTGTGGTGTCGTCTAAAGATGGTAATGATATACCGACTCCAAGGACTAACGAAGGGTTCGATCCGAAGGCGTACAAGCTTATGGAAAAGGTTGGTTATGACTTTCGAAATCCGGCACCCTTAGGGGAGGTAGTTGAGGCCAAGCCTTATGGCCTTAACGACATGCAGAAGAAGATCCAAGAGCAAGGGGGTTCGGTAAAAGTCTCTAAGGTTGGTCTCGGTTACAAGCCAATACAACCAGTTAGAATCTCAGCGCGAAGAAAAGAGGGGAGGTCCAAGGTTCAGTACATTACAGCTGAAGAGGCTGATGTTAGTGAGGAGGAAAACACTCATCCTAAGCCAAGGTCCTCTGTATTCGATAGGCTGCGGCCGGCTACTTCTGGTGAACGCCCTTCTGTCTTCACTCGTATAAGAGACATACATAGAAAAAGGAGATCTGTTTTCAGCAGATCTCAGCCGAAGCCTTCAGTGTTTGCTAGGATAAAAGCCAGAGAGGAATTGGTGGAGCGACAACTTTGTCAAGGAGACACTTCCGTTTTCGGACACATAGGAGTCACAAATGACGTTCAAAGCTTTGTCCCTTCTCGCATGAAGCGTCTCTCTACCTTGGATATAAAGACAGATGGTTCTCTTAGAGTCAAGAGGCGTACTGTGGTTCTGACAAGTCATCAGGTAAATACCAAATCTGAAAAGGAGTCCAGCCAAGAGGAAGTTGTGTCAGCCAATCATATTACCATCACAGAACACCAAGGTCCCGAGGATGAAATAGAGCTTGCTGAAACTCCTAAGACTCTTGAGGATGGGGGGCAAGCAACGGTGGATGAATTGAAGGAGCTAGATCTTGGGATGGTAGATAATCCTCGCCCTATTTATGTAAGATCTCTGTAGAAGAAGAAGGGGAGTACTTCAGACTCCTTTCAGAATATAAAGACGTGTTCGCTTGGAATTACAAGGAGATGTCGGGATTAGACCAAAAATTGTTGTTCACCACTTAGCTATAAGGAAGGGCGTCTCACCCAAGAAACAGCCTCAACGGAGATTCCGTCCGGAATTGGTTCCAGAAATTGAAAAGGAGGTCGACAAGCTCATCGAAGCAGGATTCATTCGGGAGGTGAAGTACCCGACGTGGATTGCAAACATTGTCCCAGTAAGGAAGAAGAACGGACAACTTCGCGTCTGTGTGGACTTTCGTGATCTTAACGAAACCTGTCCAAAAGATGACTTCCCCTTACCCATCACTGAACTCATGATTGATTCCACCACGGGTTACGAAGCTTTGTCATTTATGGATTGCACCGCTGGATATAATCAAATCCAGATGGCACTAGAAGACCAAGATGCGACTGCATTTCGGACACCAAAGGGCATATTTTGTTACAAAGTAATGCCATTCGGCTTGAAAAATGCTGGAGCAACGTACCAAAGAGCGATGCAGAAAATATTTGGCGACATGCTCCATAAGATGGTGGAATGTTATGTCGATGACTTGGTGGTTAAGTCAAGGAAGAGGTCGGATCACCTTCAGGATCTCCGTCAAATTTTCGAACGGTTGAGGAGGTGTCAACTTAAGATGAATCCTCTAAAGTGCGCATTTGGTGTTACCTCTGGAAAGTTCCTAGGCTTCGTCGTTCGCCATAGAGGAATCGAGGTTGACCAAGCAAAGATTAAAGCAATCCAGGAAATGCCGGAACCAAAGAATCTCAAGGAGCTTCGCGGCCTTCAAGGTCGACTAGCCTATATTCGGAGGTTCATATCAAATCTTGTTGGTCGTTGCCATCCTTTCAGCCACCTTATGAAGAAGGGTGCTCCTTTCGAGTGGGATGACTCGTGTCAAAAAGCTTTTGATTCCATCAAGAAATACTTGTCAAACCCTCCGGTCTTAGGAGCACCGATCCCTGGCAAGCCCCTTATACTTTATGTTACGGCGCACGAGAGGTCATTGGGGGCATTGTTCGCTCAACATACTGAAGATGGAAAAGAAAGAGCGTTGTATTACCTAAGTCGAACTCTGGTCGGAGCTGAGTTGAACTATTCTCCTATAGAAAAGATATGTTTAGCCCTGGTTTTCGCCGTTCAGAAGCTAAGGCACTACATGCAGTCTCACACTGTGCAAGTCATCTCTAAGGCAGATCCTATCAAGTACATCTTGTCAAGACCGGTTTTGGGTGGTCGCCTGGCAAAGTGGGCCATGATCTTAAAGCAGTATGACATTGTCAATGTCCCGCAAAAAGCAATCAAGGGACAAGCATTCGCTGACTTCTTGGCCGAGCACCCGATTCCTGACAACTGGGAGATAAGTGATGATTTTCCAGGGGAGGACGTGTTCTTCATAGATATCTTTCCATCGTGGGATATGTATTTTGATGGAGCGGCGAGGCATGATGGCGCTGGAGCAGGGGTTGTCTTTGTTTCTCCCGAAAGACATGTTCTAACATATTCGTTTATTCTTACTCAATTATGTTCAAACAATATGGCAGAATATCAAGCATTGGTCCTGGGACTTCAAAGGGCTACTGAAATGGGGATAAAGGAGCTCAACATCTACGGTGACTCACAGTTGGTCATTAAGCAGCTTCTTGAAGAGTATGAAGTTAAAAAGGAAGACTTGGTGCCATACCACAGGCTGGCGTTGCAATTATTGGAGAAATTGGACATAGTCAAGGTAGAGCATATTCCAAGGAGTTCCAACAAGATGGCCGACGCACTCGCTAATCTGGCGGCCACCTTAGCACTAGGGGAAGAAGAGAACATAACGATCCCGGTATGCAGCCAATGGGTCGTAGCACCGCCAAACCAGGAGTTGGAAGAAGAGGTCAATCCAAGGAGTTCCATCATGGATTGGCGCCAACTCATGTGGTGCGCGAAGTTTACACAAACGGTGCCTACAAGATAGTCGACGCAGAAGGAGTGCATATTGGACCAATCAACGGGAAGTTCCTGAAGCGCTACTATCCGTGAAGTTAAACAAATTGTAAGCTCCCGAACAAGAGCCTAAACTGTTCACACAAAAAAAAAAAAGAAAGTCAATTTCTGTTTTATTTTTTAAGTTCCTTTAATTTCCTTAATGTAATACTCCTGGCCCGCAAGAGTATAAACTGTGTACGGCAAAACAAAAACAAAAAAAATATAATACTCCTGGCCTGCAAGAGTATAAATTGTGTACGGCAAAACAAAAACAAAAAAAAATGTAATACTCCTGGCCCGCAAGAGTATAAACTGTGAACGGCTAAATAAATAAATAAAAATTCTTTCTTTTCATGAACTACGTATGGCTTGATCCTTTTGGGATTTTGCATTCCCTTTAGGTACGTAGGCAACTTAGGCATATGCCTGGTACAGCCGTAAAAGAAAGTTAAATGAAGTCTGTTTCGTTTACAGTGTTGTCATACATGTTATTGCATAAACTAGAAATTAAAGCTACTTTATTGCAATATAACACACTAACGATAACATACAAAAGAATGAGGTAACAGTTCACTGGAAAAAGCCAAAAAAAAAAACAAAAAGATTTGACAAAATTCGAAGTTAAAAAAAACGCTAAACAAATCTCAAGCGTCTAATCTCTTCAAGAGCTCTTGGACACATCTCCTCGCTATCACAACTTCAGACTTCTCTTTTTCAGTAACTCGTGGCGTCTCCAAAGCACCAAGTTCCCGCTCAAGAACAGACACCTTGTCCTTAGCCCTCTTAAGTGAAGCATCAGTCTCAGCTAGCTTGCTATGCAACTTTTGCTCATCCGCTTTCACTACCTCAAGTTCAGCCTCAAGTGTCTTTCTACGCTTATGAGTACGAAATATAGCCGAAGTTTCTGCATCAAAGTGCTTGTCAATCTCGGCAACAGAGGCTTGGGCTGCTTGGAGTTCAGAAGATAAAGCTTCTCGTTTGGCTAAAGTCTCTGCTGTAGGGATTCGCCTCTCCACTTGAGCTTCTAACTTAAGGCACCGTTCAGCTCCTTGCAAGTATGTTTCGACAAGCTCCTTTAGCTCAGGATGCTGTCAAGAGACGACAAGGTTCCATAGAACTTCTCAGCCTCTGATCTCAGGTTATTAATGTCATCTTCCGTCCGTGGAATATACTTCTTTAACTGTTGAAGAAACCGTCGTCGCACCTCACCAGCCAAGCCATGGGAGATCTTGCCAGGAAAGTAGGCAGAAGCAGACGGAGTAGGAGAATGAGCCCGATTGACGGCGTGGACCGGTGGGGGCATTATGTCAATTGATGCAGTTGGCTCACGACTCCTTGGGAGCGGTGCCGTCAGGGTGTTCTCGCTGCCATCATCACCGAACATTTCTTCAAACAGCTCCTTGCTCGTTGGAGTCAACTCCTGCACAGGCAAGAAAAATATATCAGTTCATCCACGTATCCGCCATCAGTAAAAGAAACAAAGTAAGAAAGGGGTAGGTTGATGAGTTATAGACTTGCCTTTGCTCTGTTTTTGGACTTAGACAAGCTAGTCGCGCTGTTTGATTTACCCCTGGACCTTGGCGCGATATCTAAGCCTTTCAAAGCCTCAATTTTCTCCTCCGGGTGAATCATGAGAACTCTTTTGAGGAGACAAGTGCGGACCAATAGAAGAGCTACCATCCCCTTCCTCCTAAGATCATCAACGGGAGGAACAACTTGAGCGATGAGGGGCATGTGGCGCTTATGTGCTTTTGCTTTCCCATCAAGTAACAACGAGCAGAGGCATCGTCATTAACCTTCTCCTACAGAACCTTAGGTGGCGTTGTATCGGTATGAATAAGCTTCTTAGTCTCAGGAAAGAGATCGGCGATAAGATTTCCACCATTGGCATACTCTCTCAGAACCATCATGGATTTTGGGCATGGTATGCTAGGAATAGTCACGTGGATCTCGGCCCATGCTTTGTCGATTGTACCAATAGCATCGCATCTTCTAAAGTACCACCACGAGCAGTCTTCTTTGGGATCACTAAGCACATCCCGATAAAAACCAAGCGGCGCCAAATTTACAAGGGAAATGCGACTCTATTACAATGATCCTCCTGGCGGCGTCGAGAAAACCGCTACGGATGCAGACCATGTAAGTCTTCGGCCCGATGGACAATACGAGTGTCGATCGATTCTCGGCGGTATCCATCAACTCAGCAATACAATATATACGTGACACCTCAGGACGCCTCAGTAATTCACGTGACCTCTGCCGATCAAATGTCTTGTCCATTCTTTCTCCTGAAAGTTTAACCATTTTAGGAGAAGGGTTGTCTTTAAACTTAGGATGTTCGAAATGAGTCTTGAAATAGGTGCCCAACCAGCCATAAACATACTGCACAGGGAAAATGATCTCCAGCTTACTCAAATTCTTAGCAGAGGAGATCTTGTACAAGCCTTGGTAGACGCTAGCCAAAGTTGTGATGGCCAAATTCACACATTGCCCATGCGCAATCTGGCTGGCGACCTTGAACACACCAGGACGAATGAGGTTAAGCTTGTCAGTTGGTAGCACAAAGCAACATAACCAGCAAGATATGAGGGCAGCTAGGTAAACTTCTTCAATCAGTGACTCGGGAACGCCGAGAAGAACAAAAGGACCCCTTTCCTTCTTGGTTCGTGTTGGACGTTTAACGATGGATCCAGGAGGACAGTAAGTCTCTGGTGGAATTCCTTTCCGTCTTCTATTATCTCGTGGGGGAGGGCTTGCATACCTCTTCGAGCCACGATACCAGAAACGCACCCACTCACTAGCAGGAAGTTGAATAATGCCATTGACATCTTGACATTGGTTGCGGAAAGCAGAAAAAAGATAAATGCAGGACTTTGGTATGTCGCTATCTTCTTGGCCGGCAGACAACAACGCTTGGGCGGAAGGAACAACTTCTTCATAGTAAGACCCACTGGCCGGAAGCCCAGCTATTTTCCACATATCCCACAAGGAAATCGACATTTCTCCATCCTCTGTGCAAAAGGTGTTAGTAGTAGGGCACCATAATTCACAGAAAGTCTTGAAAACATTGAGGCTGAGGTCGTAGGAAAACAAAGACGCATATAATCCATTGTAAATCCTCCAGTCTATAAGTTTGTCCTCATTATGACCAAGAACGTCCTCAAGCCACTCCCAGTAACATGGAATATAGAAGTTGTCGTTAGGCGAGAAAATCCCCCATGTTATTAACCCGTCTGCAATGCGATGGTAAAGCAAAGGCGATGGTTTTTGTACTACCGAAGCGCCGAACAAAGGAGAAATAAGCTTCAGAGCTTTATAGTTGCGTGTGACGGTGCCGTCTGAGTTCAGTACATCACGGGTAGAAGTGACACTCCAATGAGAATCCGTGAGCTTATCATTGAGCAAGGATTTCTTGGAGGGTAGCGGCGTCGGCACATCAACTCGGAGTGTTATTCCATCCTCGATGGCGTCGTCTTTCTTGTCCAAAATGGTGACAGATGGCGATTTTGAAGACGAGTCAACAAAGTGCACCATGATCTCTATCGGCGATGTAAAAATCCTGAATATCGCAGGGGAGTCCTCAAGGCAAGGCGGAGTGACGACGCAGTCAACCCAGACAGTCCTGAAGAGAGTAGTCTAGGACTACCCTACGTCGGCCGGCGAGAGTAGCACAAAAGCGGAGAAAGCGGCGATCGACCGACGATCTGAAGAGAGTAGTCTAGGACTACCCTACGTCAGCACGCTGAGGAGTAGCACAAAAAGCGGAGAAGGCGACGCAGTCGACCCAGACAGTCCTGAAGAGAGTAGTCTAGGACTACCCTACGTCAGCACGCTGAGGAGTAGCACAAAAAGCGGGAAGGCAGCGGCTGCCGACCTGCGATCACGAAGAGAGTAGTCTAAGACTACCCTACGTCAGCACGCTGAGGAGTAGCCCACGAAAGCGGAGATCACGACACGATCGACACGAGCGATCTGAAGAGTAGTCTAGGACTACCCTACGTCAGCACGCTGAGGAGTAAGCCGTGCAAGTCAAGACAATGATTTAGATCAATCTCCAGAAGTCAGCAACAATTAAGCGGAATCCTTTTCAGGTCACTGCACCAAAAAGATGACAAAGAGACGAGTGTCAAAAATAATATATATATATATATATATATATATATATATATATATATATATATATATATGTATGTAAAGAAAAATGAAAAATGAAAAATGAAAAAAAAAGTCAAAAAAAAACGTCAAAATAAAAAAAAAGGGGGAGCACGTGATGATTTTTATCTTGGCTTTTGCTTTTGGTGGGGTCCACATGAAAATTAAAAAAAATATAAAAAAAGAAAAGGAAAGACATGATATCCAAATTGTTTATGTAAAATTAATATATACAGACAATTTGTTGCAGCTTTTTCCTCTTCCTTTTAATTAATTCTGGGTCTCCTTTTCACCTTTTTAGCCTTCCAGTTTTCTCTCTCAATGACTCCCACTTCGTTCTAGAACTTGATTCTGAGTTTATTACTCATCTCCATGGCATAAGGCCTCCATAAAAACACACACGCAAACAGGAAATATATATATATATATATATATATATATATATATATATATATATATATATATATATATATTCAAGGCTATGATCAAGATTAGAAATTCATATTATCTTCAAGATCGTAACGATGGTCACTCCCTGAGAATTAAATCCAGATGGTGATCACAATTATCATCATGATTGTTAAAGTCATCATCAAGCATCACCATCAAGTCTCTCTCTACAAACAAGTTCAGGGGAGAAAAATCGGAGATCAGATCAGGATCCAAATCGGCATCGTCATCATGATCGTAAAAAAAAAAAAGCATCAAGAACAACATCAATCGTCATTAGCAAGATCGATTATTTGTTATCGAAAGGTTAGTGGCTATGAAGTTACTATATTGTTCTTTTTTTCTTCCCTTTCTCTCTGTTTCATCAAGTGAAGCAAGCCAATAAAAAAAAAGGGGTTGCAGAGCAAGGAATTCAACAGCATGACCAACTCAGTGATTGAACTTCTACGCTTCAATCGAAATTACTGCTGAAGCCTTTAAAAATCGAATAAAAAAACAATTGAAAAAGAGAGTAAAACAGAGGAGAGAAATGCGTTAGAATTGAAGACCTTGGTTTTTCAGTCAAATTTGCAAACAATAACCCTACACGCAATAAACATCAACAGTAAAGAGGGAAACTTACAAAGAAGATGGAAAAAAGTTGCAGATGAATGAAGGAGTTGGGGAAGGATCCCTTTATATACATATTAGTCGACTAGGACTTTGAGTCCCAGTTCAATTCTGATAGCAAATTTTATCATATTAAAATCTTGATAAAATCTTATCCAAGTCATAGAATTGTGGTTAAAAAAAAAAGAAAAAGAGGAAGATGGAGGGCAGTAGACTTCTCAGAAACGTACATTAGCATATCGCCAATTCTCCATAAACGGTCTTTTATTCGTTCCAAATAGAAACAAAAAACAAAACAAGAAGATACAAATACAGAAAAAAAAAGAGATGGAGATGTGGAGGCCCACAACTCAATTTTATTCAGTTAACACACTTATAATCAAGACCCAAGATTTAATTCAGAGTTAAATGGATATTTCATGTTTTCGAGACCCAACCGCTTCAAACACTTTAATTTGTGTCCGCGGCTGACTCTCGAAGGGGGCATTTCTAGGAGGTAAAAAATTGTCGGCAAATCAGAAAATTACACGTGGAAAATAAATTAAATTTATTCGGTCATTTTATCCGCCACGCGTAAAATTAATTACGGCGGTCCCTTTAATTAAATTTTAAATGGAGATATATCATGGCCAATAGCTTCGCGACACGTGTCAATTATGATGCAGAAAAATTATAATTATTCATTTATTTTAAATAAAAGGATAATTAATTAATTTGGGCCCAAGCCCAAAGCCCGACTCAAACCCTAGGTGACTCTATGCCTCCAGAACCTATAAATAGGGGTCATCTCCTTCATTTTCAACACGAGGCGGTCTACATGGCGATCGCCGTGAGCAGAAGATCAAGCGCGGCAGTCTCCAAACTACCGGCGCCAAGGATCAAAGTCTGCAAAAGTTCAAGATCAACAGCTCCAAGCTTTCTACACGTCAAGGTAAAGAACTACAACTAAGTTCTTCAGCTAGACCTACATTTGAGATCAAGATCAAGCGTCCGCGCCCTCGGCTCACCCAAGTCATAGGAGAGATCGAATCAGAGGATCATCATTATTGTATTTGATATAGAGATTGTACCCGCTTACATTCAAATATCAATAAAAATTAATTTGTTTCTCATATTTCTTGTCTTCATTTATTTCAGGCTCGAAATTTGTGTTTACAGTTACGATCGCGTTTCATCTACTGTGGTCTTGTACCGAACATTTTGTCACTTAGAGTGTGTATTTTGATACCATCTTATTAGTATGTCGCCATACCACAAAACCCAGTGGTCGTCTATTGTGCAAATCTAAGGAAATGGACGTACATGACCATATATTTTATAATGCTTACCCGATATTGGCGCACTGTAGCCAACCTGAGGAAATTTTCGCATGTACACGACGTGTTATTATAAATATGTATGATCCAAATTGTGTTGAATGTACATCATCAAACACCCAAAAAGAAAATCTACAAGTTTGTATCACGAGCAAGATCGTGTTTATCCAAATACATTGTCGTGTTGTCCATATCGGCCGTAAGCTATGTTGAGTGTGGTCAGTTTGATAGTACACCACCGAAGACAGTTTGTGACTATGAATTTCACCTCTTGTGTGGTAAGATTTAAAAATGAACCACATTGAACCAAAATGAGACTGTGGATCTGCAAACAGACTATATACGTTGAATGTACATAATCACCACAACATGGGATTTATGCATTGTCATGATTTAAACATCCATGATGAGATTGGCCATATGGCATAGTTGTAAGGTCGAACGTTCTTTATTCTATAAATGTCAAATCCAATACACAAACTCACCGTACTTAAAAGGTTTGTCTACCCAAAATTCAACACAGGCTGATGACATCCCACATTAAAGACATAATATAATAAACGCAAATTGCAAAAGCATCATGTAACTCCTTTCATATAACTTCACACCTCACTGGTAGTGCTCAGGGCAATTCTTGCTGTCATGATTGGCTATTTGGTCACAGAACTTGCATCTTCTTGCTGATGTCGTTCGCTGCACTGCAACCTCGATACCGCTCTTCTTCCGCTTTGCACGTCCTTTGGGGTTCGACATGGGGGGTGTTTTTATTGTTGCCTGCGCAGGGACTGGCACGCCAAAACATGCTTCAACATCACCAGTGACCCCACTGTCGCCACGACTATCCCGAACAGTGACCATCTTTGTCAACGCATCATCGAGTATCCCATTCTCGTAAAACAGTTTGGCATCACCCAACATGGTTAACCGTTTCCCCATACTCGATCCGATTGTTTCGTCGCCAAACCTAGGCAAATTAATCGTTATGCTAGACTCGTCGTCGTCTGGTATAGGTGGTGGCGTTACGTAGATGTTCTAACTACCTCCCGCGATACTACATTGAACAAACAACAACGATCGTCACACTATACCATATCAAATCGAACGGCTTACAATAATTAGTGTACAAAATCAACTACTAGCATTAAGATGGACTTGGTTGATCAAGTGAATCTACATTGGATGCCCTTGTTCGTAGTGTGGCCATTGGAAAGTTAGTGTGGTCATACCATTAATTTGTCAATGTGGACAGTCGGTGTGGATATGTTCACCACAGTGTGGACAATTTATAAATAATGTGGACATATACATGCTGACTGTGGCCATATACAAACTTGATGTGGACATAAAATCACAACACACATAAAGACAGTCATAACCACATTAGTATACAATCAACTCAGAGAAAACGTACTATATACCTAATGCACCACACATCCAACGTACTATATGCCTAATGCACCCTTTATTACACATCCAACTCGGAGCAAACGTACTATATACAATCAACTCGGAGCAAACGTACTATATACCTAATGCACCCTTTGGTACACTGTCAATAGATTACATTTCATCCACAAATGAAGTGTTTTGTATAATACATCAGTATGAGTCAGTGTGTCAACGACGACACCCAATATGTAGGCACAATATACCCAATTAGTCAGCGTGGCCTCACCATACTGACTGTGGTCGTGGTGTACTATATATGATACCGTATATAACTAAATGATACCGCATCCATACCAACTCATTCATGTTGTTTCCCATTATTATACTTATCACATAACACGACATGCCTTACATGCAAAGTGAATTATCTGCATAACGCGGTTGACATGCTGACTATGGACTCAATTTACACTGACTGTGGTTATCGGTTTTATTGTGGACGTAGCATGTTGGGACCCTGAAACCTATGTCGTTCAATAAGCATACTCAACATCCATCCAACCCAAAACCATTGATATGAGCCGTCATTCACAACCAGTACCCAACCCCAAAACACGTAATGTAGTACATGGACAGAACATAAAAAGAAAAAAAAAACTTGATGATCATACCTGTTTGACGACATTGGTTCGATTCGTATGATGAAAATATATTCATTGAGTCGTTCAATGGAGTAATCAGTGGTTGATTCATACGATGAATATGTTCCAATTCAATGGAGTAATCTTGGACAGAGATATTACACCGCCCAGATCTTCCAGATATGACATGCGCTATTTTTGGGAATGAATTAATTCCCCTTAATCATTGATTATTGTTTCCGTTTTCCATGGGGATTAATCAAATTTCATTTTTTTTCTTTTTTTTTCAACAAAACCACAAGTGGTTTTCCTAAAATAAGTGGTGGTTTTTGGTTTTTTTGGCACATGTGTGTGAATTGAATCTCAGCCATTGGATGTAATTTGTATGGCCATCATCTTCTCTTCCTACCTTCCTACCTGAAGTTCCTCCCTATTGGATCCGTTCCCTTTATATATATATATATATATATATATATATATATATATATATATATATATATAGAAAAATTGGATTACACTAATCCCGACCTTTACAAATTGGATGGCGATAATCCCTACTTTCAGTTTGTATTCTGATGGTCAAAAAAAAAAATTGTATTTGGGTGGGACGCCGACGAGTTGAGAGGCGGTGACTAAGTGGTTTTCTGAATGACACATTGATCATGTATTTGACCGCGTGGATTTATATTTTGAGTGCTACATCAGATGTAAAATACATGCCCTAATGATTTTCCTTTTTTTTTTGTGATTCCAACTTGGAAAAAATTTTACCCCCTTTTTCCTCTCTCTCTCTCTCTCTCTCTCTCTCTCTCTCTCTCTCTCTCTCTCGTGATTTGGGCACAGTCTACTATAATTCAAAATCATGTCTTCTAAAACTAATGTCCATATAACACTTGAAAAAAACCTAGCCCCTCAAACCAAAATATTCCCTCAAAACATGAGCAAACCCTAGAATCTTGCTTTTCCGACCACAATCCATAAACCCCTTTTTCTATTTCATGAATTGATGGTTACCCATTGCCCACCTTAGGTCTTCACTCAATTTTGGATTCATTCACTTTGTTTTCAATTTGATCTTTTTGTTTTAGCTATCTCAAATTTTGCGAAAGATTTTTAATTTGAAGACTTGGACTTGTGGGTGAAGATCGAATTTTGTATTTGGGGTTCAATAATGGTCCGCGAAATGAATTCTTGTGGTTCTTCTGAATCATAAGAGAAGATCCCAGAATGTGGTTCTACAGTAAGAATTATGTTTCCCTTTCAAAATTTGGGGGTTCAACTTGTCTTTATTCATGTGGTTGTAATTATTTGCTTTCAGTTGATTTCTTTTTTAGGGCTGTCAAGGCTATGGCGAGGGTGAATCAAGATGCTCAAGAGTTGGGGATTGATTTAGTTCGGAAGAATGATAAGATGCTTCCAGTTCGTATATTCCATCGTAACCTAGGGATTTCTTGCAGCAGTTTCAGAGGTTCGAGCAGTCAATAGATAGTCATTTTTGTTTTGCCTGCTTGTCTGTCCATGAATTCGTTGTCAAGGTTTGTTACGACCCTTTGAAATTGAAGGGTTTTTAGTTTATGGGTACTTGATTGATTTTGTTTTGCCTGCTTGTTTGAAGTGGGTTGCAGATCGATTGAATTCCAGTTTTTCTAGGGTTTTTGTGAATCATTTTAATGGACTGTTTGTAATGGGAATTGGGATTTTCTTTTTGGGGGTGTTTCGATTGGTGGACTTCTTCATTTTCTTATGAGAAATCATTTTAATGGAATGTCTGAAGTTAGAAACTTAAATTCCCACTTTCACGAAATTCATACGCAGAACTTCCGAATATTCAATAGAATACAACAAATTCGATGTAAATTTTCATTTATCCAAGCATCAAATTAAAAGAATCAAACAATGCAAGATCTTCAACGCGAGAAAAAAATTGAAAGAAGAGGGATTACTTCGTGCAAGTTTTGTGAGTCAAATTCTATGGTTGAAAGAGCTGAGAAAAAAAATTTGAAGGATTTAATTAGATAGAAGAGGGAGTCCTGAGAATTGGAGAAAAGGGGAGGAAGAAGGGTTTTTTATGCAGAGAAAAAAAAAAGAAAAGGTGAAAGGAAAAAGTAAAGAGAGAAACAAAGGGCAAGGGGGTTAGTTTCCAACGTGGAAATAAAAAAAAAAGGAAAATAAAAGAAGACATGTGTTTTTTAGCTGATATGACACCCAAAACAAAGTCAACGTGGTCAAACACATGTCCGTAGTGCCATGTCAGAAAACCACCGATTCACCACTCCATAATTCGTCGGCGTCCCACCACAATCCAATTATAGTTTTTTTTTTAAACCGCCAAAATACAAACTTAAAGTAGGGATTATCACAATCTAATTTGCAAAAGTTGGTCAAACACACTCTCGCCGGTACACGTCAACAAACCATCGAGTCACTACCATTTGACTCGGCGGGGTCCCATCAGAATACAATTTTAATTTTTTTTGAACCACTAGAATACAAAATATAAGTAGGGATATATATATATATATATATATATATATATATATATATATATATATATATATATATATATATATATATATATATATATATATATATATATATAGGGAATATATAGGGTGAGATGGGCTTTTAGGTGAGAAGGTAGGAAGGGACATTATGGATCCTTAGATCATGAATCTAGGGCTGTAATTAATTCACTCTTTTTATTTTTTTTTACTGTAGATAAATGGCATCACGTGATGCCTCATTTAATTAAGGCAACTTTGGGAATTGTCTCTTCTCTCTCTCTTTCTTCAAACAATAATTCTCAACCCTTCCAGCCAACCACTCACCAGGAATGACGGTGGAATTCGTCGGTGATGGGATCGCGGTGACGCTGGAATTTACCGGTGTTGGGGTCGCAAGGAACAAATTTGGGCCAGGTGATTGAAGTAGGGCATCGTCGGTGCAGGGAATGGCACTGTGGTTGAGAAATAGATTGAGGGAGAAAGGAGATGAATGGGTACTGTGGAGTCGGTCTAGAGTTTTGGGGTGGTTGAGAAAGAGATTGAGGGAGAAAGGAGATGAAGGGGTACTGTAGAGTCGGTCTAGAGTTTTGGGGTGGTTGAGAAAAAGATTGAGGGAGAAAGGAGATGAAGGGGTGAAGCAGCGTAAAACATAGTTTCCATTTTGGTTGGACACGACATTCACTTGGGCTAAACTTGATGTTCATTAGTTCAAACATGATGTCGTTGTTGATTTTAAGATGATGTCAATTTGTTTTGAACTTGATGTCCATTTGATTTACACATGGTATCCATTTCGTTTGAACATGATGTCCACTTGGTCTTAACATGGTGTCTATTTTGGTTGACTATGAAGTCCATTTGGTTTGAACATTAAGGTATATAACAATCAATATACTGTTATATAAGCTAATGAACATCATGGTATATGGCAATCAACGTCGCCTTATATATGGTGATCATCAAGACATATGGTAATGAATATGAGCGTGTACAGTAATGAATGTCATATCATAAGAGAAATGAACATCGTGGTATATGGTGATGAACATTACTTTATAAAATAATGAATATAATGTTATTTGATAATAGACATCAAGTTATAAAAAAATGATTTTCCAACCAGAAAAGAAAGCAGCGTGTGTTGGAACTTGGACTAAATTTAATGTTGCACGGCTACACCTAGACAATTGTGATCAACACATTTTCCTTTTTTTCTCTTTCAATATCATGTGAGGAGCCCAAAAAGAAAAAGAAAAGAGTGTGTATTAATTGGAGCCATAGATTGAATAATTAAGGGTCTAATTGATTATACTCACCTTCTGATCTTATAACATGATGTTAATTCTCTTGTAACGTGATGTTCATTACCATGTACCACGATGTGTCGAAGTCCATTTCTCTTTTAATGTAATGTTCATTACCGTACTCACTTATACTCATTACTATACATCTTGATGATCATTTTCATATAAAGTGACGTTCATTGCCATATACCGTGATGTTGATTACCTTATAACATTATGTTGATTACCATATACCTTAATATACAAACCAAATGGACATCATGATCAACTAAAATAGACATCATGTTCAGACCAAGTGGACATCATATTCAAGTGAAATGGACATCATGTGTAAATCAAATAGACATCAAGTTCAAAACAAATTGACATCATATTAAAATCAACATAGATATCATGTTCGAACTAAATGAACATCACCCCTTCATCTCCTTTCTCCCTCAATCTCATTCTCAACCACACCAACACCATAGCCCGACCTCACAGTGCCCCTCCTTTCAGCACCACCATTCGGTGACGACCAACCACCGCACCACCGTTTCGCACCACCACCACCATCCCATCTAGCCTTCGCACACAACCACCAGCACCCACTCCCTCTTGCCTGTCCCAACACCGGCGATGCTCCGCTGCCATCACCTACGGCAAATTCATTCCTCCCGACCCCAACACCGGAAAATTCCAGCATCAAGGCAATCCCATCACCGACGAACTCCACTCTCATTCCTGGTGAGTTGGTTGGCTTGCAGGGTTGGGAGTTGTTGCTTGAAGGAAGAGAGAGAGAAGGGACAATTCCCAAAGTTGCCTTTAATTAAATGAGGCATCACGTGATGCCATTTATCTGCAGTAAAAAAAATCAAAAAATGGTGAATTAATTACAGCCCTAGATTCATGATCTAGGGGTCTATAATGTCCCTTCCCACCTTCTCACCCTATCTATTCCCATATATACCCATATATATATATGAAAATTGGATTCTAATAATCCCTACTTTTGCAAATTGGATGATGGTGGTCCCTGCTTTCAATTTGTATTCTGGTGGTCCAAAAAATAATAATTGGATTTGAGTGGGACGCCGCCGAGTTGAATGGTTGTGACTCGGTGGTTTTCTGACACGGCACATTAAAGTCAACCCGGTAAAACACATGGCCAATGTGCCATGTCAAAAAACCACCGAGTCACCACCATTCAACTCTGCGGCGTCCCACTCAAATCTAATTATATTTTTTTTGGACCACCAGAATACAAAGTGAAAGCAGAGACCACCATCATCCAAGTTGCAAAAGTATGGATTATTAGAATCCAATTTTCCTATATATATATATATATATATAAGATAAAATACCTACTTTCACCAATTGGACAATGTTGGACCGTACTTTCACTTTGTATTCTGATGGTCCAATAAAAAAAAATGGATTGTAGTGGTACCAAATTCACCTCCACATTCTTCTTATTTTTTTCATTCCTAAACTATATTGTTTTTGTTTTTTTCGTTCCTGCTCCTAAAAAATTACTGAATTGTAGTTTCTAGAACATTTTTTAAATTATTTTTTTGAGACTCCGAATAATTATTATGATTTTTTAAAAATAATAAAAGTGAAAAAATCGTAAAAAATAGTAAAAAAATGAAAAAAAATTGGGAGAAACACTGTAAATTCATTAAAAATCATTGTAAAGTGTTATACTAAGTTTTGAATCAAATGCAGTACAAAATCTATGATTCTCCCTCGAAAGTATCCCACTGCAATCCAATTTTATTTTTTATTGGACCACCAGAATACAAAGTGAAAGTAGAGACCACCATCATCCAATATGCAAAAGTAGGGATTATTAGAATCCAATATATATATATAGTAAAAGGGTGAGTTGCTTTTTTTTTTGGTTTTGTTTTGCTACTCTACATGTCTGCTTGCTTACTTGTGTTAACACACGAATTTACTATTTCATCCTTGGATATAATAATTAATTAGCAATTTATCTTTAGTTTGTGTTCACACACGAATTGACTTTTTTGCCCTCAAGTACAATAACTAAGTAATATAGGTTGACTATATATCTTATTAGGGTAAACATGGATCATGCATATTTTGATTTTGGGTAAATTTCACTCCAAAAGCATGACTCTGGTGTATTTTAAATCTTTTACTCTATAGTAAAAGCGTGAGTTGCGTTTTCTTTTGTTTTGCTACTCTACCTGTCTGCTTGCTTACTTGTGTTCACATACGAATTTACTATTTTATCATTGGATATAATAATTAATTAGCAATTTATCTTTAGTTTATGTTCACACACGAATTGAATTTTTTGCCCTCAAGTACAATAACTATGTAATATAGGTTGACTATATATCTTGTTAGGGTAAACATGGGTCATGCATATTCTGATTTTGGGTAAATTTCACTCCAAAAACGTGACTCAGGTGTATTTTAAATTCAGGTAAATACGGGTCAAATGTACTTTGATAGTAAAATTTTTTTAGGGTAAATACGGGTCATGTGTATTTTGGTTTCAGGTGAATTCTATTATAAAAATATGATCCGGGTGTATTTCAGGTTTAGTTGAATACGATCAGGTGTATTTCGATTTTGAGTATGGGATAAGTGATTCATTATCACTTGCAAAAGAATAATCAGTCTTCCAATTAACAGACGTTTGACAATTGTAGAATAGATGTTCTATTGTTTCAAGTTATTATAAATTGATTATGTTTACTTTTACTCTAAATGACCAGCATAAGTAAACTTCGGTATGTATTTGTAAATATTTTTTTTCTTAGTGAACCATGAGCCACAAAATTATAAAGTATTTTCCTTCCACCTAAATAATTTGTCTCTTTTATTTTTTATGGTCTTCAAGGCAAGACTTTAACTATTAATTTTTTTACTTTTTATCTTAACAAAAACTTGTAATATTATATTTGAGTAAAAATATTTTTCATTACAAATCTGATAATAATAATTATGTACAATAACTCAATATACAATTTAAGAAATTAATGATCAAATTTTAAAAAATTTGACCAAATTATTTGGGACGGAGGGAATATCAACAATAGCTCCCGTCCATTGGACGAGCCTTCTCACTAGTGTATATACATATATATATATATATATATATATATATATATATATATATATATATATATATATATATATATATATATATATAGTTAGCTCAGTATATTGTTGCACTATGCAAGATGCAAATGATTAATGTATAATACAATCACCCTTCTCTGTCTCTCATTACTCTACAGTGAATCTTAACCTGATTATGAAGGAGGTCAAACCACCTACATTACTGCTGAATATATAATGCAGCTATTATCTTGGTTGTTGTGAATGCATTTTATTTTAACCCACATGAGAGTACAACTTTTACGTTTGATCATATACTCGGTGGAACTTTTGAGTTGACTAACTTATTTTAGTCCACATGGCCTGGGTGTTGGACTCTGATATAGATCCAAATGTCCGATTTGCTAAATTTGGAACATGGGACAATGTCTATAACTTGGATATGTATATCAGAAATTGTTTCGTCCTTAAAAATTGCACTTTGTATTAATATTTCAAGGTTACTAGCTTAAAATAAATTAAAGCAATCAAGGTGTCAAACAATAAAATACCATATGAAGATTCGGGGTTTTGAAATACTAATATGTCTTATCACCAATGTGCTTGGCTGAAAGTAGTTTCGGAATGAGTGACTTTCTGCGAAGTTTTCTCAAGCAGTGTGTGAATGAGGACGAAACACGCTAGAAAGATTCGTGGTGTGTTCTAGAAATCTTTGATTAATTCACAACTATTCTCCTTTAAATATGGACATACCCCCTTCATTTCCACACCCTGAATTTGCTGGCGTATTGACACTAGCAATATTCTTTTTTATTCTCTCCATTTTTTCTTTGCATGCTCAATGTTAACCAGGTCAGGATTTTTTTTCTTTTCAATATTTTTATCGTTCTTCACTTGTAAATCATGTAAACCTGAAATAATCATAATTGTATACTTGTAAATTATTTCTCTTATTCAACGCATGACGTAATAGTAACCTTGTGAAATTTACATAAATTCCTCCTACTTTATTTCTTCATTTAAATTCAATTCTAATAGAATATGTTTTCGAAAACATGCGAGTTTGAGAGTTTTCTAACTCTTAGACTTGTAGCCTTAGCCCCGAACTTAGATCTAAAGTTTGTAAGCCTGAGTCTTTTTATTAAGTTTGATGTTTTTCATAAAAAGCAATTGGCGACTCTTTTAATTGTACTTTTGCGTAATTTGTTTCGCATAAGTTCTTTATTCGCATATTTGATCGGTTTTGGATTCAGGCATTAGCACATAAAACAACAAAGTAGGAAAGTGGGTCGAAACAGGTGCGGAGGCCAGCTGGCCTAGCCCTGTTCTCTACTTCTTTTTCTAGCCCGTTGGCCGTTTGAGTCACTGGCTTGACCCTGTGAAGGACAGCTAGCCTTCAGGGTTAGTCCCGTGACAGATCTCGCTTGGGCGTTCTGTTTAGCGTGTTTATTTTCGAATAAATTATTTTAATCAAGCATTTGAATAAGTGAAATTACTATAATTGTTAGTATTTTAATTTAATTCTTATTTAAGCATCAAACAACCTTAGTTGACTCCCAATTTGAGTAGCACTATGAATTAAGTTTGTCGTACGAGAATTTTTCTCGGTCTACAGATTGACGACTCCACTAGGGACTTAAACTTCAAAAGAGGGTTAAACTTGAAAAAATTAAATTTTTGTGAATTTATAAAAAGAGGAATTAATTTTTTGCACTATTTTACTATTTTAGGCAGAATTGCATATTGGGCTACTTTTGGGCCCTTATGGCAGGGGAGCACAAAAGCGTCGGTTAGGTTAAAACCTAGTATTTTATCCTGAAAGCGGGCGGTCACTGCTTAGGTGCACTTACACCACCAAACATTTGATCCACAACGAGAAAAATTACTTTGGGTAACAAAAAAATTTGTTGCCTTAGTCCAATTTTTGTTGCCCTTTAACATGGTGTTACAAAAATAAATTGTCACGACTTGGTAGTTTTATCCTCGAAGCGCAAAGTTCATGCTACAAATTAGTAAAAATGGTAGTACAAATTAGTTGTGGTGGGCAACCAAATTTTTTTGTTGCCTTAGTAACTTTTGGCAATAATTTTTCTTTAAATTATTACCCAATCTATATCAGTTGCAACCAAAAAAAGTTTTGTTGCCACATATAATGTATTTAACCACAAAATTATTTGGTTGCCCTATTTTAGATTAAGACAATAATAATTTTTTTGTTGCGCAAACTACTCTAAATTTGTTGCCCAAACATATTTTTCTTGTCGTGATCTCTCATCTTACCCATGTTATAATCTTAGGCTTCCATAAAGTCCAAAGAGCAACAATCCACACACTTTTCCTATAAATTCCACATAGGAAAAGTGCACCAGGGTGAGAACATATGGTACCCTATCTTTTCCCTAAACTTAGCAAACCTTAAACCTAGAGTCATGGTTAAGCTAACCGTTCACTTGTGTGCTATGTGACATCATGTACATTAGTAATTGATTTCGAGTCAATTTGAGTCCTGACTACTCAAATTATTCTAGTATGTACAGTTTCATGCAGGTAGGTGAAAGCAATACCTTGAAAATAATAACCCGATGAAAATCACCCCCTAATGCGTACTTATTAGTGTAATCAATCAAGGTTAGCAATAAATCATGAATAATTAAAAGCGCATGTTACTTTTTTCTAACTCAGTGTATGTTTTGCAGGACTTTAACAGTGCAACGATCGTCAACAAATTAGTTTAATCTTCTTTTCTTGAGAAATCGCTATCGATAATTTTTACGGTGATTCTGATCATACATGAATCCTTTTAGCGAGACCGATGTACCGGGTCCTTCTTTATTCGAATTAATTTAAGGTTATAAATATGGAGAATTTTATGGAGGTATTGGATATATTTATTTGGGTTTCCGATAATATTTTTACTATTTAAGAAATTTAGGTGATTTAGGAAATTGAGAGATGTAATTATAAGAGGAGAATTTAAAGTTGACAATTTGGGTTTCTTAGGCCTCTTTGGACCGGCCAAATGAAAAGAGGAGGAGGGGGTAGACCCTTTTCCTTGGAATGGGTATTATATATTAATAAGGAGGGAGTATTGTTATATTCATTCAAAAGCTCTCTCACTCTCAATCTCCATTGTGACTCCTTGTCTTCCTCCCTCACCCACACCAACCACCTGCCTGCTGCCCCTGGCTGCCGCCGGCCAGCCCACGCCGGAGCCGTTTCCGGGCACTTTTCCGGCCACCACCATCATCATCATCTCATCTTCCTTGTTTTTCTTCCATTTCAAGAGGTATATCTCTCCGTTCTTCTTCCTCTTCCTTTTAAGGATGAATCAAATGGTATTCTAAAGTTTTTCTCTTATTATTATTATGTTTTTCCAGAATCAAAGCAAAAGTTTTAAGGTCTTCAAGTGAAGGTTAGTGTGGAACAATCCAAAGAGAAGAATTTGGGTAAGTATGTTGAGTTCTTGTTACCTTAGTGTAAACTAAGTGAATTCCTTGCAAATAATGAACATGCATGTAAATTTAGTAGGATAATTCTCTGTGAAAGCTTAGAAAAATTGTTTGATTTAAATGCATGTCTACAAATTGCTCTTAAAATGGAGAAAGAGAGCGTTTTAAAGTGATGCATGTGGAGTTTGGTGTTGGATTGAGGAAGTAGTGATTATTGTGAGGTTGCATGAACTTGAGATGGCCTTGCTTGGTAATTCTCTGGATGTATCAAGGAGGAATAGGGTGTGTGTGAAGATCAAGCTATGTTTCAAGAAGTATTTAGGGTAAAGCACAAAGATTTGAGTGTGCATGTGTTGGATTTCATGGAAGGAATACATTCTGGTTGGTATTTGGTTTTTCCTGAAAATAAGGAAATTGATTTTGGGTAATTTTATGGCATGATTAGGTAGATAAAAATGTTAGCTAACACCCGGTTTTTAACGGTTCATCGTTTCGATGAGTATAATGGGATTTATGGCCAAAATCGTAAACATGCGCAAATCTGGGATTTTCTAACGGCAGAACGAAGATGGGTGTTTTGCGACTAGTTAGAGGTTACTATGGCTTAAGGTCTGAGCATGATAGTTTTAGGGAATATTCTGAGCTTTCCAGAATGGTATGGTATGCATTCATAGGATGTCGGGAGAAAGAGTTATAAGCTTCTAATTGAAGAACCAAAATCTGAAATTTCCATAATTGGTGTTGACATGGTTGCCTCTGTTCTAGGCTGAATTTCCACCTCTTCCCTTGCTTAAATCAATTGAAGATGAAAATAAAAATTGAAATATGTATTATGAGCTTTCCATTGACGTCTTACCCGTTCCGAACCGATAAGTAGAGCTCAAGTTACGATTTTTCGAATAATTGAAGTTTAATGGTTATTATTCTGGGCAGCTTGTAAAGATGTTAGTTTTTAACCTCCTTAGACACGTCTCTAGCCTTCATGGTCAACTA
The DNA here is from genome assembly GCA_029582165.1 of Portulaca oleracea. Classification (NCBI taxonomy): domain Eukaryota; kingdom Viridiplantae; phylum Streptophyta; class Magnoliopsida; order Caryophyllales; family Portulacaceae; genus Portulaca; species Portulaca oleracea. The sequence goes on from CM055869.1 coordinate 39,336,475, forward strand.
CAAAGTTGGAGTGTATGTTTTAAGCTTTTTGAAAAGTCATTTTATGCCATGATCCGATATTTGTGGGATAAGATATGACCTTACGAGTGTGCCTTAGAAATCAAGTTCATTATAATTATTCCTAGAAATTTCATTAAGATATTCATCCATGATACCACCTAGGTTAGGACCTAATTCATGATTTCTTTTCTTTTAAGTCGCTTCAAGAAGATCGTTGCGTCACTGTTCAAGTCCCTGCTCGTCCCGTACGTGTTCTTAAGTCTTCAGATACGTCGATTGCCTGACTTTATGAATAATATCATGAATTAATTATCTATGTTAAGTTCTAAATTTATTTTATATTATCCATGTTTATTTGTAAAGTATCATGAGTTATGTTCAAAAATGTATGCAAGTTCTCATGGATTTTTTTTGAGTAGTTAAGGTCGTTCTACCAAGACAGTTTTACAGTATTTCTAAGTATTTATGTTACGTACCCTCTATGTGAGGAACGTTTATAATATTTTCAATTCTTTGGATGATAACGGTATTCCATGAATAAATTTCATTACAAGTAAATTTTTTATTCAAAGGATAGGTTTAAGTTGTGATTACAAGGTAGATAAAGATCCCGTTTTATTAAGAACCCGAGGTCTAGGTTCCAAGCTTCGAAAATTTTAATAAAGGCCCCGCCCATGTGTTATCGTGCTTTAGTGCACACCAGGATAACCGTGCCTAGTGCACACCAAGGAAAAGCATGTTTTTGTACCTTTGTGCACCCCAAGTTATTTATTTATGTGCCTTAGTGCACCCAAGGAAAAGAATGACAGTAGTGCCTTAGTTGCACACCATGAAAACCTGGCCAGTAGGATTATTATCCACCATCCGGATCTCCCGATCGGTCCGGGTATACGCATACGGAGGCTTAGCCGATGATCGCAAGTAGGGGACCTTCAGGATAATAATACGACAACAAAGTTTTAAGTAGCTAAGTACTTCAAGGACTTATGTTAAGGGTTTAAATCCTACAGGACCTGTTTGTGGTTTTTAGGTTATATTTTACAACATGTTTTAAGTCACATTTTATGGTTGGTCTGAAATAACGGTTTATGCTATATGTTGGGTATACGACTCGACTCGTGATTTACGACGTAATTTACTTGTTAATTTCTAAGTCATGTTTATGGAAAGGTTCCGGTGTGTGTCTATGTCGGTCCATGCATAATCTTTTTGATTTCAGACAAGTTTACGGTTATCCAGTTACCTCTAAAGGAAGAACTTATAAGTATTTTCATTAAAGTTGTGTTTTAATTACAGGTTAAGTACGGTCAAACTGTGCAAGTTTCGCAACCTTTTAATGTTTGGTTGCTATTTATTTTGTTTTTAATGTTTTGAAACTGCACTAAATAACTAAAACGAATTATGAAAAGATTCTTACGTCATAGGGGTATACGTACTGAGTTTAACTCACTTTTCGAAGTTTTATGTTTTCGTTTTAGGAATCTTGACGAAGGAGAAGGTAAGCCCTGGGAGGACGAAACCCTAGAGCTTCTTAAGGAGATTGAAGGTGGTTAAAGACTTTTGATGACAGATTTAAGAGAAATTTGTGATATTTTGGCTGTATAAATTCTATTGGATTGTGTTATGTTGTTCGGAGGTGGTTTAGTTTAAGTTAAGTCTTTATGGTGTAGGTTCGAAGTTAGTTCATGTTTTGTTTGTTTGTTGGGTTTAGTCTTAGCCTTGTCCACCTCCGTGGACGGCGGTAATACTCCCAGGTGTTTTTCCGCTGCTAATCATTTGGTTAGGTGTAACATTAGCTTAATCTAGTGATTAGTAACCTGGGGGCATTACAGTTGTGGTATCAGAGCAAAACAAACTTGGAGAAACATCTTTGGGATACCATTAGGTTTTGAGGAAAAAGTATATGATGAAATTAGGAGTAATTAAGCAATATAAAGAATATGATAAGAGTTTATATGCATGTGATTTGTTAGAATTTAAGTATATAAGGTACTTGAAAAAAATGCTTGAGTTTTGTTCTAAGTTGAACAAGGAAATTCGGAGTGTGAGAAAAGTCAAAATGTATGCATAATGGTGTGAAAATATCTATGGAATAAAGATTTATGCATGAATATGGGAAAGAGTTGGGTATAGGTTGAAGTTTATGACTTACTACAAGTTCATAAGTCGGAAGAAATTGCTAAATGATGATGTTATGCTTGTTTATGGGAAATGCTAAGGTATAAAGTGATATGATGTTATAAGTTTGAGATCAATGATGATACATGAAGTTGTTTAAGATTTGATATAGGTATGGGTTTCGTCCGGGCAAATTTATGATATAAGTTTATGCTGGTAGGAGATTGTTTTCCTTTGTTAATTCATAAATTGATATATGATATGTTGTATGGCAGATCCTAGAATGTCAAACGCTCATACGATATTGACGAAAACGGGGGATTCCGTTTCCTCGCCCATTATGAAGTTGATGGAGGTCCTTATAAGATAAGAAATCAGGAGTTTGATTGGGCTAGCATATTTACCTATGTGAAAGTCATTTCGTTTGACAATGGGTAGTGGATCCGGAATTGCCGAACCCCTACGCTAATCGTACGGAACCAGGGGAGCTAGTCACTGCACACGTTTCTAAAATAATAAAAGTCTTTAGTAAGTTAAGACAAAAATTCATAGTTTAAGTACCATGATTGAGTGAGGAGAGCTCATTGTCGGTTGACGACCCTCCCATCTAGTTATTCATGTATAGTATTTCCAAAACAAGTATCATGATTTCCCCTACACGCATAACTAGGACATACGCGAGGAAAGGTCTCAGATATCAGGAGCTGGAGCATAGACCACTGCGACCTTCAAGTTGCTGCTTCATGAGTATGTGGACTTCAAGGGTATTTCACATATAGTGTAGCGACCTCTCGGGACCCCAATCTTTTCTCTGGTTACGTCGTATGATTCTAATGGTATAAGTGTGGTGTAAGTAGTTCGACTCCTAAGGTCATCAAAAAAAAAAAAATTAGTTTGAACCAAGAAGTAGAAAGTAAGGGTAGAAATGGGCCAAGAGGAACCCAATATCTAAAGAAAGCAATGGCTCAGACGATGAAGTCTATACCTTCACCTAGGACAGTTGGAAGAGGCAAAAATGGTTATATGAGGGTAAAAGCATAATAATGTTTATTTAATATGTTTGTATAGTCGGTTTGGACGTAAGCGGTAGCGATGATGTGTTTGTAAGAGAAGTCTATATTGCCAACCAAACCATGCTTAAGTGCCGCCCGAGTTAATTTTGGGATTAGGGCAGATAGGTCTGACCCTAGGGATGATCAGGGGAAGTGTAAGTACACGTGGTGGGTTCTAAAGCGGGGAGCGAACATATACATGAATGTATGCCTCTTGATTTGTGCTAAGAGAACCATCGCATGACAAGATTTTATATAGTCAAAGACGTCTGTGAAACCAAGAATGGCATGACAAATGTGTAACTAGGCGTGTAATCTTAATGTACCCAATTACGTTTAAGTTGTGTGTAGGGTTATCATAAGTGTTTTCAAGTTTACGTAGCCGTATTTCAGGGAACTCTACTGAAATTACTACAAAGTGGTAGGGAAGAAAAGTGGTTCCAAGTTCTCGATCATTTAATTTTGGTTTAACGGCTTACTAAGGATGGTCAACCAGGTGAACAGAGGTTTTATCTAGTATCCATGATAGGCGGCAATGGCACGAACTCAGAGATTCTAACACTCATCGAGGTGATACTCATTGTGATCGTACTTCTGTGTAATGAAAGATGTAGAGGAAAGAAGTATAGTGAGAGAAGGAGAAAATAATAGAGTTAGAAATTTATTATTAAGAAGAGGAAAAAGGGAGTCGTAAGATCAGGTGAATATACTTATATGTACATGTATGGGCGGATTACATGGAGAGATATGCGACATAACTTTGGGAATTTAGAAGCCTCTGCCCCTTTTCCAATGTTCATATACCATAGTTTTCTTAACCGTTGTTAACGAACAACCATTATGAGGTTCAAACCTCTTCTACATGCCTATCATACTTCAAATTCATTACTTGAACCAAATCCTTATCCCACAGTCACCTTATGCATCTTCCTAACAAATTTTCCCTTATCACCGCTATATTGAATCCAAGTTTATCATTTTCTGTCATTGTTTCATCTTCAAGAATTTCTATGAGATTTTATCATTGTTATCAGCCAATCATTCTAGCTCATTAATGATATGTCCTTATCGGCTTGTTACCAATCATGATCAATTTCCTCATGGCCACTGCCTTTCTTTTAATTGCTACCAACTCATCATTCTATTAGTGAAGGATTTCACTTGTTTCATATGGCCCTTTATTTGGCCTATCGTTTCTTTGTATAAGTAATTATTAGTTTCCCAAAATGAATCTACGTATTATCTTCAAAGTTCAGCTCCAATAAAAGTCATAATTCTTTCAAAAATCAAAAGTTGATCCTAAGATCTTTCTGTCCAAGCCAAGCTCATTTAAGTATTCTTATGAGTCTCCTTATTCATGAAATTATGGTACTCACTATTATTATTATTATCCATCTCTTAATGACCATCATTCATACCCAATAGATCTGCGTATCGTTCAACTTATGAACTATCCACATCTCACCATGAGGTAGTAAAGCCAACATGTGAATCCCTGTTTCATGTTTAGTTTGGGGGTCTATAATTATACCCCTTATCAATTGTACCTTTCTATTACCATGTTTTCCTCCGTACCTACCTATTCCGTTTATAGGAAACAAATGTCGGGGAGTAAGTTTAATAAAAAAAAAGAAGGGGCGGTGAAGTGCCTGACATTAGTTCGATTGGAGCTATTATGGTTTATGGGATAAGGTTGAGGAATATTGGAAGCAGTTTCTAATGATAGATATACAGGACCTTCGAGTCTAGATTACTTAAGAGTAGGACGGGTATTAACGTAAGGATATATGATACTTGAAGGAGGAGTAGCTGGTTTTACAAGAAGAATGAGAGTTATATGGATAAATTTTAAAAGGGGGTACACGTCGTCACCCCATCGTTTTGCGAAGAAATGGAAAGGGTCAGATAGTTGAAAGATGGAACACCCAGTGCTTTGGGGTAAATAAGAAATTTTTGCTTTCACCGGCAAAAGCTTATTCGGAAAGTATGGGAATTATGAACCCATAATCCTATGGATAACCGACTAAGTTACTTATTCATGAATGATGACCTTAGGGTTAGACCTGATAATCGAGAAGATTATGAAAATAAGCGGAAAGAAGGAGCAAGCCAGATGTTCGCGCTAGACAAATACAATTATCAAGCCTCAAGAAGTGAATCATGAAGGAAACTAGCGACTCCGTAATGTCCTTAGTGCAGGAAAAGTAGTGTATGATAAGTTATGACCTCTTTAAAGCATAAAGTTGAGATATCGTACCTAAAATGGTGTGAAGTCATCCTTTGATGTAGCTATCTTCTTTAAATTCCAAAAACGCAACCTAACTTCAAAACAACCAGATAGAGTGGTACATGTGGAATTTAAGGGGTCCAAAGCCCAGTTGTGAATTGATATAAGGAAAGTTAATAGAACCTAGAGTATGCTCCCTTGGAGGGCACCTATACTTTTTATAAAGAAGAGAGATGGTTGTTTAAGATTATGCATAGATTATAAAGGATTGAACAAGGTTACTATAAAAAAAATTTTAAAAAAAAACTAGTATTCCCTTCCTCGCATTGACGACCCGTATAATCAGTTACCCAGAGTTGGAATGATTCGAAAGTTGATCTGAGGTTAGGGCAACATCAAACAAGGATCAAGTCGGAAGATATACATAGGGTTGTTTTAAAGACTTGATATGGATATTATAGGCCTATAGTTATGACGTTGAGCTTACCAATGTGCTAACAATATTTATGGGTTTCAAGAACTAAGCATATGGGTGAGTATAGGCAAATGTACGTTTGTGCTTCGGACAATGTATTGGTCCACTTAAAGACTCAAAAAGGACATGAACAACAGGTGAGGAATTAGTCACAAACTTCAAAGCAGTGTCAATCATTTACTAAGTTGCCAAGGCATAGGTTTTGATCAAAAGAAATAACATCCTTAGGACATATTGTGATCCAGAAGGTAATCCAAATCGATTCACAAAAAGTGGGTACAGTTATAAATTTCCAGAGCAGCAATTATTCCCAAGGAAAGAGGTTTCGGGCCGAATAGATCGTGGTTACCAATGCGCTCAAGTACTTGTTTAAATGTTTCCTTGTTGTGACCAAACTGTGGAGAAAAACCCCAAAATTGTGTAGACTAAGGAATGTGGGGAAGCTTTTCAAGAACTTATGAGAGGATTCAGTATAGTTCAAGTCACGCCTAATATTCCGACCTCAATGGAACCAATTGGGCAGAACATGGAAATAGAGATGGTATATCGAAAGAAAACATGAAATTGATATTGACCAAATTTGACCGTTCTATTCCAGAGTTGGTAAATAGACAAATTCGCTAGTAATTATGTGAAAGGAAAAAGTAGTGAGGCTACACGGCATTCCAAAAGACATCGTCACCGACCGAGACACCAAGTTCCAGTCACAATTTTGGGCAGCTTTGCAAAGGGTGTTTGGCACCAAGCTGAGCTTTAGTAACTTGTATCACTAGAAATCGATGGCCAAACAGGAAAGGGAAATCAGATAGTGGGAAAACCTACTTAGGACTTGTGTTTTAAACTTTCAGGGAACCTGGGAATATCATTAGTAAGGTTTTCCTACAATAGAAGTTATCAAGTGATAATTCAAATAGGCACGGTTTGAAGACCTTTACAGTAGGAAATACATGACTCCTTTATGTTGGAGTGAGTTGGAGGGAACCCTGTTGGTAGGTCCTGAGTTAATGCAAGATGTGATGGATAAAGTTCAAGTCATTCGGCAGCTTATCTGGACGGACAAAGCCGACAGAAGAGCTACGCAATAGGGGAAAGAAACCCCTAGAGTTTATAGCCAGGGGACAAAGTATTTCTCTAGGTTTCACCCACTAAAGGAGCGCGTAGATTCAATGTTAAAGGGAAAGCTAAGTCCTCGGTGTATTGGACCTTATGAGTTTTTTTTTGAGAAAATTAACCTGGTCGCATATAGGCTAGAATTGCCTACAGAATTAGGGCATATTCATGATGAGTTCCATGTCTCTCAGTTGCGTAAATATATACCGGACCCAAACATTGAACCGAGCCAATGGTTATTGCGGAGAATCCATCCGATGAAGAGGTGCCGTTTCAGAATCTGGAACGGAGTGTCAAGCTTTTACGCTCCAAGGAGGTCTCCCTGGGAAAAGTCCTTTGGACTAATCACTCCACGTCGGAAGCTGCAGGGGAAACCGAAGAGGACATGTGAAACAAGTACTCCCATCAGTTTTAAGGCAAGACACGGAGATAAGAGGGTAGTATTTTTAAGTTTCGGGGACGAAACATCTTTTAAGGGGAGTAAGATGTAATAACCCGATGAAAATCACCCCCTAATACATACTTATTAGTGTAATAAATCAAGGTTAGCAATAAATCATGAATAATTAAAAGCGCATGTTACTTTTTTCTAACTCAGTGTATGTTTTGTAGGACTTTAACAGTGCAACGATCGTCAACAAATTAGTTTAATCTTCTTTTCTTGAGAAATCGCTATCGATAATTTTTACGGTGATTCTGATCATACATGAATCCTTTTAGCGAGACCGATGTACCGGGTCCTTCTTCATTCGAATTAATTTAAGGTTATAAATATGGGGAATTTTATGGAGGTATTGGATATATTTATTTGGGTCTCCGATAATATTTTTACGGTTTAAGAAATTTAGGTGATTTAGGAAATTGAGAGATGTAATTATAACAGGAGAATTTAAAGTTGATAATTTGGGTTTCTTGGGCCTCTTTGGACCGGCCAAATGAAAAGAGGAGGAGGGGGTAGACCCTTTTCCTTTGAATGGGTATTATATATTAATAAGGAGGGAGTATTGTTATATCCATTCAAAAGCTCTCTCACTCCCAATCTCCATTGTGACTCCTTGCCTTCCTCCCTCGCCCACACCAGCCACCTGCCTACTGCCCCTGGCTGCCGCCGGCCAGCCCACGCCGGAGCCGTTTCCGGCCACTTTTCCGGCCACCACCATCATCATCATCTCATCTTCCTTGTTTTTCTTCCATTTCAAGAGGTATATCTCTCCATTCTTCTTCCTCTTCCTTTTAAGGATAAATCAAATGGTAATCTAAAGTTTTTCTCTTATTATTATTATGTTTTTCCAGAATCAAAGCAAAAGTTTTAAGGTCTTCAAGTGAAGGTTAGTGTGGAACAATCCAAAGAGAAGAATTTGGGTAAGTATGTTGAGTTCTTGTTACCTTAGTGTAAACTAAGTGAATTCCTTGCAAATAATGAACATGCATGTAAATTTAGTAGGGTAATTCTCTGTGAAAGCCTAGAAAACTTGTTTGATTTAAATGCTTGTCTACAAATTGTTCTTAAATGGGGAAAGAGAGTGTTTTAAAGTGATGCATGTGGAGTTTGGTGTTGGATTGAGGAAGTAGTGATTATTGTGAGGTTGCATGAACTTGAGATGGCCTTGCTTGGTAATTCTCTGGATGTATCAAGGAGGAATAGGGTGTGTGTGAAGATCAAGCTATGTTTCAAGAAGGATTTAGGGTAAAACACAAAGATTTGAGTGTGCATGTGTTGGATTTCATGGAAGGAATACATTCTGGTTGGTATTTGGTTTTCCAGAAAATAAGGAAATTAATTCTGGGTAATTTTATGGCATGATTAGGTAGATAAAAGTGTAAGCTAACACCCGGTTTTTATGGTTCATCGTTTCGATGAGTATAATGGGATTTATGGCCAAAATCGTAAACCTGCGCAAATCTGGGATTTTCTGACGGCAGAACAAAGATGGGTGTTTTGCGACTAGTTAGAGGTTACTATGGCTTAAGGTCTGAACATGAAAGTTTTAGGGAATATTCTGAGCTTTTCAGAATGGTATGGTATGCATTCATAGGATGTCGGGAGAAAGAGTTATAAGCTTCTAATTGAAGGACCAAAATCTGAAATTTCCAGAATTGGTGTTGACATGGCTACCTCTGTTCTAGGCTGAATTTCCACCGCTTCCCTAGCGTTAATCAATTGGGGATGAAAATGAAAATTGAAGTATGTGTTACGAGCTTTCCATAGACGTCTTACTCGTTCCGAACCGATAAGTAGAGCTCGAGTTACGATTTTCCGAATAATTGAAGTTTAATGGTTATTATTCTGGGCAGCTTGTAAAGATGTTAGTTTTTACCCTCCTTAGACACGTCTCTAGCCTTCATGGTACACTAGAAAATTGGAGTGTATGTTTTAAGCTTTTCGAAAAGTCATTTTATGCCATGATCCGATATTTGTGGGATAAGATATGACCTTACGAGTGTGCCTTAGAAATCAAGTTCATTATAATTATTCCTAGAAATTTCATTAAGATATTCATCCATGATACCACCTAGGTTAGGACCTAATTCATGATTTCTTTTCTTTTAAGTCCCTTCAAGAAGATCGTTGCGCCACTGTTCAAGTCTCTGCTTGTCCCGTACGTGTTCTTAAGTCTTCAGGTACGTCTATTGCCTGACTTTATGAATAATATCACGAATTAATTATCTATGTTAAGTTCTAAATTTATTTTATATTATCCATGTTTATTTGTAAAGTATCATGAGTTATGTTCAAAAATGTATGCAAGTTCTCATGGATTTTTTTTGAGTAGTTAAGGTCGTTCTACCATGACAGTTTTACAGTATTTCTAAGTATTTATGTTACGTACCCTCTATGTGAGGAACGTTTACAATATTTTCCATTCTTTGGATGATAACGGTATTCCATGAATAAATTTCGTTACAAGTACAATTTTTATTCAAAGGATAGGTTTAAGTTGTGATTACAAGGTAGATAAAGATCCCGTTTTATTAAGAACCCGAGGTCTAGGTTCCAAGCTTCGAAAATTTTAATAAAGGCCCCGCCCATGTGTTATCGTGCTTTAGTGCACACCAGGATAACCGTGCCTAGTGCACACCAAGGAAAAGTATGTTTTTGTGCCTTTGTGCACCCCAAGTTATTTATTTATGTGCCTTAGTGCACCCAAGGAAAAGAATGACAGTAGTGCCTTAGTTGCACACCATGAAAACCTGGTCAATAGGATCATTATCCACCATCCGGATCTCCCGATCGATCCGGGTATGCGCATAAGGAGGCTTAGCCGATGATCGCAAGTAGGGTACCTTCAGGATAATAATACGACAACTAAGTTTTAAGTAGCTAAGTACTTCAAGGACTTATGTTAAGGGTTTAAATCCTACAGGACCTGTTTGTGGTTTTAGGTTATATTCTACAACATGTTTTAAGCCACATTTTATGGTTGGTCTGAAATAACGGTTTATGCTATATGTTGGGTATACGACTCGACTCGTGATTTACGACGTAATTTACTTGTTAATTTCTAAGTCATGTTTATGGAAAGGTTCCGGTGTGTGTCTATGTCGGTCCATGCATAATCTTTTTGATTTCAGACAAGTTTACGGTTATCCAGTTACCTCTAAAGGAAGAACTTATAAGTATTTTCATTAAAGTTGTGTTTTAATTACAGGTTAAGTACGGTCAAACTGTGCAAGTTTCGCAACCTTTTAATGTTTGGTTGCTATTTATTTTGTTTTTAATGTTTTGAAACTGCACTAAATAACTAAAACGAATTATGAAAAGATTCTTACGTCATAGGGGTATACGTACTGAGTTTAACTCACTTTTCGAAGTTTTATGTTTTCGTTTTAGGAATCTTGACGAAGGAGAAGGTAAGCCCTGGGAGGACGAAACCCTAGAGCTTCTTAAGGAGATTGAAGGTGGTTAAAGACTTTTGATGACAGATTTAAGAGAAATTTGTGATATTTTGGCTGTATAAATTCTATTGGATTGTGTTATGTTGTTCGGAGGTGGTTTAGTTTAAGTTAAGTCTTTATGGTGTAGGTTCGAAGTTAGTTCATGTTTTGTTTGTTTGTTGGGTTTAGTCTTAGCCTTGTCCACCTCCGTGGACGGCGGTAATACTCCCAGGTGTTTTTCCGCTGCTAATCATTGGGTTAGGTGTAACATTAGCTTAATCTAGTGATTAGTAACCTGGGGGTATTACAGCCTTGATATCCCCAGAGCCCATTGTTCTAGCCTAGGAAGTGAATTGACTGATCCAGCAAGAGCGGAAGGTCGGCTAGCCTTGACGCCTAACTAGGCCCGCTGTTTCCTTTTGGGCCACCAGATGAAATGTTTCGACTCGATTAGCTTATAGTTGAATCTGTCCGGCCTTGAATCTGAGCCCGATGAAATAATGATAACGTTGTGAGTCGATCCAAGTAAGGACCCAATGAGTGTCCTTTTGGTCAGTCATCATACTAGGCCCATATAAAATAAAATCAATGACTGGGACGTAAGCGCACGGGTACGATGTAGCACGTCAAGGTCGATCCCACAGTGACTCAATCTAGCAATGCAGTGAACTAGCCCTCTACTTGATTGCGCTATCATCTAAGCGAAATATTTGTTGTAATTTATCCTCAAGCTGGTAGAGATACAGTGCTCGTCCAAGATCATGCAACCTTAACAGCATACGCAGGACTCATGCTTCTGAGCGTCAACCAGGTCTGCAGGTCACCCTCAAACCATCTTAGTTGTCTTTCTCAAGTCTACTTTAAACTAAGTGGGGGTTTTCTGTAGATACCAGGTCCAAGATTATCAAGTCTACTTTGATAGTTGTCTTTCTCAGACTCAGTCAAAGTGTGGGTTCTCTGTAGATATCAAATTCTATAACCAATTCTGCAAAGATAATTAGTAATTTTTATTTTTGTCATCCCTTAAGTACGTAGCCTAAATCAAGCCAAACCAAATCCATCATAACCCAATTCTCCACAAATCCACTTCCGACCTATTATAACCGATTGGTTATCCTAAAAAATTGGCATGTACACAGTCGGTGATCCTGAGCGCGTAAAGGACTTGACCTATAACCGAATGATTACCCAAAATCCATACCGGACTCATACCATAACCAGCTCGTTATCGTATGAGGGTTTTCGCAGCCAATTTCCTAAGATAATGTTATTTTATCCATCCTGGCACCCTATAAAAAGAGTCCTTCAACCCCTCAATTCTTTACTCTAGAACTTCCTAGGAGTATTTACAATGCAGAAATTCTTGTAACTTTCTCCCCTTTTTATTTGTCATGTTATGTGCTTTAAGGTTATATTCCTTGTATTTACGTCGAGCAATCATGTAACGTAATATCATACTTCTGCATACTGTATGATATGTGCATCTTTTATTTTTGTCTTTTATTTTTGTACTTTGCATGCAAATAACTAAACTACGAAATAAATTTATTATTCTTCTTCTACTACTCATTCTCTCAATCACACAATTTAAGTAAAGACCTTGTTTTAATGGGCAGGTTAGAGTAATCGTTTCGCAGATCTGTAACCTTACCCACTAACCTAATCTTAGTTCGCAGGCTAGAATTACTTAATGTAGTTTGTTAAGTTATCTCTAAAATTAATTGGGGACTCAATTTTGTGTATTATTTGTCTAATTTGATTCATGGATTTATGTATTAATTGAAGTGATGAATAATTATGAAAAAAATGAAATCTACTTGTGAATTGCAGTATTGTCGAAAGAAATTTATAATGCTCAGCATAACCGCTTGGTTGTGTTGGGTTTCGTGACTTACCTCTATGCAGTTGACCAAATTTAATCATGGGTCTAACTACAACTTCTAAGGATAGTTATAGTGATCAGCTCATGATGGAGATCTAGCCATCCCTCCATCATCTTGCATTCCTAATGATGGAAACCAAGCTATATTGGTGCAATCATGTTATTTGGTAGCTTAAGAAGTCAAGCAAGTAACAAACAGTTTGGAGTATCATTTGTCTACTTTGCTACCTAATCTGTTTACGAGTATAACCCTATGTGACTTTGAAGGGCTATGAACAAGCTTTCTAAAAACCTATCACATGTCCAATTTAGAGTTCGTTTAGTATGTGATTCAGTTCAAACAATTGGAGTGTACCCGACAAAAGCAAAATCTGCCTAGCTTTGAGTAAGTTAAGGGATATTTCGGTCTTTTTCTTTTTCTTTTTTTTGAAATTCCCTTGTTACTGTGAGTCACATGGATGATGCGGCTGCCACTTGGTGAGTAAGGAGGATGAATTCACGCAAAATGAAGGTGAAACATGCAAGTGATGTGTGTTGGTCCAATCAGAAGCCTCCATTTTGCAAGTTTAGCTTGGTGGTGAATTGTCACTTCATCTTATACAACTTGGCATGCTTGATATCTTAAGCAGTTGATTTTGATGTAATTGGGCTTAATTAAGCTTGTTTAGAGGTTGCTTCATGCGTAGGAAATCTTAAGTCCATACTTGATCTAGTTGTTAGCTCACTTGCTAGCCTATTTATATAGATACTCCAGTCTTGTATCATTTTCAGCAAGGTGTGAGTTTGAATAGTGGTGTGCGCTCTCGAAACCCCTTTGTTTGTGAGTATCTAATAATTCTCAAATTTTTCTACTTCTGTATTTTGATTTAGCTAATCAAGTGGTGATAAGTAGAGCTTGTTAAACGATCAAGTGGTGATTTTGTAGCTTGATCTTGCTTCCTTGGTGGTGTTTATGTATCCTAGGAAGATTAGCAAGTCCAGCCCTTGAAATTTACGCTTGTAATTTTGTATCGAATGTGAATTACTTGTTTTATCTATCCATCAATTGTTTTTCTTTCCTTAATCTGAGTTCATGCTCGTTTTTGGTTTAAAAACAACAAAACCATCCGAGTTCTTGCTATGGTGTTTGTCTAGCTTGGTGCACTGATTCATTTCAAGCTACATACATACACCTCATTTTTGGTATTAGAGTTATCTTATCATCTTAGTGACAAGCTTCTTTAGCCTAAGTATATCCCGAAAGAATCCAAACACAATCAATCTACAAAAACCTTCTTAGAGTTTAAGCCTTTGTATTTTCTTTTGATCTTTAAGAATAGAAATGACTTCTATCGATTTTAAGTTGGATGGATTTTTAATCTCTAAATATCATGGTCAACATAATCTGTTCATAAGATGGTTTTATGAGGTCGAACTTGCTCTTTCAAATATGAGCTTAGATGTAAGAGAAGGTCAAAGTTGTTCTTTCAAAACTAAGGGGTGATGACCTTCTTTGGTGGAAGAATTATAAGGTTATGAGGGAAATGGAAAAGAAAGGAAAAGGTGAGAACCTAGAGTACACTAAGGAGTTAGTTGATAGACGCCTTTTTCCCCCTCAGTTCGAAGCCAAAACATCCCAATTCTTTTCCTAGAAGGCTTAGTTGCAAACTTTCTAGTTTGGAATCTTCTATCAAAGAGAAGCTATCTTTCCCTCTAGAACATGTCGCGTCCTCTCTCAAAGAACAATAAACACACGCAGCTCCACAATTAGCCTATCCTTGACCTTGAAAGTGAGTATATCAAATCAGAATGGAGCCATAATGAATTTGAAAATGTTGGAGAACATATCAGTCAATTAGTGTTTATTAAAGAGGAAGTGAGTGGATAGATTATCCAACCGATTTTTCCTTACTGCCAACTTTTGATGATGATGGTACTAAGATGATTCAGCCTTAGAAGTGGTAGAGGAGCTGAATTCATATGGGAAGGAGGTTGCTAGTGAAACAAATTCAACAACAAACATTATGTTTAGAGATGATTATTGTTCCATAGAATTTGATGATAAGTGTAATGATGGTTATTCTTGGCCAACACATGTTTTCTACACCATGAGATGGATAAGATCTGAAGAAGATCCAACTAAAGATTATTACCTTGATCCCTATCTTCCCCCTTTGTTAGCATTTGAGCATCATGAGTTTAATGCTTTCATAGAACCCTAACAAAACTCAAAAAAATCCATCCCATCCATTACCCTACCCTCAATCGTCGTCCCTTTGAGTTTCCAATACAAAAGCCAACCCATTTACACTCTCAAAATAACCATCCAAGTTGTGAGCAAATGAAAGTGTTTGATCTTAGAGGATTTTCTAAGAAGAAGCCCTTAAGTTTGGGGACAAACTTTTTCTCGGAAGGGGATTATGATGGAGATCTAGTCATCCCTCCATCATCTTGCGTTCCTAATCATTTGAAACTAACTTACATTGGTGCTACCATGTTATTTGGCAGCTGAAGGAGTCAAGCAAGTAATAAACAGTTTGGAGTATCATTCATACAATTCAGTACCGAATTTGCTTGCGTGTATATCTCTTAATTAAAAGGTCTCTTCGGGTATTTAGCCCTATGGGGCTTTGAAGGGGTGTGAATAAGCTTTCAAAAAGCCATCACACATCCAATTTGGAGTTCGTTTCGTGAGGTATTCAGATCAAATAGTTGGAGTGTACTCAGTAGAAGCTAAATCTCTACTTGGAATTTTGAGTTTATTAAGGGGTATTTTGGTTTTTTCACTTGATTTTTGAATACCCCTTGTTACTTTGAGTCATATGGGTGATGCAGTTGTTTCTTGATGAGAAAAGAGGATGAAAACATACAAGAAAAAGGTGAAACATGCAAGAGATGTGTGGTGTTCCTATATCTTGATCTTGCTTCCTTGGTGGTGTTTCTGTATCCTAGGAAGATTAGTGAATCCAACCCTTGAAATTTACATTTGTAATTTTGCATCAAATGTAGATTATATCCATCATTTGTTTTTTCTTTCCTTAATCTAAGTTCTTACGCGTTTTTGGATTGAAAAACCACAAAACCATTAGAGTTCTTCAAAAAATTGTTGGGAGGTGCCACACATTTCTAACAACAGACTAGAAGGGGACCATATTTTTTTAATGCACTCGAAGGGGACCACATCTTCAAAGAATTGGCTGCTGAGTGATTTTCCGACCATTTTGATCGAATTCCGGCGATGTATATATGAAAAGACAGAAATACCTCTATGTTTTATCAAACAATTGTTGGGAGGTGTCATACATTTCTAAAAACTGACTGGATGTGGACGACTTTTTTCACACATCTTCTCTGCACTCTCTCATCCCCCAAATATCAATACAAATCAACTCATCAAAACCATAAACAAACCCATTTTTTCTCCTTCTTCTTCATTCGTCCACCACCCGACCACCAGCACAACCACCAGTCCAACCGCCAATAACACCACCATCACTCAATTCGGCACTCAACCACCACCGAGAACCACCACGACAATTTTAAATCAAACCACAATCTAAGTTTGACACAACCAAGCACAAATCCCTCTCTTCATTCCATTAGCATGTCAATTTCACAATCTGTTTTTTTTGTTTTTGGGTCTTAACTCAACATATCAAAACCTAATATCAAGCAAGGAGAGAGAAAGAGGAAGAGCGTCCGATGCAGCGTTTGGTTGTCGTGGGTTTGGGCATCGATCAACATAGGTCGCTGGCAGCGGCCTCGACGACAGCCACGGGTCTGGCCCCGCGAAATAGAGGAGAAACGGGGATGGTTCAGGATTAAGTTCGGGTGGTTATCGGTAATTTTGGGTGGCTGGAGTGGCTTTTTCTGGTGATATTTGGGATGCAAAAATGGAGTCTGATTGGTGGTTATGGTGTGAGTGTTGAATTCAGTTTGAAACAGAGAATGAGAAGAGGGGTTAGTGCTTGGTTGTGTCAAACTTAGATTGAGATTTGATTTAAAATGGCCATTGTTGTTCTCGGTGGTGGCTGAGCGTTGAAGTGGTGGTGGTGGTGGTGGTGTTGGTGGTTAGACTGGTGGTGGTGATGGTGGCCGGGTGGTGGATGATGAAGAAGAACAAGATGAGTTTGTTTATGGTTATGATGGGTTGAGTTGTATTAATATTAGGAGGAGGAGAGAGAAAGTGCAGATAAGAGATTAGAAAAAATTTGTCCCCATCCAGCCAATTTTTAGAAATGTAGGGCACCTCCTAGCAATTGTTTGATAAAACATAGATGTATTTATGTCTTTTCATATATAAGTCGCCGAAATTCAGTCAAAATGGTTGGAAAATCACCCAACAGCAGGTTCTTTGAAGATGTGGTCCCCTTCGAGTGCATTAAAAAAATATGGTCCCCTTCTAGTCAGTTGTTAAAAATGTGTGGCACCTCTCAGCAATTTTTTGCAGAGTTCTTGTTATGGATGTTTATCTAGATTGGTGCGCTCTAATTCATTTCAAGCTACACATATTAGCTCAATAATTAATTTGGTTATGTCAGTTTGTATTTTGGTTCGATTCATTAATTTTTCTTTTTCTTTCCATTATTTATCTCTCTGAAACATTTAGTCACTTTCTAGAATTAAGGTCTATAAATTATAATCTTAAGGACCGCCAAAAGGTATCGTTTGTCCTAAAAAATATCTCCTGTCCCTAACCAGTAATTTAAGATTAAACAACCTATCCTAGGTACCTTTTTGGCTTTTCTCGCTACAAGAGCAAGTCGCCCTCCCCCTCCGTCTCTCATATTTCAACACATTTCATTAAGTATCCTTCCAAGTCAACTGATCCGAAGAGTATCGAAGGAGGCAACACTTGAGGTGTAAGATAGAGATCAAAGTTAGAAAGTATCAACGTGCAATCCTCAAGCAACTGGAGAGACCGCCAAATGGTCGGATCAAGTCACGCCGAGGCAAGGGTTTTAGGGATAAAATTCGACAGCTAAATATAAACTCAAAACCTGGTCCAATTACAGTTTGACCGAGCTGGCCGGTCTGCCAATTATTGGCGGTTCAGTTAAACCAGTAGCACGGGTAGATAGGGATGCCAATGGGGCGGATCGGGGACGGGGGAGTATATCCCCGTCCCCATCCCCATCCCCGCTTCGGGGAATGATTCTTTCCCAATACCCATCCCCGCGGATTCGCCATCCCCAACGGGGTCCATCAGGGATTCTTTAAAGCTGTCCAAAATCTAACCAAATTTTAATCGGACCCGATTTTTAATCGGACCCAGTTTTTAACTTGTTCAAAATACAACGTATTTAACTTGCTCAAGCAATAATACATCAAAATCAAACAATAATATGTAAACAACTGTTATTCGAAGAAAAAATACAATAATACATCCTTCTCAAGTGTGGATTAGAGTAGCATACATCCTCCTCAAGTTTAATGACAAGCATAAAGTAAACTAAAAAACAATTAAAATTCGAAAATTGCTACTTTATCATTTCTATTAATATATATATTGAATTAGAATAAAGGTTATTTGGTAATTTTAAAATTTTCGGGGACGGGGATTTGTAGATGGGGACGGAGAATTTTCCCCGGCGGAGAAAATGGGGACGGGGATGGGGAAAATTTTTGCCCCCATCCTCGCCTCTTCCCCGAGCGGATTTTGAAAAATCGTCCCCGTCTCCGTTCCCGTCCCCATTCCCAATGGGGGTGGGGCCCCAGCGGGTTCGGGGATTCCCCGCCCCATTGCCATCCCTACGGTTAGATGTATAGACTAAATCAGCCTGGCCTGCAATTCCTGGTCCAACCAATTTGACCAGTTGAT
The DNA here is from genome assembly GCA_029582165.1 of Portulaca oleracea. Taxonomy (NCBI): domain Eukaryota; kingdom Viridiplantae; phylum Streptophyta; class Magnoliopsida; order Caryophyllales; family Portulacaceae; genus Portulaca; species Portulaca oleracea. Next base: position 39,355,015 of record CM055869.1, read on the forward strand.
CCGGGACAGTTCTAACAACATAGTGAGAACCCATCGACTAGACCATGTACTAGGTTGTTAAGATATCTACTCGGTAGAGGCCTAACTAGAATCATGGTATTTCTGCTTAACTAGTATTATGGTATTTCTGCAGCAAAAACAACAATTGCACAGATCATACACAATAGACATATTAACATAGAACCAATTAGGTTTTCACCCCTCGAAAGGTTTGAGAAAATAGGATTTTACCGTCAAGGTTTTGGAAATTAAGTTTACCTTGCCTCAGCTTTAAACTAAAGGTGTATTTGGTTGAAAATGATTTTCCCATTTTCCGATGTTTGGTAACCGAAAAATGGAGAAAACAATTTTTATAGAAAATGATTTTCCCTCACCCCTTTGTAAATTATTTTCTTGACTCCAACCTAATGAAAATCATTTTTTCCCTCTCGCCCCTACTCATTCTCTCTCTCTCTCTCTCTTATTTCGTTCTCTCTCCTTTCTTTCTCTCTCACGCACCTATTTGAATATTAAGTTAGCCCAACCAAAGGAAATTCTAATCCAGCTACAAATGAAAGAGTAAAGCGCATTATCTTCATTCCACTTCCAATTAAATGTGTTACGCACAGTGACCTTTGCCAATCCTGTTCCTGTTAGGAATCAATTTGATAAAAAATATACAGCCACGAGTTCTCTTTTCGATTTGAATATTTCTCTGTCTCTCTCTCTCTCTCTCTCCTTCCCTCTCATACACCCATTTTAATATTCGCTCTCTCTCTCTCTCTCTCTCGTTTTTCTCTCTTCCAATACTCTCTTTCCTACACCCGTTTTAAAATATTTCTTTTTCTCTCACACACGCATTTTAAACTCTGTCTCCTTATTGTCAAACAGGTGAAAATCATTTTCAAGAAAAACCATTTGCCTGTGTATCAAACACGGGAAAATATCAAATAAAAAATTCATTTTCTAAGAAAATCATTTTACAAGGAAAACCATTTTCCTAGAAAACAATTTTTCTTTGCACCAAACATACCCTAAGTGATAAATACCCCACCTTATTTTCAGATGAAGTTGACGTTCAAATTAAGGTGAACTGACAAAAATGTCTTCAATTAATGTGAACTAACAAAAATGCCCTCCGTTCAAAAATCCTTTTGCACACATAACAAATTAGAACCACCCCATCCTCATCATCTTTCAATATGTGAGTTTCTAGTGTTTCAAGCCAAACCTAAACGACGACGACAACCAGTGACAGTGTTATTTTTTTTGGGAGGATAAATGTCCTTTAATAGTTTTTGTTAGGGTCATCCTGGACTTCTTCACCCTTCTGCAGGGGCAATTTTGTCTTCCACCATTAAAGGATGAAATAATTAGAGGTTTAAAGTTGAAGGTAAAATTACTCGGAGGTACCCCAATATTTGAGGAAACTATTTTTCGGTACCTCAACTTTTCAAAACTAATTTTGAGGTACCCTTACTTTTTGGGTTAGTAATTATTTGGTGCTTTTCCGGTCATTAATTTTATTAAGTGACCAAAATACCCTTATTCTTCTTCTTCAAGTGTATTTCTTCAAGAAGGGAAGAACAAGGACATTTTGGTCATTTAATAAAATTAATGGCCAGGAAAACACCAAATAATTACTAACCCAAAAAGTAAGGGTACCTCAAAATTAGTTTTGAAAAGTTGGGGTACCAGAAAAACATTTCACCAAAAGTTAGGATACATTAGAGTAATTTTGAAAGTTGAAGTAAAGTAAACCTAACTTCTAAAACTTGAGTGAGGGGTCAATTCCTACTTTCTTAAAACTTCATGCGATATTCTATTCTATTAAGGAAAAATTTATATTGGTTGTCAACTACCACAATGAAAACAATGTATCCATACATTTGTCAACTTTTATCATTGTCATTCATTTTTTTATTTAGTGCAACATTATAAAATATATTTTCTCAATTAAACACAATTACGAATTTTTTTAAATTTAAATACCTTAACTTTAAGTTTTTCCTAGTAAACAAGAATATTTTGAAATGTATTTATTTTAAATTTTAAAAAAAAAACTAAAATTTTTAAAAAATATTTTTACAATTTATATTAAACAAAAAAGTCAACAAATAAAACTTAACACATGTATAAGTAAAATTTATTTTACTTACGGTGATTGTCATGGTTGACAACCATTATAACTGTATCCATTCTATTATGTCTCAAAATCCAACTTCAAGTCATCCAGGTCCAAACAAATTGGGCAAAACCAAAAAAATTGATGTCCCAAACCTACCTTTTGTGGGACCTTTATTCTGGATTTCTACAATTTTTAACTTTTAGGTACCTCCTATTTTGTAGAAACTAATTTTTTGAGGACAATATTTCAGAAATGATTGTCAAGTACCTTCTGTTTTTTGGAAACTATTTTTGGGGGACAAACTTTCTTTAGAAACTATTTTTAGGTGACTTTTTCTTTCCAAATTTATAAAGAAGGACCTTAGATAGGGACCTCTTTGCAATAATATGATTTTTTAAGGTTTTTATGCAAACAAGCTCAAATAAACACTATTAACTATTTTATAATGACTTTAATGGTACTAATTATCATAATCTACTATTTATACCTTAGATATTATACTTTCTATGGTTATAGGCCCACCATGCTTAGCAAAATTAATTAAACTTAATTAGTGAGTTTTGACCGTTACCTGAACTTAGTTGCGTTGGATCTCTGGCGTTCTTGACTTCATTCTAGAGATGGCTAATCTCAACCCCGCCAACCTTAGATCAAGCACAGCTCAGATCTGTTTCGTTTCCTACCTCAGACCGTAGTCACTAATTCGGTTTATTTAGTTTTTGAAGGATAGTGGAACTTTAATCAAGAAATTACAATATTTAAAGCATAAGGTTCGATTAGATAATTTTCCCTACTGGGAAACTTCTTTTATTGAAAGCTTGAAATGGAAATATTACAATGGAAATACTTAAAGAGAACTAGACTTCTAAGATCATTAGAGAAGCTTGCTAATGGAGAAATGGTGACTCCCAATTTCTCTCTTTGCTCAAGACTTGCTCAAATGACCGTGCCTTCAACACATACTTACTTCCCCTTTTATAGAGGAGTTTCACACAACTTGGATGCCCTAGTGGCTTCAGTGAATCAGTACTATTATTAAAGATACAGATGTCTACAGTACAAACACGTGACTCTTACACACTCAATAGTACAAATTTTAAATAACAACCACTCTTTTTTATTAGTGGTACCACAGTAGCTTGCAGGTTATAGTGCTTGTGGGGCTGCCAAAGATGCTTTATGCCCTCAAGTTGTCCAGATTGAAACATTCTCCCTTATCCTGCTCCAATGGATTGTATGTATTAAAGAGTTCTTGAAGATAAGTTTTTCCTTCTGCGGATAAGAACTCTCCAGCTCCGATTTTTAACAGATATTCATATACATCTTCAGATTGAGCTCCGTTAAGATCAATAAGTTGGTCAAACTTCTTTGGATAAGTGAAGGTAGTGTTACCAGAATGGATAACCCTATATCCTCTATCAATATCCAACCACAGATGATGCATTAACTTGTAAAATCCAGTTGCTCTTGCTTTTGATGGATGAATTATTTTTTCTCTTCTTTCTGGAAACCACTCTTCTTTTGTAAGATATCCTCCTGATGTATCTTCTACTCTAATCAGATAATGGGCAGGACTGATCTTATCTCCATTATACTCAATATTAACACATTCGTAGAAAGTAACCGGCCATCCCACCATTTTTCTTACTTCTGGTGAATGAATTTTGTACACCCTTCGAAATACGAATTTCTGGAATTTTGTAAACCTTGAAAATAATGTTCCTTCTAGTGTAGGGACAATGTGACCTTCACTAGTCCATAATTCTCTTACCATCCCATACTCCCAAGCCTTCATGATTGGATCATTTGGAGGGGTAGTATTAGGGCAGAAGTGTACTTTCCTACTCCAGAAAAACCCAAGAAACTAATTATTTTTCCCTAAGCTCTCCATACTTCACAGTTATAATATCTCAAGGGATCCATGACCGATGCATAACACTCATGAAACCAATTTTTCTGAGCTTTTCTTGTAATACCACTCTGAATATCATAACAACTTTCGAGATAGTTAATCCGAAGTTCATCGAGACTAAACTTCTCGGCTATCAGATATTCAACATAACTAAAAATAAACCTGCATCTTTTCTTTTTATTTTTTCTAAGATTACTTAGAACGAATCTACCAGGAGGTGATACCCTTCCTAGTAATTCGTAACCTGCTCGCTTTATCAAGCATCGGCGCGAGACATTCACCATGTTGAATTCCATTGGCTAATTCTCGCGTCAGGCTGTCTGCTAATGAATTCTTCGAACCCTGTATGTGTTCAATAGAGAAAGAGAACTGGTTAAGCCATAATTGCCAACGCAGGAGCCTCCCTTGCGCTTGCATATTTGATAAATTCTTTTTAACAAAGCCAAGTATGCCTTTGCAATCAGTTCGGATTAGAAATTCTTTGGGGCTAAAAAGATTAAAAACTTTTCAATTCCTCTTATGATAGCAAGAATTTCTTTTTCCATGGTAGTGTAATTGCATTCAGCCTTATTAAAACTTCCACTGCAATATTTGCAGAGACGTTCTCCTTCTTTGATTTTGAGTACTGCACTCCAGTGCTCATTGTTAGCATCTGTCTCAAGAATCAAACCATCTTCTTCGTTAAGCAAATTAAGGACAAGAAGATTTTGACATAAATTTTTAAGATTCCTTACAAGCAATGAATCATCCAAAGTCCAATTCCACTCAACATCTTTTTTAAGTTTTCTTTGCAAAGCCTTTCTCAACTTTGCTAGATCCTTGATAAAATCTGATGCATAAGTGAGACACCCTAAAAATCTTTCTAGTTGTTTTCTATTCTCAATTTTTTCAGGAAATTTTTCTATTTTTTCTAGGATGTGCTTTGCAGAATGATTTGTCCAGCTTTAATTTGTAATCCAAGAAATTCTATTTCTTGCTCAGCATAGACACACTTGTTTTTTCCAAGGACAATTCCATGATTGATGCACTTTTGAGTTACCGCCAAGAGATCATCCTTGTGTTGTTCAATAGTTTTAGAGAAAATAAGAATATCATCAATATACACCAAACAACAATGACTGAGATCTTTGAAGATCTTATCCATTCTCCTCTGGAATATTTGAGGTGCATTCTTAAGACCAAATGGCATGACTAACCATTCATAATGCCCTTGAGGAGCACTAAAGGCTATTAAAGGAATGCTTTCTTCGTCCATTTTTATCTGCCAATAACCACTTTTGCAATCCATTTTAGAGAACCATAAGGCTCCTTGGATTCTATTGAAGAGAACTGTTTTGTTTGGAATATAATAACCATCAAAGACTGTGCTATCATTTAAATTTTTGTAGTTAATGACCATTCTAGCTTTTCCTCTTTTCTCTTCAGCATGATTTCTAACCATGAACGCAGGACTTGTATGTCTACTCTTGCTATCCCTGATGAGCTTTTTATCTAAAAGCTCTTTTATCTGTTCCTTAAACTCTTGGATATCTTGGTGTGTATACACCATCTGTTTAACCCTGATAATGGTTTTGGGATCTGATAAACTGATAATAGCGTATGTTTTATCTTTATCCCAAAATTTTAAAGGATTGTCATAATAGAGTTCTTTGCATAACTCTTCCTGTTGTTTTTCAATTTGTTCTTTAACAGATAACTCTAAGAGTGAAATAGTCAATGCCACTTCTTTTTTAGTAGGCACTACCTTCTCACCACGTTGGTTGCGCGAAAAGTCTATTGTTTAGGTGGGTGTATGCCTGTTGTAGTTTTTTAATAGGTACTGAGTGACCATCTATTGTGAAGATAATTTGTTGAATGGTTTGAGTACAAGGAGAATATAATCTTTGGAAGTTATTTCCAATGATCATATCATGTGATGGTTGGTTTGTTGCCCAAAGTATTGGAATGACACACTTGACTCCTCCCATTTCTATAGTTAAACCTTCAATAGCTTCACTATGGGTCATAACACTATTATCCGCAATTCTTACTTGCGAAGGATTTTTTGCTGTTTTCCATAAATATTCAGGAAATAGTGTCTTCTTGCCAAAGCATACCGAACATCCACTATCTATGTATGCACATAGCTCATATTTGTCAATTCCTTCGATGCATATTTTTATAGGAATATAGATGCTATTGGGGTCAGTTTTGGTTACCTCATAATGGTTTTCTATCTGCATGTTCAGTTCTGGCGCTTCTTTAGCTAGTTCATCCTCATATATGGGTTCACTTATAGTCCTAGTTTTGTAGCCAATGATCTTTCTATCTAGACTGGTTGTTCTATCTAGACAAGATCTTGCAAAATTGAAACTCATTCTACTCATTTCTGAAGTCATACTTACAGCATCATCATCTTTTGATACTAATTTATCTCTAACCGATGAGCTTTCTCCCCAATCAGATCTAGTACTCATATTCCTTAACAATTGAGGTTTGATGGTGATTTTACCATCTTCATTAATCTTAATAACATTTTTCTTGCCAATTTTGGTTGGATTAGAGAAACTATCAATCCAAGAACGTTCTATCCTGATATCTTGAGGGTTTGATTTTATCCTCTGAATTTTCTGTTTAGGTTCAGGACTTTCAAACTTTTCAGTTTCTATCATAGTAACTTTTGTCTTTGGATCTATGGTATTATCTAACTTGTAGATAATTTTCCAGAATATCCTAAGTGGATAACCACCTTGTTTCACATCCATACCCACGGTTTTTATCTTTAGAGACAAAAAATTTTTGGCAAAGTCGTCTTTAAGGCTAACATAATATCCTGGTCTGTAGTTGAATCCAACTTATCCATTACGTAAATTAGTCTTTATGGCAGTGACAATCTGATTGTGAAATTTATTGTACCTAATATCACACAACAATGCATAAAGATCTATATCCTTGCCGTAATGTTGTAATGGAGTTATTTGGATTTGCACACTTCCTACATGGATATATCTATATTTTCTATCCTTGTTGTGCCTCAGAATATTATCCCAATTGATTAGGTTTACTTCTCCAACATCGTACTCGCAATCTTTAATCTCTAAGTCTCCCTCCATCATCTCTCAAACATATTTTGATTTTAACTGAAAGATGGATTTTTTGTATATCATATCCTTTTGGATAATTGGAATTACCCAATCACCTTTAACTTCTTCGCAATGATTTTCATCATCTATTATGAATTCCTCTCCTTGTAAGTCTCCTAGACTTACTGAATTACCTTCCATCATATAACTAGTATCTTCATAATCGGAATCAGATTCATCATCTATGACGATTTCAACAATACCTTTGTTATTGCTAAAGGCAAGTTCAAAGGCTTCTTCCTCAGTTATTTCGTCATATTCAAGACTTCCTAAAGTTTCTATCAACTTATGATTTTTCTTATTTTTGCACTCGTTAGCATAGTGACCAGCTTCACCACAAGCCCAACATTTACAATTACTTTTGCCTGTGGGGCAATAAGTACTTTTTCTAAAAAATCTTCTTTTCTTTGGGGCTCGTTTGTTGGTATATTGCTTTCTCCTGAGTTTTTCGCCTCTTTGTTTATTAAAAGTCTTTTTCTTATAGCCTCTTTTTTTGTTCAGAGGCTCCCCATTTATGCAGAGTATCCCACCAGAATAGGAATTGTTTCTTCATGGTTTGATGTTGTTTGATATTTAGGCATTAATCAGTGACCCATCTTCTTATAAAGGCACATCTCATACCCAGAGTATCGGTATGTTCAGGATTCTTTTTCAACCATTTTTCAAATTTCTCTTGGATAATGGAATTTATAGGATAAGGTAGTTTATCATAAAACATAGCCAAATTCGTATGGTTATGGCCAATTTTATAATAAAAGTAACTAAACTCATTAATATAATGCTCTAGATATCTCATATCTAGAATTTCTATACTAACAAGTTTTCGTTGATATTCTCTTATCTTTTCTTCCATTTCTAAATTAACGCCAATAAACTCCCTAGAAATTTCTTTGCATAGGGCTTTAAACATTTCAGTAGGATTTTCTACTGCCCTCAATATAGCTTTAGCCTCTTCAGAACTATAATCATACCAATCTGCCACTGTTCCTGAAAAACTGTGTTCTAAATAATTTAGAAAGTTTTCAGATGTCCAGTTGGCATTTAGATTGAGAACACTACTCATACCCCTCTTCCAATGTTCAAATATTTCTTCCCTATTACGGACTCCGTCTAGATTTAACATGTACCCAGTTTGACTTATGGGAGTTAGACTTACTTCTTCATGAAGAGGTTGATGTAAGGTTCTAAAGGAAAATGGCTTAGTTCGTCCAGCTGTATTATTTCTTGGTTGGAAATATCTATTATTACTACGGCTAGATTCACAAAAGTTTTGAGGTAATGGTATTACATGGACTTGGTTTGTATCAAGTTCTTCCCCAACTTCATTTTCCTCGGATATTTTGCACAATCTTTCTCTAACCTCATCTAGAGGTATAGCCTCTATATCTTCTAATTTGATTAAGTTCATTTGTTGGTATATTTCTTCTTTAATTAGCGCATAATCGACATCTTTAATATCATTATTATCCTCCTCGCCTGACAATATCTGTTTTTCGGCAATCATAGTCATAATATTATTTAGAGCGGATCCTTCTTGTTCTATTTCGAATAACCCATAGAGTTCCTTCAAACTAAGTGTTTGAAATTCCTTCGTCATCTCTTTCTTGATTATTAGGAGATTCTTCTTCTTCTTCTTCTTCTTCTTCTTCTTCTTCTTCTTCTTCTTCTTCTATTTTAGCAGCCTCAACAAGTTCAGGTGTTGTTTTCTTAAGAGAATGCAAAGGAAAAGGAACTTTGTTTTGTTGATTTTGGAAAGGATATTTATTTTTATAAGTAGTACTGGGATTACTTACACTTTTATACTCAGCCGCTCGATGTCTTGAATTGTTTAACAAACTTATATGGGAAGTATGAGCAAACTTACTTAAAGCTCTTACTTCACTTCTAAGTGCTTCTAAATCTTTTTTTAAGGTCTAAAATTAAATCAAAGATAGAATTTAGTTGAACTCCTACCCCACTTGTCTAATTTGGATTATGGATGATATGGGCAAAATCAGGATAAGAACAATTAGGTGAGGTCGTTAATTACTAAATAATATATTTTTAAATTCACTAATTATAATTAGTGAAGTTTGGCACGTGGCTCTGATACCAAATGGAAAAGGATCAAAATAATAATAATAATAATAATGATGATGGTGGAAAATATAAACTATAGTAAACGGAAATATTAAACGTGCTAAAATAGGGTTTTTAACCACTAAGGACCAAAAACAAAACTGAAAATCCAGCAAGGATTAAATTGCAAATATGAAAAGTTCAATTGTCACCCAGAAATTAAATACTACAAAACACAGGGTACCTAGAAATAGATTTCAATAATAATAAATATCGCAAAACAGAGGGTACCTTTTAGTAATTTTTCCGGATTTCTAGGTAACACAATTTAGACGTGCCTAATTTTTTCAGGGACTGATAATAGAAATAAGAATGACACGGAGTCCATAACCCAAAAAGAGGCGACTGTACAAATTCAAAAGAAAAATCTATAACTGCACCGAATACTGTTGGGACAATAAAATGAGAGACACAAACACCTCTTAGAAAACAAAAACAAGACTATAGTGAAACAAAACTAATCCAGCAGAAGCAATATTGAATCTAGAAAACATTAGGCAAGGATTAAATTTTACCACAAAAATGTCATAGCATGCATACCTTCAAGACTACAATGCCAGTTGCAACTTCAACACTATAAGGACAAAGATCTAAGTAGACAACCTTAGGAATTCTAAGAAAGATGACAAATGAATGATTCAAGAGGCAATGTTTGAAGACTTGTTGAGGATCACTCCTTCATATTTGACCTGGAACCACTTCATGGCATCCTCCTTGGTAACCCTGTGCTGGATTCCAACACGGGACTTGCATCTTCTGCGGCGACCAACACGGTAGCCAGGGCGTTCAAGCACAACAAAGAAATCCATACCATATATACCAGTAGAAGGATCATACCTATTGAAAAGGAGAATCAATGATTAAACACTTGACACCATGAATACAAGATCCATGGATGAAAATGCAAGATTATAAATGTGCTAACCAGCAAGAATGTTGACACTATGTGAATGCCTAGATAAAATTAGCGGGTAAAGTTTCATTGTTGGTGTCCTTCACACAAGTAACAAATTAGATCCGCTTGTAATATTTCATTCTTTAACTGGTAAAAGAAAAGATGAAAAAAAACATTTACTTTATTATTCTCTCATCAATTCTCGCACTCCACCCTCTTGTTCCTCTTGCTCCCAGGAACACTGAACATATTCCCCACCCTTTTCCCTCTTTTCTTTCCTCTCTCTCTTGCAACATAAGCATTCCCCACCCAAAGGAACACCAACAAAGATAGCCTTGCAGAAACTCTGATCACTTTTTAAATCTCACCAGAAAGCAGAAGTCATACACAATCATCAGAAGCAGATACACAAACCAGACACGCATGTATTTCACAGATTCTGCATAGGAAAATATCAAAGTATTGACATAATACATTCCATTTGGAGTGCACACATGGAACTAGCCTCGTATCCTAAGTTTGCAAATAATTTTTTTAAAAAATGAAGATTCTTTAGCTTCAACATAAACAAGGATGAAGGGAGGCACTGCTCTACAATGTGGTACAGGTAATTACTCAATTTAAACCTAGCGAACAGGTGAATCGGTTCAGGTGAAGACCAGTTCTGGTTGCCTTCAGTTCAAGTCGGGTACTCGGGTTCAGGCTAACTTCAAGTGAGTGTTATTCAGGTCGGTTTGGATGACAACATGAGGATCTTTCAGATTGGGTTCTGGTTCGATTAGGGGTTATTCAGTTGTGGATCTTAATCGGGTTGCAGTTCGGGTGGGTAATCTTCGGGCTTGGGTAAAGATTGGATCATCCATCCGAGTGTCAATACGGTTTTTCCAGTTCTCATGTCAGTTTTACCAGGTACTCATGTAACATATAATCTCCCCACCGCACCCCACCTAACCAAGAATCATACAACTAATAATTTAAAAAAAAAGAAAACAAACATTGAACATAAACTTTGGGCTTGGGTAAAGATTGGATCATCCATCCGAGTGTCAACACGGTTTTTCCATTTCTCATGTCAGTTTTACCAGGTACTCATGTAACATATAATCTCCCCACCGCACCCCACCTAACCAAGAATCATACAACTAATAATTTAAAAAAAAAGAAAACAAACATTGAACATAAACTTGCAGCTAGCACTTGCCGATAAAACCAGTACATACATCAGACCAGTCAATAAAACAGCTTACTTGATTCCGAGGTCAATGTGCTCTTGAATTCCAAATCCAAAGCAGCCAGTATCACTGAAGTTTCTCCTCAACAACTCATACTCCTTGACCTTCAATCCACTTTCAAGAAGCTGCATTGCCTTCTCACCTCTGACAGTAACATAGCAAGCAATTTTTTCATTACGTCTGATACCGAAAGATCGCACAGTGTACCTAGCTGTATACCGAAAACACAGAAATGTCAACAAAGATTACATCCTGAATAACACACGCAGCTCACTTTGCGAAAAATTCGCATAAAAAATCAACGGCACTACACAAACACTGTTGCAATGAACAAACTGAATGAATAAAGGAGGACAGCCATGCCATAAACCAGGACGGCATGAAAAACATCAAGACATTACCATATAGTGAGTATTAGTAACTGCCCAAGCAAGTTAATGCATATAAACTAAGCTTCAGCTGAAAAACAAATATCAAAGACACTGTTTGCATATTGCTGAACCTCATTGTGATTCATATTCCACACACAGGGCATCACATGAATACTACGGAGTAACAGTGCCAATTGATAGAAATGCAATCTTAATACAATCTACCAATCATGTGGGTATTTTGGTGTTCAAAGGAAGCATGAAATTTTGAATCTTACTGACCCACATTTAACATAAAAGCTGTTGCTTGGGAAAAGCATTGTCCTGTGGTTCTGAATCTTACAATGAAATGAAATATACAGCGGCAATGTCAGATGTTATGGCACATTTTAACCATAACCCCTCACCCCCAATCACCAAACAAATACTGTGGAACACAACCAAGGAGTATAAATTTTGAAAACAAAAGCAGAAAAGAGTGGGAAGACTAAAAAAAGGTATGGTCACCTTTGGAGTAAACAGGGGTTTGTCCACTGAGTTGCTCCAACACCTACACGAATACAATCTTAAGTTGAAATCTCACATCAGGAATTGAAGTACATACACCAAATTGAGTAAGATAGATATGAAGGGCAGGGACCTTAGCAGCCCTGGTGAGACGATCGCCACTCTCTCCAACGGAGATGTTGAGGACGAGCTTCTGGACCTTGATCTCCCTCATTGGGTTCGAAAGCTTCTTCTCCGACGCCTGCATTTCTTACAAAATCACAATTAGATAACCTAATCAAATCCTTAATGCCAGTAAGAAGACTAAGGAAGATGAAAAATGTAGAGATACCATTTCTCCGGTGGTACGAGCAGCAGCAGGGCCGATAGGGGAGGGAAACAGGGTTAATAGCGGGGCGGACAAAAGAGGGATAAAACCCTAAGTTGATAATGTTAACGAGCTAAAGCTAGGGTTTTTTTTTCTAATGTTCATGGACGCATAATGATGGGCTGCCTCCTTTTTCATTTACAAAATTTGAGCCCAAAGACGGGACCTATTCCATTAGGGGTTATTGGCCAAGAAGGACGGCTCATATGCAAGATTGACTCTTTGGTAATGTCAGGACAATAGAGTCCTTATTTTGATTAAATTGTAGGTCTATGTTAGATGACATGGGTGCATAGGTGGCATGTTATGTATTGGTTTTATTTTTGGTTCAAATGTAAAAACCGGTCCGGTTAGATGAAGATGGGTTTGTGATGGGTGCCAAAAGAAGAAGCAAAACATAATTCCTCATTAAGCTTCATTTTAAAAGAATTATAACAGAAGAAGAAGAAGAAGAAGAAGAAGATGAAGATGAAGATGATGATGGAGTTTTTACATAATATAATGCACTGACAGATTGGAGTTGTGAATTATGTAAATGTTAGCAATTTTTCATTCTCATTGTATGCAAAGAGGATTTTGGTATTTCAGTTACTACAGCAGTGTTTGTGCTTATTGTATTTTGCTGTGTTTTAAATCCTTCAATTTAGTTGTATGGATTTTGAGTTTTCTTCTTCTTCTTCTTCTTCTTCTTCTTCTTCAAACAATGAATTAATGCATAATGGTTCGTCATATTTGTTGACCTTGGATAACAATATAGTAAACCTAGGATAACAATACAGTAAACCTTGGACAACAATATTGTAAATCTAGGATTTGCACTTGTCTACGAATGAATAATGGATTATATTTCACAGAACATCTCTTTCTTCTTCTTCTTCTTCTTCTTCTTCTTCTTCTTCTTCTTCGAATGAATGAATGAATGCATAATGGTTTGACATATATGTTGATCTTGGATGACAATATAGTAAACCTAGGATAACAATATAGTAAACCTTGGATAATAATATTGTAAACCTAGGATATTAATATCCATTTAAAGTGTTTTATTCTATGGATTGAAGGTATTGTGTCATACAGGGATTGTCATATTAATGTACAAGGGTTACCATATTAATATTTAAGGCATATTAATATCCTAGGTTTACTATATTGTTATCCAAAGTTTACTATATTGTTATGCTAGGTTTACTATATTGTTGTCTAAGGTCAACATATATGACGAACCATTATACATTCATTCATTGTTTGAAGAAGAAGAAGAAGAAGAAGAAGAAGAAGAAGAAGAAGAAGAAGAAGACATCAAAAACTCAAAATTCATACAACTAAATTGAAGGATTTAAAACACAGCTAAATACAATAAGCACATACACTGCTGTAGTAACTGAAATACCAAAATCTTCTTTGCATATAATGAGAATGAAAAGTTACTAACATTTACATGATTCACAACTCTAATCTGTCAGTGCATTATATTATGTAAAAACTCCATCATCATCATCATCATCATCATCTTCTTCTTCTTCTTCTTGTTCTTGTTCTTGTTCTTCTTCTTCTTCTTTTGTTATAATTCTCTCAGAATGAATGAAGTTTCTAAGAATGAAGCTTAATGAAGAATTATGTTTTGCTTCTTCTTTTGGCACCCAACACAAACTCATCTTCATCTTAGAAAAAAATCAAACCGGTTTTTACATTTGAACAAAAAATAAAGCCAACAAATGACATGCCACCTATGCACCCATGTCATCTAATAGGGCCCTACAATTTAATCAAAATAAGGACTCTATTGTCCTGACAATATCAAAGAGTCAATATTGCATATGGGCCGTCTTTCTTGGTTAATAACCCTTCCATTAGATATTAAGGTCATGGTCAGATAAAAAAAAAAAAAGAAGAAGAAGTTCTGCTTTGTCTATAATTTCGCAATATATCTATGTGCTCCTAGTATAAAAATCATATATATATATATATATATTGGAAAATTGGTGAGACTTTCCATTACTAAAACCAATGTATACAAAAATACTCCAGGCATACCCGGAGGGGCTACAAGGATTACCCAAAACAACCGAAATCAAACCTATTGAGTATAAACTGAAACAAATCAAAGCAAAGCTTAATCACTAAGCCTAAACTTTACATCATTTATAACAAAACTGCAAACACACTCAAAACTTCTTTCCATATTCTGGAATATCCTGAAATTGCGCTCAAACCAAGTATGATATGTTATAGCTGTCACACCCAAGCAAATCTTGTTCCTCATCTTCTTGGAAAGCTCAAGACAAATTTGTAACCAATTGCACCAATCCATATTAAACTCAAAGAGATTAAACAAAACATACGAACCAATCTTCTGAGTATACTCACATCCGAAGAATAAGTGTGATATCGATTCTTCTTCCACCATGCATAAAGGGCATCTATTTGCCAAAGCATAACCAAATTTCTTCAATCTTTCTTGCGTCACTAACCTGTCGTGGATCGACAACCAAGCAATAAAAGAGAATTTCTGCACTTTGAGACCATTCCAAATAAAAGAAAACCATTCAACCTTCTCACCATGATCCTTAAGGAACACATAACCATCATATATAGTATAAGGCTTCTGTTTTCCAATAAGGTCACGAAATAGGGGTGCAAGTTTATCTCGAACTTGGATAAGTCTTCTCCAATACCAGGTGTTATTTTGCTTGATTGTACAATCCCAAATATTCAATTTCTTAAGGTATAAGTGGTGAACCCACTTGACCCACAACAACTCCTTATCAGAAATAAGTTGCCAAACCAATTTGCATAGTGCGGCTGAATTCCAGGCATGAGGATCTCTTAAATTCAGACCACCTTCAGTTTTGGAAAGACAACAAGTTGACCACGCAATGGGAGGAACTTACCTATGCTGTTGGCCCCATAAAAAAAGATCTACACAACTTCACAATGTTTTCAATCACACTTTGAGGAATGATGAATATTTGTGACCAATAAGTATGTATTGCCATAAGGATGCTATTGACTAGCTCAACTATTCCAGCATAGGTAAGCTGCTTTACCGCCCAACCCTTTAATCGACTAGTCATTTTTTCAAGCAAGAAACTACAATCATGTCGATTTAAACGAGTCGGTTTCACAGGAACTCCAGAATATTTGAATGGTAAAACCCCTTCCACAAAACCAGTAACCTCCATAATAGCACATTTAGTTACCTCATCAACACCCACTAAAGTAACACTTGATTTTGCTTTATTGGGACAGAGCCCAGCTGACTCCGCAAATAGGTTTATAGCATCCATAAGGTATTTAAAACTTTTAGGATCGCCATTGCAAAAAAAACAAGAAGATCATCGGCAAAACATAAATGAGCAAGTCTTAGAGACTTACAGTTTTGGTGAAACTGGAAATCTTCATTGTTAGTAGCTTCTTTAATGGCACGTCCTAGGTAATCCATAACAATGAAAAAAGTAGGAGGGGGGGGGGGGGAGATGGGATCACCTTTTCTCAAACCCCGACCACTTTTAAAATACCCATAAGAGTTGCCATTGAGACCAATAGAAAATGTAGTTGAAGATATACACGCCATAATCCAGTTCACGAACTGTTGAGGGAAATTAAGTGCCATTAGAAGATCCTTCAAAAATCCCCAATCCACTGTATCATAAGCTTTTCTTACTGTCTATCTTCAATAAACAGCTAGGAGAAACCCCTTTCCTATTATAAAGATGAACTAAATCTTCCGCAATCAAAATATTATGAATAATGGAACGGTTCTGAATAAAAGTTGATTGAGATGTATCCATGATGTAAGGAAGAACCATTCTTAGCCGATTGCTCAACAATTTAGTAATAACTTTATATAATACATTGCAACACGAAATAGGTCTAAGATCTCCGACCTTTTCAGGATTGGTGACTTCAAGAATTAAAGCCAGGATTGTAGCATTTACCTCCCTGAGAAGCTTGCCAGATATAAAGAAATCCTGAATAGTTGCAGTGACTTCCAAACCGATGATCGGCCAAGCTTTCTTGAAAAAGGTGGCATTATATCCATCTGGACCCAGACTTTTATCCCCATTCATTGCAAAAAATACATCTCTTATCTCCTTGGAAATAAACGGGACAAGCAACATATGTTTATGTTCTTCCATAATCAGCTTACCCATATGTAAAGTGCTCCATTTAACCTTACCACCACACTGATGTTTCTTTAAAAAATTCCAATAATGAAAAGCCAAGAAATTCCCCATCTCATCAGGATCCTCAATAGCCTTACCATTATCATCCTTGATACAAAGAACCTTGTTTTGATACCTTTTGGATTTCAGAACTGAGTAAAAGAAAGCCGACTTTTGGTCTCCTTTCTTTATCCAATCTACCTTCTTTCTTTGTTTCAAGAGCTTAGAAGCAGCATCCAAAGAATTCAAATAGTTCCTTTTAGCCACAGATTCTGCCTCAAAAAGATGCTCAGGAAGCTGATTATGAAGCTCCTTCTGGATATAAGATAAAACAATATACTCCGCTTGTGCTTTTGCAAATATATCTCCATAATGTGACATGTGCAATCCTGTAAGATATTTCTTCAGTGACTTAAGCTTTTGAATCAATGAAAACATTGATGATCCAGATATCTTCACACTCCACACATCAGCCACCACAATTGGATATATATATATATATATATATATATATATATATATATATATATATATATATATATATATATATATATATATATATGGGTATAAAGGGTGAACATCGAAATATATAGATTCTAACAAGGGCATTTTGAGAAATTTATAATTGGTTGTATATTTGTTTTTTTAAAAAAAAATCATCTACTCCCTCCGTTCCATATTAATTGACATTTAAACTAACTTTTTTGTTCCAAAATAATTGTTACTTTACATTTTCCAATACCTAACTTAATTATTTTAACTTTAATAATTATATTAATTTTTTACTTTTCCAATCAATAAAACTATTTATACTCACATTCTTTCACTACTCACACCTTGATAAGCGAAAAACACCTTGAAAAATAGTGATATTTAATTAACTAGGTAGTTTTTTTAGTTGAACATTGATATATGCAAAATTTTGAAATATGACAATTAAATTGGAACGGAGGGAGTATTATCTATATATTATTAATAGAAATCTTTGTGGTCCCCACTAAATGGAGCCACCAGATTAATTTTCAAAGCAACATCCAATCAGCTTCAAGATAACTTTTTATAAATATTTTTTGAATAAACAGTCAGCACAGTTGTTGATAGTCAAGCATCCATACCTGACACCTCCATGTTCCCCAACTTCTCATTCTCTCTCTGAGACTCCATCTTCAGTGCGTAATTGCTCCTTTCTCTCTCATAATTCCCCTCCCTCCCAACATCTCTCTCCTTTCTCCTCTTTCATGATTTTGATTGTATTTTAGAATTTCAATTGTTCCCATAAAAAACCTTCTCTTTGTTATTCGTTTCTCCTCCTGTATCTCTCTCTTTTTCATCTCTTCCCCCACAATATTTGAGATCTTGGAAGGTGGTCGTCAGGAGGCAGCCATGGAAGATGAGGTATTCAAGGTTGGAGGCTTTTCAATTTTTTGATTTTGTAATTCGATTGTCTGATTTAGTGATTTTGATTGTATTTTAGGTTTTCAATTTGTTCGACTATGAGTTTCATTGTTTGCTCCAATTCGAATCTTTGTCCTAATATTAGAATCTTTTCTTACCCAGAACCTCCTGCTGCATTGAAAATGGCACGATCTGCCAGGGATATGTATGACCTCTACATCGTCCCTCATTACCCACACAAACCTCCTCCTTCCCCCAAACAGGTCCCCCCGCTCTCTCTCTCTCTCTCTAACTTTTTCTTTATTCGATGAATGCATGAGTGAATGATGATTCAAGGGCTTCAACAGTGGAGATTAATTTATTAGGATTAAATTCGATAAAACATATTGATGAACATAACAATAGCGTATTTACCGATAGATTAGATCAGGCTCGTTGAATTGCCTAGGAATTTGAGGGGGAGAAAATCAGAAAGAGAAGAGAAGAGGTCTCCTCTTCTGGATATGACAGACACAATGTATTTCATACTCCGACTGCAATTTTGCGCCCCCGGGTCCCCCTCTTTCCTCTGTTCATTCTGCTTTTTCTATGTCTTTTTGGAAATGGCACGATCTGCCAAGGTTGGAGGCATTGTTTGAAATCCTAAAACAACCCCCTCCATTTTCTAGAACAAGACGTTGGATGACTTTTTAAAAAAAAATTTATTTTACGGTACTTGGTCTTTGTTTGGAACAATATACAAGATGTTAGATGGCTATATGATTTGGATTTTTAATTTTCTTTCCAGTAACATATTAGAGTTGTTGAGCAAAATAGGAGTTCAAGGTTAGAAATTTTCATAGTTTTTAATTTTTTTTCCAATTAATCTGATTTTTTTTTTCAATTACTCAATTTTCAAGTTTGTGCTATATTTGATTGGTTCTGATTTGTTCTATATATAGGCATGGCCTCTTCACTTTCTTCTATATGACTTGGCTATACAATAGTTAGGTTGATATTCTCATTGCAAATACTAATTATGTTTCGATGTATTGTGATAAAAGAGTATTTTTACTATAATTTTTAGGAATATTAGCCAAAATTCTAGCATCAATGGAGTATGGTTGAATTTTACTTTGAACTTTAGTAATTTATAATTTGATTTTTTTAGTTTTTTTTTTCAGTCAATCAGTTACATGGGTTGAATTTATTATCTATTGTCTATTGATTGAATTTTTGAAAATATCTAATCAAGCAAGACATTCTTTCAAAATTTTGGTGTCTTTTTTCATTTGAATGTTCTAATTTGGATTTTTGGATGCTAATATACTGAACTTTTGGGGTATTTGATGCATAATGGACCAAGGGTTGATCACATTACACACAATCTAAGGATCTTTAAAAACGAAGATATGAATCTCCCTTCTCAAAGTTTCAAAGAACCAAAAATGGAATAGAAATGGATGAAAAGGATGGAAAGAACTATGAAAGATGATTACCAAATGAATGGAAATGATGAACGAATGGGTGATGGATGAATGTAGGATGAACGAATGAATGGACGAATGATGGATGATTTTGAACGAAATGGATGATGAATGTATCTTGTGAATTAACACTTTAGACATTTGAATGTAAGGTAGAAACAATGAAAATGTGATTGAAGGATTCAAACGATTCAAAGGAAACTCACTAAGAATGATAAAATGATAATGGCTCTTTGAAGAATCTTGGAGGATAAAGCCACACCACCTTCAAGAATGCTTCAAATCCTTCCTATCACCACCAAGGACGCCAACCTTGGATAGAAGAAGGGGATAGTTTCGTCCTCCCTCAAGAGAAATGAAGGGACACTAGCACAAAGTTAGAGAGAACACTTCATGTGTTTGATTGTATTTTGATTATATGATTGAATGAATGAATACAATGGCACCCTAGGGGGTCTATTTATACTACTCTAGGACCCCTTGGACGTGTACCTAGGGTTCAAGAAACCAAGAATCAACTATTACATCATATATCCTATTTATGACATCATAAACTCTAAAATACAACTCTAGAAAGAAAATGCTCTAACTCCTTCAATACTTGTCCGTTTTCAATGATTCAAAAACCATTGGAAAGCTTATTGAAAGAGCTCCAATCTGTCTTTTGATGATTTCCTCAATAGACGTATGGATCTAGAATTATAGAGCAAAATATCGAACTGTACTTGATGGAGTCTTTTGCTGCCGTGAGAGATGACTTTTCAATAAGGACTTGAGAATGATTTAAGCTCATTTGATATCCTCCAAATGTGAGAGTAACTCCATATAAGCTTAGAAGTGTGAGGACTAAGCTTAGAGTACCTTCAAGGTCCTTTACGCCTTCTACCTTGATAAACCCAAGACGACATTTGTAGCTTCAAACTGGATTAAGGTCCTTGTAGCTAGACCTTGATGTATATAGCTAGGCAAATATACATCATTCTCCCCCGGTTGAAAAAGTTTGTCCTCAAACTTAGACAAAAATTCTTCTAAACCAGTACATAACACTTCTTCTTCCTTGTTTTCCTTCCTTCTTTATAAGATGTCTTCCCATATGTGTTATTCCCGTCAACTTGCTTGTTCCTCTTACGTTTCTTGAAGAGATTACAAACTCTCTTCTTAAACGCTTTGAAATCATCATAGATTCCTTTGATGCTTGACTTGAACTTCCACTTTCTTCCAAATTTTCTCATGACTAATCCAATGACATCATGGAACTTCAAATCTCGTTTCTTCATAGAGAATGTAAGAACCTCATATAACTTCTCAACTTCAAAGTATAGATTCACAAGCTTGTAACTCATGATGAAGACTATAGTAAGACTTCCTTGAATCCATGGTACTTCAACCTTAGAATTCAAGCTTTCATCTCCATATAGTATAGAAGGATTGCAAATATCACAACATTGTAACGTTTGCTCAATGTCAACGATCATGCTTGGCCAGAAATAATACTCCTTCATCTTGTAATATGTATTGAGAAGACCCAAATGATCAAAAGAACTTCCATGCACTTCCATGATTAAGGAGTCTCGAATTCCACTCCTTGGAATACACAATTGATTCCCTTTGAAAAGAAATCCATGATTAATATGAAAGGGTTGTTGATGATGCTTCTCACATACCTTGAATACTTCTTTAAAATCATCATCATCTTCATATAACTCCTTGATATATCCAAGCTCAAGTAATTTTGAATCAAACATGTATCTCCTCGTTAGAAAACTTCCTTTAGTCAAAGGACTTGCTTCCTCCAAGTGACTTGATTTTGATGAACGAATCAAGTACTTCATCTCAAAGTATAATGATGGCTTGATCTCCTTATCATATGAAGCATACTCCAATACTTTGTAAGAATCACAAAGCTTAAGGATGAATCCTCCATGATAATAATCCTTTTGCTCAAATATCCTCATGATAACAACAAGTATGAATGCAAAGCCATAAGCATGAAGCTTCTCCTTTTCTCCAATTAGTATATCACCAAAATAATCCATGGGACAACTTCCTTGAGATAGGACTTCACCTTTCTCAACTCCATTTGTAATGAACAAATATGATGCGAGAATAGGAAATAAAAGAATATGATGATCTTTAGCATCCTTTAAGAGACATAGTACCTCAAGTATAGATGCAAGTATGGATCCTTCTTGAATAGTTCCTTTCTTCCTTTTGTCCACTTAAATTACTCCATTTGATGAGATATGTTGAGATAGCTCATTCTTGGACGAGAGGTAAGGACAATTCTCCAAGTACTTCTCCAATTCTCCTTGTGGCTCCTCATGCTTCGTCATGATCAAGACTAACTCCAAAGGATTTACATGCTCATTTCTACTTCTACTACATACAAAAATGTTATCAAAGTATACAAATACAATCTCTTTACATTGCAATGGTACATACTCTTTCAAAATATGTTGTATACTATGAGAATCAAAACCGTTGTTGTAGTTATCCACGAATTGAGTTTGATCCCAAAGAGATAAGTGAGAGAGGTCACTTGTCGATGGTGCTTGTCTTTCATCCAAATATTCACAAATGAGAACAAGTGATGGCATAGGATCTTGATCCTTTATAGGCTCACGGTTTCCAACCTCCATTGGTGTAAGAATGAGACTCCTTGGTTCTTCAAATTCATGATACTTATTCTCCATTAGTGTCATAAGAATGCTTTGACCCTCCTTGAGCCGTGACACACAAGGTGGTAATAAGGATGCCTCTTGGAGCTTGATACTCCTATCATACAACTTTGTTTCTTCCAACAAAGTATTACAAGAATCCATAGAAGTAATTTTACAATACAATGAATCTTTGCAAATATTGTAAAGACTTACTAAACTTCTTGGATCAAAATGAATGTCCTTGTCATGAAGTGAATGACCGTGTGAATAGCTCTCCATTTGCAATGTTTGAAACCTTGTTGTAGTAAGGCCAATATCATTGCCATGGTCCTTATCAATGCCAATGCTAGCGTCAAGATCCTCATAGATGGCACTACATTCTCTTTCTTGGAACAATGAACACATCTTATCATGTTGCTCTTCTTCATTCACGCCTTCCTCCTCATACAATGGGTTGACATATACTCGAAACTCATCATTATTCTCTTCATACAAGGGATTGTCATACACCTTAAACTCTTCTTTAGGCATGCTACAAACTACATTAGCTTCCTCATTCATGCCAAGGTTATCACATACTTCATGAGCATCCTCATGCACGTCAAATACATCAAATGATTCACTTTCAAATTCTAGTTGCTCATAGGATGACGCTTGACTTGCACTTACAACATGATCAAAACTTTGGCAAGATAGACTTGTACTTTGGTCAATGATTTCCTCGTCTTGGACAATGGGAATGGGGAGGTTTATGGGCTGTTTTGAGGAGCTTTGGATAGTAGGTGTGAGGTGGGATGGGGGGTTGATTTTGTGGAGTTTGTGTGTGTGTACGGGTTTTGTCCAAGAGTTCTTTACTCTTTACTTGAAGTTCAACATCAAGAGCTAAAGAACTTAACTCTTCCAAGTTTGTGAAAGGTTGATTTACAACAACACGTCGAATGTAATCATTAAGACCAAGGAAGTAACATACCACAACTCGTTGATCATCCTCCTCAAGAGCATATTTCCATAATAGTCGCCTGAATTCTATTGTATATTTGACCACATCCTTGCTCCCTTGCTTCATTCTTTCAAGCTTGTTGATGTAGTCACGTGAACAAGCGCTTCTTGATCCTTTTTGAAGAATCCCAAATTCTTCCATTTGTTTGGTGAGATCATCAATTTGTTGCTCCAAGCGTTGTAATTCACGTTGAGAACTCATGCTAGATCTTTTGTAAGCCATAGAATATGAATCTTGATACAAAAAGATTACAAAAAACTCATGGGTTTGGGGTTAGCACGTGGGGATGAGAGGGGGGTTGGGTTCGGATTGTGTTTAGGCTATGGGTTTTTTTTTTTGTGTGGAGCTAATGGTTCTTTATGAGTTCTTGATGAATTCTTGATGAGTTCTTGGAAGAACTCGTGGGTGGCGTGTGATGGAGAGATGGTAGGAACGTTTTTGTGATGGAAAGTTTTGTAGAAAGATGGTTCAAGAACTAAGAGAATCAAACTCCTAAGCTCTGATACCAATTTTGATGCATAATGGACCAAGGATTGATCACATTACACACAATCTAAGGATCTTTAAAAACGAAGATAGGAATCTCCCTTCTCAAAGTTCCAAAGAACCAAAAATGGAATAGAAATGGATGAAAAGGATGGAAAGAACTATGAAAGATGATTACCAAATGAATGGAAATGATGAACGAATGGGCGATGGATGAATGTAGGATGAACGAATGAATGGATGATAAATGTATCTTGTGAATTAACACTTTAGACATTTGAATGTAAGTTAGAAACAATGAAAATGTGATTGAAGAATTCAAACGATTCAAAGGAAACTCAGTAAGAATGATAAAATGATAATGGCTCTTTGAAGAATCTTGGAGGATACAGCCACACCACCTTCAAGAATGCTTCAAATCCTTCCTATCACCACCAAGGACGCCAACCTTGGATAGAAGAAGGGGATAGTTTCGTCCTTCCTCAAGAGAAACGAAGGGACACTAGCACAAAGCTAGAGACAACACTTCATGTGTTTGATTGTATTTTGATTATATGATTGAATGAATGAATACAATGGCACCCTAGGGGGTCTATTTATACTACTCTAGGACCCCTTGGACGTGTACCTAGGGTTCAAGAAACCAAGAATCAACTATTACATCATATATCCTATTTATGACATCATAAACTCTAAAATACAACTCTAGAAAGAAAATACTCTAACTCCTTCAATACTTGTCCGTTTTCAATGATTCAAAAACCATTGGAAAGCTTATTGAAAGAGCTCCAATCTGACTTTTGATGATTTCCTCAATAGACGTATGGATCTAGAATTATAGAGCAAAATATCGAACTGTACTTGATGGAGTCTTTTGCTGCCGTGAGAGATGACTTTTCAATAAGGACTTGAGAATGATTTAAGCTCATTTGATGTCCTCCAAATGTGAGAGTAACTCCATGAAAGCTTAGAAGTGTGAGGACTAAGCTTAGAGTACCTTCAAGGTCCTTTACGCCTTCTACCTTGATAAACCCAAGACGACATTTGTAGCTTCAAACTGGATTAAGGTCCTTGTAGCTAGACCTTGATGTATATAGCTAGGCAAATATACATCAGTATTCGACAATAATACACTGAACTTTGACCTTGGACAATAATGCACTGAACTTTGAGGGGTGTTGGACAATAATACACCCGAAACAATTTCGATGGTGGCTGACTTGGTGACGATCTCACGGGGCGGCCGAGAAGATAAATTGGCTAAATAATATCTAATTTATGACATGTCAGCTAATCTACACAATCAAATTGGTTTTATACACCTACAACAATAATCTCTCAGCGAAAACACGTTAAAACAAATGAGGTTTTATGTTTTTTTTTTTACTCTTTTCAAATTTGATTCTTTTTGCTTATGTGTGGATTAGCTGACATGCCATAAAATTAAATATTTTTGGGCCAATTCATCTCCTGCACTTGCTAAGTGAGATTGCCACCGAGTTTGTCACTGCCGGAATCGTTCTGGGTGTATTATTGTTCAACACCCCCAAAGTACAATGCATTATTATCCAAGATTAAAGTTAGATGTATTATTGTCCAACACCCCAAAAGTTCAGTATATTAGAATCCAAAAATCCTTCTAATTTTGTTAAGTAAGTTTCAAATCCTAAATTCTAGGGTTGTTATTCTAAGTGCAAGGCTCATGTTATTAATTGATCCCATCACATGATATTTTCAAGTGTGAATTCTCGGGTTCATTAAGAGATAAGGTATTTCTCCTTGAACTTTTTTGGATTACAGTTTGATCTCGAGTCACTAAATCACTTTTTGCTATTTGTTTAGGCAACTCAGGGGATCAAGATGCTTCTATTGCGATTGGGCAATAAATAGCAACATGTACTTCTGTTGAATACGTGGCTTCTACAAGTCTTTTTTCACTTGTCGATATGAAAATCTCATGGTGTGTGATATGATTATCATTTTATTTGCTTATATATGAGTTGCCTCAAATGTTAAATGAGAATGGTGTTGGGAATGGGAAGGAGGCAGGAAATGGGTGAGATGGTAGGAAGACAAGTTGATGCCTTTTGCTGCTAAGTCTTAGAGAATCATTGAAGGATGTTCACACCATTTAATAAGTATCTCAAGGTATGAAAAATCACAACTACTCTTGATGATGTTTCTGTCTTTCATATTTGCACTTTATTAAGGTTGAGATTGTTTTTCAATCAAAAAATTTAGATATGAGTGTATTTGTAAAGAATAAATAAATGCATGTATATGGACATGCGATTACTTTCTCTACCCTTCAGGGTAGCTAATGTGTTAGAAACTTGAAGTTCTTCATTTCATGATTGATATATATTTGGAGTAGTTAATTATGGAGTAGTTAATACGGTAGATTTAAGATTAGGCTTCATTTGTGTTTAAGGTTTACATTGTTTGTGTCTTTGCTTTCTGTTGTTGTCCAGGTTGTGCATTTGAGGGAAATGAGTTAACTATATATAGAACAACACATGTGCCTCTCTCTTTAATTCTTCAAATCATTATTTTGTTTTGCATATGAAATGTAGGCTTATATAGTTATGATAAGTGATTTTTATATAGTGTTTTTAGGGCTCAATTTACATTTATTTCATGCTTTTTACACCCGAAATTCCGTATTTTTATATCAATTTCTGTGATTTCTTCACTTGGTTGTGAGATTGGTACATTTTGCAGGAAATATAGGAAATACATCAAAAAGCATGGAAAATCAAAGAAAAATGGGAGAAAAATACAAAGAAAATAAAAAGAAAAGTTGAAGAGAAGAAAGTTGAAGGAAAGAACGACCCAAATCGCCAAGGACCGGCCCATTTTTGTGCGGAGCAACAAAACGCTGCCAGCGCCTTCTCCAGGGGGTTCGAATGCTGAAGAAATTGCCAAACGCTGCCAGCGCCTAGACACAGAGAGCAAGTTCCATGGACAAAACGTTGCCAGCGCCCAGAAGACGCTGCGAGCGCTTTTATGCCCTAATTGTGGTCTATAAAAGAAAATCTTGCCTACCGTTTCAAAGGAGTCGAATATCATCAGTTATAATAGAGAGTTTTTAGGGTAGTTTTTAAAGAGATTCTTTCCAGTTTAATTATCAAACATTGTTATTAATTTAGATTATTGTAAGTGATCGAAGGATACGAAGGAGATCGATTCGGGTGACATGAAGAGATCGATTCCGCCACTTCGAACACGGTTATTTCTACTTTTTTATATATGTTTTCCAATTTACATTCAGTTTGCGTGTTGTTTATTTCTAGTATTATGAGTAGCTAAATTCCCTCTGTTCGGAGGATAAAGTCGATGTCGTCTGGTTGATTTTGAATACAGTCTCGGTGTTAAGTTATCCTTTCCTTCGTTTAATTTGCGTAATTTGTCTGTCATAGTAAAATCTGGCTAACTGCCTTTTACTTGGTATAGATTCTTGATAATATGATGAAAGTTTGAATCTTGAATTGGAAAGACGTAGATTGAATAGGTTTAGAAAATAGTTAGGAATAATGATTCTTTCCTAGGGTCGTTTATAATCAGTTCTTTATATTTGATTAGATTAAATAGTTAGAAATAATGTTTAGTCTAATCACTGTAATTCACTTCGAATCGAAAGATTGCAGTGAAGAGGCCTAGAAAGATTATAGACTCCGAATTATCTTGTTAGTTTACACCGAGATTGCTGATAAATTGATTGATTGACTAGAGTGGACTCCCCTTAATGCCTTTAATTATTTGGTTAAAACCCTAAAACTTCCTGCTTTCTTAGTTTAGTTTTAGAAAACCTTACCACAAACCTTGATCGACCTAGCATTCTATGCAGTGAACTAGTTCAATGTGTGGTTGAACACAAATACCTGAGAGAGAAGGATATTTATTACTACATAGTCCCGTATACTTGCGGTACACAGACACCTTATACGTTTAGGGCCTGTCAGGTTAGAAGATGAGTTTGAAGTACAACATATGGTCAAAACAAGTAGATGGATATCTTGCAATAAATGTCAAACAAGGATATGGGGATTGACAGGGCAAAGAATACTTTTTGGGAATCAAATTGAGAAGCTAGATGAGTTAATTGACAATCTAATAGAGTATCACCAGTAGAGGAATAGACCTGATGTGCCTTGCTTTGCTTGGTGAACTTGACATCAATGAAGAGCTATTGAGGAAATTAATACTTCAAGAGGATTAAAACTCCTATGTGCTTTGCACTTATTATCAACAACACTTGGACCATATGCTCATAAATGGGGAGAGTACATACCATATTTAAGGCACCAGCTGATGCAATAATTTAGTTGTATCCTACAGTTCTTTCAGTGGTGCTACTGGCAGAATAAAAGAAACCTAAACTGCCGCTTTTAGTGCACCTAAGCCAAAATACATGGCAAAGGAGTAGCTTGGTATATGCAATGCTTTATGCCTAAGAAAGAATGACCTACAAATGTAATGTTAAAATTTATTTTCCTTCCAAAAATTTTAAATCACACCAAACTTTTTTCAAGTTTTACCCACTTTAGAAAACTCCCCAGCGGAGTCGCCAAAAATTTTGTGGACATTTTTCTCGTCGTTTAGACTTCTAGACGTCCACGGGACGGGAGATTTATGCTGGGGTTTACTTTAAAACTCTTTAAGGATTATTCGTACATTTCATGAATAATAGTTGTAAAATCATGTTCCCTTTACTTGATGCATCCCTTGAATCATTAAACTAAACTTTAGGACTGAACATCCACTTGTTCCAACTCTTTAGGATTAGTCCAATTTGTTTACAAGATATTAGGCTCAGAAGAAAGTAATTTGGGCAACCATTATTTAGAAATGTGCAAAATCACCATAAAGTTGCATTGGTACTATAGTAAAACCATGTTAAACACAGTTTGGACAATCTCGATGAGTTTTGGTTTGAAAAGGAGTTGCCACCCGACCTTTTTATGGGAAAAGCCAAGGAAAAACCAAAAGAAAACAATGAAAAGACTCCACCTAAGAAACTCGAAAGGTAGGAACCTTTTGAGTTCCTCTTATAAAAGGAAAAACTCTACTAAAAGTTATAAAATGTGCTTTTAATAAAGTTTGGAAGGAAATTAGATTGAAACTTTACATGATTTTTTCATCAAACATGCCATATGAAAGAATTACAACATATACAAGAACACTGTACATTAGGAAATAAATATAACAAAAAGTGCCTATATGGGATTTTAAGAGGAGCCTTGCCTAGCCTTGCTTGAATGCCATCTTTTTCACCCTTGAAGTAACTTCCTAGAAACCTTGAATACTCCCTTTTATTGGTGTCAAACAAAACCATAGTTTAGGTAAAAAAGAGGTGGGAAAAAGGTAGGGTAAGGTAGGAAAAAGGTTATGTCTTATGGGATTTTGGTAAGTGTTTTTGTTTTTGTTTTTTTTTTTTTTGTGGTGTTTCTGAGTAGTATAAGGTTAGGCTTTTTTGCGGGCTTTTGGATGGATATGTGTTTAGGCTTTAGGGGATTAAAGGAATAGAGAGAATGATGATAAGAATGATGTAGAAAGTAGTAGAGTTGAGGGAGACTAGAGATGAAAAGAGAGAATGGAATGAGTGAATGAGTTGGGGAAGAATAGAATGAATGAGTTGGTGTCTTTGGCTTCGATCTAAGGCAATGTTTATAGGCTAAGGGTGGTTTCAAGAGGGATGTATGTGCATGCATTTGATGAGCATTGGGTTGAAGTCTGATCGGACATGAGACAATGAATCACGTGGACTTTTGGACGGTGGCTTGCATGGGGGAAGAACCAGGGTGTGAACACCCTTAAGTCTGATCAACCTTGAGAATGGGGAGGATGAATCTTGACTTCGTCCATGCACCTTTGGTCGATGTGAGTGTGAATGAGGTGTATGTGGAGTTAGCTTGTTCACACTTTGGACGTCGCATGCTTTTTTTGAGCTTAAATGAGTGTTCTTGTGAGGTTTCGAACTTGACACTTCTTGGAGCTTCTTTGCATGTGTCTTTTATGTAGTTTATGCATAGCATGCATGGCTGCATGGAGCTTATTTCTTACGTAAAGATTGTGTATGCAATAGGCTAGGTCTTTCATATGTGATGATGCATGTGTTTTCACATGAACTTGTGCATGTAGAGTGTATTGCATGCAAGTCTTTCGACTTTGGCTCTCCTTATTTTCTAATCTTCTAACTAAAATATATAAAAATTAAAATTACATTAAAAGTATAAAAAAACTATGCTAAAATCCGGTTTGTACATACGGCTGTCGCACCCGCTACAGATCTTGTAGCGGGCACGACAGGACATTCCTCCATGACCAATCTGATAGTCCTCACTACACTTTTGTAACGGGCGTTATGCTCAAAGAGGAAAAATTGGAAGAGGAGACCGAAAGTCGTGCCACACGCGATGATTCCACAGAAGAAAAACTCAGGGAGGAGTTGGAGTCAAGGTGGTCGCGCCCGCGACAAGCCTGTCGCACCCGCGATCCTGTGCGGTTTTGGAATCGCCTTCTTCTCTCCCAGGTTCGTAGCGCCCGCGACAGTGGTCTTCACACCCGCGACGACACTGTTTTATGTCGTTTTTCGGCTAAAACGACTACGTTTTAGGAGTTTTATTTGCCTTGTATAAATAAATTTTGTCATAATTTCTAAGTTAGATTCTAGAGAGTTTTTAATTACTAGTTTTTTAGAGAGTTTTTAATTACTTTCAAGCATTTTTCCTGAGCTTTATTAGATTCTAGAGATTTAGAGAGTGATTAACCTAAACACTAGCAAGAATCCATCTCCATTTGGATTGCTTTGGTTCTATTGAGTGGTTGTAGTTGAATCAATTAAGAAATTGAAGAATCTACTATCTTTTTTGGCCATTGTCATTCACTCATATCATCCATAGGTGACATCTACTCCCTTTTTCTCTATTTTGTAATTGTTGGTTGATTGATTGGTTGCTTGGTTATCTTTTATCATCTTTTACTTGCTTTGTTCAAGGTTGTCAGAATCGAGTTCCTAGTAAGGATCGATGAGCGTCGTTAGGATCGGAATCGTAGAATCGGATCGAGGATCGTAAGATTCTAATACAATAGGAAAATATCAAAAAAAGTTCTATAATAGTTAAATCTTAATAAATATTCACGAGTAAAGAAATAATATGTTTAATTATGTAATAGTGGATAACTTTAATACAAAATTTTATAGATGATAATGTGCGTAATAATTATCCAATTCATGTTGGATCGTGGATTGAATCGTTGGATCGTAGAATCGTATTGCGATTCTAACACAATATTCAGGGTAAATTAGGATTGTAAGATCCTAACTACTTTAAGATCCTAATAAGAGTTGGATCGATGGAGGGCTTTTGGATCGTAAACTCGTAGAATCGTGGATCCGGATCGGGATTTTAATAACAATGGCTTTGTTAGTATTTTTCATTGGTTGTGATAGAATCATGCTTAGGTTTGGTCCAGTTTATGCTAGATTAGTGATGAATACGATTAGTGGCTAAATTCCTAATTTGTTAGGGGTGATTAAGGTTTCTAATGGGTGATTGGTAGTGGGTTAGTGAATTATGGGGTAATTAGTAAGGAAACCTAATTCCCACCTTACTCTTTCCTTTACGTGAGGGTATTAAGGACCGAGAGCTCTTTAATTCCCTAAACACCTACAAGGAAAGGTAAGGACGAGATAGTTTATAAGCTCATCCCCATGAGACTGAGGATGGGGTTAACTAGAGAACGTTGCATGATCAACCCCCGGGTTCCATGGTGGATCTCGGGGTGGTCAATCGGGGCTATCCTCGAGAGGGGGAGCACGATGGGCTTATTCTAGTAAGGTTCTCATCTGGTTTCCTCTGTCTTCTTACTACCTAATCACGAAACCTATGTATATGATCCTGCTAGTCTCCTAAAACCCCCAAAGCCCTCTTTTTGCTATCTGAGTCAAATCTTGTTTGTTTGATCGTGCCTTGGTAGTTTAGTGATCTTGTCAATCCTAGTGTTTCCCTTGTGATCTTTACCCCCTTCAAGCCACAACCTAGAGTTAGGCCTCTCAGCTCATCATGGAAGAACGACAAAACCGGGTGGTAAAACTACTCGCAACAGGGTTCATTTCAAACAATGTACATTTGTAAATATCATTTTGCTTTGTAGTTCGGTTTCCTTTGTCTTATGATCATCTTCCTACCTTAGTTTGCCTTCTGCATTAGGTTAGATTCATGAATTCTACATCTTGATCATTCTTTGCTAGTTTGTATGTTTTGAAAATTCATTTTGCATTCCCTTTTCGATGTATGCTAGTTAGGAGCATATAACTTAGGTTGCGTTTTGTTTTTCTAACCCTTTTTGTGTTTTCTTTCTTTGTGGTTTGAGCTATGCACATGTGAACTTTAAAGACGTACTCGGTAAGCTCGTTCCACTCTCCCTTTTCCCTTCCTATGTTTTTGTACATTCTTGTTTGTATGCTTGGTTTCTCCTTTGGTGGTGCGCCGCATTGAGTGTGTGTGTTGGATATCCTTGGATATTAGAGCCCTGTGGGCTTGGGTCACCACCCCTTTTTGCGTATTTGTTTGTTTTTATGTGTGTGTTTTTGACCAATTTGAGACTCCTACCCTCACAATCGGAACTTTGTGAAATTCAAGTGTGTGTGGGGGGGGGGGGGGGGAGGGGGATATTCTTGCTTAGGTGCCCTAGGTTGTTTTTATTTTTACTTTGTTTTGCTTTGTTTTGTTTTGATTTGGAAAAATTGAAAAAAAAAATGAATTTTTTTTTTGTAAATTTAGTGAAAAACGAAATAGAAAATGGAGAAAATGAAGTAAAAAATCTAAAAAGAATTTTATTTTTCAAAGAACTTGCTCATGTTTATAATCCCGTAGTTAGTCTGCTTAATAGCCTAGTTGACTAATTAAAAGCAGCCAATATGTGCATGATATGCCTTATTCTAGGTTGTTATCATGATTTATCTTTATTAGACTACCTTCACTAAATGTGAAAATTAATTCCTTACCTTCTTTCGCACCTTGTTTGAGATCGTGATCTTAGTTCACCTATGCTCTTGCTCGTGAAAAAGAAAAGGAATAAAAAGAAATAATAAATAAATAAAGTCGGCGAAACCAACAAGGGTGGGTCATGGGTGTGAGTGGGTGACACTCACACCCCTTAAGCACTTTGTTGCAAACGCAGCAACCCGAGCCAGGAGGGTAACCCCTTTGGGAGGGCCGTTAAAATCTCGAAAAACCAGGCTTAAACAAATAAAAATCAGAAAGTTTTGAAAAGTTGATTCACCAACGTGGTTGGCGTGGGTGGTCGTGATCTCTCATCCCTTAAGTACAATTTTACATACGGAGTAAAACCACATTGGGAGAGTAACCCCCTCACGGGCTGCAATGTGATCTCGAATCATGCCAACAAGGGAAAAAAACAGAGAAAAAGATTGATGTTGTTGAACAACTTGTGGGGTCTTCCCCTTTGTAACCTGCAGCCCTCACAAGGCTAAAGGCAACACAAATAGAGGAGTGTGACCCAAGTTTTACTAGTCGTTAATAAAAATGAGATCGGGTATGGGATTGATTGAGGAATTATCGTGATCAAATAGGGTCCACTTGCACTTGTGCACAAGGTCTTTATTCAGCATAAAGTGCTCGAGGTTGAAAACAGTGAAGATTGGCAACACTCTAGTTTAGGTGTCCTTAAGATGCACATATTTTCTTCTTTTGGTTAGTTGACAATGTTATTGGAGTACTTAAATGCGTGATTATGTATATGAGCACGTTTTTTCCCTTATTGTAAATGATTTGATTTTCCACTTCTTTTGTCTTCTTTTCCATTTCGTTTCTTTCCTAAGCTTTTGTGGGTATAGTTGCTACAAACCCTCAGAAGACCACACACGTCCACCCAGGCTGCCGGGGGGGGGGGGGTTTAAAGGGCTTACTACATACTTTAAATGCAACCGCGATTCCTGCGATAGTGAGTTAGTTGTACTGTGTGTTTTAGTTTTCCTTTTTGTGTGTTTTGCTTGGGACGAGCAGAGCTTAAGTGTGTGTGCCAGCTGGGGGGGGGTGTTTAGGCTCGTTTGGAGCCTAAATATAGCTCTTTTACTTAAGCTTTTATGATCGTTCCCTTAATCAAAGTGTTTATCTTACGCGTTTTTATTTACTTTGTAGGTTTTGTCCCGAAAATTCTATATTTAGGTTTATTTGAGTGAAATGAGACGAAAAGAGGCCAAGTTCAAGGACAATCATGCAAAACCCGACCCGAGACTGAGACCCAGGGGACATTCGAGTTACCCCAAGCCGAGAACATGCAAGGAATCAAGCTCAAGGTCAAGAAAAACCTCAAAAGAGGTTTTATTAGGGACGTCGCAGTCGTGACAGGACTGTCACACCCGCGACTCCCCTCAATGTTGTCAAGGCCATGTGACCGAAGGCTGTCACGCATGTGACAGTGATGTCACGATTGTGACAACCCTGGAGACATTTTCCCAATAGGGACGTCGCAGTTGTGACATCAAGATAACCCAAAAATCCATTTAATAAAACTTGAGTACGATGGGAGTTAAGGACCTCTAATTAGAATATGTCCGCCTGAGCAACTGGGCATACCACAATTTGGTTTTATTAAAACCTGTAGTAATGCATGCGCATTTGAGGTAATATAAAAATATGGTCAAAAACTTGACTACTTTTAGGAACTTGTCCAACTTGAATCACCTTCAAAGCTTAAGAAATGAATTAGTTATGGACTTTTCTTTATGGACCTTTAAAATTGAGTTACTACTTGGAATCAGTGAGTACCATAATTCGGTTTTGTCAAAATTTGAATTAATGCATGCAATTTTGAGATAATCTAAAAATATGGTCATAAACTAGACTAATGTTAGGAACTTCTCCATCTTGAATCACCTTCAAAGCTTAAGAAATTAATTTGTTATGGATTTTTCTTTATGGACCTTTAAAACCGAGTTACTGCCTGGAATCAATGAGTACCACAGTTCGGTTTTGTTAAAATTTGTATTAATTCCTGCAAGACTGAGGTAATCTAAAAATATGGTCATAAATTTGACTAATTTTGGGAACTTCTCCAACTCGAATCACCCTCAAAGCTTGAGAAACGATTTAGTTACGGATTTTTCTTTATGGACCTTAATAACCGAGTTACTGCCTGGAATAAGTGAGTACCATAGTTTGGTTTTGTTAAATTCTGTATTAATGCATGCAGGTTTGAGGTAATCTAAAAATATGTTCATAAACGAGACTATTTTAGGAACTTCTCCAACCTGAATCACCTTCAAAGCTTAAAAAATGAATAAGTTATGGATTTTTCTTTATATATGGACCTTTAAAACCGAATTACTGCCTTGAATAAGTGAGTACTACAGTTGGTTAAATCGTATGGTGTTTTCCTTTAGCTTTCATTAATTTGAAAGTTTTTACCTGATATCTTAATATTCTAATTATGAATTAAGATTGGGATACATGTTTGACAAGTTTATTTATCGTCAATTAATCCTATTTTCAGCATTAAGCACCAGATCGATTTTAGCCGATGTGGCACACAAACTTAATCTATCCTTTCCTTAGGGGCGATTTTTTTTTGAGTCTACACTCATCATCAAAATTAAACCAACAAAAGTTAGCTTAGACAAGATCATAGTTAATTCATTAATATAAGGATTTTTGGATGTTAATATACTGAACTTTTGGGGTATTGGACAATAATGCACTGAACTTTGACCTTGGACAATAATGCATTGAACTTTAAGGGATGTTAGACAATAATGCACCTGGGAAGATTTCAACGGTGGTCGACTTAGTGACGATCTTACATGGCAGGTCTAGAAGATAAATTTGCTAAATAATATCTAAATTTATGACATGTCAGTTAATTTACACAACCAAAGATGATTTTATGCAACTACAACAACAATCTCTTAGTGCAAAACACATTTAAACAAGTGTGATTTTATGTTTTTTTATTCTTTTCGAAGTTGATTCATTTTGCTTATGTGTGGATTAGCTGACATGTCATAAGTTTAAATATTTTTGAGACAATTCATCTCCTTCGCTGCTACGTAAGATTACCACCAAGTCAGCCACTGACGGAATTGTTCTGGGTGCATTATTGTTCAACACCCCTCAAAGTACAGTGTATTATTGTCCAAGGTCAACGTTCAGTGTATTATAGTCCAATGACCCAAAAGTTCAGTATATTAGCATCCAAAAACCCTTAATATAATCATGTAGATTACTTGATTCTTACATCCTGAATTCGTAGTAACAATGTAACACGTATTCATTGTTAAGAGTCGAAGATTTCTCATACATGTTTGTCAAATACTTCAGCAAGCCTTTCAGAGTTTCTCGTCCTTCGTGTAGAAATCCACATTCCAGGCTTATTGAGTGTCTGATGATCAAGTAAGTCTTAGGCCTTCTTATTCATCTCATTTGGCTCATTCTCCAATGCAAGATGCAACCTTAGCTGGTGGAGCATATCCTCAATTTGCATCCACCAAACATAGTATTTTCCATCAAAAGCTACTATTTTTACTTTCTCGCTTGACAATATTTCTCAGTTTGCATATCAACAATGCACCCAAAGAAAGTTCTGATACCATTGTTAGGAACCTACGACGTTGTTTGTAGTACAAACAATAATAAAGGCAATAATAACTATGAACATTGGCACGAGACTTTTAACATGAAGAAACTTAAATTGAGAAAAACCATGAATGATGCACTAGCAAAGGATTACAATAGTGTTTGTCTGAGAATCCTAGATCTCTACAATCATTGTCTATCTCTCTATAATTTCAATTTGACGATTCAACAATTACAGGTGATTCGCCTCAAGCAACTCACTCAGAGACACATAAATTACACATTAATATTTTGTGGTACAACGAATCACTTAAGTGCATATAAATAAACCTTAACCCTAAGGCTTATTAATTAGTACCACGACAATAGCAATTAGGTTATCAAAACGACTCCAAAAAACAAAAATTGAACCGACTTAAAAATTTCGCTGTTATAGTCGACACAATCTGTGTCATCTCTTACACCGTTCATGTCGACAGTGACATGACCCATATCAGAGCCCCACAGCCAATTCTTCGCTTCTAAACACCTACGCGGTGGCCGTTGCGCCAAAAACCATCTAGGTTACCTGTTTTCACCCTTAGTTGGGATTAATTGAGCTCCACATCTCTACAAAATATTCATTCAACCCCCCCTCCCAACCCAAAAGAAAAACATATTAAACAAGTAAACCATATCCAACACCTTTTCCTTATACAACAACGAACCCAAGCTATAAATCTTTATGATTGACGGTCAAAAGTGTTGTCTTCTGCAATATGTTCCCACTTGACATAGTCTGAAGATCACTTGAACACCTCATTTGCTACAACCGAGCAGGTTGAAAGTAATTATAGTGTCCCTGGTAAATGGTTAAAAAATATAACTTATTGAATTAAATTTGCTTATATCACGAAGAAACACTTTCATTTTAAAAAAAATGATCTTTTGAGAACTCCACAATTAATGGCTTATTGGAGTATGATGGTGACTTGCTAAAGATTGTTTTATCAAGCAATATGTGAGTGCGAACGAAGCCACTGATAAGGTCCATGGCGATTTGTTTTTTCCCATAACATTTGTGACCCATTTGGGGCGAAATGTTTCATCAATACCCCTATACCATAGCAAAAAGGCCAAATATAAAACTAACAAAAAAGTGATTCAATAAATGTGAGTCAATTACATTTACCCTACCTGAGATTTGTTCTAATAATTTTTACACACCCCACATTTGTGAAATAATCTTTACCTTACCTCACATAAGCACTGAGTGTTTTTATCCTACCCGAGGTTTGTCGTAATAATTATTATACAAACCACTTTTGTGAAATAATTTTTACCCTACATCACAGAAGTTGTAATTGATTTTTACTTAACTTTTTATGACAATAAGTGCTACTGAAAATCTAGGTCGTCGATTTCCACCTTTGCTACTGAAAATCTAGAATCCAAAACAACATTTGAATGTCATGAAATGTCATCCTAGGAACCAAACAGGAAGTAATCTATAATGAAATCTCAGTCTCCATCATATATGCTCCATTAAACTTTCCTTAACCTCTCATTCCTCTCTTAGTACCCTCTGCACTGCCGATCATGTAGATCAATCCTAAACCCTTTCGTAGTTGTCGATTTCTACCAAAATGTGAATCTGCCCATACATAGCTAGTTATTGATTCATACATCATGATTTAAGTTATTCACAGTAAAAAAAAGTGATAAATAAAGAATACCTCTACTCCTAGCTAAGCTTCATTATATAAGTTATTAGTCGCGCGAAAAAATTCTGCGTCCAATACGATATGGATCGCTATGCTAAGTCGTGACATCTTAGTTATGTTGCAGTGTTGCAATAGCACTTACAACAAACCTCAAGTAAGGTAAAAATCACTTACAATTTATGTGAGGTAAGGTAAAAATTATTTAACAAAAGTGGGTTGTGTAATAATTATTACGTCAAACTTCAGGTTGGATATAAAACACTTAGAGCTATTGTGAGGTAGGGTAAAAATTATTTCACAAATGTGGGGTGTGTAAAAATTATTACCGCAAATCTCAGGTAGAATGAAGATAAATCAACAAAAGAGAAAAAGACCGGTTTACAGATGATCAAATTCTACAAGAAAACATCTTTGTCACAAATTATTCTTCATACCACATTGCACAGAAAAAGATCTAGAAGAAAATTACGTTAAACATGTCTCTCAGAAATCATTCTTCATATTATTACACAAAAGAATGACTAGAAGCAAAATTGATTTGGATCTAAAAAGCAAAGGGGGTAACTCCTACTGCTAACAGACTATTACTGACAGAAACCAATGTCACTAAACATATTGGGAAAAAGTACATCAAGAGAACTCAGATAAGTGATTTTGTGTTGGGTATGGAAGCAATGACGATGGCCAAAACCAAGCCAGCGAGCAACTGCTTCACTAAAGAATGATCACAAGTAATTAAAATGTGGGCTCGTTCATTCCACACCTCAACTTAAAGAGCTGCCATCATTGTCTGTCTTGCCGCCTCCTTCTTCATCTCTGCAGCTTTCCCACTCCCCCTAAAGTACATATAAACTTGCTGCAACACCGATAGAAAATTTTGCAATTGAATGACTAGGAAATTGCCACTCAGTGTAAAGTACTCATGTCAACCTCAATCTTAACTAACCTGAATAATCCAAATGCTAAGCAGCAATTCCATTAGTAGTAATGCAAATCCAGTAAAGTACAATATCTGTTCAAGGGAGAAGGGGGGAGGAGCACAACAGAGTTCAAAAGTTTTTACAACTTTCTTCAATTTACGCATGCGTTGCTTGGAAATTTTGTTTCGAAAATCTGTTTATGCAATTCACAATGATCTTACTAATACAGTGCACTAGATGGACAAAAGGAGGTGGGCTTAGATGGATAAGTTCTTAATCGACGTTTCAAATCTAAATTCCAAAAATACCACGCAGGAGGCCATCCTAGTCCCAACCATACACTCTATTCTTTGACTGGGAGGAATTAGGAAATGATGTTAAATCAGCACTTCAATTCTAAGAACGTTTACAGGGGAAGGTCGGAAGGGTGACAATGCGGTGCATTTGTTTCCGCTTCATGTATGGCACATTGTCCATGTAGCACTAGAAAAAACAAAGGGAAGATCAACCATCCTTTTCATTGTCTCCAACAAACAACTGTCCAAACCATGGTTGATTCAAATGGATGTGAAGGCGATTAAATTGTCACATTGTTTCCCACGAATAAATTTATTTTGAAAGTCAATCACCTTTTTCTGCATATATAGGCGAATATTTTTTATAACAGTTCAGCTGGGTCATATTCTAATCTAAAATCATCGTCTAAGAGTACTTTATGAAAAGGGAATAGTTATTCATAATATAAAAATGTAAAAGCAGGGAAAATCACAATTTAATTTCCACGGGCAAAGGATTGGGGTGTCCTTGGACACCCTTAACTCTATGGGTGGAAGAAAAATCAGGAATCGGCACACCGAACCGGATAAAAAAAATCAGAAATGGGCAACACTAAACCGGCTTAAAATTCCAGTGCACTGCACCGGAAAAACCGGATGCTAAACGGGGCGGTTCCGGTTTGGGATATTCAAACCGATGGGGAACCGCCCCGCAACCGTTAATATAAATAAATATCCATATATATAAACTTTGGTTAAAAAAAATCTACCTAGAAATTAATACAGAAACAGTGTAAATTAACTTGTCAAAAAAAAAAACAGTGTAAATTCTACCCATAAATTAATACCGAACCGTTAATATAAAATAAATATATATATATATATATATAAATTTTTTTTTTGATTGAATAGAGATTTTTTGATGTTGACAAAAATTAATGCCGGTTCCGGTTCACCGGTGAAACCGCACCGTTAAATCCGGTGCACTGGTCTTTAAAAACCAGGTGATTTGGATCCGGTTCCGGTTTAAGGTTTTAGCGCACAGTTTCACCCGGTGCACCGCTTCGAGATACCGAAACCGCACCGCACCGTACCGTTTCAACCCCTACTTAACTCAAAACAAAAATATTAGTATAATTTGCAATAAAAATTATCAATTATATATTAGATAA
Source organism: Portulaca oleracea (assembly GCA_029582165.1). Classification (NCBI taxonomy): domain Eukaryota; kingdom Viridiplantae; phylum Streptophyta; class Magnoliopsida; order Caryophyllales; family Portulacaceae; genus Portulaca; species Portulaca oleracea. The sequence continues at coordinate 39,395,488 of CM055869.1, forward strand.
ATAAGTATAGTAATAAATTAGACTCCCTTAATTTACAAACTTAGATTTTCTACAGACCACAGGCTCATATAAGTACTAAGTATAAGGGGAGGGAATCTATAGTAACATCTATAAGAGTTATAGTAGCAAAGGTAATATGGGGATTCCAAATAAACGAGGGAGACAACAAACAAATAGTTAGTTATTAAAAACACCAAGTCGGAGATTCATATGAGTTTCTTAGAGCGACACCCCCCTCCCCCCGCCTCTGTCCTTTTGTTTGGTGTTTTTTGAAATGGTTTTTCAGAAATGCGAATCAGAAACTTCATGAAACTTTCCATGTAGTCTTGACTTACTGAAACATTCTAACTAGCAGACTACTAGAGATAGAAATCTTAGTTTACTGACAACAATCTCTTATATTAAAATCCACAAATATCCTATCTAGACACGTTAAAAGGGACAGTGAATGGGTGAAATGTAATGGTATGCAAAGAGTAGACGCCTGTGTCGGGTTGGGTTATGGTGATGCCATTAACTAAATGGGTTGAGTTGTCCTTTCTAAGCGATTATAGCTAATAATTGAGTTGAGTATAATCATACCAAAAGTAGTTGTGATGATTATTCTTTAATGTAAGGTATTGATGTATATTTGATAGCCATATACATCAAGGTAATCAAGGAAAACATCAAATACACATCTTGGGAACCAAATACAAGCTTATATGGAATAAGAGCTTCAATCACTCTCATCACTCTCAATAATGAATGACTTCATCAAGTGCAATTCGATACTTAGCTCTATAACTCAAGATCTATGAAGTTATTGGGAAAATCATCTTGGAGCCAAAGATAGATCATTCAAAGAGCTTTCAAATGGTTTTTGAATCTTGAAGTTTGGAGAAGAATTGAGCAAGATATCAATGTTTCTTTCTAGCTATGTACATTTTGATTCTTTATGATGTAATATTTGTAATAGATGATGTAAGCTAGAAATCCTTGTTATCTTGATATAGTGCACGTCCAAAGGGCCTAGGAGTACTATAAATAGACCCTTTGGGAGGCCTTTGTATTCATTCAATCATTCACAAAATAATACAAAGTAAAGGCATCATGCTTTTGTGTTCTCTCTAGCTTTGCTAGAATCGTTCTTCTTGAGGGAAGAATCGTCCAAATCTCTTCTTCTATTCCATGCTTGGCTAGCTTGGTTGGTGATAGGAAGAGTTGAAGATCTTCTTGAAGTAGTGTGTCTATATCTTCAAGAGTTCTCAAGCCATATCCAATTCTATCATTCGCTCATCTCAATCATCATTGGTACATTCCATTGAATCTTTTTGAATTCTATCTTGTTTTCATTCATTCATTTGATCCTTAAGAACTTAGAGAAGAAGATTCTTATCTTTGTTCATAAAGATCCCGATTTTCGTGTGTAAGGAGATCTCTTTGATCCCATTATACATCAAAATTGGTATCGGAGCTTAGGAGATTGATTCTTTTAGTTCTTGCACCATCTTTCTACAATCTTTCCATCACAAATCCATCCCCCACAATCCTCCATTACACGTCCCCCACAAAACTCCACAAAGAACCCCTAAAACCCAAACACAATCTAGCCTAAACACATACCATCTCTCATCCCTACACCCTAGCCCCAAACCGTGAGTTTCTTTTTGATCTTTTTGTATCAAGATTGATGGCTAGTACAAGCTCTCTAACGAAGTCACCTACAACGTCCCAAGAGGATGTAGAATTGATGAAGCAAAAGATCACCTATCTCATCGACCAATTGAAGAGATATATGCATCTCCAACATAGGGTGATCCGTGAAGATGTTGAATCTCATGATGAAGTAGAGGACATACAAAGTGGACGTCCAAGAAGGGAGGAAAGATTTGATTTCAATGTGGAGATTCCGGAGTTTGATGGTAATCTTGATCCCGAAAACTTTTTAGATTGGATGCAAACTATTGAAAGAGTTTTTGATCTTAAAGAAGTACACGATGAAAAGAAAGTGAAGTATGTGGCCCTAAAGTTGTGCAAGCATGCATCCATTTGGTGGACAAATCTACAAAAGAAGAGGCAAGCTAAGGGCAAGGACAAGATTCAGAAATGGAGCTAGATGAAAAGCAAGTTGCAAGGAAAGTTTCTACCACCAAGTTATCTCCAAGATAACTACTACAAGTTGCAACGATTGGTTCAAGGAAGTAGAACCGTGGAGGAATATACAAAAGAGTTTGAGCACCTACTTTAGCGTTGTGATCTCCAAGACAATGAACCTTAAACTTTGGTACGTTACATGTTTGGTCTTAATGATTGGATTCGTAATATTGTTGAATTACATTCCTATCAATCTTTGGATGAATTGAGTTCTTTGGCCTTGAAAGTTGAAAGGCAAAGAAAAGATAGAGGAAAAGAGACCATGACCAAGTACCAAACATCCTACAAACAAACTCATCCTACACGTCCTTACACTCCACAACAAAGAACCTCATTACCTACAAAACAACCATACAACAAAGCTCCACAAAATCAGCCCCCATCCATCCCTAAACCCCATGTCCAAGAAACCAAACCATTAGGCCCAAGAAGATGTTTTCATTGCCAAAGTTTAGGTCACATTGGTTTGGAGTGTCCTAACAAAAAAGAAGTGTCTTTGGTTGAGTACCAAAGGTATGATAATGAATTATTTGAGGAGGAAAATATAGTAGAAGAGGAGTATGTAGAAGAGTGGCTTGTAGCAAGGAGAGCCTTGAAAGAAGTATGTGTGCCGAATGAACATCAACAAAGAGAGTGCAAGATCTCTCATTGTACCAACAAAGGAGAAGTATGTGCATTGATCAAAGAAGGAGAAAGTTGTGCCTTCTATGGTTACATTGACGCCTCTACGACAATGATCCACACATTAAACTTGGAGAGCTATTCACGCCCTACACAATGGCTAAGCCATGACAAAGACATTCATGAGGATCCAAGAAGTTTAATAAGTCTTTCTATTGGCAAGAATTATAAAGATTCATTATGGTGTGATATTATTAATATGGATGCTTGTCATATTTTGTTGGGAAGACCATGGTTGTTTGATAGGAGTGTCATACATGATGGGAGAGCCAACACTTATACTCTCACCCTTAATCGAAAGAAGATCACTTTGACACCTCTAACACCATCTTCTATCTCTCGGCCTAAGGAGAATGAAAGCAACATAGTGACGTTTATGAAGGCGGAATATCATGAGTATAAAGAGCATAAGAGTCTTATTCTTGCAAACTTGGAGGAAAGCAAAATGCCCCCAAGCAACCATCCATTCTTGAATTCTCTTTTGGAGCGATTCTCTCATATGTTCCCTAAGGAGGTGCCTCATGGGTTACCACCAAAATGAGAGATTCAACACAAAATAGATCATAAAGGAGCCGATGCTTTATCAAGAAGGTATATGTTGGTTCATATACTTGAATCTAGAGTGCTTGTACTTGAGCATATCAAAGCATTATATGAGGAGGATGAAGATTTCAAAGAAGTTTATGAAGTATGTAAGAAGCATCCCCACCAACTCTTTCATATTGAGCATGGATTTCTTTTTAAAGGAAATCAACTATGTATTCCAAAAGGTAGTACTCGTGAAGTCTTGATCTTGGAAGTACATGGAGGATCTCTATTTGATCATTTGGGTATTAAGAAGACGTATTTCAAGATGAAAGAGTATTATTTTTGGCCTAGTATGATCAAGGATATTGAGTATATAATCAAACATTGCATTGCTTGTGATCTTTCTAGAGCTCATGAAGATATCAATTTGAATCTCATGGTTGAAGTGCCAAGGATTCAAAGAAGTCAAGAGGCTATAGTCTTTGTTGATCATTCAAAGATGGATCGTTTCATACTATGTCATATTACTTATGATGAAGGCAAAGTTGTGAAACTATACTTTGAAGTTGTGAAGTTACATGGGATTTCTACATCCATGGTGAATAATCGAGAATCAAAGTCCTCTAATGTCAATGGGTTATTTTGGAAGAAGTTGATGAAGTTTAGTAAAGGAGTCTATGATGACTTCAAAGCCTTTAAGAAGAGAGCTTATAATCTCTTGCGAAGAAGCAAGGCGAACAAGAGAGTTGATGCTCAAAGTTTGAGGACAAACTTTTTCAACCGGAGGAGTATGATGTATATTTGATAGCCATATACATCAAGGTCATCAAGGAAGACATCAAATACACATCATGGGAACCAAATACAAGCTTATATGGAATAAGAGCTTCAATCACTCTCATCACTCTCAATAATGAATGACTTCATCAAGTGCAATTCGATACTTTGCTCTATAACTCAAGATCTATGAAGCTATTGGGAAAGTCATCTTAGAGCCAAAGATAGATCATTCAAAGAGCTTTCAAATGGTTTTTGAATCTTGAAGATTGGAGAAGAATTGAGCAAGATATCAATGGTTCTTTCTAGCTATGTACATTTTGATTCTTTATGATGTAATATTTGTAATAGATGATGTAAGCTAGAAATCTTTGTTATCTTGATATAGTGCACGTCCAAAGGGCTTATGAGTACTATAAATAGACCATTTGGGAGGCCTTTGTATTCATTCAATCATTCACAAAATAATACAAAGTAAAGGCATCATGCTTTTGTGTTCTCTCTAGCTTTGCTAGAATCGTTCTTCTTGAGGGAAGAATCGTCCAAATCTCTTCTTCTATTCCATGCTTGGCTAGCTTGGTTGGTGATAGGAAGATTTGAAGATCTTCTTGAAGTGGTGTGTCTATATCTTCAAGAGTTCTCAAGCCATATTCAATTCTATCATTCGTTCATCTCAATCATCATTGGTACATTCCATTGAATCTTTTAAAATTCTATCTTGTTTTCATTCATTCATTTGATCCTTAAGAACTTAGAGAAGAAGATTCTTATCTTTGTTCATAAAGATCCTGATTTTCGTGTGTAATGAGATCTCTTTGATCCCATTATACATCAGGTATTATATATATAATTAAAATTTGCAAACTATTATGAGTTACTTATTTTGGGATGCTGATGAGTCTGGTCAATCATGAAGCTTCTTGAATCGCTAAATCACTAGTCTTTTGACAAATTTTGTTAACATAGGCTAGGAGCAATCGTTCTAAAATAGAACAACCGATTAAAGATTTGTTTTATTTGGCCCCACCCACTTGACTCTGCGAAGAACCAACTGATTGCCTACCCTTAGTGAACAATTGTTGTCTAACATGATCCCTTACGACTTGTTCCACAACAGATTTAAAGCGTACGTGCACACACATACAAACAACCATACATTGCCAACCTATAGTCAAATGCAGTAGTCAAACATTATCCTATGAAATATGTTCCACAACAGACTTAAAATACACACATACATGAAATTCATACCATGGGTAGATGCATTGTTGCTAGGCATTAAAATAGAAAGACATACCCCAAGAGCATAACTGTACTCCATTAGTGATATGGCCGGTATGACACCCCTATTAACAAGCAGAATAACAACTAATATTAATAAGAAAATAAATAGAAAGGGAACCACATTTAGATGGCATGTCTTCAAAATGGAATTTAAGAAAACACATATTCAATTAATTTCCTACTACACAATATCCAAATCCAATGTCGATCTATAAAAAAAATAGGCCATATGAAGGACCTAAAAGTTTTTCAATGGCTACATGTAAAAAATTAATTGAAGACAATCACAAGCAACACTTTCTATATTTATGCACCAAAACATAAATTGAAAAATCCCAAGGCGTGAATGGGTCATGGAGCCTAGGTGCGGACTCTGAGGAGAAGGCGCACTTCATTTATATATATTTTCTACACATCAAATTCATGCCCAAATCAATGTATTGAAAAAAGTAAAAGTAATGAGTGTTTATGTAGGTGTTTTAGCGTTGAGGGCATTGAATTGAAGGAAACACAACAAATATAATCTTTTTCATAGTCATTTTTCACTAGGATCCAAAAGCTGCAAAAAATCACAAAGAAGGCGCTCAAAAGGTGCAGAAAAGGCGCGCCATTTGAGGGTTTTTCTAAATGAGCCTCGCCTCAATCTGAGGTGTCAAGGTGTGAGTCTTGCACCTCACTAGGACTAGGTGAACCTAAGGCACACCTTATTAAACTAAGGCCCCAAAATGGAGAGACAGTTATAGATATTAGTCGCTCTAATAGTAGATTAGGAGGAGTTAGAGAACAGGAAGAACGTTGGAGCAATGTATCATGTTATAAAAGAATTAAAGGCTTGTTTGGTTGGGAGTAATCAACCACGTAATGTAATCATAATCACATTGTTATTTGCATTACAATGTTAGATTGCCTTTTGAAGATTGCATTCAAAATTACATTGTGAATAAAATAACCTCTAATGATGTAATTGTGATAAGAGTCACTGATTTATGTTATTTTGATTAAATTGTCAAAAACACCATCTCGTATCATTATATATATATCTTATATCTTGATATGGTACTTCACAATTTAATCATTATTTATTTCTTAAAAGCACTGTCTCTCTCTCTTATGCACGCCCATCTGCCACTCTGTTGTTCATCCATTTAAATCTCTCACACCCTTCTCTCTCTCTGTCGCATCCATATTTCTCTCTTGCGTACCCATTTTAATATCTCTCACACCAATTGTATATCTCTCTCTTTAATTTTCGACTATTTTTTCATTACATTGGTGATACATACACTTTTTTTTAATTTTATGTAATCTAACATGGTAATGCAGTGGAAGATTGGATTCTAATAACATCAACTGTTGGCAATTTGACCAACTTTGTTTTTGTACGTCAATGGTCCCAAAGTAATGAGATTTTTTCCCCTTATCAAATCTACCTCCATATTTTTGTTTTGGAGTTTCAAGATTTTAAGAATTTTCGGGCTTTTCTAATACTTGCCGTAAAAAAGGATATGAAGCGTAGTTACTAAAAGAATTTCTAGATTCGTTTTTTAGAGCAATTATTATTATTGTTTAATTTTGAGAAATAAAAAGGGAAAACCATAAAAATTAGAAGAATATCAAAAAAATTGCGACAGAGATAGTAACTTTATTAAAATCGTGGAAAAGTGTTATGCTAAGTTTGGGAGTGAACACGGGTCAAAATCTATGGTATATATTTTGGGCATACACTTAGTGGTGGTTTGAAAAAAATCCTATTAACAAAACCTTATCCAAATGTGTTCACATAAACTGAGTCTAACTTATCCGACTTCAATCGCAATTTGTTTCTTTGATCTTCCTCGTCAGCTTCAAATGCCTCTCAGTGTTGGTTGAATTTAACATACTATAATATTGGCTAAAGATAATAGGTGATGATACTTGTCTTACCCCAAGACTCTTTTTAAGTCTCTAACCCTTTACCAAATTCGTATTTTTTTGAATGATTTTTGAATGTAATTTCTTCAATAATAATCATTAATTATCAATTATGAATCCATCAAAAAATATTATCAATCATGAAAAGCTTCTGACGCATTAACTATGACAATGCGTATAAATAATACCCTAATCGAATCAACCCCATCTGTTAGGCATATTTTAGGCATGTTTTTGGAATATAAAAAATAATGGACGAAAATATAACTTTATGCAATTTATATGTTATATTATAATTATAGAATTCAATTGTATCATTTTATTTCAATTTATTATATAATAATATGGTTTTAATAATAGGGCAAGACATTTACAGACTCATCATTTTCGAAAGGCAACACTCTTTAATATTTTAAATTAAGAGAAAGTTATGTGAGTAAATTTCTTAAACTAGCATTTTAAACAATTTTGTAATAGTTTATGTTGGGGAGATGCAAGGCATGACTTTGCTTTAACCGAAGACAGGGTAATAAGTTAAGTGATGTTTGATTCTTGAACTAATTGGTCATAGGAGGCAACATGTCTTATAATCATGTCCTTACTTTAAATTTCATTTGCGTCACATTTGACGCATTGGCTGAATCTTAACAATCTCTCCCTTCATACATGAATTTCTTACAAACCACATCCACCAATCGCTCCTCGTCTGGAGCAGGAGGCGTTCACTTACCAACGTTTTAAATTCATTATGAAGAGCCTAACAAAACTGCACTCTACTATACAAAGCCCGTACTACTCCATATTAGTTATATAAATCATGAATTCTAACATTAAATTTCCAATCGGGCACATTTGACTCACAGGTGAATCCCAACAATCATTAACAATTTTGCATGAACCAGCCAAACCTAGAGCAAATAAAAACCATAACAAAAGATTGCATGATATGAAGAACAATATGTTAAATCAGCTCTATGTAAATCAAATTGGTTAAGGTACAAGCAGAGGCAGAGGACTTGCGAACATCGGTTGTTGATGAGGAAGACAAGTGTTCAATGTCGTATTTAACTGACTCAAAAAGATTTGATGAAAGATTAACTATCACCATGGGAGGCTGGGGTGCCAAGACATTTTAAAAACGCCACAGCAAACATGAATTTCCACTACAAGAAAATCTATATTTTGTGGCAATTTATTAGTAGCGAATTCATAACAAACTAACAGTCAAATACTTTACAATATTGGATGTACATCTTGCATGATCTACACACCTAATTAATAGGATAGATGAACCTTACCATTGGAATTTTCTTAGATGATCTTATTGTATCATTGGAAGACACATCTATCATACAGAAAGTTTCTTCTCAATCAAAAAATTATTCTCAGAGGCACGTTATCAGTTCACATGCCAGAAATACTTACGTTAAAGATTTTCCATTAAAGAAAATGGCTGGAGCAATTGCAGCTACGAGACAAAAGATAATGTGAATCTGCAAAGAGAAAACAAAAGCATTGTTGCCCAACTTAAATATTACATGAAACCTATTCACCCAATAGATTAAAAGAGGTCTCACCGAATACCCGAAGAAAAACCAGCCAAAGTATAAAGCACCATCTGTCCTGTTTACAAGATAAAGAAACACGAGCAAACCTTAGTAATCGAGAGAACTAATGCTTAGAGATTATTGTTTTCACTAAGGTTTCACCTCAGATAGGTGACAACCATATAGTCACCGAGATTGTTTAAGCTATTACTATATCCATCAATCCCCATAATCACTCTTCTAATTAAATGTGTTTACTACTACTTAAATGGGTGACTAGCGATGGGTTAGCGACCCTTACCTAAAGCGGAGACTGAAGTTAAAAGCAAGAGCTGGGATCCGGAGTAATTCTGCAACTACCACAGGTGTCGTGGGCATGACATAGATAACTACTACACTCTGAAAATCAAGATTGAAGACATGATTAGGGGAGGGTCTCTCTTTCTTCCTAAAGCAGCACAAAAGCCAACAAACAAGAGGAACCCTCTCCCTCTGCATGCCATTTTTGAAATTGGAGAAGTATGTGACCCTTCATTACTCACAATCGAAAAGCGTCTGCCCGTGGGTTGTGGCCGAATTTGAACCCTCAGTAAAGATCAACATTAATGGAATATGGGCCAACGATGATGTGAATGTCTACAATAGTCTCACATAAACTAACGCAAACTTAGATGTAATGTTGTACAAGGTAGTGGTTGAGATCCAGGCTCCACTGGAAGCTACTTCTCTCACTAGATCCAAAGGACATGATACTGAAGACTACTTTAATTTCAAGAACACCTGTTTCAATCAAGGAACTTGTCCGTGTTAAGTGCAACACAAAGCCCCAGCTAGAGGAAGAAAGCTTCAAGATCGAGTTGCATGTGTCAGAATCAGAATGCAATAGAGATGACACCTAGGAATCCAAGGTGTTAGCTAGGGTCATTATCTGTTAACTCAAGCATTTTATTTCCATAATCGTTAAGGGTTAGTAATGTGTTAGTCTTTCATGTATGCATCTTTTGAAATTCAATAAATATGATTTTATTCAATTATTACTCTTGTCTTCTAGGCGTTGAATTTGCTTTTGTTGCTAAAAAGAAAGAATCTCATGCTTGTACTTTTAACTTGAGTTGAAAAGCCTCTTGATCCATTGTTCTATGATAAAATCCAAGTCTGACACACCTATCTTCCACACCTTCATCCATATTATCACTAAAATATCCTGGTTCCTTACTCTGCCCTTGTGGCTGGGGCAAAAATGATCGCTCCTCGGGGTCTTTAAATATCCAGTTTTACTTTAACCCGAACCCAGGAAGAACGGTCTGGACCATCGATTGGATATGCCAAGGTGCCCTCTAAAGGCGTATCCATTTCTTGTGGCACAAATAAAGGAGAAAGGGGACCGAGGTGGTGGTTTTAGTGGTGAAGCTGCCTAAGAGTTGAAGGACAACAGCCTCGTCGCGGGTATGACCTCCCTGGTCACGATCGCGATTCTCCTCATTGGGAATGGTTGGCTGGAGGTTAGGGCGTGACATGCATGGCCTCTTGGGTCATGGTCATGGCGCCTTTTTTCGGCCCTCCATGCCTTAGCATATTTTTTGGAGGCCTTTCGGACAAACGCTCATCGCATGCGTGACTCCCTTGTTACGATCATGACATCTCTTTTGGACATTGATCATCGGGGAGTCACGACCGTGACGCCTCCTTTGGAAATCGATCGTCGCGACTGTAACGGCTCCCTCCACGCTCGTGACTGAGATTCGAGAGAAGGGTCACGATCGTGACCCTAACGAAGACAAGAAGGTCACAGATCGCCAACTGCCCTGTCAAGCTCATGAATCTTAGAGTCACACTCGTTATGGACCTCGAAGGAGTAGCCCCCTTACCGAATACTCCAGGTTGTGCTTGCATCCTCCGTGATCACGAACACGACCTGCCTCCTTGATCTGTTTTGTCCCTCATTTAATTAGAGGTAGTTTAGTCTTTGCTTATGTAACTATTTTTGTTATGTTTTAATTCAATTCTACTCATCTCATGTCTGAGTTGTTTTTTTACTCTAATTTGTAAATAACTTGGGTTTGATTGTCCTTTTTAAAATAAATCTCTTTGGATGTTTCAATCCTTTTGCTTACCTACAAATAAGTGATTGGATAAGAGAGTTGATGAATGAATGGTATTTTGAAGCCAATTGCAAACTCTATCTCCAAGTCTTTTTTCTTTATCCAAATTAACAATTTCGTGGTGGATTTTATTAAGCCATTCCTTTATACGTTTGTGGTGGTTCAACCATTATCAAGCCATGGTGGGATGTTCAAGTCTAGGTAGTGATTCATCTTTATCCTTGACTATATTGGTTCAAGGTGTTCCTCTTCTACTTCCTTCAAATTCTTGGTGGATTATTATTATCATAAGATTATTATCATCTATATTATTATTCTCAAGCAATCCTGACATCTTTTCCTACCGCGATGCACTCCTGTTGATATCAGAGCGATCATTCAGGCGTGTGTTATATCCTATTTCTTGGTTGAATTTTCATTAATTTTTTTTATTGATTTAGATGATTATTGGTGCTCTTGATCATGTTTGAAGTTATTGAAATTATTTGTTGTTGATACTTGTTAGAGTTGAATGTTTTTGGGAGATTTGCTTCTTATTCAGGGAGTTTTGTTCATATTCCATTATTTTGCAATATTTTGGAGTATTATTTGGTTGGCGATTATTGTTTTGATCATGTTGGTGACCCACATTCCTGATGTGAAATTTTTATATTGGGTTGAGTATTGGTTGATCGGGTATTGAGTTGAAGTTTGTTGGATTATTGTGATCATGCTGTGGTGATTGGATTTTGGATGTGGTTTTTTGCTCCTTCTATTGTGGACTATTGTCTCTCTTGTGCAAAATCTACAAAGAACCCTAAGAATAAACACATAGCCAACTAAAAAGAACCTAGATCATCAAAATTTTCCCAAACACAATCCGTCCTTTACCTTTCGTCTTCATATAGATAACGTTGATGGTCCTAATCGAGAAGAATCAAGCTGGCGTCATATAACAAACATGAGATACTTGCTCGAATAGGCATATAACCCGGGCTTAAAGTTTTTTCAGAATAAAGACTCGAGGAGCTTAAAGTTCAGGTTGAGAGCTTTCCACCAATATCTTTAGGGGCTAAATTGGAGTTCGAACGAAGAAGTTAACGTTTTAAGTTCGGTAGAAAAACTTCCTAACGGGCAATCACGCATGTGATAACTCATGTCACGGCTGTGACAAGAGTGTCACACCCGCGACACTTTCCACCTGATGCCTTGAAGCTGGAGGACTGAGTAACACCCGTAACTTATAACGTCATGCTTGAGACACTCTAGGTCGGGGTCACGACCTCGCGATAAGGAGAAGTTTTGCTCAAGAATCGCCATGGGTCACGCCTGCGACTACCTCTGTAGTGGTCGTAACGAACACATAGTCGCGGCCGTGACCCTCCTAATGACATTCTTTGGCCCAGGACCCCAAATGTGGTCACGCCCGTGAATTAAACGTCGCACCCACAACTATCTTGGCCACTTCAGGTGTCACCCTCACGACGTGATTAACACGCCCGCTATGTATAAGGGAAAATCGAGATTCATGCCCGATTCTCTCTTTTTGTTTCTCCCCGTTTCGTGTCATTCCCATTTTGCCTCTTCCCTTATATTACATAAAGCCTCTCATTTAAGGGGTTCTTTTGTATTTGTACTCCTAGTCTCCTTCCACCTTAATGCCACCATAAATATATGGCATTTACTAGGAAGAAGACATTAAATGTTCATGATTGAAAACGTGATGAAGCTTTGGCTTTCTCCTCTGTCTCTCTCATATCTTGTTTACTTTATCCATTTTCTTAATGGTGGTGTTGCAAGACTTCCCTTTATGAAATTTGTGGTTGCTTAGCTTGTAGCCAATTCTTGGTGGGTTGTAGTTCTTGGGTGGTGGATTTCCTTTATCTAAGGTCCATATCGGGTTCAAGGTTGATTTTCGGGTTCGAAATCATCGTCCTTCCTCCTCCAACTCAAGAAATGTAGTACCCCACTGTAATACGCTCCAACTCCTTCTTCAAGCCAATAAATCTGAGGGAAAGAAATCCATTTACCCTCTTTTGGCCCATCTCATCGGTTTTTGTCGATGCTTTCCCGGAGGATTTGCTACCCGGACTTCGGCCCCTCCATGGAATTAAGCATCACATCGATCTTATTCCCGGACTACCGCTTCCAAACCATGCGGCTTACCAGTGTAAGCCGGAAGAAACTAAGGAGTTGCAAAGGCAAGTGGACGAGCTTACGGAGCGAGGATATGTGAGGGAGAGCATGAATTTGCTTTTGCTGCTAAAAAGAAAGAATCTTATGCTTGCACTTTTAACTTCAGAAGAAAATCTTGTTGATCCATTGTTCTACCTTAAAATCTAAGTCTGACACACCTATTCTCCATACCTTTTAACTTGAGAAGAAAAGCTCGTTGATCCATTGTTCTACCTTAAAATCCAAGTCTAACACACCTATTCTCCACACCTACCTCCACATTATCACTGAAGTATCCTAGGGTCCTTACTTAACTGTTGTGAACCTGGGAAAAATGTTCGCTCCTCGGAGATCTTTAAATATCAAGTTTTGCTTTAACCCGGGTCCGGGAAGCACGATCACAACCATTGATTGGATAGGCCAGGGTGCACTCTAGAAGGGTATTCGTTTCTTGTGGCACAAATAAAGGAAAATGGGGACTGAGGTGTTGATTTTAGTGGTGAAGCTGCAAAGTTGAAGGACAACAACCTCATCACGAGCGTGACCTCCCTGACCACGATCGTGACTCTCCTCGTCGGGAATGGCTGTGTGGAGGTTAGAGCGTCACATGCACTACCTCCTTGATCATGGTCATGACCCCCTTTCTCCTCCCTCCATGCTTTAGCCAATTTTTTGGAGGCTTTTCGGACAGACGCTCATCACATGCGTGACTCCCTTGTTACGATCTCTTGTGGACATCGATCGTCCGGGAGTCACGACCGTGACATCTCTTTTGGACATTGATCATCACGACTGTGACTGCTCCCTCCATGCCTGTGATTGAGATTCGAGATAAGGGTCCTAACTGTGACCCTAGCGAAGACAAGAAGGTCAAAGATCGACAACTACCATTTCACATCCATGAAGCTTAGAGTCACGTTCGCTAAGGACCTCGAAAGAGTAGCCCCCTTGTTGAAGACGCCAGTTCGCGCCCGCATCTTCCATGGTCACGGCCGCGACCCGCCTGCTTGATCTGTTTTGTCCCTTGTTTAATTAAAGGTAGTTCGGACTTTGCTTATGTAACTATTTTTTTATGTTTTAATTCAATTCCTCCTCAAAAAATGTTTTAATTCAATCCTACTCACCTCATGTCTGAGTTATTTTTGGCTTTAAATTGTAATTAACTTGGGTTAGATTGTCCTTTTTAAAGTTAATCTCTTTGGAAGTTTCAATCCTTTTCCTTACCTATATAAATGGGTAATTGGATAATAGAGGGAATTAACTTAGTTAATGAATGAATGGTATTTTGAAGACAACTACAAACTATCTCTCTCCAAGTATTTTTTCTTTATCAAAATTAACAATTTCCTGGTGGATTAAGCCATTTCTTTATATGTTTGTGGTGGTTCAACTTTTATCAAGCCATGGTGGGATGTTCAAGTCTAGGTGGTGATTCATCTTTATCCTAGATTATATGGTTCAAGGTGTTCTTCTTCTATTTGCTTCAAGTTTTTGGTGGATTATTATTATTATCATCTTAAAATTATTATCATCTATATTATTATTCTCAAGCAATCTTGACATCTTCACCCATCATGCCATACTCTAGTCGGTATGATATCAATCTTGCTATTTCTTGGTTGATTTTTCATTGTTTTTCATTGATTTGGATTATTATTAGGGCTCTTGATCATGTTTGCAGTTATTTGGATTGTTGGGTGTTGATACTTGTTAGAGTTGAATGTTTTTGGGAGGTTTGCTTCTTATTCATGGAGTTTTGATCATATCGAATTATTTTGTAATCTTTTGGAATATTATTTGGTTGTTGATTACCGTGTTGATCATATTGATGACCCACATTATGGATGTGAAATAATTTGTATTGGATTGCGTATTGGTTGATCGGGAATTGAGTTGAAGTTTGTTGGATAAGTGTGATCAAGATGTGGTGATTGGATTTTGGGTGTGGTTTTTTTGCTCCTTCTATTTTGGATTTCACAATGTCTCTCTTGTGCAAAATCTACAAAGAGCCCTAAGATAAACACATAGCCAACTATGAAGAACCTAGCTCCACAAAATTTTCCCAAACAGAATCCATCCTTCACCTTTCGTCTTGATATGGATAATGTTGATGGTCCTAGGCGAGAAGAATCAAGCTGGTGTCACAGAACAAGCATGAGATCCTCGCTCGAAGAGGCCTCTAACTTGGGCTTAAAATTTCATTGGAATTGATATTCGAGGAGCATAAAGTTCATGTTGGGAGCTTTCCATCGATATCTTATCGGGTCAAATCAAAGTTCGGATGAAGAAGTTATGCACATTTTAAGTTCGGTAGAAAAACATCCCAACGGGAAGTCACTGTTGTGAATGTCCCGACAATGTTCAAATACTACCGAGTACTCAAACCAACGTGGCACAGTGGTTAATATCTTTGCTAGAAGATCTCTCAACCAATTATTGAAAAATTCAATCACAGTTATGCTAGTTGGTCCCACAAGGTCATACAAGTTTGTGCCCTAAGGCAAGAGTATGTTGGAGAGAGGGCTGGATCAATAAGGGATTGATCCTGGGAGGCCACAAAACCCCTAGGGGTGAAAAGGAGGAACCATGGAGGGTGGCAGGCGTCAACACAGTCTGTGGTGCCCTCCTACGGTTCGTAGTGTCCTCTTGGGAAGCAGATTTTGAATCTGCACCCCACCACGGTCTGTTGTGGGTCCAGGAGACGCGTCCCACATTGGGGATTGTGTCATTCCCTTCCCTCTGTCACCCTTATATGAAGGGGTCCCCTTGAGATGGAAAACGTTGTCTTTCCATCCCAAGTGGCTATTTAAAAGGCTAGTCTCTAATTTGAGATTTGAGGAATACTGGGAAAATCTTTCCTTTGAAAGTTCTCGATTTTAGGAGTCTCGGGGTAATTCCCGAGAAACCACCGTAAGGAAGCAAGGACGTATCGTATAGGACACGGTCAAACATAATCTTTTGACCTCGATTTGACTGGGGTTAAAACAGTTTAACAGTCGTGCCGAATGGTGCTGCGTGGACCTTATGTGGAGAATTCCTATTTGGAATCTTCTACTCGGAGTCCGGAGCATTCAAGAGTACAGAGCCATCTGAGGTGATCATTTTGAGAGATACGAGGTGATACTAAGCCCTTGCTATTTTTATTATGTTATTTATTTTTGGGTTAAATTAGTTTAGATTAGGTGGGAATCCTAATAGTTAGGATTCCTCTTCCGCCCCTAACCGGGGAGGTCCCGATTAGATCAAGCTCTCCTCCTCTCGTGGCCTAGATAGTTCTAGACCACCTAACCCAACAGTGCTATTAGAGCCTCAATAGCATGCTTATGTTTTGTCTATCACTTTTATATGTTTCAAATGTTGAATCAGGTTTAGATAGCCTATTAGATTATATGTTTATGCCTTTTATGCTATAATCTTGGTTAATTTAGCATGTTATGTTTGTTAACTTTGATTATTGTATGTAACTATCTTATTTTGGTTTAACCTTGGCTTTGATTGATTGGATGATGGTTTTGAATGTTTGTTTTCCCCTTACGATCACATGTGGGTTTTCGGTATGAGATGGGGAAAGCTTTGGTCGTGGTAATTGTTGCCATAGCCATAGGTGTTTTTTTTAGCCTTCACCCCTTGTTCGACAAGGAATCTGAAGCATGACACTAGGTGTCATACTCGAGATTTTGGTGAAACTCATAACCTTTCCTCTCTTATTTCGAGCCCTCTCGAGTAATTGTTGCGTTCGAGGTTGTACTCACGATGGTTCTCATGATCGTATTGGATTTTCATGAGGTTGGGCATAGTTTGATTTGTGTGGCATGTGATGTAAAACTCATAACTCGTGCCACTTCATATTTTCTTCAAACATCGAACCTAATAGAATTCGAGTTTTAAGTCTAAAATGTTTAGACTTGAAATATCTTTTTTCTATAACTTCCCGATTAAATTAGATTTAACCTGTGGTATTGAATTGGGTGATTCCATTCAAGCTACATGAAGGAAGAGTTGATTTTGGAAATAAACCATGAATTAATCATTTGGGCATAAACAGATCACTTTGTGGAGTTGGTAATTGGGTGATTCCAGTTGAACCTCTACAAAATGATCCTCAGCATGGATTAGGAATCTACTAGGTAAGTTTTCTCGATTTTGAAAATTGAGCAAAAATGAGTATATGTCTAGCCATGAAATTTGGAATTTCATGAAGGAAAGGTGTTTCCTATCTCGCCTAAAATAGTTTTGGGTTGGAGATCTTAACTTAATAAAATCGGATTTTGTTGAGTAAGCATGCAAAATTTCTTGCTTTGTTTGGAATATTAGTTGGTGCTAGTTTTGTGTTGGCTAATCCCTTGTTTTTTGGTTGATATATAGCAAGTTGGATGTCTTCTATAATTGTTATTGAAGCAGGTGTTGACATATATTTATATATCATGTTGCGATGTTGCCAAAATTAATTGCTTAATCGCATGCGCTCTTAGTATGGCTTTCGCTGGTCTAGTTTTACCAGCTTGAGTGCCAGGTTGGGTGAAACACGACCTGCGCGCCGTCGATTTTGAATATACTTTCAATTTAATTTGATTAAAGTTGTAATTTATATTTGAAATCTATGTAATTTCATTTGATGAGACCCGCTTGTAAATCTTATAATGTGGAGACATGAAGTTGAGTGGTAGCCCAAAAGCAACATGGATGTTGGTTCGAGTGGGAATTATTATGTTGAGATGTTTCAAGGAGTTCTTGAAAATGTTCGAGAAGATGTTCTTGAAGTGCTGATAAAAAGAATCCTTGAATCATTCAAGTGGGAATTCTTGAAGTTTCAAGAAAGAATTCTTGAAGAGTTGAAAACTAGTTTATCTTAATTAAGTTTAGGAGGCCATACTAGGGGTTCTATTTTATGCTTTGAATGGTTCTTAGCATGCTTCTATAGTTTGTTATGTCTTTCATGCCTGATTCACCAGGTTCACCTAGAATCGCATGTTTAGGATAATAAAATTTGAATTCTCAAAATATGAACGTATGATTGCTCATCCTGACGACCATCACTTAAATCCTAGGCGGTTTATGAATGAAACATGAAGAAGATTTGACTTTCTTCTCTCTCCCTCTCATTTCTTGCTTATGAATGTTTATCTATTTGCTTAATGGTGGTGTTGCAAGTCTTCCCTTTATGGAGGTTGTGGTGGCTTAGCGTTTAGCAAATTCTTCGAGGGGTGGAGTTCTTGGGTTGTGGATTTCCTTTATCCCTAGTCCATATCGAGTTCAAGGTTGGTTTCCGGGTTCGAAATGATCATCCTTCCTCTTCTCCAACTCAAGCAATTTCGTACTCCACCATGATACAATCCAGCTCCTCCTTGAAGCCAATAAATGTGAGGAAGAGAAGTCCATTCAGCCTCTTCTAGCCCCGCTCATCGGTCAAGCCGATGCTTTCCTAGAGGATTTGCTACCTGGCCTATTTCCCCTCCGTGGAATGAAGCATCACATCAATCTTATTCCCGGTGTGCCGCTTCGTACCGGTGTAACCTGGAAGAGACTAAGGAGTTATAAAGGCAAGTGGATGAGTTTATGGAGTGAGGATATGCATGGGAGACCATGAGCCCGTGCTCCGTGCTGACGCTACTTGTTTTGAAGAAAGACAGATCTTTCTAGATGTGCTTGGATGGTAGAGTTATCAACAATATCACAATCAAGTACTGGTGCCCCATATCGAGGTTGGATGAAATTCTTGTTGAGCTACATGGATCCCATATTTTCTCGAAGATAGACCTTCGTAGTGGCTACCATCAGATTTAGATGCGTGAAGGTGATGAATGGAAGACCGCATTGAAGATGAAAGGGGGATTATATAGTGGTGTCCTCATGCTATTTTGGTTGTCAACATCGACACGTTTCTTGTGGTAGGTATATTTCGATGACTTTTTGGTGTATTCCGAGAGTAAGAGTGAACATTTAGGCCATCTTGAGGAGGTATTTAAGTAAGCGACAACTCTATGGCAAGATTAAGAAGTGTGATTTTTGCACAACCCAAGTCGTCTTCCTGGGTTACTTTTTGTTGGGGGATGGGATCTCCATGGATCCATCCAAGGTGGAGGCCATTCACTGAGTGTTTCTTCAAGGATCGCTGACTGGCCCCACAAATCAGGCTGCAGACATTACCAATAACTAATTCAAGGATCACTGATGGCAAGAGCAAGAAGTGTGATTTTCGCACAACTCAGGCCGCGGGCATTACTGATAACTGATTCAAGGATTGCCGACTGACCCCACAAATCACCACGAGTCTTTCCAGTATGCTTCGTCCTCGCTCACATGCTGCATAGGAAAACTTCACAGAAGGTCACCAATCTTTAGACTACTCCCAGCCCAGCACGCTTAACTATGGAGTTCCCAACGGATGAGCTACCTTAAAAGAAGGTGCACCTTGGTGATATAAGTAGTCATTTCAGTTCTTTTGAGCAACACTTAACCATATGCCTGAGCTGTTACAATCACCCCTACTTAAGCGCATAACGTCCTCGTTTTGCCACAATCTACTTCACAATCTTTGCCATAATCTATGAAGCAATTGAGGAATCAATGCGATTGGTTCCCCTCAACAAGATCGATGTTAGACTCTATTTTTCTTCTCGTCCGCTCTAGATGGAGATGCCAAAGTGTGGTGTCATGTGCTACCATCTCATGCAAAGGATGAGTGGAATGAGATTTAAAGCACTCATCAACCATTATAACTGTATTCAAAAGAAGCAGGCCACTTTAGAT
The DNA here is from genome assembly GCA_029582165.1 of Portulaca oleracea. Taxonomy (NCBI): domain Eukaryota; kingdom Viridiplantae; phylum Streptophyta; class Magnoliopsida; order Caryophyllales; family Portulacaceae; genus Portulaca; species Portulaca oleracea. Next base: position 39,415,358 of record CM055869.1, read on the forward strand.
TATGTGACAACTATAAAAGAGAAGGATGACCAACATTTCCTAAGTTACTATGAGTGGTGGCACAACAAGTTTTCTCAAATTAATAAAACCATTCCCTTACGCCTACAACTATCCACCTTCAAGAAGAGTCTCAAAGGAAGTATGACTCCTCACCTTGGCTATCACATAATCAAGGACTTTAATTAATTAGAGGACCTTGTGTCCAACTTGAGGCCATGAGTCATGAGAAAATGCCTTATAACAAGGACGAAAAGGATCTATCTCCAACATGAGGTCCACTAGCATGCTTATCAACCCTTCCCAAAATGTCAAGACTAACTCCATCCAATGACAGTTTGACGTAGTACCACCTAAGTATAAGATATACACTCTGCTTGATGTCCCATATGCCCAAGCACTTGAAAGGCTTATGAAAAATGGGATCATCATACTGCCCCCTCCCGAATGGCGAACCGGAAGTTAAGGGTAAGAATTGAAACCTTGATAAGTTCTTTAACCACCAAAGGTGCAGAGGACATGAAACCAAGAGTTTTTATATCCTACAGAACAAGATCCAAGACATGATATGGGCTTGAAAGTTGTAGTTACCAAAGGCAGCCCAAAAATGTAACAATCGGAAAGACCCACTGAATTATTGTTATATCTTTTGAGGAAGAATCCTTTAATCCCTCATGATTCATTATGGGCATAGGGTCGATCCAACCCATTAAGGAAGAACTCCTTTTGTAAATTCCGTCCTCGAGTGTTGAAAAACAGACAAGTAAGAGAAAGCAATAGAGTTATCTAGGTTTGTCATCTTTTGAGTTGTTAACCTGAATCATTTTACTTCCCCAATTAGTTATGGTTAAGTCCGTCCTTGATGTACGTGTCTTCATTTTTGATATTCAGTAAGATGATTTTACTTAATTGTTGAGGCTTGCATTCCTTAGCTACCAAATGGAAAGAGAATCTTGTGTCGACAATTTTAAGTTGAGTTAAGAAGCTTGGTTACCCATTCGCTAGCCCGAAATCCAAATTTGACATACCCATATATCATCGCCATTCAATGCCTTTCTATCCATCAGAATCTCCATCCCATGAATCTAAGGTTTAAGATAAAAAAAATTTTAAAAAAAGAATAAAGAGAGAAATGAGTCTCCGTTATCCAACAGCTTGGGAAAAAGGAGAGAAGACGAAAATCAACATTTTGTTGAAAGTGTGTTTCGACACCTAGAGCTTGAACAATATGTGCCTAGGACAGTGGGCTACCAATTCTCACCTATATCACCTGTTACCTTCTATTTTCCAACAATATTTTATCCCTACCTGTTGCCTGTGCCTCCTCATCCCTCCTCCCCCCACCCATTAACAAATCATCCACCTTTGCATCACCCTTTACAGCCACCATCCGAAAACCCGTAGTCTTCACAACCTTGGTTGTTCCTCTTATGACTGTTCCCCACCAAAATGATGACAAAAAGTGGACCGAGTCGAGTTCGGGTCCGAGCTTCCAAAGCCGGGCTAGTGGTTATTGATGAGATCGATGAACACCCGACCCGATGTTCCAGCGCTATAACCACGCACACACTCGTTCTCACGAATCGATAGACTTTCACGAGAGGTGGGGTGTTGAGCATCACGCTAGCGTGGCATCGACGAGTCACCCGTCGTTGGAGCATGGAGAGGCTCGGGACTCGTCCCTGACCCCGAAGGTCTCGAGACCGGGCAAGGTCATCTCGAGAACAGAGTGCAAGGTGGAACTGAGGCTCAGAAGTGACCCGAGATAACAACTTGCAAGAAGGAGTACCTGGAGGCTTGGGGGCAACGTAACCATCACAGGCTAGCGTAGCACCAGCTACGACAGCCGTAGCACCCGCTATGCATGACAACCAAGCCAGGAGGAGCAGACCCAGGCAGGGTAGCACCCGCTACCTCCAACGTAGCGCCCGCTATGTTCTGGGCTAGCATGGTAGCACCCGCTACCTTCGTCATAGCACCCGCTACGTTCTGGGCAGGCAGGGTAACACCCGCTACCTTCATCGTAGCACCCGCTACGCTTGGGCAAAACAAGGTAGCGCCCGCTACCTTTAGCGTAGCGCCCGCTACATCCAGATGCCAACCTTGAGTTTCGGACTCCACTGTTGGCCGCTGCCAACGCCTGACCATCCGCTGCCAGCGTCCGTTCCAGAGAGCCCCGTTTGTCACGTCGAAGCCAATCGTTGCCATTGCCCGGGAAAGCTCTGCCAACGCCTAGTACAAGCTGGCCTGTCGCGATCGCCTTAGCACCGCGACCCCATCTGTGCGTGATTTTTGTGTTAAACATTGTGTTTTGTGTTTTAATTTCCCCTATGTATAAATACCCCCTTTTAACTCATTTTTCAGCAGTTTTTCAGATTATTGATGTTATGCTTATGCATTTTTAGGGTTTCCCTAAGTTTTCCTCAAAAATCTTATTTACTTTATCCAAACCTATGGTGGTGTTTCAAGTCATTCCTTTAATGATTATTTAGTGGGTTACCTTTATGATAATCATGGAGGCCTTGGGTTGTGGTTATCCTGGCCACAAGGTCATATCCAACTTTTGTGTGTTCAAGCATTTGGTTGTTTGTTGATTCTTCATCATCCACTCAAGCTAATCTCCATTACCATCACGCGACGGTAACGCTCCAAAAATTGTGTTATGTTAAGTATTAACAGAATAAGTACAAAGGTAAAGCTCATAAAGGAAACAATAAAGAAGAAAGAGAAAAAAAAAAAGAAAAAAGAAGGGGAAAACAAACAAAAGGAAAAAAAGAAAAAAAAATTGAAGAAAGGAAAGTAGCAGAAAGTCAAATTTTGAAAACTTCTCTAACCATCATAGCCAAGCCTCTATGCTTTCATACACCCATCTAGCCTTTATGCCTTTACATTCATCCAGATCTAAACCTAGTTGCATCCTTCACCCTTCCCAAACCATTCACTTGTACCTTCAAGCTTACCTCAATAAACCCTCCTCGAGGAACTAATCCTCTGAAGCTACACTTTATGAACTACGATTGGCTAAATTCCCCACTGGATATATAAGACAACATGTACGATGCCTGAACGCTACAATTCACGTAAAGGATCATCCATTGTCCCAGAATTTGGTCTTAGAGTGAGAGAATAAGAGAGGTTAGCTTGGATCTTCGGGCAAGCTCAAAGGAAAGAGGGAGGGAGAGAGAGAGAGAGAGAGAGAGAGAGAGAGAGGCTAGCCTCAAAACTGGTTAGGGTAAGCGCTTGACAAAAAGAGAGGAAACCCTTGATTCTGAATATTCTCATAACCTACCATCTTAAGCCTTCCACTTTCCTTCTTTAATTCTTGTATCGCCTCTATATCTAAATAACCACCTCAGTACTCATTAGAAGGATGTCCTTTCCAACCATTTTTGAGACATGTTGTTCATCCATCAACTATCTACTTTATCATAAACCTTCCCGAGTCCATCTCAACATTCGATCGTCTCATCTCTTTATTCCTCACACCTTGAATTTCTTCCATCCATGAAATAGTCCCTACTTGAACCAATCAGACTGTCACCTTCTTCATGGACACTTTCTTACCAAATAAAATAATTTACCAAGCCTACCCTTTCAACCAGCCTCTTTCCACCCTTCTATATCCCTCTACCCTTCTAGAGTTTTTCATCTCCATTATAAATGCAAGTGCAAGATTCTATATCTGATTGACAGCTAAAAGAAGTCATACTTATGGTTCTTATACAACTCAAGGAGGCTAACCATCTTGTCAATGCACCCAAATCATTTACCTAATGGATAGCACACCAGGACCTACAGGCTAACTTTGAGGTAACCATTATTGAGAATCGCAAAGTCCTATACCATATTGGTGCATATTCAAATATAATTTAGCTAACATCTTGCCTGTGGATATTGCTCACATACTTTAGGGTCACAATCGAATTTATGACCGAAATGACCTTGCCTTCTGATAGTAAAACACATATGTATTAGGTAGGGAAATAGGAATAATTAGCCCTTGCACACCCTAGTAATAATAGTAAGCCTAATGTCTATAAATCTAGAACACCTCCATCTATGAACCAACCTAACATACTTTAATTTTCTAACTAGACATGAATGTGAGGTGTCAACCACTATTGATCTTCAACTAATTTGAAATGCTTCTTAATGAGTTTAAAGATGTGTTTCTTGTTGATATACCTATATCGTTACCTCCTTTACGAGATATATACAAAAAGTAGTGGATATCATCCCACGGTCCTCTTTACTTAACTTACAATTCTATAGAAGAATGCCAATCAGCATGACAAGTTGAATAGATAAGTTGATGGACTATTACGGAAATGTTTCATGCCTTTTTTACTCTTAAGAAAGATAACTTCTAGAGGATGTGTATTAATATTACAACCATTAATAAGATCATTGTAAAATATGGGATCCATGTAGCTAACTAGTTATGTTGGATCAAATGTGGGCATCTAAGTAGTTCTTTAGAATTAACCCACCCCGGAGATTAATAAAAGTACTTTGAAAACTCTTGATAGATTGTTTGCATTGTGTGTTATTGTCGATCAGCTTGACTTATGTACCAGTACATTCGTGCAGGCTAAGAATCATATCTATCGACTTTTCATTGGAAAGGTTTTAGTAGTGTACTTTGATAAAATTATAGGGATGCACATTGGCGACACTTGAGGCTTCCGATTAAAGTTTTGTGAAATGAAAAGCTTAACATAAATTTGAGGAAGTGTTTTTTCTTGCAATCAATGCATATGTTCTTTCGATTACTTGTTTCTGATATGGTAGTTCTGCTAATTTTGAAAAGGTACAAGTTGTAGTGGTGTTGCTTGAATCTAGAACTGAGTATGAGGTAAGTGGTTTTCATGAGTTGGCTACCTTCTACAATCACTTAGTTTACAATTAGTTACATCATAGCTCTTATTACTAAATCTATATGGAAATGTGAGTTTAAATGAACTTTATCTTCAAAAGAACTTTTAATCTTATCAAGAAGAATATGGCTGAAGCCCTTGTTTCACATCACTGTGATTTTTCTACTATCTGAAGTTGCTTGTGATGCATTTAGGGCTGGCATAGTAGGAACTTTGAGGCAAGAAGGACAACCTATAGCATGCTTTAGTAAAACATGCAATAATTCTTGGAGAAATATGTGCAATATATAAGAAAAAATTTTGAGCTTTACTGTGATGTTTGGGACATTGGTGATGTTATTTGTTATCTATGAACTTTGTTCTATGTAGTGACCATGATATGAAATTCATTCACAATGAGAAAACATCCTAAATAAGAGGCGTTACTTTAGGATTACTCAACTGTGCTGAAACATCACTCTATTGTATATTGTTGATTATTTAAGTACATCTTCTATTACATAGATAAACTACTATTTAGACAAGTTTTGGTAAAACAAAAGATTAATATCTGTTACGACCTAACTTTTCTAAGACTTATGGTGAGATTTTGCAAGGCAATTGTTGTGATTTTGTTGATAATTTTGGATTGTTACATGATTCGTAGATTTAAATTGTATGTCCTAGTATCTAGTAACATGAATTCTTGATGTAGGTACTGCACGGTGGAGGCCTTGCGTGTCATCTAAGGCGGGAAAGACCACTATTCTTATTGTTGACCATTTCTTTTGGCCTTCTTTATTTAAAGTCAACAAGTACGCCACTAGGAAACGGCACAGGTGACACCCTAAATGTCGCTTTAAAGGCATAGGATAGTAAAATGTTTTTTGAGGATTTATATTAAAGATAACTAACTTTTTGAAATGTTTTGTTTTTGAAAGGTAATATTAAGGAACGAGAAGCATGTTGATTCCATGGAGCTTCTTGAGTTTTAAGATGATCATGTTGATATGGGCAAAATGGATTCGAGTTGACTGGCACTACGGAATGTAACTAAGGAACAATATTTTGAAATAATTATATTCAGTTCATTTCTCGATAAAATTTAATTTCCTATTATTATTAGAAATATAGTAGTTTCTTAGTTTCGAAAGGAATAATATGCTAGTTTCCTATTTTTATTAGGTTTCATATTCGGAAGGCTGTTTACTTATAAATAAATAAGGTGTTTGGTAGCATTTGTTTAATAGAAAACACTTGATTGATTACTGAATGCTAATATGCCCTTGAACCTTGCATGAAGATGTTGAATTATTTTCTTAAATCCAATAAGGGATGTTTAATGCTTACCTACAATCTATTATTATTTCTCGTTCTCTATAAAATTTGTGTCATAGCAAGCTCTTGATCCTGAGGCTAGCCTAAACTGTAATTTCCGCTGCCATCAAACCCTCAAAAAATAAATAAATAAAGCCACTACTTGGTTGTCACCATGACCGGAATTGGTTAACAAGTTATTGCTCTTGCACTAGTGTCTATCTTGTGCCCTTCCAACAACTTCAAAGCTAGCATGATAATTGACATTGTGCCCTAATTGGCATTGTTGTTGTTGTTGAATGTTGTTGCTCTATACTAGAAAAAACTCGAGAGGTCAATTTTATTATGGTACTATTTTAATTCCTCCGTTTAATTTATGATTGTTGATTAGTTAATTGGTTGTTAACCTCTAAAGTTAATTTCCACTTTCAGGAGAAAAACCTAAAATATTTACATTAATATATACCAAACAGTAGATCAATGTCATTAAAAAGAGCTTAGGGACTTGAGGCATGTGTTCTTGACTATGATAAATAACTATGTAAAGATGCAATCTTTAGGATTGAGGAAGATCTAGCAAAAAACATGACAAAAGAATTACCTCTAAAACAGATAGTCTTCAGGAGTCACTCAAGAAAGACATTTATCTTGTTCTCATTCAATTCAATAATCATGAATGTTTATTAAGAATGAAGCAAGGAACAAAGTCGTCTAGCTCTTATAAGATGTGTCATGTCTCAATTGATATTGAGAGTGAACAAATTGGCTCCAATGCTCACTTGATTTACCTCTTAATTTATCTATCAGTCCTACCTTCAGTGTTAGAAGATTGATACTTTCCCAAAGTACTTTTCAACCTTCTATATTTTATGTTTGTAGCCAAGGTTGTTCTATTGTTTCATCTGTTGCAATGCCTAGAATAATGTCAATTGCTCCTTCTATTAGTGATGTTGAAGTCAATCATGAAGATAGGGTATCTCTAAGGCTAAACATGACTACAAGACATATAGTTTGGTTATCCATCATAGAAGAATTGGGACGTACATATAAGTTGAATTAGGGAAGATCTAAGGAGATGCGAGAACATCCACGTGTCAATGTGTACAACCGTCCAACAGAGACCTAAAAAGGAGCTTAAACAAAGTGATAAAACATAATTTTGAGCTATCTATGACTAATATAGGATAATTTGGCTTAAGATAAAAGTTTGTGAAAGTGTAGGATGAAGGTTGTGGGACAGAAATGATGTAAGATGAGAATAAGGAGCGCATTCCAATCTCGCTTATTAGAAGATGTTGTTAGAATTTAGTACTTTATTAAGTTTTATTTTCATTCAATATACTTTATCATATAGTTTATGAAGCTCAAATAAAGGGATTTCGTACTAGATTTACTCCCTCTGTCCCTTAATATTTGTCTTGATAAATTCTCAAAATTTCTACTATTATTTTATACATACATACATATATATATATATATATATATATATAGAGAGAGAGAGAGAGAGAGAGAGAGAGAGAGAGAGAGAGAAATTGGATCTTAATAATCCCGACTTTTACGAATTGGACAATAATAATCCCCACTATCAATTTGGATTTTGGTGGTCCAAAAAAAGAATTGGATTGTAGTGGTACCAAATCCACTTCCACATTCTTCTTATTTTTTTCTTTCCTACCCCATATTGTTTTTGTTCTTTTCGTTCCTGCCCCCAGAAAAGTAATGAATTATAGTTACTAAAACAATTTTTAAATTATTTTTTTTAGACTCCGAGCAATTATTATGATTTTTTTAAAAGGAATAAAGTGCAAAAATCATAAAAAATTGAAAACAAATTGAAAAAAAATTGGGAGAAGCACCGTAAATTCATTAAAAAAACATGGTAGAGTGTTATACTAAGTTTTGAATCAAATGCAACACAAAATCTATAATATTTAGGGTATACTCTCGATGATGTCCCATTACAATCTAATTTTTTTTTGGACCACCAGAATCCAAATTGATAGTAGGGACTATTATTGTCCTATTCGTAAAAGTCGGGATTATCAGAATCCAATTTTCCCACACACACACACACACACACACACACACACACACACACACACACACACACACACATATATATAATGATTTTATATATAAAATAAACAGCAATAGATTTTCATAAAAATAATTTCATATGAATATGTTATATAACATTACGAAGATATTGTGTGAGATTAAAGGATAAAGTAGTGCATTGCATACCATGAAAAGTCAAAAGTGGTAGATAACAAAGGATGGAGACAGTATATTTTATCATATTCTAGTTTATCAGAGCAGTAGCACCATACTGCATACTACTAGTCGAACACCATCACATTAACCACCCACTACTAGTCAAAGACGACCGCATCATCGTCATCGCCACCACCCGATCAACATAACCCTAATTTGCGAAAATTCATAGTTTCACTCTAAAATAAGCAACTTCATTAAAATTTCCTTCATCATGGCATACATTTCATGCTAAAGCCCCTTCTAATTGTAGAAAATCAATGCTTTAACCTTGAGCCCGGTACAACCTTAATTTGACCTTGATAGCTACTATAATGCACTTCACTCACCATTCAAGAAGGTTGATCCTTTCTCTCCTTGTTGGCACAGTTCTCTGACTAACATTTAAGAGGCTAATGTTTGGTGTCTCTTGCTGCTAATTTTACTCTTGGTTTGCCATATTCTTATGTGTTACATAATGCTATTAAAGTGATTTTGATATCATTAACTGATGATGGTATCATTGATAGTATCTTTGAAACTAGAATGGTTAATACACAGTGCAAACTTGAAGAGCAACTCTTAAGGGTTGGACACAATTGGTCGCTACCCCATCACATTTTAATGATCTCTTCAAACGCTGCATAGAGTTAGGTACCTTCTATCCAAAGTATATAAGACCCCTTAAAGGCTGCATTCGAGCTATTAGAGTAACTTTTGATGTAAAAAGTGTCTTTAATGCCAATCTTGATGTTAAAGTTTCCCTTGCTTTAAGCCTACTATCTAAGCTTGAACTATTGTCCCAAATCCTCCTTGTAGTGATGGGTCAATGAAAAAAGCTCCCATATATATGAGAATATGTCCATTGTAAAAAAAAAATCTTCGATACTATTAGATCTTGAGTGACATGCAATTCATGATCCACTTAATCCTCTCACACATGAAGTCCAAAGAAGTTGATATTTTTATTTTTTTTTTTTGTAAAATTTTATTGTCCATACCATAGCATCACAAATCACCTAGTCCACCCAAGAGTATGCCAGAAGCTCATGTCTCTCAACTCAATAATATACTTCGAGAGTTTTCAAGTTGAGAATAGATAAGTTGTTGAAGCGCATCACGATGTTGGCAATGCTCAATTTCTAAATGCTACACCAAAAAAGCAATATACAAAAGTTGCATTTGACTACAAAACATTTCCTACATATGAGGATTTTCTATTTTGGTATCAAGTCAAATGTATGGACATGTCAAGACCAAAAGTTGAGTACTCGTGTTTGATTTACTTATCAATGAAGAATGTTTCATTGTCATGTAATTGCGTCCTCTCATTATATGGATACATTATTTTAGAGGATTTCAAAGTGGTGCAAATTTTTCATCTTCATGACGAATTACATGTGCTCTTCCTTTACTTGATTTACTTCTATCAAACCCTAGAAAAACTCAAAGGTCTAGTATTTTGCGACTGGAGGAGAACGATATAAGATGAGAATGAGGAAAAATATTCAAAGTATACCTTATTAGAAAATATTAGAATGATTTTGTAGTTTCATTAAATTTTGTAAAGATTTGAACTTTCTTGTCACATAGTTTAGATATACTAAATAAAGATATTTTGTATGATATCAATATTTATCCTATTGTAGCTTCTTGGATATCATTAAGGTTCCTATTGCTCTAGGACTTTTATCACTATAATCTCCTTATGTAACGGAATTCTTAGACTAGACATGAATATTGCTCAATGGAAATATGTTGAATGTTTGTGACTTTTGTGACAATTTCCTTAGTGTAGGAAAGCGCTCAGTTGCTCATCAAGTATCTTACATCAATTGTTAGGTGTTTGGCTTTCCTTCAGATTTTGTTTTTATTTTGAGGTTATGATCTGTTGCTTTTTGCTTACCAACATCTTCAGTGGTTAGGGTATAGTTCAGTACTTGCCTAGCTAGGTATTTCAACTTCTTTTGGTTGAATGAAGATATCACTCGAGCAAAGTTGGTGTTTTTATTTCTTCACAAGATTTTCAACTTCAAAATTTTTTCTCAAAACCAAAAGGTATGTCTTAATAATGGAATCAATTTCTCATAACAATGATACTTAAGCTTAAAAGAAACAATTGTGAAGCTAAACATTCCTACATGTGGATCTCTCCAAAACAACAAAAATACGGCGCACACTAAGAGTTGTTGTCACTACTCACTAAGCTAGACATTGTTAAAGAAAAAAATTAGATTAAATCGTTACCTCATAGCACGATACAGGGGACGATACCACAATAAATAGGCCCCTGGAACCCCTGTGATGATATAGATGATGGCTAAAAGCCAAATTTTCACTCCTGAGATGAACACATTAAAAAAGTAAAAAGTAAATAGTTATTGTTGTGTAAGTATTAAGAAATCAAAAGGCATGATGAACATAGACTACACACCTTCCCCTTTAATCCAAGCTATTGTCACCACAATGAAATTCCAAAATAGGCAAATCGCAAGTCCTAAATAAAGCCACCAAACAAAATGCTTAGTATACAAATACGAGTCGCGCCATGTAACCTTTTGCAATGATATTATTTCAAGCAATATATGAAAAAAGAAAGATGATGATGTAGATAGTAGACAACATCATTTGCACACCCCAATGTTTGTTGGGATAGACAACAACAATTAACAAATATTGTAACACGACTATATAAGTTCTGGAGAGGATCGAGAACCTAAGGTCTAGAGAAACCATGTGGATGATGGAAATCCACTCATAGAACTCATAAACACGACAAACTAGTTTCTAGGGCTTTCGGGTTTTGGAGATGAACAACAACTAAAATAAAAATTAAAGGGGATATGGACAATTGTAAAGAGTAAACACTCACCCAATTGAACTAAGGTGTTCAATCACTTGCACAAGGACCCTCAACAAGCAAAGCACCATTAAACACCAAAAAAAGCTCACTAAGAGTGGAGGAAGAACACCCACTCACAAGGAAGAGAAATCACCAAACAATTTCCACCCAAAGGATTAGCTTTCATTGATTAGGGTTTGAAAACCCATAATTACAAACTCTCCAACGAAGAGGATTTTTTAGTCTGAAGCTCTCAAACTTCTATCACTAGTCTGTGAATTCTCCTCTACAAAAAGAGGCTTACAAGTATATATAAGGGAAGGGGGAAAACATAACTAAAAGAGAGAGAGAGAGAGAAAGGCCAAAAAAACGACCTGTCGTGAAATGGCACGATCGTGCCATATGGGTACACGATCATGCTAATCAAAACAGCCCAAGAATGGCCTTTTCGAGAATGGCACGATCGTGCTATCTCACGGCACGATCCTGCAGTGCCTTCTGGAAGAATGGCACGATCGTGCGGCCTGATGGCACGATCGTGTTGTTGACAGTTTCTTCCTGCTGACTTCAAACGTGCATAACTTCTTTATTCAGACTCCAATTTATGCCTATAATATATCGTTGGAAAGCTCTCGGTGTCTACTTTAAGCTCCCAAAATTTGAGGCCCATCATAGTTAAATTAAAGGAGTTATGAGCCAAAGAGTGAAGGCGCGCCCATTCCAACAACCCACGTTGACCCTTTTCCACTTATTCTTTCCGAAAGACTCCGAACCCTTTTAAAGGCCCAAAGTAGGCCTCGATAAGGACCCGTAGATCCACTCCTATAGTCCGGAGTCCCATCTGAAGTGGATACCACAACCAACGATGATCGATTCATGCCTCCAAGGTCACGGGTCCACCTTGAAATGCACTCCACACACGACCTTAGAGTTGATTTCTTCGTGTTCTTTGGAGGGGGTGAGGATAGACTTGGAAACCATGGATCTCGAGGCTCGGGCCCCAGCCTGGTACGCTCCATACTCCCCTTCTTGAAAAAGAGTTTCCCTCTACTCTTGGGAGTTAAAATCGAGGCACTCCTCTTCAATTGGCTCCAAAAAACTTCGAGCATCTCGAACGCCACGATCAATCACACTAGACTTCCAACAAGCTTCGAACCCCACAATGTACCCATCGTCCAAATGAAAGAAGGAGGTTGGAGGCTTGTTTCATGGATGTAAGGGATTAAGGGAAGGGATAGGGAAATTTTGTGGTGCTCTCTCAATCTCATTAGGCTCAACAATCGGTGCAGGTGAGATGAATTAAGGTGCTTCTTCTCGGACCTCTTTAACAAGGATGTGAGGATGGGCAAGATCGATGTTCTCATCCTCCTCTAGACATGAAGCTTCAACAACGTCGTTAATGGGCTCACAAGGTCCAAGGGAAGCTTCCTCGTTGGGCATGAGATTGATCTTAGCTTGCTTAACTTCTCATTTCCTCATAAGTGATGACTTTGCCTCATGGTTAGCCTCTCGCTTGCAACTGTTAAGCATGAATTGTCTATCCATCAATCTCTTTAGCCTGGTCCATGAAATGACTTCCGATCGACCCTCCATAGTCCTTTGCAATTTGACGCCCGCAAACCAAAGAGATGCAGAACTAGTGAGCTTCGATCTCGCAATTTTGAAGGCTTGTTCATCACTATACTCCTTAGTTGCAAAAATTCTCTCAAAGGTTTGTACCCATTTGCGATAGTCTTCCGGGCCGGTGTAGCCATTGAATTCCGGAATTTAGACTTTGATATCATGGAATTCATCCCGTGGGGGCCTCTCAACCACTTCCCGTCGACGATGGCGTCGAAATGAGCCTCTATCATCGTCACTCGACTCGTAGGAGGGAGAAGGACGGATAGGGATACGAGTGGGTCTCCTTCGTTTGTCTCGGGTTCGATCCTGAAGGTTGATGGCAATGTTGTTTAATTGAGTCACGAGGCCATCAAGAGTATTTGGAATGTTCATGACTCGACTCTCAATACTCGGCCTAGGGGTCATAACACGAACATGGGTGAAGGACGGTATGTGTTTGGGTAAAGGTTCTTTGTGTTTTTCTCACTCAGACATTTCATCGAACACCTTCCGGGCACTATTTTCCAACTTCACCTCAAAGCTCCAATATGCATCAAAATCACCAAATACAAACACAATACAATGTATTCCAACACTCTTGGATAGCAAAGGGAATGGGGAACACCAATATTTGCATACAATCCACAAAACCAAGAACACCAAAAATCACCACCAAACAACAACAAGAACAAATCCGGGCACAAATGAGAAATCTCTAACAAACTATGAGTTCTATGCCTAGATCTGATACCAAATGGAGAGGATCGGGAACCTAGGGTCTAGGGAAACCATGTGGATGATGGAAATCCACCCATAGAACTCATAAACACTACAAACTAATTTTTAGGGTTTTGGGATTTTGGAGATGAACAACAAATACAATAAGAATTAAAGGGGATATGGACAATTGTAAAGAGTAAATACTCACCCAATTGAACTAAGGTGTTCAATCACTTGCACAAGGACCCTCCACAAGCAAAGCACCATTAAACACCCAAGAAACCTCACTAAGAGTGGAGGAAGAACACCAACTCACAAGGAAGAGAAATCACCAAGCAATTTCCACCCAAAGGATTAGCTTTCATTGATTAGGGTTTGAAAACCAATAATTACAAACTCTCCAATGGAGAGGATTTTTGAGTTTAAAGCTCTCAAACTTCTATCACTAGTCTGTGTATTCTCCTCTACAAAAAGAGGCTTACAAGTATATATAAGGGAAGGGGGAAAACATAACCAAAAGAGAGAGAGAAAGGTCGAAAAAACGACTTGTCGTGAAATGGCAAGATCGTGCCATATGGGTACACGATCGTGCTAATCATAACAGCCCAAGAATGGCCTTTTCGAGAATGGCACGATCGTGCTATCTTACAGCACGATCGTGTAGTGCCTTCTGGAAGAATGGCACGGTCGTGCGGCTTGATGGCACGATCGTACTGTTGGTAGTTTCTTCCTGCTGACTTCAAACGTGCATAACTTCTTCATCCAGACTCCGTTTTAGGCGCATAATATATCTTTGGAAAGCTCTCGGTGTCTTCTAAGCTCCCAAAATTTGGGACCCATCAGAGTTAAATTAAAGGAGTTATGACCTAAAGAGTGAAGGCACGTCCATTCTGACAACTCACGTTGACCCTTTTCCACTTATTCTTTCCGAATGACTTTGAACCCTTTTAAAGGCCCGAAGTAGGTCCCGATAAGGACCCGTAGCTCCACTCATATGATCTGGGGTCCCATTTGAAGTGGATACCACAACCAACGATGATCGATTCATGCATCTAGGGTCCCGGGTCCACCTGGAAATGCTCTCCACACCCGACCATGGAGTTGATTTCTTCGTGTTGTTTGGAGGGGGTGAGGATAGACTTGGAAACCATGGATCCCGAGGCTCGGGCCCCATCCTGGTATGCTCCAAGTTCACATAAGTATAAGGGCTTCCCATGTAAGAGAAAAGGCGGGAAACAAAAGCACGAAAAATGCACAATTAGGTCACCAGATATAATAATTCCTCCTCAAATGCTAGCATGATTCCTAACTAATGCATCCAAGACGTAGGAGTGAAAAGATGGATTCCTAATCTAAGTACGTAACTTTTCTATATTTGTCTAATCGTCTACAAAACTAGGTCTTGTAAAGATTGATCTTGTGAGCTATTTGTCACATGTTGTGCTATATATGAATTGTGGTGGCAAATTGGTAATGACCCTTTGTATAAAATCTTTTGCTCCAGCTAAAACCACTTCCACAAATAATACTTCTCGTAGGCTATGTCCATATAGGTGATGTTGAATAATATTTATAGACTTCACATCTTCACCTATGATTTGTAACTTGGTTAGACATACCACCTCAACATTTAATCACCTCACTGATGAGCTCAAACCTGATGGCCGTAACATGAGAGAGGTTTTCTTACTGATAATTTTTGTTACATCTAGCCATTGATCAGTCCTATGAGGTAATTTCCTCTATGCTTTTAACATAACAGTTACAAAGGCATGTAGGACCAACAAAAGTTGATATGCATATGTGAAGGGCATAAAAGGCTTGGTCTAAAAAGATGCTAATATTACCTTTTTTCGTTAATAGTTAGTTGTTCTATCACCATATCAGCATGAAGACTCATGCCCAACTATCAAAGTGCCCACCAGCTGAGAACATAGCCTAATACACAACTTAATCAAGTAGAGGAAGAAACCTTAAAAAATTGTACCTTATAGAGGTTGGGATACATTGAAAACATTCTTTCTTCTAGAGGCTAGTTATCTACTATGAAGAAATCCTAAGAATATGGGCGCCACAACATAGCTCATCTCATGGGTGGAGCTACAACACCCCAACCAGATAAATTGATTTCTCATGATGACCAATAACATAATTTATTAGAAGTCTAGAAAATTACGAAACTTTTGTCGAACAATCATAAGATTTTACTTTTCAATTGATTTTTTAGTTTTGAATTGAGCCTTTTTCTCATGTTGATTCAAAATGCGGTCGATCGGCGACAAAATAGTCACATCAGAAATGTTTTTATGTTGGGCAAGTTGAGTTTTTGTTTTGCGACTACCATAAAATCTTATGCTATGGTACATTAAAACTATTTTTCAGTACCTTGACCGAGCACATTTTGAGTCCGTATAATATTTCATAAATAAGAAGCACAATAAAGGGATCAAATAGAATATAGAAGTAATCACACTTATTCAGAGATTACTTTAGAAATTTGAAATCCACTCCATTTGTATTGATATTGACATAAACATAAGAAAGGGAAAACAAACAATTACTTGATAAACAGATATAGGTGCTTAGAATTTTTCAACTAAGATATAAAAAAGAATAAAATCATAACACAGAGTTGAATTTCGCTACTATCTACAAATTGGTGACCGACATATGTACCTTTATGAAATCAACCAAAAACTAGAACAGATGATGAACAAAAATGAGGAAACCATTAAAGTGGAACGCAAGCACAATTTTAATCTATAAATCTATATTTGTAACTATTGAAATTGAACATACCAAGAAAAGTAGTAAATGCAATATATTGTAGTTTCTGCAAATGGATGGGGATATCATTTGCAACATCATGATGAATGAGAGGGAAAAATGGAGGCCAATTTCTCACTTCTAGCGTAACCCCAGCTGTGAAGCACAACGAACTATTGTAGATCAGCTGCCCCCTCTAAGACATTTATAGACATCAATAAATAAATAAATAAATATTACAAAATACCTTGGGCAATAGCTTCTTCCCTCCTTTTTAATTCCTGCACTCACAAGAAATGAAAAAATAAGTTGTTTAAACTACTAAGCACATATCTAAACACTAAAGCAAATAGCACCAATAAAACATCATCGACAGTTTTGCAATTAGAGGGACAAAAGAAGTTGAGTGCCAAACTACTCCATGTAGAATCCTGTAAGATGATAGCCAAATTATTGCATCACTTTAAACAGCTCATATGAAAACTTTTCCAGCTCCTACATCATATAACGGTTGTACCTCTTCCCTCCGCAACAATTCTGCCTCTCTAGCTTGGAGTTCCATCTCTTTCTTCCGTGTATCCTATGACAACAAGAATGAGAAAGAGAAGCAACATAAACATGAGTATCACAAGAAGGGGGGCAAATGTTATGGTAGCTCCTTTTCATTTGTCTATTGCGCTTAATAAGATAAACATGAATATCACAACTAGAAAACAAAAAACAAAAAATGTTTTTGTATCTTATTTTCACTTGTCTATGTAGCTTAGCTCTACCATTCCATTAGCAAGAGGGATATCCACAGTTGAACCACGATCATACTCAGCACGTTCTGGTGGAAGTGGTGAGAGCATGGAGTTTGGAGCAGGCGGAACACTTCCAGGATTCTAAAATTGAAAATTTATTATGAGTACAATGACTTTAAACCCTCCAATCTAAACAAGATACAACATATAGAAGCGATAACCTTCGATATCAGTGCACTGTGAAAACGACAAGGGAGGCAAAGTGTAACTTCTCATCCATAGTAGATGGATGCGGTAACTTTTATATACGTACTAAAGACTACCCCCCCCCCCACCCCTCACCCTAGAAACAAAAACAAAAATTAAAGGGGGTTATAGCTTAAATACAATAGTAAAAAGGTGTGTGCATGGATGTTAAAAGCAACCCAAATATAATAACAGAAAAGTGCATGGCTGGATGGATAAAAGTTGCGTTCAAGATAACTGGATAAGAATGGAGCTAGAAGGAAGTAACAACAATTAATGATGTCTTAGGAACTCTAAACAACAAATAGGAGAAGCACAAACAAAAATTGGATGTTAAGAGCAACGAGATGAAATGACTTACCGGCATGTAGAAAGCACCACCACTATAAATCGACTGACCTGACCCTTTGCCTCTAGATGATGGATCCTATCAACGACAAAACTAATCAATCAAGTTGCACAATGGCCTGTCAAAGGAAAAGAGCTCATCCAAATGCGGTGAAGATCATATTGAATGCCAAGATGATGACAAATATATAATAGCACAAAAACAAAACTTACTATTAGATGGAGTTTTTTTGGATTTTGGAGCTTGCAAGAAAGGTAACTAATTTTCTCTACTCTTGGTTTTCAACGTTAAATTTTATACCTTAAAGTTTGTAGGTTGAATAAAAAATGTGTGTGTTTCATTTTTCTTTTTATTCCCGTAATATTTTTGATTGACGTCGAACATCGGAACTAAGCTTAAAACTGATATTAAAGATATAATCCACCTCTCTTATTCATGTTGGAGTTACTTAGAACCCTAAGTATCTTTGAGAGTAGCCCAAAATGTACTTTAGGTATAAGGTCAAATATGGACAAATTACAAAGGGAGTGATAGGTACAATCACCATTACAAAGATTATTATAACTTTAGTATCACTTTTAAACTTAGTCATGAAGTTTAGCGCTAATCGGAAGGAAAATTCAAACTGTGTTTATTAGAGTGTTTCCAGAGCCTCTTGTCTCATAATTGGACTATGGGGTAGTCCCCTAAGGAGCCAAACCAAAGTTTCCTATGAATAGAGACCCCTTCTTTACTCAACAAATACTGCATAATTATGGCTATACCATTTTGTACTATTATCCTTCTTAAAACAAGATGTAAATTCTAGATCAATGTAACAAATATGGAAATTATATGAGCTGAGACCTCTTATAAGAGTCTTGATATAAAGTTTTATTAGAAATTAGATTGAAGGTCATGGATCACCCTCCTTTATGGTCCCAACCCAAATAACACATAAAAAGTTGGTAGTCCATTAAAAACTCAAACCGAAACAAATGCTCCTTCTGTTCCATAATAGTTGTCCATTTAACTAAAATTGAAAAAATAAGAAAATGTGTTACTTAAGTATTGCGTTGTATAGAAAGTGGTGAAACAATAATATCAAATTATGATTATATTTTTCTCTCTTACTTTTTCTATTCTTGTATCAAAAGAACTAATATATAATGTAGTTAATTGAAAAGAGAGTTGCATTGAAATTTTAAATGACAAGTATCGTGGACAAAACAAAAGTTAGTTATAATGACAACTACTTTGGGACAAAGGGAATAAGAAATGAAATTTGTAACTAATAAAAGGATTTTTGGATGCTAATATACTAAACTTTTAGGGTACTCGACAATAATGCACTGAACTTTGACCTCGGACAATTATGCAGTGAACTTTGAGGTGTGTTGGACAATAATGCACTCGAAACAATTTTGATGGTGGCAGACTTGGCAACAATCTTACGTGACGGACCGACAAGATGAATAGGTTAAATAATATCTAAATTTATGACATGTCAGCTAATCTACACAAGCAAAGGTGATTTTATACAACTACAGCAACAATCTCCCAGCGTAAACACGTTTAAACAAATGTGATTTTATATTTTTTTAACTTTATTCAAAGTTGATTCTCTTTGCTTATGTGTAGATTAGCTGACTTTAAATACTTTTTTGACCAATTCATCTTCTCCACCTGCTATGTAGAATTGCCACCAAGTTAGGCACTGCCGAAATCGTACTGAATCCATTATTGTTCAACACCCCCTAAAGTACAATGTATTATTGTCTAAGGTCAAAATTCAGTGCATTATTGTCCAATACCTCAAAAGTTCAGCATATTAGCATCCAAAAACCCTTAATAAAAATATAATGGTCCATGATCCCAGGACCATGATCTAAGCACTAAAGTTTTTATAAAATTGAACAAAGAAACATATGAATGACTTTCATAACTATAATACCACATGTATATTGAGTAAAATTTGTTTTTCTCCATAACTTTTAAATTTACAAAAAAAGTACTTAAAGTATGTTAATGGATAGGTTAAAATATCAATTGTAATTGTTGGTACAATGACTGCATTCCAAACTTCTTATAATTGATAATTATTAATACCTATAAAAAAATATGTCAAAAATCACAACAAATATTAATTTGGTGATAAGCAAAATATATCGTGGTGCTCCAAATCACATATCATCACCTACGTTGGGGTTGGGGGTGCAAAGGAGGACAGTAGCACCGTGATCTCAATTCACTCTGTATTCTTTTTTTTTTTTTTTCCTTTTTGGATAGGAGAGCATTTATGTTGGCAAGATGCCAGGAAAAGCTTCATACAAGCGCGAACCCTACGTGTCGTACCGCATACGGTTACAATCATAAAACTATGCAATAAAATTGAACATACATTCCACGCCTTATAAACCAAACTAGATTTAGATAAATCTATGCAACTGAATTGTAAGAAAATATCTAAATCACACAAAAATGTAGATTTTGAAACAGATGGAATCTTCTCAAAGAGAAAAAAAAGAGGCATCAATGTTGTCGAAAATGGATAATATTGATAAATTCAATTTAGCGAACTGGAAAAAGAAAATTTAGATACCAATGGGATGGACATAAAGGGGGGGAAAGTAAAAACAACTCACAGCGAAAGGATTGACGTCTTCATCAATGCTATATGCCATTGTAATAGGGTTACAGAATTAGAAGGTACAAACTGTTCAAAATTCAGATAGCAATGCGATCGAGGCAAAGGGACTAAGCGGAAATTTGAAAATGTTGTAGCGTGAAAAAGAAAAGCAAAAGAGAAAAGAGTGAATTGTTAAATCAAAACAAGTTTTTACGGGTGCTTGCTTGATTACAGCTACGAGGCATTGAGGAAGAATCAACGGTTTCCCTGCTTTGGCGTTTCTAACCTTTGCCCCAATTTAGTTTCACATTGCCATTTCAATTCTTTTTTTTTTTTTTTTTACTAGTTTTTTTACATTCTTTCCAACAGATGCCAATTTATGTAGATGAATGTCAAGTAATACAGAGAAATAATAAAAAGTTATAGTGGTTGCCAACAACCACCACAACTAAAATGATTATCATTTGTACATGTAAATTTCATCTTCAATATTTAGTTTTTTATTTACTACAAAATTACAAAATATATTTTCTTCATTAATTTTTTTCATAAAATTAAAAAACTAAATATCTTAACTCTATATTTTATACTAAAAATATTTTTAAAAACATTCAATTTAAAATATTTGTAAAAAAATTTCAATTAGAAAAACATATTTTCTGTTTGTGTTAACTGAAAAAGCAAACAATCAAGATGAAACTCAACACATATATAGATAAGATTTATTTTGATTCTGATAGTTGTCATGGTTGACAACCACTATAAGTACATATAACAAAAATTACAAACTATATGAACGAAGTAGAAACCAAATATGAGTCCAAATAATGTTATAAATTATAACCAAAAAGAACGTACTATAAAAATTTTGTAAACCAAAGAAAAATAATAATTCTAAAGAGACAATTTGACTAGGAGAAAGCCAAAAAAAAAAGTATCGCAAAATGTCATGTAATTTAATATTTAAAAATTAATCATTCGACTCAAATAGTCTTTTATCCATACAACATATTAGACTAATTGAATGAAAGTAATTAAATGAGCATATTAGAATAATTAAGCGGCTTGCTAATCCATCTCTTTGTTAATCGGCCATGTTCTTTTCTGCGATTGGTAAACTGCGATGCCACAGCATATCGCAGTTTGCCACAACCTATCACAAAATACCATTCTATCACAATTTACCACAACCCACCACAAATTACTTTTTTCAATTACTTTTTCACAATTACCAATACAATATTTATATATATATTTCAATTCACTTTTTCACAATTACCAATACAATATTAATCATCCAAAAATAATACTCCCTCCGTCCCTTTTTGAATGTCAGATAAACTAACTTTACAAAATCAATGCATCTTGGAAATATGGTGAAAAAATTATGTATGGACAAGTGTACCCTTCATTAAGGAAAAAAATGAATAAAGGAGAATTTTAAAAGGTAAAATAAAAATTTGATTCATTAATTAAGGGTAATATAGGTATTTTAATTAATGAAAATATAAATTTGACAAATAAAAAGACACAAGATAGTTAAGAAAATTGACACTCATTAAGGGACGGAGGTAGTACAATATTTCAACTCACTTTTTTCAATTACTTTTTCACAATTATCAATACAATATTTATATATATACAAAAAAATCACCTCAACATACCAATAACCCGCCACAATTTCACCACACCATACCGCGCTATACCGCATAAAAGAACAGGGAGTTAAACTGCTAGAGTTATGAATCCAATCTAACCACCATTGTTGATACACCCAGCCACCATGTAATTATATGTATGTTTTCGCAACACATATTACATGCATTTGGAGCACGTGCTCCGGGTAAGTATGAATGAACAATTATGTTATTGAAAGTGAATAAAAGGTAGGTATGAATGAACAATTATATTATTAAAAGTGAACAACAGATAGATATAAGTGAACAATCATACTATTAAAAATGAACAAAAACCAAATCTAAAGCACGTGCTCCAGGAGCATGTAATAAATTGCAATGTTTTCAATTTGTAACTCGATCCAAAAAACATGATCAATATATACTATTAACTATTAGCCAAAACATAGAGCCAATAGTATTGTGTTGATCGCAAACCATTGTTGATGCATGTCTCTCCAATCACACATATATAATCGGTTGGAAATATGGGAAACACGGTCACATACAAGATGGGGATCACTTAGCTCGGTGATGTGCTACTAGAATTCAAAAGGGGCCAAAGTTCAGATCATTTAGAACCAAATAAAGTTCAAATTATTTAGTCTACTATGGGCCAAGATTGTTAAAATCGGGATCCTAAATCAGATCCATGGGGTAGTTAGGATCCGAATTAACCCGCGTAAGATCGTGGATCAGAATGTAGATAGTAGAATCGAATCGAGGATTTTAGATTATAAAATCGGAGGATTGTAGATTAGAATCGAGATTTTAATATTATGTTATGGCTTAAAGTTCAGATTACTTAAATCCAATTTCCCTAAAAGTTAAGTGAGATGATACGTGTCTTGGGGCAAGACAGTGTTTCTTCTGAAATTAATATTTATTATCATTTTTAAACCTAATTTTTTTGACAGTTACAATTAATTATCAATTATATGAATCTCGGAATTTGTTGGTACACCAACAATTAAAATTGACACCCTAACAAATGAAGCTCATCTGTTAGACATATTTTAGACGTTTTTCTTTTGTAAATTTTAAAAAGTATAGATAAAGTGTGATGTTATAGCATTTATATGTATTATTATAGTGATAGAAGTCAATCATGTAATTTTTTTTCAATTTAATTTACAAATATATAGGTTTTATACAAAGGCAAGACACTTAAAATGTATCTTGCCCCAAGATATTTATCATTTTCAAAAGTTAAATATATACTACCTTCCTCCCAAAATATTTGTCCTTTTACCTAACTTCTTTGTCTCAAAATATTTGTCTCATTTATAATTCTAACAACGGTAATTACTTTTCTCTTCTCAATTAATCAATTGATTTTTCACTTTTTACAATTTCAACAACTATTATCTTCAATTAAAATAGGGGTCTTTTGGATAAGTTACAAACTTTTCACCTCAATTTTCAATATGTATTGGTCTTCTAACGTTACGTAAATTGATAAATATAATGGGGCGGGGTTAGTAAATCCCAAGAACTCAAACCTCTAACCTATCATTTGATAAGAAAATCTCATTCCGTTCTTCAAGAGTCCTTGCAATATTATTATACTTGTAGTGGCAAACCTTGGAATTGAAAAACCAAACGTCTTTCCACCTTTTCGGGTTTACGTTGCCCACGGTCACCGAACGTCACGCATCCGACCAGTCACCACCGACTGCAGCCCAGCCGCCATGGTTACCGACTAACCAAGATGAACTCAATTGCCGAAGAACAACATTTTTGTCAAATGTCGACCATAGTGACCAATTCATTTCACCTTTTCCATGATCAGTTCTAACGGGATCCATCTCGCAATGGCAATGTTGAGGGAGTGACGAATTAGTGACAGCGGCAGTATTGACGAAATCCATCTCACAATGGTGTTAACTCCAACAACCTTTCCTTGAAAATCATGGACAAAATCCATCTCACATACCCTTAAAAAATATTTATAATAAACTATATATAACTTTCACTATTTAAAATTTTAAAATTTAATAGTTTTAGAAAGAAATAAAATTGACTTATGAGAAACCACGTGTACGATAGATATCGTTGGATTACCATAACTATCATAATTTCAAAAGCTAAAAAATGTCTTACCTTTTAAGGTATGAAAATAGGTTATTTAATGGTCAACACAAGCTACAACTCTAACCAAAAGGTGGTGTAACAAGACAGAACATTTCATACTTTCTAAAACAAATGTTTAAGAAATGGCTTGCATGGAACACTGGTTTATGTCCTTTTGATACAACAAAATTGTACAACAGAAAGTGCAAGACTACACGAACGGCTAGTTTGGGCCCTCTGAAACCAAAATAAATTAATGTGATAATTGAAAACACTCACATACCTAAGTTATTTTGGGGCATTGCTTTTCGTCGCCCCCCTTTTTACTATTGTTGCCCACCCAAAAGACGTTTTTGCCCCTCATATATTTGAACTCTCTTCCCTCTCCTCTCACTCTCCCGTCACTCTCCCTAACATTATCTCTCTAAATTTTTGATATATTGTTGAAATTTAACCTAAAATATCAATAGAAGGTGGTAATTCAAGTGAGTTTAGTTTGTAAATTTAAATTTTAAAAAAAAAATAAAAACAAAAAATTTTCCGGAAAATGGCCGGCAATGGCTGCGGCGCGCCACTGCGTTTGCAGCGGCGCAGCGTGCCGCCGAATCACGCGGCAGCCGGCCATTTTCCGGAAAATTTTTTGTTTTTATTTTTTTTTAAATTTTTTATAAAATGTTAATATTATTGTTTATGTAAAAAATATTATTTATTTATTTAGGGTCGTTAATTATAATTTGTATGTTAATTATGTTAAAATTTTGTCAAAACATATTATTATAAATAAGTTGTTTAGAAGTGTTAATTATGCTAATTATTATTGTTAATATTATTATTAATTTATTTATAATATTATTATTAATATAATTAATGTTGTTAATTATAATTATTATGTTAATTATTAACAATAATAATATTAATAAAAATATTATTATTAATAACCATAATAATATTAATAAAAATAATATTTTTACAAAAAACGCAAAAAAAACAAAAAAAAAATTCTGGGACGGCTGCCGCGCGAAACGCACGGCAAGCCGCCGCCGGTGCGGCACCCAGATCGCGGCAAGGCCGCGGCCTTGCCGGGATCTGGGTGCCGCACCGGCGGCGGCTTGCCGTGCGTTTCGCGCGGCAGCCGTCCCGGAATTTTTTTTTGTTTTTTCTTCATTTTTCAAAACTAAAAAACATAAAACCACAAATTATCCAATACGTGTATTTTTAGAGAGATAAAGTAGAGAGAGAGTGAAGTTATGAGGTTCAAGGGCATGGGTTGGAAATATTATGCGAAAGGTGGGCGACAATAGTAAAAAGGGGGGCGATGAAAAGCAAGCGGGTTTTGATTACACGTCAAAAATATCATGCCCAAAGCAATTTGGCATCTCAAAATTACTAAAAGTGATGTTGAAAGAGAAAACAAGGAGCTAATAGGAGACACAAGAAGAGGCAGCAATCTGAAACCAGTGTAAAACTGCATACAGTACAGGCAATGGCAGATGTTCTAAACTCTGGACGATCCGAGTTTGCGTTCAAATAGGCGCTTGAGGAGGTAGATTTGGAGTACGCTAGCCCCAATAAGTGCAACTGATTCAAACACAGCTTTGTGGATAGCCCTTCTGCTCATTCCTTCGTTGACTGCACCAAAAACCAAGTGTTTTAATCAAGGCAGGAAACCCTAATGTATGTATATGTGTATAATTCTTGCAACATAAATACATGAGTAGACCAATGTCTCAAACCATCTGAACCCTCCATTCTCAAAAATGCATTCGATTCCAGTTATGAATAAAGTTCACTATTCCGACCATCATGCCCAGGCAAAAGTAACTGATAATTCCTATATCCCCAATATTGTAGGATAAGTCCACTGATTTAGAGCTTTGAGGGCAGTTAAATAGTTGCATTTTACAATTCACGGCAAACTAAATGCAGGTGAGTGAAGAGTGATAATGTCAGAGTAAATTACTGCAATTTAGGAATATTTGGATGGAATTTGTACTTATCATTTGAAAATTCATATTGTTGTAAGAAAATTACAATTACAACTTTAAAAATGTATTTACGCATACACTTTAAAAATGTATTTAGGAAGTGAGATGCTTTTCTTCTTTTTTTTTCTTTTTGTCAATAACCATAGCTAGACAAAGGATAAGAATAAGTAAACAAGACTCAATATAATTCTTTAGATGCAACATGGTTTGGCTTGTGATTGATTAAATACCTAACATGCCCGACATTACTTTCTTACATAGTATTCCGCGTTCTGGAACTGCTGATCAAGAAGGCATTCCTGATAACTATGTGTTCCTATGAGCATGTTCAATTTCCAATTCTGTAAAGAGATAATTAATTTTTGGTTTATTATTTCATGGTGTGATGTATATTTACATCTTCACACAAGACCATGCCCAAACATTATTTCCAAGAGATGGTAACTTTTGCTTTAAAATAAGGGTTATTGGATTCTAATAATACGAACTTTGGGCCATATAAGACTTAATAATACGAACTTTCGATTTGATTCTTAATAATAGGAACTTTGACCCCCTGTTGGCTACAGTAACACGCCACCGAGTTAGGGTTTTTTTGACTCGCCGGTAAAATGACTTGGCAGGCCAGGCATATGTTCCCTCTTGTTTGACCTTGCCACCTCAGCCATTGACCAAAAAAAATGTCATGTCAGCCACTTATTTTCCCTCTCTTCTCTCTCTCTCTCTCTCTCTCTCTCTCTACGTTCCAGAATTCCAGTTTCCAGCCTCTTCTTCATCTTCCACCCTCTTTCTCTCTCCTCTGTCTCTTTCTTTTTTCTCTGCAACTTCACCTTCTTCCTTCTTCTTCCATCCTCACCCTCATCCATTTTCACAATCAGACATTTCATATCCCCTCCTCTCTTTTTTCTCTGCAAACATTTCCCCAAATTGCCACAGTTTCACTCCAAAACCCAAACAATCCCAGCAAAGTAACGAACCAATCACAAAAACACATCAAAGTAACGAACCAATCACAAAAACACATCAAAACCCTAAAATCGAAGCGAAACACCCCCGAATCCAAAGACAACCAGAAAAATTCAACCCCGACCAGAAAAATCAATCACAAAAGCGATCGAAATAATCACCTCACGTCCGAATTATGCGAGGGCGAAGCGGAAGACGAGGGTTTAGCGAATCGCCATCGATATTGAGAGATTCACCGGTGGAATCGAAGTTCTCGATCTCGCTTGAATTACCTATCACCATCGGCGTCGATTTATCATCACCCGTGATGAAATTGAAACCCTAATTCCTAATTCTGACTCTTCAACGCGATTGTTTACTTATTCTATGCCCAATTGTTTTTATGTTTGGGAGAGAGAAAGAGAGAGATAGGAGGAGTGAAGGAGAGAGGAGGGGATATGAAATGTCTGATTGTGAAGATGGATGAGGGTGAGGATGGAAGAAGAAGGAAGAAGAAGGTGAAGTTGCAGAGAAAAAAGAGAGAGACAGAGGAGAGAGAAAGAGGGAGGAAGATGAAGAAGAGGCTGGAAACTGGAATTCTGGAACGTAGAGAGAGAGAGAGAGAGAGAGAGAGGGAAAATAAGTGGCTGACATGGCATTTTTTTTTGTCAATGGCTGAGGTGGCAAGGTCAAACAAGAGGGAACACATGCGGCCCTGCGAAGTCATTTCTATGAGTCAAAAAAAACCTTAACTCGGTGGCGTGTTACTGTAGCCAACAGGGGGTCAAAGTTCGTATTATTAAGAATCAAATCGAAAGTTCGTATTATTAAGTCTTATATGGCCCAAAGTTTGTATTATTAGAATCCAATAACCCTTAAAATAATCGTATTCACATCATTTTTCTTTATTATCTAAGTTCCATGAAAAAAGGCACTTTTTGCAGTTTTGATTAACTTCAAAATGCAATTTTTGAAAGGCTTTTCTAAATGAGGTTTCAAAGTTGGAGGTGTGCAGATGAGTGCAGCAGCTCTGGGGTGCAGGAAGGTAACTTCGGAGTAGGGATGGCAATGGGGCGGGGAATTCCCAAACCCGTCGGGGCCCCGCCCCGCTCTAGGGAAAAATCCCCGCCCCCATTGGGGATGGGGACGGGGACGGGGACGATTTTCCAAAATCCGCTCGGGGACGGGGCGGGGATGGGGACAAAATTTTCCCCATCCCCGTCCCCATTTTCCCCGCCGGGGTGAATTCCCCGTCCCCATCCCCGAATCCCCATCCCCGAAAATAATAAACTATCAAATAACCTTTATTCAAATTTAATATATATATTATATAATGGGAAGGACAAAGTAGTAATTTTCCAATTTATTCTCACTTGTTGATGTATTGTTGTTTTATTTTGATGTATTATTACTTGAGCAAATTAAATACGTTGTATTTTAAACATGTTAAAAACCGGGTTCGATTAAAAATCGGATCCGATTAAAATTTAGTTAAATTTAGGATAGTTTTAAAAAATCCCCGTTGGATCCCCGTTGGGAATGGGGAATCCGTGGGGATGGGGATGGGGCAAGAATCATTCCCCGAAGCGGGGATGGGGATGAGTTTTGGGAGCGGGGATGGGGACGGGGGTATATTCCCCGATCCTCGATCTGCCCCGTTGCCATCACTACTTCGGAGAAAAGAACTAGTAAACACTTTAGATATGTATGTATCTTATGAACATAGTTTTTCCATAAATTAATTTACTTTTAAACTTGAAAAAAAAAATCTATTTTGAGGAGTCTAGAAATTTAAATATTGAGATAAGAACTAGTAACATTTTAGATATGTACAAATATTTAAGATATTTATTCACATTAAAATATTTGTGTGCTTCAGTAAACAATGTTGTTGGAAGCGTAGGTCCATACAAGTGCAGAACACCAACTGTCCTAGGAACATGTCCTTCATGCTCAATTGTCATATACCAATGGCCTTCCTTTCTTTGGGTAGACATTCAATAATTATTTATACTTGTGTGCTGATGCTTTACAGAATGTTTAGTCGGTTAACAAATTCCATGCTACACCTCTATGGCTTCTAGTCCAATCGCTACTGCATTATAAGCAGCAGATGCCAGTAATGTAGGTGGGGAATTGCATTTTACAAATGTAGTGTACTTGCGGAGATAGCTCTGGTCATTTAAGTAAGGAAACGCCTGCTCCTTAGTAAAACAAAGGTTAAAGGACATCTTTAAAAAGATAGAAACCACCCTCCCCCACCACCACCACCACCATCAAAAGAAAAGGGGGCTTTCCTCATAGAGACTATTAAAAGATACGTTCAAGACTTCATTAAACACCATAACATTGGCTCCTAACAACCAGATTTCCTATGTCATTCAGTGTTTTTATTCACATAGATGGTCTTGTGTCCAAGACAAGACCGGAGGGGAAAAAAAATGCACCGCAAACTTTCAGAAAATGCTGCAGTAACAGTACATCTCAATATCATTGTCTATCATATAATTATGCCCTCGTTAAAGTTCCTGCATCTCCACTTACCCAAAATTCAAAAGAAAACCGTAAGACCCAGTTAACTTATAGCCCTTCTATGCCTACAGCTTGCTTCTCAATAGGATACAAGTTCAAGCACATCTAACATAGGCTATTACCTTATCAGCTTGCTATAAACATGTCCCCTGAACCTAAGGATAACAGTGTGGTGTACTCCAAGACGTACCCACTGGTCCCACACCATTCTGTACCCTGTTTGGTCTGCTAAGGACTGCCCTATCAGGGAGAAGGGAGGTGGCTTTCAGACCAAATCAAGCAAGTTGAAATAGTATACCTAGCAGCACTTGACTTCACAGGTTCTCAAAGACTCATTAATCACTAGTATCATAAGAAACTGAAGAAGTCATGTAATACCAATAGACTCATCAGGATTTTTGTAGAGCATCATTGGGTGGCCAAATATATTATTTTGTCCAATATCTCAATCAAAGAACCTAACAAGCCCAGCAAGAGGTAGTTGGCTTCCAAATATACTGGTGCTGTACGGCACGCAACCTCTTTATTTAGAAAATAGTGCTTCATAGTCACTAGTAGTTGATGCCTTAATTCAGGTAACAGAGATCAAGTCTCAGTTTTACTTTGGTGTTAGAATCAAAAGGAAGAATGATAATAATTGTGTTTGAAGAATATACTTATTGCTTGTCTGTCAGTCTCAGCCTCCAGCCAATGCTGCTCAAACTGTATGTTGTAGAGAGCTTCCTCCAATTTTGCAATCTGCTCATACACTGGACTCAAGTGCTCTGTCAAACACAATAGAATGGAACAGTTTCTTAAAACGTACTTCATCAAGTCGGAAATAAGATTATATACATGATGAAAGTAACTTCTTACCATCCTTGGCATGATGGTCCAAGTATCCATAGTGACCGACATGTACATCAAAATCAATGGTCTCATGGTATGGAGACTTGTTAGCAAAACAGAACTGGTAGATCCCTTTCTTATGAGCAACAAACTCAAACTTCTCACTCGTCCTTTCACGTGCATCATGAAGCTGAGCACCATCAGGTCCTTTCACCTGATGTTATGTCAATTTACCAAAAAAGGCAAAAGGCAAAGTAATTACTATTAGTTATCTTTCTCCTAATCACGAAAACAAGGAAAAGTGTAGACTTTATATGGTCAAGCAATTAGGAAACCATATCATGTGATTCTTCAGACATGGCAATCCGTTATGATTAAGATATGATTATATGATGCAGATAAATGTTAATGTTTTCACAGGATAAACAGATTACATATACAACAGCTCCTACACATATACATTCCACGATCATAAGAAAAGATCTCTATTGTGCCTAAATAACAATGGACACCAAAAACAGAAGAGAAGGAGAAAGAAAGAAAAAAGGGTTGGTTTCCTTTAAACCCAGCATGTGGAATCAGATGCATTCTTATCTCCCTGTAATGGTTGTATGAAATTAACTCGTATGCTTTCGTGATGATTTCAACTGAAATCCTCAAAGAAATCCTCAAATGTATGTCTATCCTAGGCAAAATCTTACTCTTAAAAAGCATTTATCCCTCTCATGCCTTGCCCTCAAGAATCAAGACCGCCCTTTTTTTCATCATTATCCACAGAATAGACAACAGAGCTCCTACAGAACCTACCAGGAATTATTTTCATGCCTTTGGAATGTACTATCAAGATTGTTACTTCAAAGCTTCCCAAGAAAAGAGAATAAAACATGGACAGAGAATAAAAACCTGGCGAAAAGAGACAGTCTATTTATCCTCTATGTGTATCACAAAAGTACTAAGATATCCAAGGAAAGGCCATTTGATCCATGAGACTAGATAAAGTGTCATATAAAGATCATATATGGTGTACAAAATTAAATTCAGTTCATTCTGGAAGATCCAATGCAAGCTCCAAGTGTCATATAAAGATCATATATGGTGTACAAAATTAAATTCAGTTCATTCTGGAAGATCCAATGCAAGCTCCATCTAACAATTTGCTTCAGCTGAATAATCAGTTAGATGTTTGGATCAGTATTCATATCCATGAACAAGCTCCATGTCTCCTCTATAATTAAACAAGGCAGTTAGATAAAACGAAACATGATAGTTACAAAATCCAAAACCTCCTTTGAAATTCTATTCAGCGATTGATGGTTCACACAGAGTAAAAGACATTTTCTTCTAATTATACATACGAGAAAAAGCCAATAACATTACAAAAGTTTAAATTAACTAATCAAGGGTAATTCGTCTCCAGTTATGATTTATAATTATTTGGAGTTCACATATGACCTGCAAACTGCAATAAGAAAGCAAATAATCTAAAACCTAAATGATGCATAATATTTAACAATAATGGATAAATAGTGCTTGGTACCATCAAACTGTAGATCTAGCAGCCATTTCAAGGAAAGGTTGGCTTTGTTCGAACAACCTTTTGCATAGAAACTATAAGAGCAAATGTCTGATTACACTCAAAAACCTTAGATGCATTGAACACTCCACAACATTAGGAATCTATTAAGATCTTCAACCTGGGAAATTTCATAAAGCTTAATACCAGGACCATCGTTGCTGGTTTCAATGGAATTCTCATTAACAAAAGACTTTTGTGTGGTACAACATAGATGTGGCACACCTTACTCTATTCATGTAACCATGGAGAGAAACAACAAGGCCAGATCCTAGTGTGGACCCCAGTTCAACATCGAAGCAATCAGTTTCCATAATTCAAACAACACTAGTCTATGAACAATGACAGATCTCCTCCCATAACAGGTAAATTCAAGAACAACCTAACACCCGTTTAGGGAAAGCACACCACAAAACAAGTTCTTCATAACCAATTCATAACCGAACACTTTCCATAAATAAAACCCAAATTGAATTTGAACTGATTCTGGTATCAAACCCAGTTTCAGAAAGAGAAATGACCTAAGAAACCCCACAAAATGAAACCATGATTTTGGGGGTTAAACTAAGATATTTAGAAAGAGAGAGAGAGAGAGAAGATTACCAAAAGATCAATGCCGCCCTCATTCTCAGAATGCCATGGAGTATCAGCTTTGATAACAACATAAGAGAAATGAACAGTGTCGCCTTCGTATTGGACCTTGTGTGAGAAACACTCTTCTCTATCAATAACAAATCGCAACCCAGATGCCCTTCTTACTCTTAAGCTCATCACCACTAACATTATCCCCATCAGCAAATTCCTCCATTTTAGCTCCATCCTTGTTACCAATCGCTGCAATGGCAGATTTAAATCTGCCTACACAAAATATAAAGTCAAACTTCCCCTTCTTTTGCCTCAAAAAGAATATATATATATAAAGTCAAATTCAAAGAGACAGAAGATGTGGGGTGTTTGAGAATGTGCAGCGCAGTATTACCACTTAGATTCGAGTCCAAGCTGACCCGGATTTGAAAGAGAAGAGTCTGAATTTGGGGTTCTGGTTAGTTATGAGATTTGTGTTTTAAGCCTTTGGAGTTTGAGGTTTGAATGTTTCCGAGTTCATGTTTCAAAACAAAAGCACAGACAGACAGGGCGACTAGGCGACGGAGGAATTTATTACATCAAACTTATAATTTTTTGTTACAAATACCATTCTACTGTTACTCCCTCCGTCCCAAATTAATTATTCATCAATTACAATGATTTACAATATGAAACTACCTTCATTGTAATTTTTAATAAAACATATTTTTAATGACGGTAATTTCATATTGATATTCATTGTAATTTGTTAGTAATTAATATTTAGCTCAATGTCAATTAATTTGGGACGGAGAGAGTATACTATAGTTGAAATTTTTTTCTAACTACGGTGGTTGAAAACTTCATAACCATTCATTTATAAAAAACAAATCACATATATTAAAAAGATTTGTAACTCATTAATAGGGTTAACTGTTCTGATAAATTATTTTCATGGAGGTAAGGTTGTCTACATTAGGATTTCCAAACCGCGCTTAAACGTGTGACTTGGAAGGTTGTTGTTTGCTGTTGTGATAAATTATTTTTATCAATATATTCTAATTTTGATTTTTATAGTAGAATTAATGTTACTGATACTTTTCAACTATGATAGTTGAAAAAATCAATTTTGGTATAATATCTTTCAGATATTAAATTTTATAAAAAATTATATCTTAACAAATAGGATTACACATAGTAACAAGTTTTTAATCAATATACATTAATTTTTATTTTCTTAAAAATATATTTTAGGATAATTATACATTTCAATTATCATAGTTGCAAAAAATTTCAACTTGATAAAATCTCCTTTTTTTTTTGGGAATTCTACCATTATAAGGAAATATTTTTGTCAAAAATGTCCATCTTCTCAAAAGTGACCTATTATTGCCCGTAGCCATCTTTAATTAGGAAAAAAAAGATTAAAAAGTCCCTCCAAAGTCACAATCCTTACCTATAATAAAAAGGACAGTTAGAGTGTTGTTGTTGTGCAGCTTGAGTGCTTGGCTACTTGTTTGGGCTTCAGCTTCTAAATGAGCCAGCTTCATGATTCTAATTGGACCGTAGCTGTAAGCACTCCAGCTTCATAGATAACACGTGTCCAATGTTTCAGTTCTAATAGCCTTCCCTTTCTCTCTCCTGTTTTCATGTCTGCGTAGTTCCTTGTTTCTCTTTCTTCCTT
Organism: Portulaca oleracea; assembly: GCA_029582165.1. NCBI lineage: Eukaryota > Viridiplantae > Streptophyta > Magnoliopsida > Caryophyllales > Portulacaceae > Portulaca > Portulaca oleracea. The sequence continues at coordinate 39,449,517 of CM055869.1, forward strand.
ATTCATCAATTCCTTCACTTCTCCTCGCTTCACTGTCTATTTGTTCCTGGAAATCTGTCCTCTTAGTTCTATCACCCTAACATCTAAGGTACTGCTAAACATGAAGCTTGACATTCATATCAATTTCATTGTCAGTGTATCCTGTTATTTATTTAGGTTTAAAACGTATATCGACGGAAGAAATCGACAAAAGTTACTGATTTTTTTGAGTTTCTGAATTTGGGTCTATAGTTCTTGTCATTTTTTTTACGTTTGCAGCGTTTGCCGGCGGAAGAAATTGACAATTTTTTTTTATTTTTCCTCAGTTTCCAAATTTGGGTTTAATATCGATTCTAAGTGTGTCTCTCAAGTTAAGGTTGCTGCTGCAATTGACGATATCGGGACGGACACTACCACAGCTTTCCTCTACGCAAGGTAAACTTAATTTCAATTGGATATATACATTGTGTTCTATGTACGTAGGAATACCTGCTGGAAAAGAGATTGGCAATGAAAGAAGAAGATGGGATAGTTATGGTGGTGGTCTGGTGGGTGTTTGAGCAGAAATGACAAACAAAACAGGGAGGGACGAAGGATGTGAGAGAATTGAGGGGGAAAATGAAGAGAGAGAGTGAGGAGATTGGAGATTAAGGAGAATTAGAAAGAAGTATGAAAAGGAAATGAAACGGGAAAGAGAAATAGAAAGAAAAGGGGTAAATGAATGTGAGTGATTAGAAATTTGGGTTTGCCGTTTGTGGGTATTAGGATTAGATGGGTAGGAGATAGGATTTGGGCTGGGGTTTGATATTTGAAGGAGTAAGGGAGAAGTGGGTAAGGAGGGTCATGGGTAGGAGAAATGGAGTTTGCCTCAACTGTTAAACTCAACTACTTGCAAGAAATTTTGTGATATATTTTTTACATTTGGAAAAAGTTCCATAATTTATGCAGTGATATAATGAGATACAATTAAAATTTTCAATTACAATGATAGCTCATGCATTTGTTTACAGTGTTTTGATCATTTGATTTTTTTTTTTTATTTGAACAGGTAGTTCATGATATTTGTTAGTATTACTGATTACTTTGGATTAACTTCCGTATGTATCTAAATTCATGCTGTGATTTTTTTGGATATGTATTCTTCTTGCCATCTTTGCTATCCTTTATGCAATTAAATGTGCTCTACTCTATATTCATAAACGTAACTGTTTGTGACTATTTCATGTCTGCTTTTTCAATTTCTTCCTTCCCATCAATTTTTAGCTTAATTATTCATCAGATAACTCCACGAATATGCAAAATTATTTTATTTGTTACGACATTTTTCTTCGAACCTGCTGGTAGAGAGTAAAAAAGACCTGCAAATTATTTCACTTGGAGTGTTTGTAGCATTCATTACATGTTTTGTTTTTCAAATGAAATACAAATGTCAAAGTGACCAAGTTTAGCAATAAAGTTGAAGCCAAAATTATCCATTATTCATCAATTCTTCATTTCATCCATCCCTATCTTTTCCAAGGTATTCGAATTCTACATTTCTGATGATTGTTTACATATGAAATTCTGTTAAAGTATACTTGTTTTTCTCTGCAGACCGAATATGGAGTTCTTATATCTTTGCTCAACACCTTTCCCATTCTAATTATTTTCTGCATTCCTTTTACCCCCAATTTATAAATTAATCCCCATTTAACCAAATTAATGGCTAACTATCTTTGTCCTTCGATTTAGCAGGTCTGCTATTATAGCAACAATGAAGCTTTTCAGTACTTGCTGCAGAACTTAGATGGAGAATTGAGTGAGTTTTAGATTTTAGTTTTGCGTTCCTATTTGTTGGGTATATTCGTATCATAATAATGGATTTTCTTTTGTACAAGTTTGTTATTGTAGCAAGTTTATTTTTTCAATTGGGTGAGCCTGATATTTAGGTTCGATTATTGGATTTTTGGTTTCAGGCCCCCTTGGATTTCCTTACACGGTGTGAGTCACCTTGTCTTGATTTTCTTGCTTTTACATCCCAGATGAATGCATTGGGCAGTAGCTCACATTTGTTGCATCATTGATACTATTTATCTCGTTCATGTCATTTTAAGTTTGATTTCTGTTTCCTTTTTGTGAATTCTTTGGGAATTTGACAGTGTCGGTGTTCTAGGGTTTTTAACTGGTGATGATCGTGGTTTTGTGTTAATCAAATGTGAAGAAGAATGATGTTGTTTATGAAACAACTATGAGCTTGATGGATCACCTTGCTATTGAAGCTTTCCAAAGGTAATATAATGTTATTACTAACAGAGTGATTTATATATGTTGGTAAAAATTCTGTATTACCTAACACTACGCACTCTCATATTCTCTTTAAATGTCTGCATGTTCAGAAATTATTGAAGTTCATGTCTAGGTGCTCCCTTCCGATGAAAATTTGACTGTGTCCGCAATTCTTTGGTTCTATTTAGCATTGTCGTCGTTTTTTCGCCTTATTTTTGCAGGTTTACTGTCGAATTTTTTACGGTGTTCGATGTCATGTTGATGGAATTGTGAAGTGGTTGATTGCGGCTTCACTGTTAGATTGAGTCCTGTTTGCTGCATTCTTCTTTGTTTTGACCGTCTTCCTTTTCACATTCTCATTGTTCTTTTGGCTTTTTTTTTTGCAGTTTTTACTGTTCATTTTATTGGCTCCTGGAAATTGCTCAGCATCTTCAAAGGGTATGGCTACCTCAATTTTCTGCTTTGGAAGATCTTCGTTGGATGGTGTTTGTTGCTAAAATTGATTAATTTTTTTAGGAGCAAATTTTTCTAATTATTTGGATGAAATTTGCAATTTCCAAGTACTGGTTCCAATTGATAAAGATGCAACAATAACTCATGATGCACCAACAGAGTAATACTCAACTACAGAGAAAAACCCAGACACTGTCTTTAATAAAGTGGAGCTTTTTATTGGAGAAAAGCAAGAATATGGAAATAATTGGAGGGGAAAAAAGTGGGCACCAAAGCTTTTAAAAATAGGCAACGAATTGGACTTGAAACTGAATTGTTGTGTTGTTTACAAAACTGAAACATCCAAAACTAAAAATCATGGGGTTAAGATTCTAGAGTGAAAGAGAAGAGAATTTTTTTGGGGGAAAATTTTTCTAATTATTTGGTTGACATTTGCAGTTTTCAAGTATTAGTTCCAATTGATAAAGATGCAAGAATAACTCATGATGCACCAACAGAGTAATACTCAACAATATCCGTATAGGTGGAAGATTTTATCCATTGTTTATACAAGCTGTACTACAAAGTCAGCATTCAATTATTAGGCATTTGGATCTTTATATGCTCTCTCTCATTTATAGGATGATCAACTCGTTCATTATAAATGCAACAAGGTTCAATCAGTTCTCTGTGATATTGTAATACTGTTTGTCAGTTTGCTTTTATGACAATCACCACCGATCATATAACAATTTTCTATTTCTAATTTCTGAAAAAATCCCGAACAGGTTAATGGTTATCTCAGTTTGCCTTTTAGAACAGAAATGAAGTATGATGAAAAGCAACCAATGATCAGAAAAAATTGCAGCAACTTTCATGCAAACGAACCAGTTTCAATCACTGTTATCAAATAAAGCATTTTACTGTTGAATACTACATGTAGCTAACTGTAGCTTTGTTCTAGACATGTATATATGGTCAATACAATAAACTGTTGAAAGTTTGCACGGGCACCCCACTAGTTATAATAAATGGTGCTTCTTCTTCTCTTCCTTCCCCTTCAACTTGCTAACTACAACTCTATAACTCATCTATAAAATGTCTAACCCTCCAATGTTTTAATGAAACACAGAAAGATTGTCATAAAGGTCTTTGAAATAAACATAAGTCGCATCTTACAAAGACTAATGACAAGAATAGATGTATATCTTACTGAAGCAATAGGAAATGTGTAATACAGATAACCTTTTCGTTGATTATTTTTTGGGGGGAAAAATCATTGTAACACCCCAAGGATATTAATCATCAGATTAAGCTAAAGATCTACTTAACCCAATAATTAGCGCGGCAGAAAATTCACTTGAGGGCATTACCGTCGCCTATCAAAGATAGACAAGGCTAACTACATCCCTACACACATCCAACCCATCACAACATACTTAACAATTTTACAACATAACGCACAACTTAAATACAAAACAATTCACCATAATAGCAACTCCTTAAACTACAAGACATATTTCTTCTTCCAAATCACCTTGGTCGCCTTACGTGGCCTAAGGGTTCGTCCTTCCGGTGTCTGGCCTCTACTCTTAGCCGGACACCCTAAAACGAAAACATAAAACTTTGAAAAGTGAGATAAACTCAGTACGTATACCCCTATAATGTAAGAATCGTTTCGAAATTTAATTTAATTATTAGCGCGGTTCCAAAACTTTTAAAAACAACATAAATAACATACATAAGTAAAAGTATCACAATTTACATAATATAAACATAACTTAACTTGTATAAGTAAAAATATGATTGCACATGTATATTAAATCACAACGTAGTTTTAAAAGATACTTGCAACATATAACATCACCTGATATAACACACACATAAAACCATAACCTAAACATGACCTTAAATCCCCATAAAACAAGACTCGTAAACTTTGGTATGTGACTCATACAACTTTACTTTGATTCAAATAACCTCGATAACTTAGGGTACTTAGAACTTGGTTGCCCTATGATTATCCTGAAGGTCCCCTACTTGCGATCATCGGCTAACCCTCCGTATGCGCATATCCGGACCGATGGGGAGATCCGGATGGTGGATAAATATCTTATACTGGCCAGATTTCCATGGTGTGCACTTAAGACACTATATACATATGTTTCTCTGGTGTGCACAAGGCACGATTATCCTGACATGCACTAAAGCATGATTAATATGGTGTGCTCTAAGGCACGGGTTCCCTGGTGTGCACTGAGACACGATTAAACATAGGCGAGGCCTTTATTAACTTTATAAAATTTAAAAACCTTAGCCTTGAAACCTTGATACAACTGGGTCCTTATACCAATTCATTCATAACTTGAAGTTATCCCTGAAATCCCTTTTGGATATACGCTGTCCTTGTAAAGGAAATTTAATTCATGAAATACTCCTGATATCAAAAGTACTGATTTAACATAGGACCTTCTAATCATGAAGTACGTATAGCATAAGCACTTAGAGTAAGTTGACAATCATTTGATAATCCAACTTTGGTACTTGAAAACCATGAGAACTTGCGTAAACCTTTGAACATAAAACATAGGAGTTTGTATATAAACATGAATGATAGAGTAAACATAAAGAACTTGGCATAAAAAGAACAACTCGCAATAAAGATATGCATAAGATATCAGGCAATATACGTACTTGACGCTTTAGAAACACACACTGGACTGGCAGGGACTTGAACAGTTTGAGTGCAATGATCTCTTGGAAGGACTTAAAAAGGAACAGAAACATGAATTAGGATTTAATTTAGGTGCGAGGATTGAAGAATAATTTAATGAATTTTCTAAGGCTCGATAAAGTACTGGTTTTTCTAAGGTGCACTCATAAGGCCATTATTTCTCCCACAAGAAGCATATGAAGGCATAAAAGGACTTTTTGGAAAGCTCAAATCATAAACTACAACTTTTTATTTAACCCTGAAGGCCAAAACATGGTTAAGAAGGGTAAAATTTTCATCTTAGCAAGCTGCCCAGAAAACAACAATTTAAACCTCGCTTAATCAGAGAATCTTAACTCAAGTTATACTTATCGGTTTAGGGCGTGCAAGCTGCTTATGGAAAGCTTATGATACACACTCCAACTTACATTTTATCAACAAGTTGATGTGAGCATGGGAAAAGGTCGGATTTTGGCCAAGAATGTAGGCAGTCACAAAATATTTTCTGGGTAAACTCAGATTATTAACCTTTAGTTGGGGGCTCATAATTCTCACTCCCGATATCCTATGAACATGTATTATACCTTTCTGGAAAGCCTAAAGTGTCCCCTACAACTTTCATGTTTAGCAAATATGCACATTGTAACGCCCCAACCTTAATCACAAGATTAAGACTATACTTAGAATCCCAAACCTGTGATTAGCGCAGCGGAACACCTTAGGTCAAGGCATTACCGCCGTCTCCCGAAAGAGACAAGGCAACAACACTAAAGAAACTTCCAAAACCACAAGATAACATACTAGCTTAAAAACCTTCATATATAAAACTTATACAACCTTTGGATAAACTACATAAACTTAAACATAGCTTAACAACTAAACGACTTCCAAAAACCTGCTCGCCCTTGCTAACCGGTGATTTCCTTAGAGAACTACCTTGACAGCCCTGAATTACTTTGGAACCGACTTGTCCTTGCCTTGGGAGCTCGAGCCTCCTAAAAACAAAACCATAAAACATCGCAAAAGTGAGAGGGGAAACACTCAGCACGTAAACCTCCAGCACGTAAACCGTTCGAAAACGGTTTTAGTGCCGGCATTTAAATTCATTTTGAAAACGGGAAAAGGGGATAAAACGATAACTTGCAAAGATGTGCATAAAACATAAACATGAATAACATAGAATAGAGGTATATAGAAAATACGTGGAACCCTTATGATCGGTGGAAGCACCTCACACACGCGCATGCCCAAATCGATCTAGATTTGGATTGGGTGACCGCTACGCGGTCGACACTGGCCAGGTCTAGGACACTCTGATCAGGAGCATCTAAAAGGCTAGCACTTCACGTAACTAGCTAAAACATAAACATAGAATACATAAAACATAAAGCTTGACATGTCATAAATTGAATGAATCATGAATATAACTTAGATCGTAAAAGCTGGACAATTTGTGTACCTTGGGACGCTAAAGATCTTAAGTGCGACTCGGCTTGGAGATGGCTTTGGAAGTTTGTCAACTAAGATGAGAATAAATAGAAATGAAGAACCGAATAGGGTTCTAAATTAGACTTATAAGTTTAGAAACTTAGTAATATAAATGAATTAACTTTAAGAAGAAAAAAAATTCAGGTTTAGTAAAATAGAGTTTAAAGCATAACTTGAGTTAGGAAAATTGAAGCAGTAAAAGAGTACATCCGGAATAGGAAAAAACATAATCTACAACTTTGTCATGCAGAACCGAAGCTAAAAATGAGTGGAAGGGCCCCAAAATGGGCGGACAGCGTGCACATAAAACTTTGGAGTTTTGGTCGGAAAATCACGAAATATAGCGTAGAAGGTGATTCAAATAAAAGGGCTTGAACTTAGGACAATTAGCTTGAATTGATGATGAATAGGGTAATTATAAATTGGAAGCTAGGATGCGAGATAACGAGTTCAAATATGGTTTGATAATACGATATCGAATGAAATGGTGAAATGGAGCAAGATATACACGTCCAAATGTGAATAAAAGCAAGCTTGGATTAATGAATTATGAAATGAGGAATGAATTGAATTAGACATTGGAGGTTATCAAGCTAGAAGGAACTTTTAGCTAGAGCAAAGATATTGAACATGATACTTAAAGAAATATGAGAGTCACGATACATTACTTAAACATACTAGCTCTTAAAAGGTATTCTTAAGACTTACTTAGGACTCCAAAAATGGTACTCTTAGCCTTAAACACATAACTCTATAATTACAAAATATAACCATGACACATTTATACCTAGAACCCCTTATTGGGTTGGTTTGAGGCCCAAAAGACATTAGTTCACAAAGGTTAATTTGAGCAGAATGTTGTTCTGGACAGCCCGGTTTCCCGGGATCGTAACTCACGCTCCCGATATCGGATGACTATGAACTATACCTTTCCGGAAAGCTTGCAACATGGCCTAAAACTTTCATGTTTACCACAAAAACCAAAGAGGTCTCTAAAGGGACGAAAAACAGCCCTCAAAACACTGACTCAGAAATTCGTATATAAAATCGTGAGGTTACGGTTTTGGTCGTAACTCGGGCTATACATGTCGGAAATTTGAAATTCCAAAGCCTATGGTTTGCTAACACCTTAAGCTATCCAATGGAGTAGAATTTTGGGCAAAAATCCCACTTTTATAAATCTGTAAAATTCCAGAACCGAAACAGCAGCTTAAAACACTCAAAAACCCATCTTTTAATTGGATTTTTCCACTCTTAATCATATTAAAACATAACCAAACTTCATCTAACCTTAATCCCCTATATTTCCAGAATATAAACCATGAAAATCTCTTCATCAAAGGCCTTAAAACCCACATGCATTCATGAATTAAGCATAAACTCAACATAATAAACATGTTCTTGAACTCTTGCATAACAATTTCATTAATTCACCCAAATTAAACATGATAACACTTAATTTATAATTTCACAACATAAACTCAGCCCTTAAACACTTAGAAACTCTCAAGAAATCCACATGCATCAACACTAATTCATCATCCACCATGAATTCAACTCTAAACCTCACAAAACACTTAGAAATCAACATGCATGTACTTCAAAACTTAACCCTAACTTAACCAATACAATTATATACTTGAATTTATGAATAAAGAGAGTAAAAGAGATGGAATTTATAAAAGAAACATATATATAACATGAATTTTCAGATTAGGGCATAAAAGATTTGAAATTGGGGTTTGAGAGATTACCCTTGGGGTTTTAAAAAAAAATGGATGAAAACACAAGAGAGAGGAAAGGTGTGGTGCACGGTGGCCGTGGCTGGCGGCGGCTGGCCGGAAAATGGCCGGAAAACGGCGGCTGGGCTGCTGGTGGTGGCCGGCCGAATGGAGGGAGAGGGAGGAGGATGGGAGCCTTGGTGAGTTGTCTAATTTGAGAGTGAAATGAAAATGACTTAAGCCTCCCCCTAACTAATACACATATATACTACCATCTAATTAACTAATACTAATAATAATTAAAATAAGACCTGAATTAAAATAAAATAAGAGGATAACAATAGGATAAAATATATTGTAATTGTTGTAGTAACTTGACATATTGGGTTTTTGTAGGAAATAAGATATATTGGTAATAATTGGGTAACATAAAATAAAATACAATGGTAATTGAATTAAAATAATAAAGTGGAAAGATTACTTCTTGAATTTATGTAAAGGAATAAAATGTAATAAATGAAGATCGGGACTGTAAAATATATATATATATAAATCGGGACGTAAAAAAAATATTAGCCGATTCTCGGTAAATAAATTTATAACGTGAAACGTATAACCTGAAACACTTTAACTCTTTGAATGGGTATGTAAAGTAAATTTTTAAGCCGATAATTCGACACCTTAGCCATCTCCTGCACGAGACTTATCACCGATAATAATAAATAAACAAGCAAATCAATAAATAAATAAAGGTAAACGCGAAAAATTTATAATGTGATTTAGGTAATTACTATGGTTAGTACGTAAATAATCTTGATTTTGGGGCGGGTTGTTACACACATCTTTGAATTGACCCTGAAAATTCTCAGTTTTAAGTCATCTCACGGTTTTGACCATAACTCTCAATATACATAACGAAATAACGAGCTACAAAACTGGGTGTTAGCTAACATCTTAGATACCTAATCATGTCATAAAATAGCTCAAAATCACAACTCCCATTCTCTAGAAAAATTAAAACCAACCAGATTGCAATATTACTTCACAAATTCACTTGGATGCATTTATCTTAATCATTTCCTAAAACATAATCTTCCACCATAAGTGCATATTTCCATAATCATAACCATCCAGAAAATCTTCATTTGAGTCCAACTTAGATGCATGCAAAGCAAAACCTCACATATTCTAAGCTTCCCACACATAATCCAACATGCATCCATGTTAAAAGTCACCAAATTCATCAATTCACCAACTTAAACCTAATCTACTCACATGCAACTAAACCTTAACTAAAAAATCATCCATTCATAGTGATTTTAATCTCCTAAACTCCATGCATGACATAATCTAGCAAGATAATAGTCATACAAGTCATAAAACATCAATTTCTTCCACATACTTACCAAATATCTTATTGATTGTATTAATCCATACTAATCCTTACTTGAAGACTTTAACACTCTTGATTTGATTCCAGAGAAACATGAAAATAACAAAAGAAACTCAGAATAAAATCTTGATAATTCCTTAAAAGAGAAGAGAGGAAGATGGAGTGTGATACCATTTGAAATGGAAGGAAAGAGAGAAAAGTGAGATGATGAAGATGGAGCGTTGGTGGCGTGGTGGCCGGGAGGTCGTCGGCGACACTTGGCGGCGACGGCTAGCTCGCCGGAGCAGGGCAGAGAGCAGCGGAAGTCAGGGGGAGGTGGACGGTCAAGAGGGAGCAAGAGAGCTTGAGAGGAAGTGCTAGGAGGAATAACATTCAAAGCTTCCAATTATCTAACAATACTCCAATTTATAAACAAAGACCCAAATCAAGGCCCTCTTTCTTCCATTTGGCCGATTGAAATGGCCCAAGTGGGATGATTTTGATCAAATTAATCCTTCCTCTTGTACGTATATTTCCCTAACCTCAATTTACTTAACTTGACATACCGTAAAATTTTATTGATATCCCGTGGAAACCCAAATAAATTATACTCATATACTTCAAAAATTCTCATAATTATATCTACATCGGCTTGGATAAAAGAAGGATATGATATATCGGTCTTGGAAACAGATACATAAGCGATCACGATTACTATAGATTATCGGAAGAGAAACATTGAGAAAAGAAATTTTTGACTGATACATTGTATGATCGTTGCGCTGTTCAAGTCCTGCAAAAAACACACATGGTTAGAAAGGATGGAACACGCACTTTAGTTATCCGTGATTTGTTCGTAACCTTGATTATTTAAACTAATTACTATGTATTAAGGGGTGGTTTTCTTAGGGTTATTACACCCATAAATGTCAAAACCTAGAAGATTATAACCGAACAGTTGCTAAAACATGTATTGCTACTCAACAACTTTAAAAATGCAAAAAAAATAAAAAAAGAGCAACTACTAGATAAAATATCATCACAACATAGTAGGAAAATCAAACAATGTCTACATGATAATGCATCAAGGAAAGGTAGTTCTCAAGAGTTTCAGAAGCACCTCTTAAGCAACGAGACCAAAATCTTAAATGAATGTTCGTTCGCAGCATAGTACAGGTGTAATTGTCGTATTCACAAGGAGTTGGGGCTTTAGAACCTAAGAATCTAACAAGCTCTCACCTCTAGGCTTGATGTTCGAGGTTTTTAAGGATTGATAGACACATGGACTAAAAGACAAAAGACAAGGACACAAATAAAAAAGGGAGAAGAGCTCGGGGGTGTTACTGGGCCTCCTAACAAGAGAAACGGATTGGTGAAGAGGTTCAGGGACGATTCATAGGCAAGCTGTTCAACATGGGAATTAGGCTAATGGATTAGCAACAAATCCCTCTTGCCAGAGTTAGGATTCGATGCTTACTCTGTAGATTCCACAACTATTCCCATAGGGATGGTTTCTAGATAGCATGATAGCCTAATTCTTCTAATCAGACACTAATCACATGCCAATGTAAATTGGTGTCCAACTAATCCAATACCCCTCCAATTCGATGTTGATAGATACTCTATAACCTCCTGGCACCAAGAGTATCGACATCTAATGAAGAGGTATGGTAAGACATGCTAAACAATCTACTGAATCATCCGAAACCACCCAGCCTAACCTAAGCACGGGTTTCGTGGTTTTAAAAGTGATCGGTATTCGTTAATCAGGTGTGAGGATTGCACGGATAACTAGCATCAATTTTCCTCTCCCGAGAGGTAAATTGGTGCATACTTCCAAAGGTTCGTCATCACTCCCGTGTATGACAGCCCTAGATAGTATTCGAACGCAACTAATCGGCTCCAAAATCCCTTTCGCTAAAGTTAGGATTAGGAACAAATCACTTTGCCCTAGAGTCTCAATTCGATGTTTGGAAGGATTCATAACCTCCAGGCACCAAAATCCTCCAACATTGAGTGGAAATCTAGGGATCAAGAACACTTGATTACCTCATTAATCACCATAATCCCACTAATCCAAGCCTAATCCCTTATTAGGAGCCCTAATTACCCTCTAACCATAGGGAAACTAGCAACAAATAACTACAACTACTACTACTTCAACAATAAACTCGATGCTCAACATGATTCTAGCACAACAATGTAGAATTTGCTTATCACTAATCGAACTAATTAAAAGCATAAGCAAGATAATCAACAAGTAAGTAAACTAAGTAAAAGCTAAAACAAAGAGGGAAGAAGGAGAACTTACTGAAATTTGGAATTAATGGAATGCTTCAAAGATAGATGGAACAATAATGACAGATACAATTACAAAACTAAACCCTAATTCAATTGCATGGAATTAAACCTAATTAAATCCTAACTAAAACTCTAATCTAAAAGCTACAACCTAAAACTAAATATTAAAACCTAATAATTAAAGCCCCCCCCCCCCAAAAAAAAGTTTACATTATATACTTGGGGAAAGAGAGGGTCAAAACAATGTCGTTTTGCCTTGAAAATAAGTCGGCAAACTGGGACGTCACGGGCGTGACATGAGTTTTCACGATCGTGACGTTTGGAGGTTTCCGAAGAGATTTCCTGCTTCGCATCCCTCACGAGCATGACACCAAGGGATCACTGTTAGGTTTTAGGTTATCTATTTCCTAAACAGATACAGATTAATTGGCGGAATATTATAACAGTTATAAACAATTAATCATAACAACTGCAGAGGCTTTAGTAATTATACCTGATCGCTAATTCCTGCTGAAGAAGAGGTTGACCTTCCTGATTCCAATGCTGAAACCCTCTTCCAGATTCCAATGCTGAAACCCTCTACTGAAAAGTCCATGACACTCAGAACCCGATTGCTAGATCGACCCGATCGAGACGAATCTCAATCTAAGATGTATGTGAGATAGTTTCAGGAAACTGATAGTATTTCCTGAACCTAGAACTGCAAATTAAAAGAGAGAGGAACTCAGGAAATCACCCTGGTATCTCTCTAAGAGTCGAAGGCAGTTGGTGTTGAATAATCTCTCCCAGAGACCCCTTTATATAGTGTTTAGAAAACCTAGGGAAAGGGTTCAAAACCCTAAAGGGCCGAATAAAAACGACGGCGCGTTTTCTGGGCCCAACACGGTCCGTGTTGGACTCCAGAGAATCCAATTATTCGGCCCAAGGACACCACGGACCGTGGTGTCTCAACACGGACCGTGTTGGGTCAACACGTCGTGTTGAGCCCGGTCGATCGTGTTGGCTTTGATTTATCACAAAAATCGATTTCCAACTTTTCTAAACTTGTTACAATATCATTTAGGTTACATACATTGTTCGGGGCTTGACTTGTGTGACCAGTAGGACCAAATAATATAGTTGTAATTAAACATATTTAATTACTAATTATAGAGTCTCTAGCAAGACATATAATTACTATATTACTTTGGTTTAATCTCTGTATATCGAATATTGTCGGGACATTCCCAACAATCTCCCACTTGTCCCACAAGTGTTCGATTCCTTGAATTCCCTTGTCACTTCTGTCTCTAGTTCGGATAAGGTAAGCTAAAGTCATCCTTATGTAAGACCGAACGATCCTCGATCTCGAGTTTAGACTTTGAAAAGCAGATGATCAACTATTGATTCAACTGAGCTCGGCCAAGCATTTTCGGTCAATCTCACCGAGTGGCAACGAGACAAGCGCCCTAATAGGGAGGACAATGCCATCTTGTTCGGACACACATTCTCACATGATCCAATCAGTAACTCAGACCGCGCCTTTATAGCCTCTTTATTTACGAAGGCGTTTGACGCGCTCCAAAGTCACGCAGACCATGTAGTCTATGTATTGAACTCGATTTAGGAATTTTGAGTAGTGAGCTCTTATGACATTCCTAACTTAAAGAGTTCCCACTGCGGTCGATTCGGTAGTTGTTCTCAACAGTACATGTGATTGATTTATGATGTCATCACATCACTATGATCACGAAACTTGGTCATCACCTCAATCCTACATGCTAATTGTGTTGATATTATCACTTTGTTCCTCGTGATAATACAATTAGGAACAGTCAACTATCGACCAAGACTAGCGTTATCAAGTTCACTAATGGGGTTTGAAATCGAACCTCATCCAATTTCCCATTTTGAATGCTAACCTTTTGGACATTTACATAATTCTAAACCACAATTGATGTAAATTTTGGAATCTTATTCTCAATGATGAATCAACAAGGTCATAATTCATGAGCGATTCATGCAAATTTGACTTGTTAATATTTGAATGTGTTTAATACATATTGCCCATGCATGACTATCATGCTATAACTATATGAGGGTTTAGTACATAATACTTGCAATGAACCTCGTGCATATACCATCTCACTAATGACCTTTCATATAGGAAGATATTTCGGAACACATGTTTGGATTCATAGTGAGCTTGGTTCCTTTGCTTGAGTGATGACTCCTATCAATAAGGCTTCATTTCTCTCGCAAGGCTAGAAACATCACCCATTCTAAACGAACTCGCAATCCTAATAGTTTACAACTTCTAAAGTCGTGTCATACTTGTCTTATTTGTAGAATTAACCACATGTCATGTTAGGAACTTCTTCGATTCACCTCAATACCGCTCAATACTGATTGTATAATTTTCTCGACCTTTGGATAATCATATTTCTCTGCATGAGTGTAGCATCAATGCAACTCTTCACACTTAGCTTTTATCAACCACTTTAGACTTAGGACACATCCTTAGTTTTGCTTATACATATACAATGTATATGTTATGTTGGACTTTGAACATCTCATGGCATACATTAATCTCGCTGAAGCATGAGTTATATGTCTCATCCTTCTTAGATTGTTTTGAGACAATCAAATTCCGTAAGGATATGCCATGATTTTTGGAAATTAATCCATTCTGGAAGTGAGTTGAACTATTCAACACCTAGTTAACTTTGATTCAAACAATCAAAATCTTTAATCTATCATTATAGATCTAGTCTCCATAAAATTCTTAGCCCCACCAATCCTTCACTTTGAAAATTATTTCCAAGTCAACCTCGATGAAGCAACATTGGAATATTCTTCTTAGTAGGCGATATGTCAATCACATACGATATCGAAAGCGCATTGCTCATTGAACTTCTTGTAAACACAATATTATCTTTGGCACTTCGGTATGTCAAACCTTTTTGATATCACAGTCGAGAAGGTCAATGATTAACTCCTAGAAGCTTCCTTAAGACCACAGATGGTCTCTTGAAGTTTACAAGTATTCCAACAAAAGACCACTCAGTTGTGTCAAGTACACACCTTTCTTCAAAATCTAATTTTGAAGTCAGTCTTGATGTCTATCTTAATGAACCCATGTTTTGCCTTAAAACCCTCATATGCCTGATGGCTCACACCTTCAGACAAATCAACCAAGTCCTAAACTTAGTTGAATACATGGAATCCATTTTAGACTTGGTTGTATGGAATCTTGATTTACTTAAAGCTTCTTTGATGTAGGTAGAGTCATTACTTTCTAAAAGTAACATCTCACGTTCATCCATAGAAGATTGACATCTTTGTGGCTGACGGAGTTGTTTACGTGACCTTACTTGGAGTAATGTTCATGACACCTTCTCCTCAACGTTTTGAGAAACTTCAACTGCCTCAACCTTGTTCTTAATTTCCCGATCAATAGGAAAAGAAAATTTGAACAAGGATCAAGTAGCGGAGTTTTAGGTGATGATTATAGTGTTTTGTGTCTCTCGAACTTCGGTAAGTTCAAAATCTCTCCCACTCTTTCTTTTAGAGAATAACATATTCTCTAAGAAGAAAGTATTTTGAGACTTAAACACTTTCCTCTACAACAGTTTGTAGAAGTGATACTCCTTTCTTTCAGAAGACGGTTCAAGAACCTCTCTTCTCCATATCATATATGGTGTCTTCTCTAATGCTTCAGATAATCTTCATTCAGTAACTAGAGCTATGGTTAATTGCGTGTATCCCCAAAAGGTAATCGGCAATGTTGACTCAACCATCATTGATCACACCATATCTAATAAGGTGTGATTCCTGCTCTTAGATACGTCATTGAGATGTCGTATTCTTAGAGGAGAGAGTCATGAAACAGTTCCATATTCTCTGGAATGGTCAATGAAATCTTTGGCTCAAATACTCACCTCCTCAATCTAATTGAAGGGTTTTGGATTTTCTTGCCAAGTTGGTTTTGTACTTCACTTTGAAAATCTTTGAACATTTCAAATGATTTGGACTTGTGGCGTATTAAGTAGATATACCCATATCTACTAAAAAATCGTCACTGAAAGTGATGAAATAGTACAGAAAACCTTCTTCTAGCACTAGTGCTCATAGGCCCATATACAAAGTCATTAGCTTGTTCACCAATTCCAATAAGAGGTGATTTTAGTCATCTTACTCATCAGACATGCTTTGCAAACATTGAACTTTTCAAAGTTTAGGTTTTCCAAAATCCTGCACTATGCAGTTTCTGAATACATTTCTGATTAATATGACTTAAGCTTATAGTGCCATAATTATGTTTCATTTGAGTCATTTGTTCAAACTCTTGGCTCAACCATTAGCATCCTTTCGATCTTATCTAGGTGCTCTCATTGTTTAGCCAAGACTACTTCATTTTGGAAATCTTCAAACTATTTTAACATTCCAGCTTCAGATGAATCTCATAGACATGAATCACCATGTGTTATTTTATTCATCTTGAAGATTTGAAGTAATTCACCCCTTGTACTTGTGCTCAATTGGTCTACATACATCCATATGCATGAGTGTTTGTTGGCACGTTCACCCGTTCTTGTAAAAGGTACAGTCATGCTTTGCAGACATCACATGTTTCAAAGTCTTATCATTCAAAAGTCTATCAACGTGGCTTACGATGCGCTCTGATTTGCATGACTTAATAGATAGTTACAAGTTTTATGTTTGAACATGAGTTATTCCTTTTAAACCTTTTGGTTTCGATGTGTTGGGTGTGTGTAACAACCCGCTCCAAAACCATGATTAATTAAATACAAATTACCGTAATTATTTAAATTATGTTATAAATTGTTCGCGTTTACCTTTATTTATTTATTCATTTACTTATTTATTTATTGTTATCGGTGTCAAGTCTCGTGCAGGAGATGGCTAAGGTGCCGAATTATCGGCTTAAAAATTTACTTTACATATTCATTCAATGAGTTAAAGTATTTCAGGTTATACGATTTATGTTATAAATTTATTTACCGAGGATCAGTTGAATATTTTATGTCTCATTTTATGTATTTTAGCATCTCAATTTTAATCCTTTTTAATCACATTTCCTTTATATAATTTCAAGTGGTAATTTTACTCATATTATTTTATTTAATCCAAGTTCTAATTTATTTTACCAAGTTGTTACCAATTTATTACTCCTAAATTTTATTCTCTACAAACCTCACTATTTCAACTTACTAATTACAATTCTTATTTATTTGACCTAAATTTTATCATCCTATTATTTTATCTAGTGTTTATTTTACTGAATTGTTGTCCTAAGCTAGTTAATTAGAGGGAGTATATAGTAGTAGTTTTAGTTAGAAGGGTCATTTATCATTCTAATTCAAACACCCAAACACCCTCAATCTCTCTCTACCCTCTCTTCCTCCCTGTTCTGGCCGAGGCACCAGCCACCACCACCGGCGTTTTCCGGTCGCCGGAGCTTCTCGCCGCCGTCATCCTCGCGCCGCCGCCCTCCTCTCTTGTGTTTTCATCAATTTTTAACCTTAAGGGTAATCTCTCAAACCCCCAATTTCAATTCTTTCAAACCCTAATCTGAATTTCATGTTTTATATATGTTTCTTTTGTAATTTCTATCTATTTTACTCTCTTTTAGCATAAATTTCAAGTTATAATTGTTTTGGTTAAGTTAGGGTTTGAGTTTGGAGTATATGCATGTGTATTTGGATGAGTTCTTGAGGTTTTCTTGTTGAATTCTTGATGGATAGTGTTATAATCTTGATGCATGTAAGATTCTTGAAAAGTTTCTGAGTATTAAGGGCTGATTATGTATGTTAAGATTGTTATTAAAGTGTTATTATGTTTAATTTGGGTAAATTAAAGAGATTTTAGTGAAAGAATATCAAAGTATGATGTGGGGATGAATTGCATGTTGAATTTATGGATGCATGTGAGATTTAAGCTATTTGATGAGTTAACTTTCAAGGTTTATTTCTGGAAATATGATGGAGTATAGCCAAAGTGAGATTTAGTTGAGAATTATTGTCAATTAAGGGCCAAAATTACCATTGGAGCTGAGTTTAAAAGCAAAATAGTTTCCGTCCAACTTCTGGAAATTTACAGAGGCTCAAAAGTTAGAGTTTAGGCCAAATGTTTACTCCATAAGATAGCCCAAAGTGTTAGCTAACCATAGGCTTTGGAACTTCTAAATTCCGACTTGTATAGGCCGAGTTATGGCCAAAACCGTAACGTCACGTTTCGGAATACGTTTCTGGAAGTCAGTAGCTTAAGGGCTGTTTTTCGTCCCTTTGAAGATCTTTCTAGTTTTTGTGGTAAACATGAAAGTTTTAGGTCACATTGCAAGCTTTCCAGAAAGGTATGGTTTGTAGTTATCCGATATCGGGAGTGTGAGTTATGAGCCCGGAAAGAAGGGCTGTCCATCTTGAAGTTTCTGCCCAGTTTATTCCTTATTAAATTCCATCTTTGGGGCCCTAAACCAATATCAATAGAGGATTTTAAGCATTGATAAGTTATGGTTATATGTTGTAATCCTATATTATGATTTTAAGGTTGAAAAGTATGGTTTGGAAGCCTAAGTATATCCTAAGGTCATCATCCCAAGGGTTTATGAATCTAACACAAGTTATAAGTTTTCTCCTCATGGATTTTAGCTTAAAAGCCCTTTATTATTGATCTAGCTAAGATTTCTCATCTAGCTTTATAACCTCCAAGCCCTAAGTAGCTTCAAGTCTTTTGCCCTCTAAAGTACCAACTTAAGCTTGCCTCTCAATCACGTTCGAAAACCCATACCCCATGAATCATTCTCACTTCATTTTTAATCTCATTATCACGTCTTCGCATCATCTTTAAGTCCACGATTTCCATTCTAACCTTCAATCTTTAAGTCCCATTCTTCATCAATTTAAGCTACCTTTCCAAGATTCAAGTTCCATCTTCTTAATTCACCTTTCTACGTCAATATTTTCATATAAATTCGACCCGGAGTTCTTAATTATCCGAACCCAGTTTCTGTCCGGGCCCATTTTGGAGCCCTCCCTCTCATTTTTACCCTCTGGTTCTATTGACAAAGTTGTAGATTATGATTTTCCCTATTCCAGGATGTACTCATTTACTTCACTCCGATTTTCCTAACTCAAGTTACACTATAATCTTTATTTTTATACAACCTGAAATTTGCTCCCTAAGTTATTTCATTTATATTTACCAAAGTTTCTAAACCTTTGAAACTAACTAAGAACCTTAATCGGTTCTTCATTTTCCATTACTCTTATCCTAGTTGACAAGTCACCAAAGCCATCTCAAAGCCGAGACGCACTGCCAAGGTCTTTATCATCTCAAGGTACGCGAATTGTCCAACTTTTATATCTAATCATGTTCATGGTCCATTATATTCCTACCATATCAAGTTTTATGTTTTATGATATCATTGTATTCAAAAGTGGACCCATTTTATGTATTCTATGTTTTATGTTCTAGCTAGTTACGTGAAGTGCTAGCCTTTTAGATGCTCCTAATTAGAGTGTCCTAGACCTGGCCAGTGTCGACTGCTCAGCAGTCACCCAATCCAAATCTAGATCGATTTGGGCATGCGCGTGTGTGAGGTGCTTGCACCGATCATAAGGGTTCCACGTATTTTTTCTATCTCTCTTTATTCTACAACATTTACTCATGTATATGTATATGTTCATGTCATTTCAAGTTAATGTTTCTTTTCCCTTTCCCTGTTTTCAAATGAATTTAAATGCCGGCACTAAAACCGTTTTCGAACGGTTTTTACGTGTTGGAGGTTTACGTACTGAGTGTTTCCCCACTCACGTTTGGCAATGTTTTAATGTTTTGTTTTTAGGAGGTTCGAGCTCCCAAGGCAAGGACAAGTCTATTCAGAAGTAGCTCCAGTTGTGAGGTAGTTCCCAGGGTTCTATAATCGGCAGGACGACCAAGTCGGAAGTTGTATTAGTATTTTTTTCAAGTTTCTAAGTTATGTATCTAATGTTTCAAGGGTTGTAAAAGTTGTTTCTTGGTTGGTTTTGGAGTGTTTGTGCCTTGTCTCTTTTGGGGACGGCGGTAATGCCTCGACCTAAGGTGTTCCGCTGCGCTAATCACAGGTTTGGGATTCTGAGTAGGATTTTAATCTTGTGGTTAAGGTTGGGGTGTTACAGTTGTGGTATCAGAGCAGAAGTTAATTAGAATTTGGGATCATAGAATTCTTTAAGACATTGATTTTGTGTTATGGTTTACGGAGAAAGTTAGGCATATGAGAATGAGTATTTCTATGGTTGGTATGATAAGTGATGATTATGTTGGGAATTGTTGATGAGCGTGCAGCTCTAAATATTGGTGTAGTATGTAAATTGCTCTTCCTCGCAGGTTTCCAAGATTTTGTAAATTTGGGGGATAGCTCTATTTATAGGGGAAATGCTGCCAAATTTTTCCCAGGATTTTAGGAAGCATTAGCCAAAATTTTTTTAAGGGGAAAATCTAGGTAAATTTGAGTTGAGCCTAGTAGTTTATACAAGTAAAGCTATGAATATATATTGGGAAATTATGAAATATGTCAAAGTATCTTTTCAAAAGTCCTTGAGAGTTAACAAAAGATTATAAAGTAAGTCCCAAGTGGGATTGGTGTAGGATGAAATGAGTCCTAAATGTTAATATGGAATGAACCTTTCTGGAAGCCCGAAAAGTGGCATAATTTACGGGATCAAGAAATTGTTAAGCTTGTGGCAAGTTTAAAAGTTAAATAAGAGCTTCTTTGAGTCGCTCATAAGGGGTTAACTTGGTTGAGTCTCGAACCTCGTCATAAGTTTGTTCTTATTACTTACATTGATAAGCTCTTTTGCTATGATAAGAATTTTAAAACCTTGCGTAATGTTCTATGTATATAGATTGATACCGACGGCAATCCCCTCCCAAATCCGTTTGCGATGTTCATGGACCCTGCTACGTACGTTCAAGTTCATCTCAAGGCTTTACAAGACGTTCTGGACGCCCACTGCGCTGTGAACACGAAATCTGAATATCACGACGACATTTGCTGAGGCCGATGTCTTCTAGCAACTCTTCCCCATGAGAGCCTGTGGGATGATATCAGGGACATGTACCGCCAATTGCTCCTTCGAGGAGAACCAGGACGCCATGCATGGTGCCTCAACTATGTCAGGGCTTGGAACCAGATAGCGACGGAAGTAATGATCACTCAAACTGCGCAGTCACTAACTCTCTATGTTAACAAACTAGGACCCTATCTCCGTGAAATGCTAGGACTACCAGAGCCTTCCAATGCAGGAATAGCG
The DNA here is from genome assembly GCA_029582165.1 of Portulaca oleracea. Classification (NCBI taxonomy): domain Eukaryota; kingdom Viridiplantae; phylum Streptophyta; class Magnoliopsida; order Caryophyllales; family Portulacaceae; genus Portulaca; species Portulaca oleracea. The sequence goes on from CM055869.1 coordinate 39,471,081, forward strand.
CCATCGCGCGTGTTTTCTCCACCGGCGGACGCAGTTCGTTTACATTTCTCACCACTCATCACGGGACGACCAATTGTTCCGAATGTATCTTCACATGGGGAGACCACGCCACCAGTGGCGGAGAAGAAGAAGATCCTAGCATGGATCTGGATCAAGATGAGGTACGCCTAGAACCAAAGTAAGTCAAGGACCATGAAGTGGGAACATCTACACCCGCCGCTCTGGTGGAGAACGACTTCGATTGGACCACCTTGAGGCCCAAAATCATATATTCAACACATGAATACCCAGCCTCCTCCTTTAATGAACAATCATTGTAAGTTCCAACCCTCCTCTGTAGGGCTATCATACCTCGAGTTTATTATTTAAATCAAGCTTCACCTCCCACTCGTATTGTACATTCCCCTCCTAAATTCACCTTTCATCGTCGTAAGATAGCAATCAACTTCGTTAATTCTAATCATTTCCCATTTTCAAGAATTTTTAGGAGAACTTGTCATCGTTACCGACCAATCATTTTAGCTCCTTAATGTTATGCCCACACCTTATTGGCGACTCTTTCTTTTCTCAATTTCCTTTTTGGATAAGTGTCTTTATTCTAACAATAATCTACTCATACATCCAGTGGTGATCGACTACACCTATTCTATTGTATTTCTTATTTGATCATCTTTTCTCCTCCCGAAATAATCATCATTCTCAACAACATCTACAGTTCATATCCAAGATTTAGCTTAAATACAAGTTACTATTCGGCCCATTTCATCAGCTTACGCCTTGCATATCCCAAGCAACTTTTGCCAATCATTCATGCATCCCGAATCGATTTTCCTAATTCAAGAATCTTGGCATATTTACCCAAAACCATTCTCACTGAATCAAGAAGGTTTTCTTGCCTCTGTACAACACTAGAAACTCCACGATATTTCTGAAAACATACATAAACATCTCTCAAACCTAGATTTGATTATCAAAAGCTTACTCGAGATCTTCTCCTTCATATCAAGCTCATTTCAGCATCTCTTATGGATTTCCTTATTCATAACATCATTATAATTCTTATCCCCATCAGTTGTATTACCTCTTGTTAACTACCAATATGAGGAGATAAATCTTAGACTAGTAAAGCTTAAACCTTTTTAGAATAACCAATGTTTTGCTTAATTTATAAGGACCCAACTAAGATAGAGGAGATTCCAGTGGTGCGCGAGTTTTCGAACGTTTTCCCCAAGGAAATTACGGAATTACCCCCGAAGAGGGAGATTGACGTTGAGATTGAATTAATTCCTGGAACTAGGCCAATATCCAAATCGTCTTACCGAATGGCGCCAGTAGAGCTTAAGGAGTTGAAGATACAGCTGGAGGAATTATTAAGTAAGGATTCATTAGACCCAGCGCATCACCCTGGGGAGCACCAGTGCCTTTCGTAAAGAAGAAGGATTCACGACGCTTTTCACGATCGCAACTCTGAAATATGTACCGACGCGAAGCATGTTCTAGCGGAAGAACCACCGCTTGAGCCGAAGATCTAACCTTGAGCGTAGGATTCGAATTTTGGATCGAGAATCAAGCGACTATGTACGAAAGAAGTCCCCTTAGTCAAAGTGCTATGGGCGAATCAAGACGCCTCGGAGGCCACGTAGGAAACCGAGGAAAACATGAAGGAACAGTACCCCCATCTCTTCTAAGGTAAAACAAGCACGTTTAATAACCATTTTTTTAGTTTCGGGGACGAAACTTTCTTTTAGGGGGGGAGGTTGTAACAACCCTCCCCAAATCCATGATTAATTAAATACAAATTACCGTCATTATTTAAAGTATGTTATAAATTTTTCGCGTTTACATTTATTTATTTATTTATTCATTTACTTATTTATTTATTGTTATCGATTGTCAAGTCTCGCGGTGAGATGGCTAAGGTGCGAATTATCGGCTTAAAATTTACTTTACATATTCATTCAATGAGTTAAAGTATTTGAGTTATACGATTTATGTTATAAATTTATTTACCGAGGATCAGTTGAATATTTTATGTCTCATTTTATGTATTTTAGCATCTCAATTTTAATCCTTTTTAATCACATTTCCTTTATATAATTTCAAGTGGTAATTTTACTCATATTATTTTATTTAATCCAAGTTCTAATTTATTTTACCAAGTTGTTACCAATTTATTACTCCTAAATTTTATTCTCTACAAACCTCACTATTTCAACTTACTAATTACAATTCTTATTTATTTGACCTAAATTTTATCATCCTATTATTTTATCTAGTGTTTATTTTACTGAATTGTTGTCCTAAGCTAGTTAATTAGAGGGAGTATATAGTAGTAGTTTTAGTTAGAAGGGTCATTTATCATTCTAATTCAAACACCCAAACACCCTCAATCTCTCTCTACCCTCTCTTCCTCCTGCTCGCCGAGGCACCAGCCACCACCACCGCGTTTTCCGTCGCCGGAGCTTCGCCGCCGTCATCCTCGCATGCGCCACCCTCCCTCTCTCTTGTGTTTTCATCAATTTTTAACCTTAAGGGTAATCTCTCAAACCCCCAATTTCAATTCTTTCAAACCCTAATCTGAATTTCATGTTTTATATATGTTTCTTTTGTAATTTCTATCTATTTTACTCTCTTTTAGCATAAATTTCAAGTTATAATGTTTTTAAGTTAGGGTTTGAGTTTGGAGTATATGCATGTGTATTTGGATGAGTTCTTGAGGTTTTCTTGTTGAATTCTTGATGGATAGTGTTATAATCTTGATGCATGTAAGATTCTTGAAAAGTTTCTGAGTATTAAGGGCTGATTATGTATGTTAAGATTGTTATTAAAGTGTTATTATGTTTAATTTGGGTAAATTAAAGAGATTTTAGTGAAAGAATATCAAAGTATGATGTGGGGATGAATTGCATGTTGAATTTATGGATGCATGTGAGATTTAAGCTATTTGATGAGTTAACTTTCAAGGTTTATTTCTGGAAATATGATGGAGTATAGCCAAAGTGAGATTTAGTTGAGAATTATTGTCAATTAAGGGCCAAAATTACCATTGGAGCTGAGTTTAAAAGCAAAATAGTTTCCGTCCAACTTCTGGAAATTTACAGAGGCTCAAAAGTTAGAGTTTAGGCCAAATGTTTACTCCATAAGATAGCCCAAAGTGTTAGCTAACCATAGGCTTTGGAACTTCTAAATTCCGACTTGTATAGGCCGAGTTATGGCCAAAACCGTAACGTCACGTTTCGGAATACGTTTCTGGAAGTCAGTAGCTTAAGGGCTGTTTTTCGTCCCTTTGAAGATCTTTCTAGTTTTTGTGGTAAACATGAAAGTTTTAGGTCACATTGCAAGCTTTCCAGAAAGGTATGGTTTGTAGTTATCCGATATCGGGAGTGTGAGTTATGAGCCCGGAAAGAAGGGCTGTCCATCTTGAAGTTTCTGCCCAGTTTATTCCTTATTAAATTCCATCTTTGGGGCCCTAAACCAATATCAATAGAGGATTTTAAGCATTGATAAGTTATGGTTATATGTTGTAATCCTATATTATGATTTTAAGGTTGAAAAGTATGGTTTGGAAGCCTAAGTATATCCTAAGGTCATCATCCCAAGGGTTTATGAATCTAACACAAGTTATAAGTTTTCCTCATGGATTTTAGCTTAAAAGCCCTTTATTATTGATCTAGCTAAGATTTCTCATCTAGCTTTATAACCTCCAAGCCCTAAGTAGCTTCAAGTCTTTTGCCCTCTAAAGTACCAACTTAAGCTTGCCTCTCAATCACGTTCGAAAACCCATACCCCATGAATCATTCTCACTTCATTTTTAATCTCATTATCACGTCTTCGCATCATCTTTAAGTCCAAGATTTCCATTCTAACCTTCAATCTTTAAGTCCCATTCTTCATCAATTTAAGCTACCTTTCCAAGATTCAAGTTCCATCTTCTTAATTCACCTTTCTACGTCAATATTTTCATATAAATTCGACCCGGAGTTCTTAATTATCCGAACCCAGTTTCTGTCCGGGCCCATTTTGGAGCCCTCCCTCTCATTTTTACCCTCTGGTTCTATTGACAAAGTTGTAGATTATGATTTTCCCTATTCCAGGATGTACTCATTTACTTCACTCCGATTTTCCTAACTCAAGTTACGCTATAATCTTTATTTTTATACAACCTGAAATTTGCTCCCTAAGTTATTTCATTTATATTTACCAAAGTTTCTAAACCTTTGAAACTAACTAAGAACCTTAATCGGTTCTTCATTTTCCATTACTCTTATCCTAGTTGACAAGTCACCAAAGCCATCTCAAAGCCGAGACGCACTGCCAAGGTCTTTATCATCTCAAGGTACGCGAATTGTCCAACTTTTATATCTAATCATGTTCATGGTTCATTATATTCCTACCATATCAAGTTTTATGTTTTATGATATCATTGTATTCAAAAGTGGACCCATTTTATGTATTCTATGTTTTATGTTCTAGCTAGTTACGTGAAGTGCTAGCCTTTTAGATGCTCCTGATCAGAGTGTCCTAGACCTGGCCAGTGTCGACTGCTTAGCAGTCACCCAATCCAAATCTAGATCGATTTGGGCATGCGCGTGTGTGAGGTGCTTGCACCGATCAGAAGGGTTCCACGTATTTTTTCTACCTCTCTTTATTCTACAACATTTACTCATGTATATGTATATGTTCATGTCATTTCAAGTTAATGTTTCTTTTCCCTTTCCCTGTTTTCAAATGAATTTAAATGCCGGCACTAAAACCGTTTTCGAACGGTTTTACGTGTTGGAGGTTTACGTACTGAGTGTTTCCCCACTCACGTTTGGCAATGTTTTAATGTTTTGTTTTTAGGAGGTTCGAGCTCCCAAGGCAAGGACAAGTCTATTCAGAAGTAGCTTCAGTTGTGAGGTAGTTCCCAGGGTTCTATAATCGGCAGGACGACCAAGTCGGAAGTTGTATTAGTATTTTTTTTAGTTTCTAAGTTATGTATCTAATGTTTCAAGGGTTGTAAAAGTTGTTTCTTGGTTGGTTTTGGAGTGTTTGTGCCTTGTCTCTTTTGGGGACGGCGGTAATGCCTCGACCTAAGGTGTTCCGCTGCGCTAATCACAGGTTTGGGATTCTGAGTAGGATTTTAATCTTGTGGTTAAGGCTGGGGTGTTACAGTGTGTTTATCCGAGATCCTCTCTCTCTCTAATTGAGAGTAAGAAATACTTATAATGAGAACATAGAATCACCTATATACTTCTCTTATAAGTCTTGAGGAAATGGATAAACAATCAACTCTTCATAAGGAGCTACAACTAATTGTATGTTCCTATTTGTAGGCTGACTCTCATCCTTCAAAGCACATCTACTTTGCTGTAGATACTGCACATTTGCATAAATGCGAGTTTCACAGCCGGTATCTTATACTCAAAAGTGGGTTTAATAAGGGTAGTGTGTATCATATACGCATTTGCCTAGAATTGAAATCATATATCAAGTCTTCCTTATAGTTATTCACGCTCCCAGTGTCATACATGATCTGGTTGTTAACCGATTGCTGTCATTGGTTGGGTATGTACAACTGTTTGTACTTACCTTTCCTTTGACTTCTTGTCTTTGATAGATTTCTTAAATCTTTATTTTCCCTTTGACTAAAAGACTATCTTTGGTCGCCAATCTTTTGGCTAAAGGGGATCTGAGGTTTCTCATGTTTTAAAATAGTCAAATTATTTCAGAACATAAGTGCCATCAATTGGCCTTTATCTACCTTAACCGAGACTATCTGGTTATTGGTTTCATATTCGTCAACTCTAACTAGTTCGATAAACTTGTTTGAGATGGTAATATTGAAATCATTCCTCTAATCTTCAAACATTTTGAAGTTAAAGTTGTATGAATACTATGACATTACATGTATTCATTTGGCTTGATTGACCTCTTAATGTTGATGCCTAGCTCAATGTTATATCAAAGACATGTTTCTTTTAATTCGCCTCCAAGACAATCTTGCGATGGCGATGCCAATTAAGGAATTGGTGTAATTGTTTTTCTCTTTCTCAAGGAGAAAACAATATTTTATTAGTGGTGGATGTTTGAGTGAAAAGACATAAATAATTCTACGAGACAAGTTGGTTCATTTATTATTCATCAAGAGAAATTAAACTAATTTTAATTTCAAATCAAAACACTTTATTAACTCTCACTTAGTGTTTTAATTTAACCAAGACCCACAAGACCCATGGCTTCAAGTGGACTTTGGCCCAACAAAACTCGATCCCATGTTGTCTTTGGTGGATCATCTCATGATCGATCATTCAAAAATGACTCTTGGCAAGAAATTTGTATCGAATACAATATTTCTCTTCCTCTGCTCTTGGCCCAAAACTATTTTGATAGCCAATTTGAATTGACCTAGCTCCCACCCTACTTATTAATGATGGACAAATAATTCGCTTTGGCTTTCTTTATTTATCCATCTAAGTGGTGTTTCGGTAGGTTGAGCAATAATTCAATTATGAGAGTAGGTTTTATTATCCTAAGCATGCAATTCTAGGTGAACTCTTTCGAAAAGCATAAAAGGAATAATAAAACATGCAATAACGAATTTAAAGCATAAATAAAACCCCTAGTATGGCCACCTAGACTTAATCAAACTAATTTAACTAAGCCTTGATAGTCTTTAAGAAAATCTTCTTGGGTCTTGCAACTTCCTTGGATGTGCTCCCACTCGAATCGACACCTCCATTGCTGTTGGGCTCCCACTCAACTTGTTGTCTCCAATTACAACAAATTTACAAAGTGTACCTCACAATTGAGACCTTACATGAATTAAAAATAAACTTAACTGAAAATTAAATTTAAAAATTAATTCAACGACGGTACGCAGACCGTATTTCACCCAACCCGGTACGCAGACCGGTAAAACCGACTATCTATGGCCATACTAGAAGCACATGCAAACATGTAATATTGCAATAATTATATCAAATATAACACATGCTTAAATAACAAATTATAAAGGCATATATATAATTGCAATATAACACATAAGGAAATAAATACTAAATAAAATTTCCTAAACGGTTTGCATGATTAATAAAGTAAATAAAATCCAAATTTTATCTTAGATACCTAAACAGATTTAGGATTTTATACCTATACATACAAAATACTTGACTTTCCTAAAATCAAGGAGTCTAAAAAATACTATATCTTTTAAACGTATTGTAAGTTTCCTAAACTTTACAAAATAATAGATTTTATGCCCATTATCTGATTTAGTAGTAATAGGATTTAATAATTAATTTCTAAAATTAATAACAAATCCTAAAATATACGAATTCACCAAAACTGCTGGCAACACGATCCATGTTGATCCAACACGGTCCGTGTTGCTTCCTAGTTTCGGTTAATTTCGTGAATGAAAAACTTAAATAAAACTATCGTAACTTATCGAATTTAAAGATTTCATATCACAGCGTTATCTAATAACCCAATATGAATATTTTCCAGAATTTTAACAATTTTCAAAAGATTGTAAAATTTTAGGGAATTAAACATTTTTAATTCTCCATTTAAGAGGAAAATAAATAACAACAGTCCGATAAGTTTGAAAATCAAATTTTATAATTTTTCCATACAGTAAGTTCATCCAATATGCTACTGTAAGAATTTCAGATTTTTATCAAATTTCGAAAATTAGAATAAAATTCAGAAAAGTAAACAATTGTACTTTTCTGTTAATCTGAAAATTAAAAGAAAATTAGTAACCGATTTCGAAAATTCACGAAAATTTTATCCATAACAGAATGGTTACCCAATAACCTACTGTAAAATTTTCAAAAAATTTGCAAATTTTTATAAATATACAAAATTCAGAGAAGCAACGAATTTATTTCTCTGAGATCTAAAAATCTAAATTATAAAATATAATTTGATTGGATAAATTAACGGAAAATTTTTCCCTAAAAGTATGGTTACCCAGTAACCTACTGTAAAAAATTTCAGAAGTTTTACAAATTTCTATAAATTTATAAAATTCAGAGAATTAAACAAATTTTAATTCACTTCAGATCTGAAAACTCAATTAAAAATCCATTTTAATTGGGAAACTTCTACAAAAATTATGGAAAGTCCAGAACACTTCCAGACACCTCTAGTAAAAATTTCAGAAATTTTCGAGTTCGTTTGATAGTTTATTTCGATTTTTCATGTTTACCGTAAATAAACTAAATCAGAAAATTAATTCTACAAAACCCTATTTTGCGAATTTAAACCTATTTCATGCACTGCCTACTGTTTAACAACATTAAACGTGATTGCTTCTAAAACATTCAAAATTAAATCAAGTTCATGCTATATTTAACAATTAAACAAACATAAAATCGATTAATTAAAGGCAATAAATAATAACAAAGCATGAAATTTTACAATAAAATTTCAGATTTACTATCAAGAACATTAAAACTTTCATAAAGATTCAAAATTTAGGCATAAATCTATTCTAGCATATTCATAATATAATTCAACTATTGACAAAATTAATTATGAATACAAGTACAATACTTTAGCATGCAATTGGTGGCTCTGATACCACTGTTAGGTTTTAGGTTATCTATTTCCTAAACAGATACAGATTAATTGGCGGAATATTATAACAGTTATAAACAATTAATCATAACAACTGCAGAGGCTTTAGTAATTATACCTGATCGCTAATTCCTGCTGAAGAAGAGGTTGACCTTCCTGATTCCAATGCTGAAACCCTCTTCCAGATTCCAATCGAAACCCTCTCGAAAAGTCCACGCAAAGACTCGGGAACCCGATTGCTAGATCGACCGATCGAGACGAATCTCAATCTAAGATGTATGTGAGATAGTTTCAGAAAGCGATAGTATTTCCTGAACCTAGAACTGCAAATTAAAAGAGAGAGGAACTCAGGAAATCACCCTGGTATCTCTCTAAGAGTCGAAGGCAGTTGGTGTTGAATAATCTCTCCCAGAGACCCCTTTATATAGTGTTTAGAAAACCTAGGGAAAAGGTTCAAAACCCTAAATGGCCGAATTAAAACGACGGCGCGTTTTCTGGGCCCAACACGGTCCGTGTTGAAACAACACGGTCCGTGTTGGACTCCAGAGAATCCAATTATTCAGTTTCCGTGTTGAGCCCAATTCGGTCCGTGTTGGGCTGATTTCTCACAGAAATCAGTTTCCAACTTTTCTAAACTTGATACAATATCATTTAGGTTACATACATTGTTCCAGTACCTTGTGACCCAGTAGGACCAAATAATATAGTTGTAATTAAACATATTTAATTACTAATTATAGAGGTCTCTAGCAAGACATATAATTACTATATTACTTTGGTTTAATCTCTGTGTATATCGAATATTGTCGGGACATTCCCAACAATCACGACCGTGAGGGGTCTTCTGGTTGGAGTTGTTCTCTAAACGTTACGGCCGTGAGGCCTGATTTTGCCGGAATAGCTCTGCCTCCCTCACTGGCATGACACAGGAGCATCACAGCCGTGAGGGGCTTTCTATTTGCATTTCTCCTCACTGCCACGACCAAGAGAAGTGTTGTCACGTCTGTGAGATTGTCTTTTCATGAATTGCAGTTTCTAGGGGCGCCACGGTTGTGACACCCTTTCTGTCCAGAAGTCTTCTCTCTCATTTTTTTGGCTTCCAAGGTTCAATGGGGGTCACTTTCGTGACATCCCTACTGATGACCTAGTTATCTTGGTTCTCCCCGGGATCAAGGCTCGGGTTCTCTTCGCCTCAGCCCGGGCCTTCTTGGAATTTGCATTGGGGCCCGACCCTTCTTGAGATAAGCCTAATTTTGGCCTCGTTTTGCGCATTTTTCCTCCACAAGCACATAGATAACCGATAAACCTACAAAGGAAGGAAAATAACATAAAAACACTAGCATTTACACACAGAACCGAGAAAAATTTCAAGGGAGAAAGATGCATTTAGGCTCAAAACCGAGCCTAAACCATTAACATGGCTACTTTGAAACATTTCTGCCTAAATGTTCTAGGCAAAATACATCAGAGGGAGAACCATTGTTCATACAATCCCAAGAACTGAGGACTCCTAATCTCTGCTGTCTAATGACAACCATGAGAGAAGACAAGGCTATCTTGGACCACCCCCAATAGCATGGGACGAGACAGACTAAGTTGTGTTGGTGAGGGACGGGAATGTGTACAACAAAGTGGGAGTTGGATATTGTGGGTATGGCATTTAGCAGGCCATGCGCGCTAGGAAACTTTTAAGGGGACTGGTATATAAGTTGTCATACAACAACAACACAAGCATACTGTTAAAATTTGCCTATGTTGCTACGATAGTATGCATGTGTTGCTGCTATATGACAGTTTGGTTGCTGCGGAAGTGTTAATGAAACATTCCCAAAATATGAAATCTAGGTTAGTCTAACCCTCCTCTGGTTTAAGGATTAGGCTTTACCTGTTGTGCCTTATCGGGTACAGTACCTTGTTCATGAATCAATCACACAAATAATTTGTTCAATGTTAGTTTTGATTTTGTCTAACTAGCAGGATTCGTAGGACAACATTTCATCAAACAAAAATATTTCATGTGTTTAATTGAGAAGCCTATGTAAGAATCGAACCTACATATTTTATACAAAAGCATAAATGCTCTTCCATTGAGCTAATAGGCTATGTAATTCTTTAATACATGGTCCATGCTGAATATATAATTGAGAAAGATAAGTAGTACTTGGACAAAATTAGCCAAATTGGTAGCCACCAAAAATAAGTACATGCGTTACATAGAAGACCAAAATGTCATAGTAAGGAGTTTGGCTTTGAAGCCTGTGATCATGATATGTGAGTATACCATGTCTACACTCGAAAAACAAGCTCTAGTACTTTTCCTGCAAGTATAGGGATGAGATACCACACAAAAACACACCACAAGCAAAATAAGATTCTCTCATGATATACAATTGAGCCATGTAGTTGGTGATATAATTAAGATTAGCACAACAATTCAATGATGTTGAAAAAGATACAAATAACACACTTAAAGAAAAGTAAAACACCAACATTTTAATTCAACCACCATCAATGTATTTGGGATTACATTTCTAACTTTAAAACCACTTCTCAAATATGCACATTAAAAGTCACTCAAATAGCATCTGACTCACAATTACTTGTTTACATCTCACACACGGCTTGGGTTATATGTTTCTACATACCACACAGGAATGCTGGAAATTTTCTAGCTATTAAAGTTGCACATTGGCTTCCACTCCAAATTCTAATTACTAACACTAGAAAATAGAAAGCATCTCTTCATTTATCACACAACACAAAGATTATTTCTATAATATTCTTTCTAGCTTTAGATACAAGCCAATACCCAGATTAAGACAACTAACGTACTAGGCATTCTAGTTCTCAAGTATGAGCAAATAGCCTTTCAGAACGCAACTCCATAACAATGAGTGTAGACCACAACCATCTCAAAGTTGAATATTTTTGCAAATACCAAAACATGATAAATTATCCGTAAGGATCGGCGTTTAGGCTCATTTTGAGCCTAAATATCGCTCTTCTACTTTGCTTTTCTAATCGTTTCCTTAATAGAAGTGTTTATCTTATGCGTTTTTATTTACTTCGAAGGTTTTGTCCTGAAAATTATACATTTGGGTTGATTTGAGCGAAATAAGTAGAAAAAAAAAGCCAAGTTTGAAGAAAATCAAGCAAAACCCGACCTAGGACTGAGAACAAGGAAGAAATCAAGCTTAAGGTCAAGAAAAACCTCAAAAGAGGTTTTATCAGGGACGTCGCAGCCGTGGCACGATTGTCACGCCTGCGACTCCCTCAACTCCTTCATGGCCAAAGTGATCGAAAAATGTCACGCTCGTGACCAGTGTGTCTCAAACGTGACATCCCAGGAGACTGTTTCCCCAGCGGGTACATCACGATCGTGACATCATTGTCGTGACATCACTGTCACGCTTGTGACTCACTCAACACATCCCAAGGCAAGATTGATCGAAGGCTGTCACATTCGTGACATATGAATCACGACCATGACGCCCAAGAAGACAACCTTCCTCAACAGCACCGTCGCAGCCACGATAGTGAGTGTCACGACCGTGACACCCTGAGAAGGAGATTTTACATCTCGCCAATGTATTTAAAATTTTACTTTTTATTAATTTATCATTGACCATGATTTAATATACACTAATATCATAGTTGTACTCTTCGAAATTGTTGATAAAATACTTTTTATATGTCCATAATTTCATTAATTGAAAAAGATTTTGTTCGTCAACATAAATTATAATGGATTAAAGTAAAATGTCTCATTAAACCTTATCCGTTTCTTTTCCATGAGCTATAAATAGTGAACAAACTCTAAATTTGTGGTTAATTATAGAACCAATCACTCTAAATGGAAAAATTTAGGAGACATGCTACTACGTTCGATTACTCCATTCCGATGGGATTTCGGAGCATTGATTCTGGTTTTGGTTTTGGTTTTGGTTTTAGTTTTGGTTTTGGTTTTGACGTCGTTTAATTCAAAAATTACAACAATCATGATGATAATTATATTTTCTTTGTGTTTTAATTATATAAGTATAATGTAATTATGTTGTAGAATTTTTGTTAATAGATAATTTCTTTGCTATTTAAAAGTTTATTTTATTTTTAATATGTTATTGAACTATAATAAAGGAAAGGTAAATGACTACCTCCGTTTTTATTTAAATGCCATCTAGATAATTGTGTCAAAAACTGTAACGCCCCGGAAATTCAATTATAGAAAAGTCAAAGTCAAACTAACGTTAACAGACAAAACTTAGCGGAAGACTTTCAAATTCAGTTTGGGCGTCACTGCCGTATCCCCGAAGGAATACAAGGCGAGAAAGGAAAACACAACTGTCTGCTAACGACAACTACTAACAACTCAACAAACTTTAAGAATTCATAATGAAAACAAAATGAAAGATTCAAGGACTTCTAGACTCGTCGTCCTCACTTCTAACTCCCGTCCCCAGCATTTAGATCTTCACCTGAAAACAAAACATTTCAAAAAATGAGGGGGAAATCTCAATAATGTCTACCCCTAACGTTTAAAACAGTTTAAGTTCATTTCAATTCATTTTGGGGAGAGGGATCGAATCAAACATTTTACAAACCTTTAAACCCCTACTGTTTCCTCAACCCATCCAATCCATATTTTAATTTGCGGGCGGGATACCAAATCCCTTAAAGTAACATCGCCTACCAAAGGCATCAAGAACATCGCCTACCAAAGGCATAAATAACATCGCCTACCAAAGGCATAAAACATCGCCTACCAAAGGCATCAAGAACATCGCCTACCAAAGGCATCAATAATATCGCCTACCAAAGGCATCAAATACTATCCTATATCAGGGAAGGAAGCCCTGATCTCCTGGTCCATAACCCTGCAGGTTGTTACACCTGCACAACAGGTTATCTCCCGAAACCCGCTTAACGTTTCCACTTGAATTATTTATACAATATTCAAACTCAACTCACGACTCTCAAGTCAAACCATCCCATGTTATCAAAACCATTAACAAAACTTCGAATAAAAGACCATCCAATTTCTCAACTCAAATAAACCAAAACCACAATCGAATCAAAAAGATTATCAAAAACAGATGGTCGTATTTCCACAAAAGTCCCCTTTCGGGATGTAATTCTCAAAATAAATTATAAAACATCAAAACACATTTAAAGAGCATCCCGATGGGGATTAGAGCATAGACAATTACCTGATATACTTCACAGCACAGCAAGAGAAGAACACACTTGAGCTCACTAACGTCTCGCACTAATTTGGGCCTAGAATAAAAGTAATTATCTAATCAAAACGCGTTCTAACGAGATTAGTATTAACTATCAACTACCTAACCCATCCCCTAGGAACACTTAGGTTCCTATCATTTATGAAATTACACTTAACATCTCTAAGATAACACATAACAGGATCACACATTAATTTCACTCAACAATTCTTTATAAATAAAAGCAAACAGAGGACAGATTATAACATTCACATAAAACGGGTCACAACTCGACTTCCCGACATCCTATGGGTCTGGTTCTGGACTTTTCGGAAACCTCAGGATGTCTACTAAAACTTCTATGTTGGTGATTAAGCCCAAAACAGTCCCGAAGGACTCCAAAACACCCGTCTTTCCCATTGGTCCAGATCTGACAGGTTCCGGTAAAACGGTTATAACTCGAGCTATACAAATCAAACGTTCAATCCGTAAAATTCCTATGGTTCCTAACATCTAAGGGAACCTCCAGTCCAAAGGGTTTGAACAAAAGACAACTACACTAACCGTGGCAACCCGATCTTTAGGCGCTAACGAAACTGTCCCGATAACGGTTCTTATTTAATTTATAATTTTAGTTCTAACTTCCACCATTCGATCCCGGGGTCCTACTTTGGGCCCAAAGCAGTAACTAGGGTCTAAGGTATAAAGTCCAACTCTAACTTAGGTCCAACATCAAACTTTTTAACATTAATTCAAAAATTACAACAATCATGATGATAATTATATTTTCTTTGTGTTTTAATTATATAAGTATAATGTAATTATGTTGTAGAATTTTTGTTAATAGATAATTTCTTTGCTATTTAAAAGTTTATTTTATTTTTAATATGTTATTGAACTATAATAAAGGAAAGGTAAATGACTACCTCCGTTTTTATTTAAATGTCATCTAGATAATTGTGTCAAAAACTTTGAACACTAATATGTTGATTCATATAATGATTCATCAAACAAAATTGATATCATTAGATTCGTAATAAAATGTACTATTGAAAAAGTATAACATTGTATTTTTCTATAAAAATATTATCTGAGAAATCTATATAATATAATGGAAAAGTATGTGGAGCCCACTGAATCCTGCAATGAGCGCATCTTTCGCAATTTCAGCCAATCACATCACAAATAAATAATCTTAATTTTGATCCCAGCCAATCAAATTTTCCCAATTTTACAATTTCCAATATTATTTTCCAACGTCTGAGTTACCTGTTTCCCAATTTCGCAAAATCCATTTAAGTCTTCTAATATTCAAATTTTAAAAACCACCATGCGTCAATTACAACTGATCAACACCTATCACACGTCCATTATGCCCACTAAAATAGTAACCGCACTAATCAACGTTCCCTCATACATCAGACTCAGTCGATCATTTTCTATAAAGGACAATTTCATACTGAGAATGACATTTTGCAACTCTCACACACAATCAAATTCCTTCACAATCAAAAGAAAGGCCTTTGAAAGCACTCTGGATTGTTTACATTGACTAACATATCAAAGTAAGTTCCATTGTTTGTCGCCATTTTGTCACAGATTGCATATATAGAAATTTCAACGTTTACACAAACACCATTTACTCTTGATGCAGGTCACTATTGGCACAAATCTTATCAGAAATTCATATTCCGAACGAAATCAGACTACATTCTAAGTATGTCCTTTACAGTTCCAAGCATTATATCCTCATATTTTTCGTTATGAATCTAATGGTGACAATTTTGTATAACAACTCATTACATATATTGAAAAATTAAATTTTTGAAATTTTATGGCAGGATTTTCGAACACGACGATTAATATGAAAGTAGCGCGCGCAAAATTTCATCCGACCCGGATTACCCGAATTGTCCGACCCGGAAAAAACCGGGTTTGTACATAGATTTTTCGTCCGACTTTTTTATATTGACCGAATTGACCGATTATTCAGACATAAAATATCTCTTTTTTCTATTGCCCGAACCCGATTATTGCTTCGTCCGAATCGTCCGACCCGGTTCGACCCGAAACAAAACCGGGTATGGACATGAAATTCCTGTCCGAAATTTGACATTGTCCGAATTTGTCCGACCCGAATTTACCCGAACCCGAATTTTTGTCAGCCCTACATGAACGTAATAGCCAACAATTATTCACCAACCAAGTGATATTATGTTTTAAAAGATGATCTAAATGACTTAATTACGGGAGTTTTCAGATGGAACTCGTAAAACCTTAGTTTAGACATTGTAAATCGAACATTAAAGTGTCCATGAATCTTTTAATTGGTCTTTCATTATGTCATCAAAACATTATATACGAATATAGCAGATCCAGTTTATATTTGATTTCAATTTATATTTACATATTTAAATTTACCTATTTTTCATATAGTTATCCATTCAGATATTATATTATAGTCATTTTGATCAACTTTAATATAACAGAACAAATTATGTCCTAATTATTTTTTTTTCTACACATGTAAATTACTAAGAATTAATTGAAATCATAGCAAACCAAAACATATAAACTTATAAACCAAAACGTATAAACTTCTAAACTAAACCCATTCCGAACTCTAAACCCTAAACTTATAAATTATGAAATCGGATCGTGGTATAAATTGAGCATGAAAATTTGATGCGAATTGGTGAATTAATTAGGTATAAGTGGGGCTTTTTCGTCATATTTGAATTGGTTTATTTCATTTCCATTTTTAGACTTATATACGAATTATAAATAAATGTCTTCAAAACAATTATTCATCTATACAATTATTTTAGTAATTTCAGAGTACATCTTAAAACAATAATATCCATATACAATAATATTTTTATATCCATAATCCATATAAATCCTAAAAATTTACATTACAACCCATTATCACCCAAGACAATCTATAAAACATGTTGTTTTCATTGATGCTCTGTTTATCACTTTTGCATGTCTATTCGTTATGTATATAATAATTGTTATAAAGTTATGAGCGGTGTGTCTTACATGGATAAATAGGAGTGCCTTAGAAGCTAGGCTTGCTAGGTGTAACGCAAGGCTGCGCCGCATTGTCCGTCGTAACACAGACCCAGGAAACTCGCGACTTATTGCCGAGCGTGCACGTCATCAAGCACAATCTAGGGAGTTACAATTGGCCATTGCACGGGAAGCACCGCCCATCTGGAGGATCACAACCTGGTGGGAGTTCACCGGGACAATGACACCTTGCAGGCATTGCGGAGCAACAGTTTGGAAGGACGAAAGGATTGTAGGAAGCACTATATCCAACCCTGAGTACGCCATATGTCGTGACCGCGGACGTGTTATGTTGCCATTACTACCTGGCCCTCCTTCCCCTTTAGCTGAATTGTTGAGAGAACGGAGCTTTCTTGATAATATACGAACGTACAATTCCATGTTGTCCTTCACATCAATGGGAGGGACTATTGATCACTCTGTAATGGATGGTCATGGTCCTTATTCGTTCCGGATTAGTGGACAAAATTACCACAAAATTGGTTCTTTGCTCCCTGCGCATGGACAACGCCCTAAGTTTGCACAACTATACATCTACGACACACGAGATGAAGTTGAAAATCGGCGTAGACCGCTCAACAGTGTGTCTGATGTAGATCCATCTACGTTGCAAGCCCTGCAAAACATGTTGGATGCTGTCAATCCATATGTGAAGATCTTTCGACGTGCACGTGATGTGCTACAGACCAATGATGCGGTCGACTTAAACATTCGACTCATAAAAAACCGAGGTGGATGACAGTACACAGCTCCACAGGCTGATGAGGTGGCCGCTCTTATAGTTGGCGCTGACGATGGTCAGGCAGATAGCCGCGACATCATTGTTCGGAAACAAGATGGCCAGCTCCAACGAATATATGAGACCCATCCGTCTTACATGCCTCTCCAATACCCCTTACTGTTTCCGTACGGGACCGATGGTTGGAGACTGGACATTCCACGCGTTGAAGGACCCAGCGGACGCGGCAAAGGGAAAATGGTTACTATGTTACAATTTGATGCATTCTTGATACAATATCGGGCTAATGAAGCGAACATCTTACTTCAGTGCTGTAGGTTGTTCCTGCAATTTGTTGTAGATTTGTACGCTGTAATAGAGGCTTGGAGATTGAGATATTGCAAGAAGAACCAATCTAAACTCCGAGCGGACCTTTATTGTGGGTTGCGAGATGCTGTCACTGGAGGGGAAAGTGATGCTGATGTTGTGGGGAAGAGGTTCATATTGCCAGCGTCGTTCACGGGGGGGCCCCGTTACATGCGCCAGCATTTCCTGGACGCAATGGCCATATGTAACTAGATGGGTTACCCTGATTTTTTTGTCACATTCACGTGCAACTCGAATTGGCCTGAAATTCAGGAGGCTCTGTCACAACAACCTGGCAAACACGCCAGCAACCGACCGGACATCGTCGCTCGGGTCTTCCGCTTGAAGCTGAAAGAGCTGAAGCGGGACTTCAAGGAAAGGAACATTTTCGGAAGAGTTATTGCAGGTATAATTATTAACCAACTCATTCCCCGTACCTCACTCTGACCTGGACAATAATCAACCTGTATGTCGCATTATGCAGATATACATGTTATCGAATTCCAGAAGCGAGGACTGTCGCATGCTCATATGTTGCTCACCTTCGCGTCAGAGGACAAGCCAACCTGTGTAGAAGACATTGACCGCATCATATGCACGGAGCTTCCGGATGAGCACAGTGACCCTGTCGGATATGCGGCCGTGAGAAGGCACATGATTCACGGCCCATGCGGCCGTTCATTCCCAACTTGTCCTTGCATGAGTGACGGACGTTGCACAAAGCATTACCCGAAGACATTTTCCCCTACCACCACGATCGAGGAGAATGGGTTTGTTAAATATAGACGCATGGAAGATGGAAGACATGTTATGGTTAGGGATGTTCCTCTTGACAATCGATGGGTGGTCCCATATAATCGTGACCTATGCGTCAAGTATGACGCTCACATCAACGTCGAGCGATGTGCTCAACGGAAGGTCATCAAGTATCTCCATAAATACATGCACAAGGGGGTTGATCGAGCGACCATTGTCGTCGAGGATAACGCTCAAGTGACGGAAGGAGGTAGCATTCATCACCGCTATGTATTGGTCGACGAGATTAAGCAATATTTGGATTGTCGGTATGTGTCGCCAGTGGATGCTGTATGGAGGATATTTGAGTTTGACATCACATATCGCTGCCCTTCTGTTGAGTTGCTTCAGTACCACTTACCTGATCAACAGTTTGTCGTTTTCTACGACTATAATGACCTTCATGAAGTAATCCGTGCTAAAGCTGGAAGAGTGACAATGTTGATCAGTTGGTTTCATTTGAACAGTATAGATGCTGCAGCCATACAATATACCTATGCAGAGTTACCGAAGTTCTATGTGTGGGAGAAAACTGCCAAAAAGTGGAAGAGGAGACAACAAGGGGTATGTATTGGACGCTTGCCGTACACGTACCCTAACATGGGCGAGAGATACTATCTCAGAATGTTGTTGCATGTTGTTAAGGGAGCAACGTCATATGAGGACATCAAAACTGTTGACGGAGTTGTTTACTCAACATACAAAGAAGCATGCGTTGCTCCGGGGCCTCCTTGATGACAACAACGAGTGGATGCATGCCCTATCCGAGGCATCCACCTGGGCTACGGGAGTTGAGCTAAGGACTATGTTTTGTTCAATGCTTATGTTCTCCGAGCTTTCCCGCCCTCACATACTATGGGAGCATCATTGGGAAGACCTTACGGATGACTTACATAGGAGGGCGATGCGGAATGTGGGAGGGTCTGTGTGTGACATCAGTGTCGAGCAGAGGAAAAACCTTGGCCTATGTGAGATTGAGGCGATCTTAAATAGAAATGGTCGATCTCTTAAGGACTTCCCCCCCATGCCCTTACCTTCTGATGATATGATGCGTCAAGTAGGTAACAGGCTCATACGAGAGCATCTTGCTTATGACCAGAATGAAGTAGTCAGTGCCCTTGGTACATTATTACCGACCTTGAACGCAGACCAGGTACAAATTTACCGTCTGGTCACTCATTCGTTTGAAAATGGTAACACCAGGCCCATCTTCGTTTATGGTAGTGGCGGAACTGGGAAAACCTATCTGTGTAAAGCTATTATCACACACTTCAGGTCGAAGAAGATGATCGTCTTCTCGGTCGCGATATCAGGGATCGCAGCTCTTCTGTTGCCTATGGGGAAGACAACTCATTCCATGTTTAAGATTCTAATTCGACGTACACGAGATGTCTACATGCTCCATATCGAAACAGTCCGATCTGGCCAGGCTAATTATGGAGGCGTCCCTTATCATATGGGACGAAGCCCCGATGGCGCATCGGCATACCGTAGAGGCTGTGGAGCGGTCGTTGCATGATATTTGTAGCCGAGATGAACCTTTCGGAGGAAAAATGGTCATTTTCGGCGGCGACTTCAGACAGAGTCTTCCCGTTGTCACGAAGGGAAACAGAGCTGATGTTGTTGCATCATCGTTGCCGAGGGCTACATTTTGGCGCTGTTGTAGTGTACACCATCTTACCATCAACTTTCGTCTGCTACAGCCTAACTTGACCCCGGATCAACGTGACCGTTTGCATGCCTTCTCCCAGTGGACATTAGCTGTTGGCAATAGCTCCATACAAGGTCACGCATTGTTAGGAGGTACCGAGCCGGACTGGATAGAGATTCCAGATGAATTCCTCATCACCGCGAATTCGTCTACCCAAATTTGACCAGTAGATACCGCGAAGACTCATACTTTCGAGACCGTTGTATCTTGGCTCCTCTAAACACCGACGTTGATGAGTTGAATTCGAGGATCTTGGTAATGCTTCCCGGTGAGAGTCGTACATATCTCAGCTCAGACACGTTCCTCCAGAATGATACTGCTTCTGTAGTTGACGACATTAATCCACCGGAGATGTTGCATGGTATAAACTTATCGGGGTTCCCTAACCACGAAATCGAGTTGAAGGTTGGTGTTCCCGTTGTTCTACTGCGAAACCTTGACCCGTCTAACGGATTGTGCAACGGCACCCGCCTGATCGTTGAATGGTTGGGTACTCGAGTGATCCAAGCGAAAATTATGAGTGGAAGTAACATTGGTCACACTGTTGCCATACCTCGCATTGACCTCACTCCTTCGGCAAATGATTGTCCATTTCACCTTAAGAGAAGGCAATTTCCCCTAAAGGTGTCCTTAGCCATGACAATCAACAAAAGCCAAGGTCAAACACTTCACTATCTTGGTATTTATCTTCCTCGCCCAGTATTCTGCCATGGGCAACTGTACGTTGCAATATCTCGGGTGACATCCCCTACGGGCCTAAGGTTTCTGATATGCAATAAGAGGGGCGTACCTTCCAATATGACCAAAAATATTGTATATCGAGAAGTCTTTAATGACATCCAACAGTCTTGGTTAGTCAATTTATACCCCTGGTTGTGTTTTATCGTTGTTCAACTTATATTCCTGCAAATATAGTTTGATTGTGAATCCTTTAGTTTACTCATGTGACCTATTTCACGGCCTTACGCATATATTGTACACTTTATAATCATTACTGCAGACATGAGTGACTATGACTGGGTGTTGTGAAGTGCACCGATAAGTAGCCTCAGCCCAATCGATTCATCTGTCCCTTTGGTTGCTCGCCTTATGCGATCAATGGGTGTGCAGCAATACGGACGTCGTCGTGAGCGGAAGCTTATCTTCATCGATCGCATGGTATTGCTTATGTCAAGTATCTTTTTGAACTCGTTCATTTTGTAAATCACATTGCTTACTGATTTTGCGTTCCTCTTGCAGTATGATGAGATAGTTGCTGTTATCGAGGGTGATCACTTGATTGCTCACTGGACATATCGACTTAAACCTGGCGTCATCTACCACATCACCGGTCTTTCCATTACATGTGCAACACCGTATGAGCAGAAACTAAGTAAAAATCGATTGAAATTGGTATTTACACTCAACACGCATGTAATTGATGTCATACCGGAATGTCCCAACATTCCGGTCCAGTACTGTGCTCCGTTCCTTCCCTTTGTTGAGGTCCCCAACCATGTAGGCGACTTCAAAGGTATATATATATATATATATATATATATATATATATATATATATATATATATATATATATATATATATATATATATATAGTGTTCACAATATATATTGTATACTTTTCTCACTTTTCCTTTTAATGTTTTATGTCAATGTCTGACTGTTAATCACGTATTTGCATCTTCTGTGTTCATGTAGATGTTATTGGTGTTGTTGTCACTGCAACACACTGCTGCGATACTTACAAGCAAACCCTGGCCCTAATCCTAAAGCGACGGGGTATGCGTGACAAATCTTGCTATGTGACAAGCGGTACCTATTTTAATTATAGGTTTGCTTTGCTTATGCTTTGACGTTTGGTATAATCTCATTACTTGGAGTTGATTGTTCCGTTTGTATGTGGAGGATGCATCTTTTGTTGCTTACACTATTTGGAGATTTCGCAGAACTTGAGGGTCGTACACTCCATGAAGATCTCGACAGAGACAACGTACTACTTGATTCCAGAGTCAAAGTTGAATCTTATCGAGGTAATGTCACATTCTACTTTCATTTCCTACCCCACTTTCTTACGTAATAATTTATTAACTCAATGTATCATGTTTTATTTCAGGATCAACGTCGTTGACCACCATAGCCCGTAGTTCGTTGATGATTGCTCCTAGCATTCCAGAAACGGATGACTTGGAATCATGGTGCGTTAATCATTCTTTTACTTAATTGTTCAATTTTCGAACGTTATTCATTTTATAATTCTTACCCTCCCGCATGTTAGGTCTGAGTTACACATTGTCGAACGACGCCTCAAGTGGATGCGTTATAAGCCGTTGCACATAGCTGACTTGCAAATATTTTACTCCGCTCGAAGTATTCCACTTCCGGGGTTTATACCTGCGGCAGATGTATGTATTTTCGTCAATACCATTTATGATCTATTATGTGGTTAACCATAACTATACCCGCACTAACAATGTACTATTTCGTGGTTTGCAGGTTAAATACTATTGTATTCTTTCGTTTGCCTTTATAGATAATATAACATACGATGCTTGCACTGTGTGCAAATGTCGTGCCAACACGTGTAAATCCCTGTTATGGGAACTGCAGTTGGAAGATGATGTGCCGTTCTGTACATGTTTTGTTCCTAACTCGACCATGAAACGGTAACCCTTATGTTATCAATTCATCCACCATTTTTCGTTGTGATTACATATTTGAATTACACAGAAAGCCTATTATCCACCACAATTTTTTTTCCTAACCGATTTCTTTCTTCTGAAGATTTATCTTCGTAGTCATGTTGCGAGATTGTAGTGGCACCAAATCATTCACCGTCTTCCATGAGGGTGCACAAATATTGTTGCACAGTAACAAACAAGATTTGGATACCTATGCGGCACAGGTTATAGCATGAATTACATTTCTTATAAAACTTTAATACTGTTAGATGTTAATAATTACCTAATTAGTTTATTATTCTTCTGTACAGCCCGAACCGGATTTAACCATGGCGGCTTATATAGATTTGCATCAGCAACAACATAACAAGCCATGGTGGTTCATTATATATCCTCCAGGTCCCGATGGGAGGGTCACGCCTGATGTGTTGCGTAGTCCATTTCAGCTTATCGTCCCATGTTCTGATGATTGGGATGAAGAACTTATTCACATGCGCAACACCTCCCGGTACAAAGGGTACACACCTTTCACACTTGCACTTTCATATGTATAGTTTGTTTCATAAAATTTTACCACTACTTATACGATAATTTAAAATTGCAGGTCAGCATAGGGAATGATGATGCATAATGCAACTTGCCGTGGTCGACGCTCATTGTCATTTTAGGAAACTTTCTATTGCTAAATTACATGTTTTTTCGGAACAATTTATTATGATGTTTTCCACTTAACAATTTCATTACTATTTCGTTTGGTTTATTTGTATGGACAATTACTTATCCATAACTTTTATAAAATATCAAAAAATTAACTAATTGAGGTCCCTCCGTGCATCGCACAGGTTGAGGCCTAGTTATTGATTAAAAGTGGACCTCAAAAAGCGTAAATGACAATTAATAAGAAACGGAGGGAGTATTTGTCTAACATTAATTACAATGATTACAATATATTTTTCAGGTGGACATATATCTAATTTATTATCTTGAGAATGAAATGATATAGTTAGGATAAACATTAAATATATTGTAGTATTTAAGATAATTTGATTCGCTAAAAAAAGAAAAAATCACCATCACGGCCAGAATCCTAGCCCAAGTTGCTTGAAATTGAAATACACCCATATTCGTATTTATGCGAACCCCAAATTCACCCGATCTATATTTCCTAAAATCAAAACACACATTATCCATATTTTACCCACCCACCTGAATTGCAGGGTCTAAAAGGAGCTGAAGAAATGCCTCCCACAAAAATTCACAGGACATTCCTATACGCTATAGCATAAATATATATAGTAAGCCTAACGTTAACGTTTTGGTATAGCGACAAAGTCATTTGTATGTAAGCATAGAACCAGAAACAAATCAAAAAATTAATAGAAGTACCCTAATATTTGGGAAAACTATTTTTCGGTATCCCAACTTTTCAAAACTTATTTTGAGGTACCCTTACCTTTTGAGTTAGTAATTATTTGGTGTTTTTCCGGCCAATAATTTTAGGGAAATTGGATTCTAATAATACGAACTTTTGGCCATATAAGACTTAATAATACGAACTTTCGATTAGGTTCTGAATAATATGAACTTTGACCAGCAGTTCTTGCAAATGTGGAAGTTACCCTTTTCTTGACTCATCGAAGAAATGAGCTGGCGGTGGCGACACGTTTTTTTTTTTATGTTTGACCATGTCATGTCACCCATTGACTTAAAAAAATTGTCACGTCAGCACACTCTCTCTTTCTCTCTCCTCTCTCTCTCTCCTCTCTCTCTCTCTTCGTCATTCTTCTTCTTCTTCCAGATCTTCTTCTTCTTCTTCTTCTTCTTCTTCTTCTTCACTCTCCCATTTCTGGGGTTGAAGAACCCAGAAATTCAATTCCCCGTCCAAATGGGTAAAATTTAATCTCATTTAAGAACACAAAATGACAAACACAATCTAGAATTTGTAGAAAAATGCGCACCTTTAAGCAAAGTGTCAAGAAACGATCAAATTTGATAAAATCAAACCCAAAAGATCCGGATGAGAGAACCCATTTCGCAATAACAACAAAACAACAGAAATCTTAAAGAAACAAGAAAGGACTCAACGAAATCCACAATAAACATCAAAAAACCCCGATTTCGGGTAGAACCCATGAAACCCAGATGGAGAAATCGACGAAAAGATAGCAAAACAGGTGATATTTGAGGTTGAGACCTGAAGTTGTTCGACGAGTAAAGGGCCATGCGGAATTTCTTCGGTTTCTTCCGATTCTTGAGCAACCGCCCTTTGATTCCTCTGTTGTTGTTCCATTGTATCCGCAAGGCTCAAAACTGCGTACTTTGAATCGAAACTTGAGAGGGGGATGGAGAAGAGGGGGAGGGGCGGGTTTTTGTGGAGGTGCTAGACTGCTAGTGTGATGCAAATGTACAGCTTCTAATATTCAAAGTGCTTTTGCGAGGCGCCAAAGGAATGAAAAAGATGAGTAATTTAATTTTGTGGGGTGTGTGAGAGTTTGAAGCTAAGTGCTACCATGGCGGTCAGTTTTTCTTCAACCCCAGATATCAAAGCTCTCTCCTTCCTAGATTCAGCTAATTCTATTCACCTTCCTAAGCTTAAAGGTGTGAAATGGGAGAGTGAAGTGAATTTCTGGGTTCTTCAACCCCAGAAATGGGAGAGTGAAGTGGGAAGAAGAAGAAGATCTGGAAGAAGAAGAAGAATGACAAAGAGAAGAGAAGAGAGAGAGAGAGAGAGAGAGAGAGAGTGGTGACGCAGAATTTTTTAAGTCGATGGGTGACGTAGCGTGCTCAAACATAAAAACGCATCGCCACTCATTTCTTCGAGTCAAAAAGAAGGGTCAAAGTTCATATTATTCAGAACCTAATCGAAAGTTTGTATTATTAAGTTTTAAATGACCAAAAGTTCGTCTTATTAGAATCCAATTTCCCTTAATTTTATTAAGTGACCGAAATACTCTTATTCTTCTTCAAGGGTATTTCTTCAGGAATGGAAGAACAAGGGCACTTCAATCACTTAATAAAATTGATGACCGGAAAAGTACCTAATAATTACTAATACTAAAATTAAGGGTACCCCAAAATGAGTTTTGAAAAGTTGGGGTACCAGAAAAATATTTCACCAAAAGTTAGGGTACTTGAGAGTAATTTTTTGGAAACAAAACGCTCAAGGTTGTGGTTTAGAAATTAGATGGTAAAAGTCTAAAATTATGTTGCTTTATGATCCCTTGAGCTTTAAGTGGGACTCTCTCATGAAATAACTCAGTTGAATAAGCATAAAGAACATAAATAACACAGTACACAATCAGCTGGAACTAAACTTTTCAACAAATGACCAAAGCTGTACATCACTGGTGGTGACAGTCCATTTTCATGAAATTTGTGACCACAGGGTCATGAAAATCAGTTATAAACAGACATTACGCAGCACTATACCATCATCTATCTTCACACTTTAAATAATCCAGGCTTCAGCTTCAATTCCCAAACTTCCATCAGGAGGATTCAGTAGTTTTTGTGGAGTCTTTCCAATGTAAAGAGCATCGCATCACCTGACACTCTTCAAAATTTACAGAGTTAAAGGTTGAGGTCGGATGATCATGGATTACAAATACACAGGAGTTATGATTACAACCCAATTATTAAAGGATGTAACAGTTGCAAAGGCAAGAATTGTCCATACTATATCACTTACCACAAAGTAAGCAGATTATTATTCCTCTTAACTCACTTCCTAACTCCATACACAGGGTCAACTACCACATAAGGAGAAGTTTCAACAGCATTCCTCAAAAGAGGATGCCTAGCAGCAGAATACTCTTCATCACTTTCATAATTTCTTTCCCTGTGTGGGCCCA
Source organism: Portulaca oleracea (assembly GCA_029582165.1). Classification (NCBI taxonomy): domain Eukaryota; kingdom Viridiplantae; phylum Streptophyta; class Magnoliopsida; order Caryophyllales; family Portulacaceae; genus Portulaca; species Portulaca oleracea. Next base: position 39,498,056 of record CM055869.1, read on the forward strand.
AAGCCTTCAACACTATACCCAAGAGAAGTGCCATTCCCTGTGTACAATCAGTCAACAGAGTCAGCACCTCATAACCAAACAAGTAAGATTTCAAACATAATGGAAAAGTGCCCTAAGTGATAGAAGACATGGCCAATTTCACATACTTCTGTTTTGATCAAGGATATGAGGGGAGAGATTCTTCTATTTCTTCAGCTTTACTCTATTCAAGTAGCAAGAAACCCACACAAGATTGGCCAGTAGGGTCAGAGGAAAGATGTCACTCACTTTTTCAAATAACACCCCAAAATTTGGGTTATCGACAGCAATTTTATTTTATATCTTTCTCATGCATACCTTAGGCTCTCTATTTGAAATTTCGTTCATGGAATGAAAAACTTTCTCTGTACGAATCTAGCTTTAGAAATCCCTTCTTCCCCACCCAATTCGTCCTTTCATTCTCTCCCTCCCCACTCTTTTGTTCCCCTCTTGTTCTCATCCCATACAAATAACAGAACTTAGCTTATCAAATCTCCACTACATCCCTCTCAATTGGGAAGAAACATTTTGCTGGACAAAGCTATAATTTCTTAGTTAGCATACTTGTGAAATAATAATTCATTATCATTATTATAGAGTATGGATTTTTTTTTTTACAGGAATCCCAGATTTACAGGAAAAGATAGTTGACGCACCAATTTTCCTTGGAGAACTTATTGATTGGAGGGAATAGAATTAAAAGGACCTTTGCTTGTCAACTAATGAGTCATGAGGATATGTCTTAGTTGATAAAAAATGAAGGGTGTACAATCTACTTTACTAAAAACCCATATCCTACAGGCAGTGTTTGAATAAAACAACGAAAATGGTTCGCTGAAAGAGGGTCGTATTATCATTCCTAGTGCCAAGGATTAAATTTGAGACTTGGTGGATCTATCCAAATTTTACACAATCTCATGAAAAAATTCACGTTCCAAGATAGAAAACGAAATGAATAATCTAATATAATCAGCTACAAGTACCAAGGACAAGCAAAGAAGCAAACATAAACATAACTGAGTCCATTCTACAAGAGCTGAATAGTGGTGTGTGCCAGGTTCAACGGCCAGAGGAAATGAGTGCTATCATTCTACAAGAGCTGAAGGAAATAACTTAGTCTTACATGCAATAATCAATGTAAAGACCATGGGGGTATTTCAGCATCCTACTATAATTTTATTTTTCTTGAGGATCATGGTAATTATTGGAATAAGAAGATTGTAATTTTGCATATTTTACGGTTATGATTTTAATCGGCCTTCGCAGGTGTATAATTACTCCTAAAATACGCAAAATCCCAGAAGTCGTTTTTTTTCCCCAAATGTGCTTTGCTTTCTAATGGCACATAAACATAATTAATCTTGAATGTGAGAGAACAAATCACTGTACTGGGTAACACATCCAAATTGCTTACAATAGTTTTGACGGTGGAACGCCCGTGCCTTGCATAGGCACCACTCACTAGTTCTAAATAAATTAAAGAAAAAAAAGGTAAAGAAGTGAACATGTGCAAAACATCAAGCACAAGATATTGGAGACTCAAAGTTTTATTAGTAAGTGGCTCACCAACTCATTTCGAAATAACATCCTGGGGGCTTCGGTCATACATACAAGAGCACATGATATAGCATAGCTACAGAATTTGGATGACATACTAGACCACGTTAAAACTGCTCAAATATTCACAGGTTGGAGTGGACCCAGGATTTATGAAGTTCTTCCTTCAGTGTCATCTATCCTCACCCAAAAGTAGAAAAGATGGGAAGAAGATATAAATAATAGAAAACCAGAAAACAAGACAAAACATATTAAGTAGAAAAGATGGGAAGAAGATATAAAGCTGGAAGAATTTCAATCCAACTGGAAGGAATAGAATGTTTCATGGAGTATGGATTATTCCCTCCATCCCATATTATTTGTAACTTTAACCTTTTCTTTCCCACAATATTTTTCGTTTTAGAATCTCAATGAGATTCTCACTTATTTTATTTATCTACCCAACTCTATCTTTTTCTTTTAATTATATCACTCCCTCCGTTCCGTATTGTTTGTCCATAAGATCACTTTCACGGTCTCCAATGTCGCCAGTTGACCCATAATTTTTCATATAATAATTTTATTATCAATTGCAATATTATATATTTTTGATATTTTTTCTCTATGAATCTAATAGTAGTAACTTTATATAACAAATCATTGTATATGTTGAGAAGTGGATGGTCAAAGTCTTTAAAGTTTGACTGATACAATTTCCAACGTGACAAATAATATGGAACAGAGGGAGTACTATTCTCTCTCTAACAATCTCTCTCCCAACAATAAAAAACATCACCTCAATTTAACTTTTACACTTTTCTACTCTATCCCAACATAGTTTCCTTGGTTTTGATGAAAAAGCAAAGAACTCATATATTGGGATAGAGGTAGTATTAATTAACGATATGGAATGAATCAAAGTTAATGTACTACTCATTAGGGTTGTGCACAATTTGATCCAGTTGAAGGCAAGGAGCAAACAGCAAGCAAATTTGATCACCTGAGTCATTGTGTGTGCTTTCCGTCATTTCAATCTTTAATCTATTTGCATTATCTCTTTGCCGACAAAGATAAATCATCAATTAGCGAAACTATCTTGAACCCGGTAAATTCAAAGTGACGAAGTAGAATAGAGGTATTATCTAAAAGATTATAATCAAATCATCAGCTCAATATTATTTCCAACCTGATAAATTCAAATGCTTTTGTCCATAATCTGGAAAGGCAAAAATGGATTTATTTTCTCAACTTAGACTATAATGGACTAAAGCAACATGTCTCTCTAAACCTCTTTCTTTCCATGTAGTAGGTGGCGAACAATTTTAAAGTGTTAGTCAATGGGAACCAACTTCTTAGAATTTTTTCTTAATTTAAGGATAAGACTACTATATCATAACCCTCCCCCCCCCCCCCCCCCTTTTTGATTTGGCATGGGAGTCTAGGGCATTGGAACTGGATTTGCGATTGCTGATGCAAGTGATTTTCCCAATGTTCACCGGCAAAAGCATCCATTAGGGACTATATTGGGTGGATCTACCATAAAGCAACATATAATAAGTTCATGAATCGAAAAGGTTTATCAGGCACTTGAATAGATTAACAATCCCATTACTGAATATAGGAAATCAAGAATAAAAGGCGAAAGAAAACAACTAAAGGTTAACCATGTCAAATATGAGGTAGGCATCTAAATATGCCACCATGTTTACCTTAACCGTTACTAGCCATAATTCCAAATGTTACTCTTTCACTGATACCCATCACACAGCTAATTACACAAAAGATCAAATACTATAACCATCACGCCTCATAAAGATCTACAATCATTAGGAGTTACAAATAATCTGAACTCTAACCTTAACACTTAAGACACTTTCTTCCCTTATGTATGTACTATAAACCAGTATTTCAGTTGTATATTTGTGGGTTCAAAGTGAGTCAAACTTATATGCATATTTTGAGAAGAACTATGGCCCTGTTTGGCAACCAGCGGGTAGTTAGTAGCTATTAGCTATCAGCTTATAGATGTTAGCTGTAGTTGTTTGGATTAGTTGTTTGGGTTAGCCGATTGTAGGAAAAAAGTTTTTTAAATAGTTTTTTGTGAAAAGCTACCTTAAAAAGTTGCATCAATTAGCTTTTCGAAAACTAGCTTATTGGGTCCAAAAAGTTAATATAAAAAGCTACTTACCAAACACCTCAAGTAGCTTTTCAACCTTGGTCAAAAAGCTAACAATGTACAAAAAGCTAAAAGCTACCCAAAAAGTTGGGTAGCCAAACACCCCCTATGATGCTATTTGCTAAGTCGCTGACCTTTCTATGTCAGTCACATTCAGCCTTCCTTTTACTTTCTGCCCCTTTTTTGTGTGTAGAAATTTAAGCTATGGATCACTCGTTCCCAAAAACGTTGGTTGTAGGGTTGTAGAACAACCTTGGTGACTGTCGTGTGATCTAGCTAATTTGTCCAAGGAATGCCCCCTAGAGATGGAGAGAACTCAACCTTTCCTTTATCCCCCCATGCCCCCAAAGGCCAAACTCTTTGGGTAATCAGAAGGTTATCAGCAGTACAGAAAAGAATCACATAATGTTATATTCAGTTCAAGCTGACATCACACGAAATTAACAAATAATGGGTGCACTTACAGTTATCAATCCCATGTTTAAAAGATATCCTCTGAGAATTATCTGAACATGTATTGTACTCAACTATTCAGAAAGCATCACCAAGAAATTGAAAGCAAATTAAAGCCATCCAGCGCCATACCCAATACAATGTAGACAACTAAATGTTACTCAACCAACTCCCATACAAATAATTGTCAAGGATTGCTCAAAGGTGAAACTGTGGCACAGTTCTTACAAATGCTTACGAATTTTGTTTGTCACTATGTGCCTCAGCATTTGTCTGCTTTTCTTGACTAAAGTGGAAAAATGTGGCACACACATGTAGATTGAGAGAGGGAGGAAGGGAGGGAGGGAGGAAAACCTGTGCCACCAAAAAAGTCAAGCCAATCCATTTGCAAAAGTCAAAATTTTGCCTTATGAATGTTTCCAATTCATGGAAATTCCCAGTTGCATCTCTTGGGAAGTCCTGTGACAAAGAAAGATAGCAAATTGCATAATGCAAAACATAATCAAATTACAAACTTATCAAAACGAAAGGAAGGAATGTAGGAAAAACCTGTTCCCAATTTCGATTTAGGAACACATCCGCAATTAAGACGCCCTCAAGCACTAGTAGCAAGAACATAAGCATCACGTACTAGCGAAATTAAGGTAAACAAGGATCCAAAAGCTATACTGCATCAAGAAAAGTTGACTGCACAACTTCAACAGCAAGAAGATATTGGGAGGGACACTTATTGCCATATTTTATAGAACATAATGCAATGTGATTCACAGTACAACACTAGCGTGATTAATTTGCGGTCATAATTGTTATTAGAAGTAAATGGTACATCTCTCCATTGATGCAAGGTTCACTCTATACAAATGTTGTAATTAAGCATTCTTGTCACTAGACCAAACAAAACAACCACAAATCCAACTGAAGTGAATATCTTATAGTTTCCCCTTGACCGGTACAAGAGATGCAGTCTTGACCCTACTCCACATTTTGTAAGGCATGCCGCCCACTAACCATAAAAAATATATATATATAAAAAAAAGTACGGGTGGTCGGGATAGTCTTTACTGGAGTAACACCGTGGCATTTCTTTAGACCAGAACTAAAAAGTGCATGACTTATTACTTAGAGCTTTCTTTGAAAAGCAAGACAATCAATCTACCAAACTAGTTCAGTTTTGTATCTTACATTAGTTCATGGCCTGGGGACTGGTAGTGCTAGACTATCCTATCAAAGATCAGAATAACTGCAGACAAACCATCCACTAATCCTCTTGGCTGCAAATGGAGAAAAAAGAGCAGAGAGACCCAACCATACCGTCCATATAACTCATACTTGTAACCTATTAATACAAAGGATACTATATACAGGCAACAGCCGCTCAAAGTCTCAGCGGCAATATGACCTGAACATGTAATCACGCAGAAGAGTAGACCAAGTGCCAGAAAGGTATAGATGAACCTGCATCACATTCCCAAGGAAAAAGATATGGGTAATTTGATCCACAATTTTGCAAGCAGCAAGGTCCAGTATCATGCCAGGTATATACAACTGGGCTATTAATGTTAGATAACAAGACCACTACCAAGTTGGCATTAATAAGTAATAAGCAAGAGTAATGAAAATGACCAAGATTCAGTAACAGCAAAACAAGTAGAGCTCCAAATATAAGAGACCCAAGGTTTCATTTGATCAAGGAAACACCCACTAGTATGGATGAATACAGTGACTCCCATACTCAATGGAAGGGTTACTCAATCATAAAATTTGCATTTTTTTTAAAACCGAGAGTACAAATATATAACTCCATCGACAAATATGAAAGGTGGAAATTAGCTAAAGCAACAACCAACCCGAAATTGAAATTTGACATTAAAGAAAATGAAAGAAAGAGGATGGCAAACCATGGAAGTGGAGCGTCTGAATCATCATCGAAAGGAGAGTGACCCGTTTGTCTATGCCAAACATGAACCATCCAAAGACTGTAGATTACAATAGCAATACCGGCCATTCCAATAATGGCATTAAACAGTTTCAGCATCGATTGGAAGAAACTCCTGATCAAACTAGCCATGTCTGCTGGGCAAATAGTGGAGGATCCAAAGGGGCTCAGAAGGGATGCAAACAATATGAGGGATTGGTAACCGCACCGATTTGAAGGGGCCAAAAAATGGGGGATTTGCTACCCGTCAACTTTAGTTGTCATTTATCGTTTCTGTTAACCATTTTGAATTTGATCTGGTTGTGGAAATTTCGTGCAGGTGGAACAGTTGGTATGGGTCCTTCTCCAGCTCACGTCATCGGAGACTGGAGAGGGTTTACCGTTTCTATCGCTTTCTTCTCCCTTTTTTCCCCGCGGGGGTCCTTTAGTCTAGTAAAAAAAAAACATCATTTCCTCTTTTTCATAAAGCATTCTCCACAAGCTGAATTGGACGGATATGATATGAGAATCAGGCCACTCAAATTAGGGTTTGATGGATCTGAACGGAAAGATACCATAAAATGAGAAAACATTAAAAGACTACCATGTAAGGGCTGAAGTTTGCCATATTTACCAAATTGCAATTGAAACAGTATTTTCTATCAAAATGAACAGTAAAGTGACATTTGGGGTTTTTAATATTAAAGGATTTATTACTTTCTCGATTCCTCCATTCCTTCATATTTATCTCGTTGTTTTTTCAAGGTCTTTAATCCAAAGCTTTGGTTGTTATTTCTATTCTAACAATATGTTTCCTAAAAATTATAAATGAATGTAATGATATTATTTTCACCCGACAAATCATTACATATATATTGAGAAATTTGTAGTTAAAAGTTTTATAAGTTGACTCACATAGAATAATTTCTAAAGTGTTTGACAACTTAGAATATTTTCTAAAATTCTCAAAATAAGTGAGTTCTTGGATTAAATTGCGCCAAAAAATGTCAAAAGTACCCCTGAAAATTTTTGCGTTAATAAAATGTCCCTGAACCTACTAACTTTCAAAATTGCCACTTTAACCTGTTGCAGTTGGTTCAATCGGTTAAAGAAAGGTGGTTCGGTGTAATTTTGGGGTAATAGTAAGGTTGTCGTATCCACAAGTATGATGTGTAGGTAGGTAAAGCATCGGTTTGGTAGGGTTTTCAAATTCCAAAGCAGTAAATAAAGCAATAATAATTAATCTAACTGAGCTACAAATTTAAAGACAAAATTTAACATGAAAATGCAAATATTAAATTTCAACTACAGTAATAAGCAATTAAACTAATGAAATTGACACTTAACAATGGTTTGAGTTGAGTATTAAATTTAGGGAAAGAGAACATAAACCTATAATTCTTCGCTTCACTTCGATCCTTTTGTACTTGAATCAACGCTTTCTTGCAAACAAACAAGAAAATGTGTGATTCGGATTACTGAAACTGCCTGAATGCTCACTTAACAACAGAATATCCGGGAACCTTAATCCTCCTCTTTCACTAAAAATTGAGATTGAGTTTTACCCTAATAAGCGGGTATGGCTTAGTCTTCATCAGTGTAGGAGAATTGAACTCATTTCTCTGTCGAGCCAGCAGGGCTTTGGTAAGAAATATGTCCTGATTAGTTGGCTTGTAACCTAGTCCAAAGCGACAGGAATGCTTGGAAGTTGAAAAACGGCGGAGCCACCTTGTCTGACCTTCTTCCTAAAGACATCCTAGGAAAATATCCCTGTTTCTTCATAATGGCATGGACCTTCACATTGGAGTAGGGATTGAAGTCAAAGGGTGCTTCATCCTCTATAGCGACAATCATCTCAAAGTTATGGAGATCCACGTCAGTTGAAGTATGTTCTATCTCTAGCACATGTTGCCTGGGCTCAAATGTCCAGGAGATAGCCCCCTCCTGAAAGGGTAATTAATTGGTCGGGGATGACCATCTTCACCTTTTGATGTAGAGTAGATGCCACCGCATTGCAACTATGTAACCAAGGACGTCCCAACAATAGCTTGAAAGCAGTCGGGATGTCTAAGACCATGAACTCCACATTCTTAGAGATGTGATCAAAAGTGATGGGTAGAGTCACCGTGTCGAGTGACTGTCGAGGAGTGTTATCATATGCACGAAGTAATACAGCATCCTGAACCAATTGATTTTTCTGCATCCCTAACTTGGCAGCAGTGCGCCAAGGGCAAACAATAACAGAGGAACTATTATCAACCAAAATCAAAGGAATCACTTTATTTGAACAACGTGCAATTAAGTTCAATGCTTTGTTATGGTTTACCGCAAACACGTGCAAATCCTCATCACCAAAAGTAATAGTTCCCTGACTAGCCATAACATGAGAAACTAAGGCTTCCGAAGTTATAGAAGTAGGAATGATAATATTTTAGAGAGCCCCCAGTACAAGCTCTCCGTGTGGTTTCGAAGCACACATCAACTGCCAAATCGAAACATTTGCCACAATCTTCTTCATTTGAGTGAGGACGAGATGATGCTAGTCACTTGAGACAGCTTAGCATGCCATCTCTCATAATAATCCAGAAATGGTTCATAATCTCGCTTACGGATCGCCATGACATCAGACAAAGTCACCTTGTCTTTTTGGATCTTGCTATAATGCTTAATGAAAGCTTTTCGCAAGGCAATCCAATCTCCCTGCACTTTCAAAGGGAGGGTGTAGTACTAGTCTAATGCTTCATCATTTAGTGATGATGGAAAAACTTGCTTGTAATGTTTAGTACTAATGCCTAGGAGTGGCATTACCCGGTTAAACCCCCACACATGATGAGTTTGATTCTCGAATGGACTTAACTCCTTGAGCGGTATATCCAACCTTCCAGAGACATTGGTGTTAACCTCAGCAGGAGGTTCAAACTCGACAAACTGGTTAGCGAATGCGGGCATTTGACTCATGGCATTCTTGAATCCGTTCAATTGTGCCTTCATCTCCTGGATGACAGGGTCATCCTGTAGTTTCATCTTATTCTTAATTGGAACAGCTTGAGGGGTAGCCACTGGTGGTGGTAGCTTTAGTGTTGGGTCATCTGTCACGTGGATGACCACTCCCGTATTGGGATCATCCCCTATCTTGCTTTTACCTTTATCAGAGGCAAACACCTGGTTCAGGATAACATTATCAGGGTTCTCTTCTTCATCATCACCCATCCCTACATGCACATTGATATGCTGTAGAGCTTCTAAGACCCCATTCAAGGTCTCTTGTTGTTGTTCAATTCGATTGTTCTGCTATTCGATGAGTGTCCGCTTCCTAGCGGTGTGCTCCTCGACTTTCCGCTCTTGTTGTAAGGTAGAAAAGGTGATCGACCGTTCCACCTTGTTGAACTTTTCCTCCAAGTACTTAGCCAACACAGAGTTGACCTGGTCACTGTTGTTGTCCTCGCTCGCAGTCATGTTGAACTGTAGATGGCGAGAAGCTTTGGGTTTAGGTGTTAGTGGGATGTAATTCGGGTTGCGGACTAAATGGGATCCAAGATATACTTTGGTCTCCTATTATGTCTGAAGGAAAACAAACATACAACTCAGAGATTGACCTTAACATTAACAAAACCCAACCCGGTGGATGTATGACCTAATTGACCTACATGGGACGACCTAGGATGCAAGACCTATATGCTGACTAGAGGAAAAGACTTACCCGGGACACGGGTTTGCATGACCTAACTCTGCATGACCCTAAGACAACAAAACATTATAAAGAGCCGAATAAAGTTAAATATGGCAAATCAACATAAGTCAGGAAGCGCAAGTGAGTGTTTCTCAATTCAGATGGGCTCAAACCACAAGCCGACCGTTTTAAGGAGAATCCGTCACTTGAACTAACGAACTTGGGTTGACTAAAGCTATACTGGCTATTATGCGGACTAAAATAATGTTCAAAAGGACTAACAATCTACAATTTCTACAATTTCTTTATTTCTTCACTCGAGGAAAGTTGATATTGTAAATGACTGAATAAAGCTAACAAAAAGCGAGTTATAACTAATTTATGAACTTATTTGCCAAATCGAGTATGGTTGGGCCTAACAACGGGCCGGCTATAAGTGTGATGGATTCAATAATTAAATCGATAAATTAATTTACTCAAGCTTAGTGACTATTATGCAGTCTAAGACATTAACCACTAACTATGTTTTGATTTTAGTCAGATTTTGGACCTTTTGTTTAGGAGAATATTGTAAAGAGTCATATAGAATCATCAAAGGCGAGTTGAGTTTTTTTTTTTTTTTTTTTTTATGAACTAGGATAATCACCTTTATACATAAATGGGCCCAACCACTAGGTTAACCATAATATTTGAGGTTAATTGGCCTAGATTTGTTAATATGTCTCTTCTCAGCCCAATGATCCTTACATGGACTAAAACAATACCTCTAAACTAGGGTCCACTCTTTACAACAAAGAAAATACATATTCACATAGCATACAACATGAAAGAGGTAACCTAAACCAAGGCTCTATGTACCAATGGTTTATTGGCTGGATAAAGGCTTATCGACTCATGTCTCGCCCCGGTGCATTCTCATTGTATAATTTCAACTTGAATGTGTGGGGTATTGTCTTGGAGGCTCGAGTGGAGACCTCTTATAGTGATGCATGAGTGGATGTGGTGACTAAAACTCAGATCGATGTAAATACACAATTCTGAGTATAGCCGATCCGGCATCCCATGGGTTATTTTTTTGTGGTTAAAAAGAAAACCTAAACCGCCGCTTTTAGTGCACCCAAGCCAAAATACATGGTGAAGAAGTAGTCCGGTATATGCAATGCATTTATGCCTAAAAAGAATGACTTAATAATGTAAGGTTAAAATTTTGTTTTCCTTCCAAAAAAATTAAAGCACATCAAGACTTTTTCAAATTTTACCCACTTTAGAAAACTCCCCAGTGAAGTCGCCAAAAATCCTGTGGACATTTTTTTCTTGTCATTCAGACTTCTAAACGTCTGCAGGCGGAGGAATTTGTGCTGGGGTTTACTTTTTAAAACTCTTTAAGGATTATTCACACATTTCATGATTAATAGTTGTAAAATCGCTTTCTCTTGCTTGATGCATCCCCTAAATCATTAAACTAATCTCTTAAGAGTGAACGTCCACTTGTTCCAACTCCTTTAAGATTAATTCAAGTTTTTCACAAGATGTTAGGCTCGGGAGAAAGCAATTTATGCAACTATTATTTAGAAATACACAAATTCACCTTAAAGTTGCATCGATACATTGTAAAACCATGTTAGACACAGTTTAGGCAATCCCGATGTGTTTTGGTTTGAAAAGGAGTCGCCACCCGACTTTTTTAAGGGAGAAGCCAAGAAAAACCAGAAAAGAAAGAAGGAAAGACTCCGCCTACGAAACCAAGAAGTGGATTTGGGGGTAAGGTTACGAACTTGAAAGGTAGGAACCTTTTGAGTTCACCTCTCACAAAATGAAAGACTCTACTAAAAAGTTATAAAATGCGCTTTTAATAAAGTTCGAAAGGAAATTAAATTGAAGCTTTACATGATTATTTCATTAAACATGCAAAACGTAGTGAAATAATTACAACATGCACCCTTTATTTACATAAGGAAGAAAGCACACAAAAAGCTTACATAATGCTTTTTGAAGAAGCCTTGCCTAGCCTTTGTTGCTTTGCTTGAATCTCACTCTTGAATTGGTCTTTTCAAAGCCTTGGACACTCTTCTTTAAGATGCCAAAATCGTACCAAAAATTTAGATGGAAAGGTTATGAAAAAGGGATGAAAAAGTAGGTAAAAGGGGTTTTTTTTGTGGTGTTTTGGATGGTATAAGGATAGGCTTTTTTGTGGGGTTTTGTAGAGTTTTATGGAGGGTAGGATAAGAATGGAGATAAGATGTTTAAGAGAGTAGGAAGATGAAGATTATGATGGTAGGAATGTGGCAGAGATTAGAGATAAATATGATAGAATCCCGATGTGTTTTGGCTTTGAGGTTCATGTACATACATGCATTCATCTAATTACGCAATCAAAGGCTTTAAGTCCGATCGAACTTCAAGGTGGAGAGAGGCTATGCATCAGGTGGTTGGCAGCTTGTGTGAATGAACCTGGGTGTGGACACATTAGATGCTGATCAGGCTAGAGGGAGAAGGGAGGATGAACCTCAACCTCGTCCATGAACCTCTGGTCGGTAGTAGTGTGAATGGAGTATACTCGAGAATGGCTTGTTCACACTTGGATGGTGGGGCCTTTATTTAAGCTTAAAAGAGTGTTTTTGAGAGGTTTTGAACTTGAGACTTTAGGTAACCTCTAGGATGTTCTTTACGTAGCCACTGCATGGTTTGCATGAAGCACTTTTCTTACGTAAAAGTTATGCGTGCAACTGACCACACCTTCACATGTGATAATGCATGTGTTTTTATACGAACTTGCGCATGTAGAGTGCATGTAAAAAAAAAAAAACTTCTTAACTCGACTTCTTCAATTTATTTGTTTATTTCCATCCATATTTGTATGCTCAAATACCCGGTGTCTACAATTGCCAATCATGCACCGGGTGTTGAATATCATCTTTCTTTGTGCCTTATCGAGAAGAGGCTGGTGGTGTGTAGCACTCGCCTCAAGATAAGAATCTCCCTGTCCTCAGCCTTAAGGACTGCTTCCTCATCAAATTCAACCCAATCCTCTACAAGCGCCTTAGGTTCTTTTTGGTGAGCCTAAAGGACCTACTCAATATCCTCAACTTCTTGTATGGCCAAGGTCCTCCTTATTGGGTAATCGGCCTGGAAGTGGTCATACCCTCTACATTTGAATCACTTCTTGCCCTCGAACTTCTTGGGAAGCTCCTTAGAGAAGGGAAAAGTGATTCACTTACCCTTGTCGACCCTCAGTGAGGGAGTAGTTCTTGGGGCTTCGGTGGGTCAAGGAGTGACCAATTATATTGGTTGGGCAGGAGGGAAGAAGGGTCGACCATAAGGGTTGGGAAGGGTCTTGTCCTTCTTAATTTGTTCAACCTCAACGACCAAGTTGCATAGCTCACCCAAATAGTGCTACAGTTGAATCTCGACCTTTATTGTGATGGATATAGACAAACCGTTCACAAACCTCATCATAGATTGCTCCGGAGGTCTCTAAGGTCATTCTTAATGAGAAACTATTCAAATTCTTGGATGTACTCACTTACGCTTCTCTTCCTTTGCTCAAGGGCGAAGAGTCTTCTCAAGATGCCTTGTTTGTAGGTGCTCGGCAAGAACCATAATTCATGATTTTCATCAACTTCACCCATTAGGTGATCCTACTCTTCCCATCTCGAGCCCATTGTACTTTCACGCTCTCAAACCAAAGGGACGCCACTTTAGTGAGTTTCAAGCTCGCCACTTAGAAGGGATTGTCGTCGCTATAACCCTTAGCCTCAAAGATGCACTCCACCATTTGAGTCCACTCCAAGTAGTCATCGGGATCAAGGGAGTCGTTGAATTCGGGAATCTCTATCTTGGTGTCATAGAACTCATCCTATGGTGGTCTCTCTCCCCTTCTTCGGTGTTTCCCCATTCATACAGAGTCACTACCATCATTACTCGACTTCGAAGAAGAAGGACGACGACGTAGACTCCGGGGAGTCTCTCTTCTCTTAGACCAGGATTGGTCTTAGTGGTGTGCGGTGACTTGAGCAAGTTGTTTGGTAAAGGCCCCAAGAATTTATTACATGAAGTTGAATTAATTCTCCAAGTTCAAGATCTTGGCCCTTTCAAAGGAAAGGCCTCTTGATGCATAATGGATCAATACAAATCCATTATACACGAAATGCTAAGGATCTTTCCACAAGTGAAAACTTGCAATAGTTGAATTTCTCAAAAACTAGTTTCAAACGAAAGAATGGGATGAATTAGATTGAAAATGGACGAATGGAAAAGGCTAAACGAGAGTTCTAAATGTGATGAATTGAATGACAATCAAAAGAATCAAAATAATGGCAAAAACGTACCAATTGTAAAAGAACTCGTTGAATTGATGTAGAAACTTGATAGATTTTGGCAATGGAAATCTCCTTGATTGATACAGACACACCACAATCAATTTGATATCCAACTCCTCCTTTGCACCATCCAAGATTGCTCCCTCTTGGAATAGAAGAGAAGATTCAAAGGATTCTCCTCAAGAGAACCGATTCTAACACAAAGGTTAGAGAGAAAACAAAGCATAAGCTCTTGTTTGATTATGTGTTTAATATTGAATGTGAATGAATACAAAGGCACCCTAGGGGTTTATTTATACTACTCAAGACCCCTTGGACGTGCACTTAGGGTTCAAGAAACCAAGAATCAACTATTACATCATATATCCTATTTATGACATCATAAAACTCTAAAATACAACTCTAGAAAGAAATTGCTATAACTCCTTCAATACTTGTCCGTTTTCAATGATTCAAAACCATTGAAAGCTCTTTAAATGTACTCAATCTGTCTTTTGATGACTTCCTCAATAGATGCTTGGATTTAGAGTTATAGAGCAAAATATCAAACTATACACGATAAGGTCCTCCATTGCCGCTGAATTCAATAAGGACTCTTATCACGAGTATTTTGAGCTCATTGATGACTTCCATATATGAGTAACTCCATGTAGCTAGAATAACATCAAGGTCCTTCATGCTTGCTTCCTTGATGTATAGAGCTTAATAAACCATTGTAATTGATGATGTCGTTGATGTCTTTTGTAACTTGAAGCTAGATCAAGGTCCTCTTAGCTAACCTTGATGTATATAGCTAGGCTATTATGCATCATTCTCCCCCGGTTGAAAAAGTTTGTCCTCAAACTTTAGACAAGACTTTCTTCAAAAAAAACACCATATAACTTCAATCACAAAACTTCTTTGATTCGTACTCACAAGTGATCATATAAACTTCTTCTTCAAAGCCCTTCTTCCTTCTTTGTAAGATGTCTTTCCATATGTGTTGTTCCCGTCAACTTGCTTCTTCCTCTTACGTTTCTTGAAGAGACTACAAACTCTCTTCTTAAATGCTTTGAAATCATCATAGATTCCTTTGATGCTTGACTTGAACTTCCACTTTCTTCCAAATTTTCTCATAACTAATCCAATGACATCATGGAACTTCAAATCTCGTTTCTTCGTAGAATGTAGAAACCTCATATAACTTCTCAACTTCAAAGTATAGATTCACAAGCTTGTAACTCATGATGAAGACAATAGTAAGACTTCCTTGAATCCATGGTACTTGACCTTAGAATTCAAGCTTTCATCTCCATATAGTATAGAAGGATTGCAAATATCCCAACATTGTAACGTTTGCTCAATGTCAACGATCATGCTAGGCCAGAAATAATACTCCTTCATCTTGTAATACATATTGAGAAGACCCAAATGATCAAAAGAACTTCCATGTACTTCCATGATTAAGAAGTCACGAATTCCTCCTTGGAATACACAATTGATTCCTTTGAAAAGAAATCCATGAGTAATATGAAAGGGTTGTTGATGATGTTTCTCACATACCTTGAATACTTCTTTAAAATCATCATCATCTTCATATAACTCCTTGATATATCCAAGCTCGAGTAATTTTGAATCAAACATGTATCTCCTCGTTAGAAAACTTCCTTTAGTCAAAGGACTTGCTTCCTCCCAGTGACTTGATTTTGATGAACAAATCAAGTACTTCATCTCAAAGTATAACGATGGCTTGATCTCCTTATCATATGAAGCATACTCAATACTTTGTAAGAATCACAAAGCTTAAGGATGAATCCTCCATGATAACAATCCTTTTGCTCAAATATCCTCATGATAACAACAAGTATGAATGTAAAGCCATAAGCATGAAGCTTCTCCTTTTCTCCAATTAGTATATCACCAAAATAATCCATGGGACAACTTCCTTGAGATAGGACTTCACCTTTCTCAACTCCATTTGTAATGAACAAATATGATGCGAGAATAGGAAATAAAAGAATATGATGATCTTTAGCATCCTTTAAGAGACATAGTACCTCAGTATAGATGCAAGTATGGATCCTTCTTGAATATTTCCTTTCTTCCTTTTGTCCATGAATTACTCCATTTGATGAGATATGTTGAGATAGCTCATTCTTGACGAGAGGTAAGGACAATTCTCCAAGTACTTCTCCATTCTCCTTGTGGCTCCTCATGCTTTGTCATGATCAAGACTAACTCCAAAGGATTTACATGCTCCTTTCTACTTCTACTACATACAAAAATGTTATCAAAGTATTCAAATACAATCTCTTTACATTGCTGATGGTACATACTCTTTCAAAATATGTTGTATACTATGAGAACCAAAACCGTTGATGTAGTTAT
Source organism: Portulaca oleracea (assembly GCA_029582165.1). Lineage (NCBI taxonomy): Eukaryota > Viridiplantae > Streptophyta > Magnoliopsida > Caryophyllales > Portulacaceae > Portulaca > Portulaca oleracea. The sequence goes on from CM055869.1 coordinate 39,514,510, forward strand.
CCACGAATTGAGTTTGATCCCAAAGAGATAAGTGAGAGGTCACTTGTCGATGGTGCTTGTCTTTCATCCAAATATTCACAAATGAGAACAAGTGATGGCATAGGATCTTGATCCTTTATAGGCTCACGGTTTCCAACCTCCATTGGTGTAAGAATGAGACTCCTTGGTTCTTCAATTCATGATACTTATTCTCCATAAGTGTCATAAGAATGCTTTGATCCTCCGTGGGCCATGAGTTCTGAGGGTAATAAGGGCGTCTCTTGAGCATGATACTCCAATCATACAACTTTGATTTTCCAAACAAAGTATAACAAAAATCCATAGAAGTAATATTACAATATAATGAATCTTTCCAAATCTTGTAAAAACAAAGACTTACTAAACTTCTTGGATCAAGGTGTATGTTGTCGTCATAAACGTGTAGAGTAGGAAGTGAATAGCTCTCCAAATCCTTCATTTTGATCCTCTTTGTAGAAACGTCAATGTCAAGATCAATGCCCTCGTCAATACTACAATGGGAAGTACAATCTTCTCCTTCTTGATTCAATGGACATACTTCTTTTTGAATTGTATATTGAGAGTAAGAAATAGGCTCTCTTTGTTGTAGATCATTTGATACACTAGCCTCTTTCAAGACTCTACTTACAACAAGCAACTCTTCTCCACTTAATTCTTCTACATACATCGTTTCTAGTACAATATCCTCTTCTTTTTCTTCCTCGTGTACTTCATGAGGCACGCTACATGCCTCATTCATGCCAAGTTTATGAACATCCTCATGCTCGTCAAATACATCAAATACCACACTTTCAATTTCTGGTTGCATGCTTAATGATGTTTGACAATCAACCAAAGATACTTCCTTCTCCTTAGGACATGCACTTTCAATATGATCAAAACTTTGGCAATGTAGACATGTACTTGGAACAATGATTTCCTTTTCTTGGACAATAGGAGTGGACGGTTTGGGTGATTTGAGGAGTTTTAGGCGGTAGGTATAGAGAGATCTAAGGCTTGTTTTGTGGAGCTATGGATAGGATGTCAGAGGGGCTGTTTTGTAGGTTTTGAACCGTAGGTTTAGGAGATCTTTGTGGCTGCTTTGTAGGTCTTTGACGTGAGGTTTGGGATTGATTTGGGGCTGCTTTTGGGATGTTCTCGGGGTTTTGTGGTTGGTATGTTTGGTTTTAGTAGATGGTTCTCACCCCAAGGTTCTTTCATCTTTGCCTCCATCTCAACATTAAAAGCCATAGAACTTAACTCTTCCAAGTTTGAATAAAATTGACATACAACAATATCTCCAATGTATCATTAAGACCACTTAAGTAACATACCAAGACTGGGGGGTCATCCTCCTCAAGAGCATACTTCCATAGTTGCATTCAATCAGATTGTATGGAACCACGTCCATGCTCCCTTGCTTCATTCTTGCAAGTTTGATGATGTGGTCTCTTTTGATTGGCGAAAATTCTTCTTGGACATGATATCCCTTCTTCTTATTCAAACGTATACTCCATTCGTAAGGAGCTTCATATTCATCATCATAAGGACTCCTTTCATATGAACCAAACGTGCTTCTTAATCCTTCCTTTTGAAGGTTCCCAAATTTTTCCATTTGATTCAGATTTGATGTCAAATTAGAACTCACGTTGGGTAAAGGATGGAATTAGGCTAGGCTTGTGTTTAGTCTTAGGGTTTTTTGTGGAGCTTAGGGTTCTTGATGAATTCTTGATGAATTCTTGATGAGTTCTTGGAGAAAACCCCAAGATGGTGTGTGAATGGTGGTGAATGGCGTGTATATGGGTGATGTTTTGATGAAAACAAGGTAAAAGAAACTAGAGAAATCAACTAGCAAGGCTCGATAATTTTGATGCATAATGGATCAATACAAATCCATTATACACGAAATGCTAAGGATCTTTCCACAAGTGAAAACTCGATAGTTGAATTTCTCAAAACTAGTTTCAAACGAAAGAATGGGATGAATTAGATTGAAAATGGACGAATGGAAAAGGCTAAACGAGAGTTCTAAATGTGATGAATTGAATGACAATCAAAAGAATCAAAACAATGGCAAAACGTACCAATTGTAAAAGAACTCGTTGAATTGATGTAGAAACTTGATAGATTTTGGCAATGGAAATCTCCTTGATTGATACAGACACACCACAATCAATTTGATATCCAACTCCTCCTTTGCACCATCCAAGATTGCTCCCTCTTGGAATAGAAGAGAAGATTCAAAGGACTCTCCCTCAAGAGAACCAGATTCTAACACAAAGGTTAGAGAGAAAACAAAGCATAAGCTCTTGTTTGATTATGTGTTTAATATTGAATGTGAATGAATACAAAGGCACCCTAGGGGATTTATTTATACTACTCCAAGACCCCCTTGGACGTGCACTTAGGGTTCAAGAAACCAAGAATCAACTATTACATCATATATCCTATTTATGACATCATAAAATTCTAAAATACAACTCTAGAAAGAAATTGCTATAACTCCTTCAATACTTGTCCGTTTTCAATGATTCAAAAACCATTGGAAAGCTCTTTAAATGTACTCCAATCTGTCTTTTGATGACTTCCTCAATAGATGCTTGGATTTAGAGTTATAGAGCAAAATATCAAACTATACACGATAAGGTCCTCCATTGCCGCGAATTCAATAAGGACTCTTATTGCCGAGAGTATTTTGAGCTCATTGATGACTTCCATATATGAGAGTAACTCCATGTAAGCTAGAATAACATCAAGGTCCTTCATGCTTGCTTCCTTGATGTATAGAGCTTAATAAACCATTGTAATTGATGATGTCGTTGATGTCTTTTGTAACTTGAAGCTAGATTAAGGTCCTCTTAGCTAACCTTGATGTATATAGCTAGGCTATTATGCATCACCTCTTTAGAACCCTTGTTGGCTTGTTCCTTCCCGATTGAGACTTTATTCTTCTTCCAATTCAAGAAGGAAAGGTTTGGGACGGATTGTGTTTGGGGAAAAATTTGAGGATCTAGGTTTTCTTGTTGTTGGTTAATGTTTGGATTAGGGTTCTTTGTGTTTTGAGCACAAGAGCGACAACAACAACAACCGCAACAACAATACCAACACCAATTTGGTGCACACAGGGGATGGGGCTACCCAAATTCCACAAGAAACACAAATGAGTACGAACCCTAATTTCTCAATTGAGAAAACAATAACTCAAGCAAACCCTAACCTGAGCTCTAGTACCAAATGAAGGATGCCAAGGTGAGATTAGATGCTTAAGTTGATGAACTTGATGGTGTTAATGATGATTATCACAACCAAACCCTAGGAATGATAACCCACTCAAGATATGGACTTGGGATAAAGGATACTACAACTCAAGAACTATCAAACCCGCCAAGAATTGATAAAGGAAACAACCACCACAATTCTATAAAGGATTTGACTTGAAGAACTCCACAATTGGATTGAGGGTAAAGTAAGCAAGACTTAAAGAAGAGAGAACTTGAGAGAAAACTCAACTTTCATCAATGACATGCAATGCTCTTCATCAACAATGTAAATGCATATACACATTAGAGTGAAAGAGTATTTTGGGCAATTACAAAAAGGCTCATGCTTAGTATAAATAATATCCTCATATTGGGGTTTACGTCAACATAAGGGTGGGGGTACAATGGAAAACACAATATACAAAAGGGGAAAAGAAGTTGTGTTGAAATGCCGCTAGGCAACGTTGGCACGATCGTGCGCTGGAACAACATGATCTTGCGCCAACTCCAATGCCAGAAAGAGTCAACCTACTCCTCGAAATCTGCACGAGCGTGTGCTGAGACTGCACGAGTGTGTGCTGGCTTCCAACGTTAGCCTCTGCTAAAACATGCTAGTTTGCACGAGTGTGCAACTTGGATGGCACGATCATGTCATCCACTCGGGAGGGATCTGCACAACCGTGCCGCCTAGTTGCACGATTTATATTGTGCGCCTGGGGGTAACTCCCAAAAGGTCCTTTGCAGGAACAACACAATCATGTCATGGCTTTGCACGATGGTCCACTGGGCTCTCTTCCTTTTTTCTTGTTCTAACCTGTTCAAACTTCTCCTGGCCCAACCCTACGATACCAAAAGACTAATATGCCCTCGGGACGACCTGAAAGGTCTAAAAATCCCTTGGGGGTTAGTGGCCACTCTCGACCCACTCAAAGGGCTCGAGGCCGATCCAAAGGACGGCCGAAATGAGCTTAAAAGCCCTAGAGTCACGAGCAAATTGAACTTTAATTCGGGAGCATGTCGACACTACCCTCTTGGATTGAGCAATGAGAGAGGAGTACGGACCTTGGGATACTTCAGATAAGGTTGGGTTGGTGGAATATTTGTTTGGGTTTATGGGAGATGGGTAGGCTTTCATGAATGGTAGCATTGACCTAGGTGGTGGAGGTGGGTGGCTAAGGGGGCAACCATGATGAGAGAGTGAGGTCAGGGTCTATGTACCATGTGTAGGGGAGAAAGAAAGGAAATGGGGAAGGCAATGGATAGGGCGTGGTGGTCGTGGGTGATTTTTGGCAGTTGGCAGCACGATGGACCAAGGTCCAAAGTAAGGTAAAAAGCATGAAGTTTTACAATTTCTTCAGGCTACTCATTGAATGTAGGACATTTTGGTGGGATTTGATATGGTGTGTTGCTGACAAGGGATTCTAGTAGGAGGTGGCACGCATGGATCGTAAATGGTGATGGTTGGAGCCTCATGACCAAACACGATAAGGAGCTAAAGCATTTTGATTAGATGACAGTGGAGCATGCAATAGTGATTGCCAATGTTTTTGAGGTGTTTAAACAATGTGGATATGTAAGGTAATGAGATTATGCAATGGTGAGCGAGGTTGTTGAAAAAGGTATGGTGACAAGATAGCCGACATAATGAGGGCACTGAGGGCTACGATAGGATGGCAACAAATGACTATGACTTGAAAAGAATGGGGATGCAACTTGGGTTTCTAGAACAATTAGGGTTTCTGAAAAAATGTAAATTTAAACAATGTTTCTTGAGGAGTAATTGTTATAAATTTTATGAGATCGGTTGAGCTGTTATATTGTATCACTAAATATTGATTATAAAGGCACATGTGACCATTAGCATTCGTCCTTCTTGTATATTTAAGCCTTGTTTGTAAACGGCTTATCAAATAACTTATTGTAAAAGTTAGCTTATTTCGGTATAAAATAGGCTATTCATATGTTTGGTATATTACTTATTTGATTGGTTGTTTTGTCCCAATCAATCAATTTCCAATATGTTGGCTAGAGCAGCCTATTGAGCATAGCTTATTGTGTGAAAAAGACATTTTAGTCCAAAAGCTATTTAAAATTACACATATGTCATCCTAAAAGTATTATTTATAAAGAGTATAAATAGAATTTGAACAAATATTTTTTCAAATACAACTACCTTTACCAAATACATTTTTTCCAAAACGGTCAATCAAAATAATCAATAGTAAACAGTTAATGCAAACAACTAACAACTATTTACCAAATGGGGCCATACATTACAAAAATTGTATAGTATTCATTGGGGTTCGATAAATATTTTCTATCTCTAGTACCTAGCTTCTACTCTGCCTTAAGAGTCGATTTCCTTTGGAAAAGGGACGAGGATTTCATTCAAAATTACTTTTGCAAGCCGATATCACACGGTTGTTTCATTACTTTACCAGTACTAAAGTGGGATACTACCCAACATAGACGGGGTATGAACACAAAGCGCAAGCTGCAAATGCCAAAGGCTTCACCGCCATTCCTCCTGACATACATCAATCACCATTATCAACATCAAAGCTAGTGGCAACTCACACAGGGCCGAACACTGGACAATAAATATTTTGCTCAGCATTATATGCTGCTGTGTGCTGTGCAAAGATTGGGATATCTTCCCATCTTCAGCACCTGACAGCTCCATTTGAGCCTACACGCAAAAGCTACAACTGTTTAACAAAAGTCCTTCAAAAGAAAGAGGAAAAATGACAACCATTTGTTTTTTTTTTTTTTTTTTGGGGGGGGGGGGGGGGGGGGTTGAGATTTGGGCTCTGACTATCGAGTTCAGGAATATCGTTTACATGCATGTAGTCCTTAGCACAACAGTGAAAGAACAAACACTTCGAAGTGCGCTATTTAGCACCAAAATCCAAGTACATTCTATAGGCATCTCGATCTGCTGCATAGTATTTCTCTATCAATGAATCTATGGTGAATCCAAGCTTCTTGTAAAGATTCACAGCAGGGGTTCTTGATGGATCGACGTGAAGAGAGATCCTTTCAACCTTCCTAGTTTTGCATTTTTGAATCGCTGCCATGAGCAGTGCTTCCCCATAGCCCTGTCTTCTGTACTTCTCTTTCACTAGTTTGTTTTTTTTTTTTTTTTTTTGCGCAAGGAAAATAGCAGAATTTCAGGAATATATCGTCAGAGAAAGAAAGAGAGCATTGCTGACCAAACAAATCTTTCAAAATGCTAAGTTTGGTACACCATCAACCGATTCAACCCAGGCCTACCACTAGGGATTCAGATTCAGGTGGGGGTTGATTGTAAGAAAATTCCTCACTGAGGGCATCTCCTGCAACTCAGGACACAACCAGAAAGGCACGTGCAACAGTGCAATCCACTGACCGACTTTGCCCCACGCACTTGGTCAGTTTGATCAACTTATCAACTTAAATGGTCCATTCATGAGAATATTTTTAAAATTTAAAAAAAGAATTAAAAAAAGTACTGCACTCTACCGTCTTAAAATCATGAAGCCCCAACATAATGGTCTGTCAATTTTCTGTGTTGAGCAGGTGCAGCTTTGGTTCTACTTTACTGGAAATGAGGGCTGCACCAGGGTGGGGGAAGCCATGATGAGGGGCACAGATAATGATACTAAAAGTTGCATTCAGCTATATGTAGAGGGGAGTACATAAAATTAATCCTTTTCTAGGAGTTGAAGACTCCTCAAAGCATAGGAGAATTCAGCCAAATCGTGCATTGAGATTAGGGAGTGAGAAGGATATACATCCCACATGATAGAAGCAAAGAATGAAGATGTGGGTATTAAAATAACAGTTAGAGTTTAAAAGCAGTGCATCTAATAGCTGAATTAGAAATTCAAAATCACTAGATTAACATATTTGCCTGTCATTTGCTAATGTTAACTTGCTATGGTTATCATGTACAGTCAACCCTTTTCTGTCAAAGCTAATCACGTACTGCAAATCACAATCGATTGAAGACCCACTAGAAATAAAACAATTTACATGTACTCCACACTATCAATAAAAGAAAAAAGAAACAAAAGGAAGTTATATGTTGTGGATGAAAGAGTGTTTGGATTAAATTGCCACTAAACTTGTCAAAAAGTCAAATGTCACTGAAATTTTTTTTCTCACAAAAATGTCATTTAACCTGTTGGTTTGTTCTAATTTGCCACTTTAACTTGCTATTCCCTGTTGATTGTCAAATGTAAAGGTTAAACCATCCAATCTAACTACAATTTTAAGAGATTAATTGAACGGAGGCTTATTAAAGATCCCCCCCCCCCCCTCCCATTCATTCCCTCCATTCCACCACTTCTTCTTCACCTAACCATTGCTCTTCATCCTCCAACCTCCAGTGTTGCCATGTAGTGTTAGACCCAGTCGTCGCACTTCCCCTTTCAATTTGACGGACGGACGGGCATAAGCAAGGCACTTGGAAAAGGCGCAAATTCCAAGTATTGTTCCTTTTTGAAAAGGCCACTTGAGGGGACGCTCTGTGCACCGGGCTACCCTTTTTTGACTGTTTTAGGCTTGTTTTTTGTTTCTAGGAAGGGTTAGGGTTTTTGTTCTTCATGTAAGTTTGGTCGGGATGTGTTGTATGATTTTGGTACTCTGTTCTGTGGTAATTTATGGCCATTAACGATAGTGTGGTTGGTTTTTTTGGGTTTGACCATCAGAATGGGAAAGTTGCATATATTCCATGGAGGAGAGTTTAGCCATGAAGAGTATTTGATGCACTATAGAAATGAATTTTCAGAGGTTGAGGTCGAACTTGATCTTCTGAATGTGGATAATTTAATAAAGACTATGATGGGGTTGGGATATATAGGAGAGAAGATTAGGAAAAAACGTTTCAACAAACCTGGACGGCCATTTGAGGAAGGGTTAGTAGCTCTAGACGGGATGTTGAAATTAGGCAGTTGATTGCCTTAATTAACAATGGTGAATATGTTAGGCTTTATGTTGAGCATTGTGTGGATGATGAGGAGGACGCTAATGGTTGTGGCAGTGATAGAGGGGCAGATAAGGTGGATAATGTAGATGACCCTGAATACTTTGATGGTGGGGAAGGTGATGATGATGAAGGTGACATTGATTTAAACAATGAGTCTAATGTGGAAGATGAGAAGTTAGACGTGATTAAGAAAAAGAAAAAGAAGATGAAGCAGGATATCCTAGATGAGAGGAAAGCAATAGAGGAAAATGAGAATGCCACTATTGATGAAGAGGCAGAGAAAAAAGCATGTGAGGGTAGGGAGCAACGATTTGAGAAATACCATGATTCTTACTGTGCAAGTAGTCTAGACACCGAGTCTAAGGATGATCATGAAGGAAAGAAGAAAAGAAGACGAAGAAAGAAGGATCAAAACCCTAATTACAACCCTAGGAGGTTTCTAAGTAGGATGGGCTTCCGTTAAAGGATTTGGTGAAGGTAGTGAGAAATTATAGGGTTTGGGAAGATATAATTTGTGAAATTCTACCATAGTTGGGAAAAAAAAATCAACTATGGTAGCTGACAAATCTCAATCGTTGAAATAAATGGACTAAATCTAAACCTTTAAAATTTTTCATCGGCTACTAGTACAATAGGTTATTAAGACATGTCAGCTTCTCATAGATTTGAGAGACCTATTTTCCAGGCACCACTCCCTAGCATCCATTTCTTTGTTCATCTAACCAAAGAAAACTCATACTTCTTCACACATATTTTCAGCGAAGTTGTTGGATTGTGAGAGATTGGAAATTTTATATAAATTTGCTTCAAGGTTATGACTTATGACCTCCACTCTCAGTCTCTCAGTTGGAATCAAGCCAAACATTCAATTATATCCTCCTTACTTCTACTACCATGGACGGTTGCAATTAGTACTTATTTACTGTATTAGCTTCACATCAAGACATCATCTTTCCTGTCTGAATTGACTATCACCTACGTACATATATACCAAATTGAAGATGAAAATAAATGGAAGGTATAGATGATGAGAAGACAGACTGAGTGTGACAGTGAGTAGAGTAAAGCCAGCGACAAAGATTGGCTTTCCTCTGTTTTTTTTCCCCCTTTGCTAAAGCTAATAAGAACACCTCCATAACAATCTGTTGTTGCTGCATAACTCCTTAGGAATATCCATACAGATTTCATAATCATATTCAAAAAATCCCACTAGTCTTCTCCTCTTTATTCCTCCCTATGGACCTTACAACCTTTGCATCTTCCTAGCAAACCAGTTCACGAAAGATTTCTTGAAGAACCCATTGTTGTACTTAGTCTTCTGTAGCATTGGTTGAGGGAATGGAGATAGAGCATTGAAGTAATGTGTTTTCTACTGGGAGAAAATGATGATGAAGAACTTACTAGTTTGATTGTGGGGAATTCATAATGGAAGAGGGTTGAGGGAATGGAGGCAGAGCATTTTGAGGGGGTTAGTTTCAGGAGAGAGAAATCCGTGAGAAAAGGGGATAATGCAGAAAGAGTCGGTTACAAATTGAATTAATTTACTGGCAATTATAAGTTACTTTTAATGATCTCAACCATTAATTTCTTTCACTCTAAATCTAAAGGCTGTCATTAATTTCAACTACCATAGTTGAAAAAGTTTTTCAACTATGATAGAAACTCCCTATAATTTGATTTGATAGTTCTAAGTGACAATAGTAGGTGTCAACTAGAATGCAAAGTTGTAGGATGTGACTGGAGGTTGTGGTTCTCAAAGGTTGGGAAGGAGGATACCTTTTAGATAAAAGCTCTAGACAAACAACTCACATTCCTTTTAGTTTTGAGGCTGGTCAGAGAAGCATGAGTGTGACTTGGATGGCTGAACACTACAAGAATTTGTTTAGGATTAATCCCTTACTTAAGGATAGAGACTTGCAGGAGATTCGGAAGTTGGAATTAAATTACAAAGCAACTTTGTCAATGTGTGCAAGGGCTAGGAGAAAAGCTTTGGCCTCCATCATTGGAGATTATACTCAATTTCAACAGCTTAAAGACTATCTACAGGAATTGCAAAAGAAAAATCTCGGCACCACTATCAATTTGAAGACCTCCCCAAGTGAGATTGGAGAGCATGTCTTTAAATATGTGTACATAAGTCTAAGGGCTCCAAAGAAAGGAATGTTTGAGGGTCGTAGAAAGGTTGTAAGCTTAGATGCTTGTGATGTATAATGGGTCACAAAGGCAACCTCTTACACACCAATTGTTTATAATCAGCTTAAACACACTCAAAACACACGAAAAGATCTCCAAAGTAACAAAGATAGAACAAGTGATTGTGGCTTGATACAGATTCACCACAAGCTACTCTCACAAGGGCTATACTTGATTCATTTTATGAATACAATTCACCACCATAAGAATGAATTCAAGCTCTACCAACACCTGCTTGAATGCCACTTCAAGTTACAGTAGTAGAACGGATGAGGGTTAGAAAACTCTCACAAAGCACAAGCTTTAAGGGAAATAATAGTATGATTCAGATTGTATCCTTTCGATTACATCCCAAAGTTATAGTAAAACATCAAACATCAAACATCAATTGGTACTTAGCTTTATTGCTTTATTGCTATATTATTTTCACATGTGTTTCAAGCATTATTAGTTGTTTTACTATAAATAACTAAGGGATGTAATCGAAAGGATACAATCTGAATCATACTATTATTTCCCTTAAAGCTTGTGCTTTGTGAGAGTTTTCTAACCCTCATCCCTTCTACTACTGTAACTTGAAGTGGCATTCAAGTAGGTGTTGGTAGAGCTTGAATTCATTCTTATGGTGGTGAATTTGTATCCATAAAATGAATCAAGTATAGCCCTTGTGAGAGTAGCTTGTGGTGAATCTGTATCAAGCGTCAATCACTTGTTCTATCTTTGTTACTTTAGAGATCTTTTCGTGTGTTTTGAGTGTGTTTAAGTTGATTATAAACAATTGGTGTGTAAGAGGTTGCCTTTGTGACCCATTAGACATCAAAATTGGTTTCAGAGCCAAGGTTCCTTTTTTTTTTTTTTTTTTGCCTTGAACACATTCCCGTTCTTGTTCTAAACACATTTCCAAACCATGGCCAGCAGCAGCAGCAGCCTTAATACTCCTAATGAACAACTATTGAAGGAGAAGGAAAACTTAGAGAAGAAGGTGGAGTTTCTAGCTGCCCAGTTGAAACGATATATCATATATGCATCTACAACGACAGGAGCTTAGAGATTCTGATGAAGAGGACTCCTACACTGGGAATCCTTTTAGAGATGGAGAAGAAGAAGAAGTTGTGAGCCCTCGTGAAAGGCCTAGGCACCAGCCAAGGCAAGCGAAACTTGACTTCAAAGTTGATGTTCCAGAATTTGAAGGTAATTTAGATCCTGAGGTTTTTCTTGATTGGATTCAAATGGTGGAGCGTGTATTTGAACTTAAAGATATTCCTGGTGATAAGAAGGTGAAATATATTGCTCTAAAACTTAGAAAGCATGCAAGTATTTGGTGGACTAACATGCAGAAGAAGAGACAAGCTATGGGAAAAGCCAAGATTAAGTCTTGGGAGAAGATGAAGAAGAAGCTTTTATCTAAGTTTCTTCCGGCTAGTTATCTCAAGGATAACTATTTCAAACTTCAACAATTGGTTCAACCGTTCAAGGAGGCAGGAGTGTTGAAGAGTACACCAAGGAGTTTAAACATTTGCTATGGAGGTGTGACTTGAAGGAAGATGAGCCCCAAACTTTGGTGAGATACTTGGCGGGATTAGACGAGTGGATCAGATTTGTTGTAGAACTTCAACCGTACACTACTCTTGATGAATTAAGCATCTTGGTTCATAAGGTGGGACAACAAAAGAAGAGTAGAGGAAAGGAGATGGCTAACAAGTACTCTACATCCCAAAGGACCCCCTACCAGCCACGTTCATATCCCACAAATAAACCCCCTTTCACTTCACAAAAACCATTCGTCCCATCCAAAACCCCATTTACCAAAGCCCCACAAAACGTCCAGCCACAAAACCCACAAAAGCCTAATGAAACCAGACCCTTTAACCAAAGGAGGTGCTTTAGATGCCAAGGTCTTGGGCACATTGCCTCGGAATGTCCTAACAAGAGAGTGGTTTCTCTCATGGAGTACCAAGCTGCTCTTTTTGTTGAACCAGAACCAGAAGAAGAAGGAGAAGAGGTAGAGGTTGATCAAGGAGAGCCCATATATGATGAGGAGGTTGTGGAGGAACCAGATGGAGAGTTGTTGGTGGTAAGAAGAATTCTTAGTAGCTCTTCCGTTCCAGAAGATTTGCATCAAAGGGAGTCTATCTTTCACTCTCGATGCACCATCAATGAGAAAGTTTGCTCGTTGATTATTGATGGAGGAAGCTGCACTAATGTCGCCTCTCTTACAATGGTGAACAAGCTGAAGTTGCCAACCAGCCCCCATCCCACTCCTTATACCATTCAATGGCTCGATCAAGGCAAAGGAATTCAAGTGAATCAAAGGGGTATGGTAAGCCTTTCTATTGGCAAATCTAATCATGATTCACTTTGGTGTGATATAATTCCTATGGATGCTTGTCATGTTTTGCTTGGGAGACCATGGTTATTTGATAGGGCCGTGAAGCATGATGGAAGAGCCAACACTTATACCCTTGTGCTGAACCACAAGAAAATTACCTTAGCCCCTCTCAAACCATCCCAACTATCCCAACCCAAGGAGAATGAACTGAATCTGATTACTTTTATGAATGCTGAACATCATGAGTTTAGTGATCATAAAAGTCTTATTCTCCTAGACCTAAACACAAGCCCTAGCCCCACAAATAGCCATCCACGTCTTACCCCTCTTTTGGAACACTATTCTTATGTGTTCCCTGAAGAAATGCCCTCTGGATTACCCCCAAGAGAGATATCCAACACAAGATTGACCTCGTGCCTGAGTCAATCCTCCCAAATAAACCAGCCTATAGAATGAACCCAAGTGATACCCAAGAGATTCAAAGGCAGGTTGATGAGCTTCTTGCAAAAGGAATGATAAGGGAGAGCCTTAGTCCATGCGCCGTGCCAGCTTTATTGGTTCCTAAGAAAGATGGGAGTCAAAGAATGTGCATAGATTGCCGAGCCATCAACAAAATCACTATCAAGTATAGGTTTCCTATACCTAGGCTTGAAGACTTATAGGATGAGCTCCATGGTGCGCAAGTGTTTTCCAAGATTGATCTACGAAGTGGATACTACCAAATCAGAAGTCATGAAGGAGATTAATGGAAAACCGCCTTCAAGACTACAGGAGGTTTGTATGAATGGTTGGTTATGCCTTTTGGTTTAACTAATGCACCATCTACTTTTATGAGATTGATGAACCAGGTCTTGAAGCCTCTCATTGGCAAGTGTGTTGTCTATTTTGATGACATACTTGTGTATAGCAAGAGTGAAGAGGAGCATGTTGAACACTTGGAGTTGGTAATGGACATTCTGGCGAAAGAAAAGCTCTATGGCAACCTTGAGAAGTGTCATTTCTTCACCAACAAAGTTATATTCCTTGGTTATGTTCTCTCAGCCGAGGGAATACAAGTTGATGAGGAGAAAGTCAAAGTGATCAAAGAATGGCCGGTCCCTACTAATATTCAACAAGAGAGGAGTTTCCATGGATTGGCTTCGTTCTATAGAAGATTTGTGAGGACCTTTAGTGCCATCCTAGCACCCATGACTGAGCTAGTGAAGGCTAAAGTGTTCTCATGGACCCCTGCTGCCCAACAAGCTTTTGAAACCATCAAGGAGAAGCTTTTGCACCGCCCCTCAACTTGCATTACCAAGCTTCAACAAAATCTTTGAAATTGAATGTGATGCTTCTGGTGTTGGAATTGGAACTGTTCTATCACAAGAAGGTCGACCAGTAGCTTTCTTTAGTGAAAAGCTAAGTGATGCAAAGAAGAAGTACAACACCTATGACAAGGAGTTTTATGCAATCATTCGAGCATTGGAGCATTGGAGGCATTACTTGATTAGTAATGAGTTTATCTTGCATAGTGATCATGAAGCCTTGAAGTTCATCCAAGGCCAGCATAAACTTAACCCACGTCATGCTAAATGGGTGGAGTATATGCATGCCTACCATTTCATGATCCATCACAAGGCGGGTCACTTGAACAAAGGAGCAGATGCCTTATCTAGAAGGTTTCTTCTATTGCATGTCCTTGATGCAAGAGTGCTTGGTTTGGAGCAAATCAAGTACCTCTATCCAGAAGATGATGATTTTAAGGAGATCTTTGAAGCTTGCAAGAAACATCCTTATAATCAGTACCATATAGAGCATAGTTTTCTTTTCAAAGGAAATCAATTATGCATTCCCAAGAGCAGTTTACGAGAACTTCTCATCTTGGAAGTTCATGGAGGAAGCTTAGCAGGTCATTATGGGATAGAGAAGACCTATCTAATGTTGAAGGAGCATTACTACTAGCCTAAGATGTCTAAGGATGTCGAGCATTTGGTGAAAAGGTGTTCTACTTGCAATTTGTCCAAGAGCCATGCATTACCACAAGGCTTATATACCCCATTGCCTATTCCTGAAGGTCCTTAGGAAGATGTGAGCCTCGACTTTATTGTTGGACTTCCTAGAACACAATGAGGTAAAGATTCTATCATGGTTGTTGTTGATCGTTTTTCTAAGATGGCACACTTTGTACCATGCCATACTACTTATGATGCCGTGAGAATTGACGAGTTGTACTTCCAGGAGATTGTTAAGTTACATGGCATTCCAAAATCAATGGTGTCGGATAGGTATGCTAAATTCCTAAGTCATTTTTGGGTGACTTTATGGAAGAAGATGGGTACAAAGCTCAAATTCAGCACCGCATGCCACCCCCAAACAGATGGCCAAACGGAGGTCACCAATAGGACTCTTGGTGCCTTACTAAGGTCTTTGGTGAGCAAGGACAAGAAAGGGTTGGATACTTTGCTGCCCTATGCTGAATTTGCATTCAATCGAACTCCTAGCGAGGCTACGGGTCATTCACCATTCCAAGTAGTCTATGGGAGGAATCCTATCACCCCAATGGATTTGACGCCCATTACTACTACCATGAGGTTTAGCCATGAAGCTAGTAAGAGAGCCCAAGAGATCCAGCAGCTACATGATGAAGTAAAGGAGAGAATAGCTAAGTTCAATCAACAAGCTTCTGGCTTAGCTAACAAGAAGAGGAGGAAAGTGATTTTTCAACCAAGAGATCTTGTGTGGGTTCATTTGAGAAGAGAAAGGTTTCCAACAGGGAGGAAGGGTAAACTTGTTCCTAGAGCTGCTGGTCCTTTTTGAAGTTTTGGAGAAAGTTAGAGATAATGCATACAAGCTTGCTTTGAGTGATGATTATGGAGGTAGTGCAACCTTTAATGTGGCTGATCTCAAACCCTATTATGATGAGCAAGATGACCTTCCAAGTTTGAGGACAAACTCTTCCCAACTTGGGGGGGGGGGAATGATGGGAATCAGCCCAATCAAGTCCTACAAGTCCAGCAAGTTTGCTTAGACATGGAGCAGGGCATTAATGCATTAGAGGAGCATTCATCTCATGAGACACCTTTGGTGTTTGTCTCAATATCTCAAAATTGAGACTTCTCCTCCATTCTTGCCCTAGGAGACTTTTGTCGGGTACTCAATAAGCTTTCCAGAAAGCCCAAGTTTGCATGATTTGGAGCTCATTTGAGCTCTACACAGCCGATACAAGATGACCCAGCGCTAGGGAGGCTTACTTGCAATCTGTTTGATATTTTGCTTATTTAACGCGGGTATTTTTGTCTTTTCACTTGGTAATCAGTTTTCACATGTCATGGGATGCTAAGTAACACGTCATGCTGAAGGAGGAAGACAAAACCAAATGTGTTATTGGTAGCAGCCACTAATTGATGCTAAGTAATGGGAGTTGCTCCAATGGGGACATGCCATGTGCAAAAGCTGGAATTGCTCCACTAAGCATCAATTATGATAAGAGAACTTCAGCCCCATCAAACATCAATGATGTTAGAGTGTTTCAGCAGGTGGAGATGTATGAGTTTAATCTTTGTACTTTATTGCTTTATTTGCTTTATTGTTTTAATTAATACTTAGCTTTATTGCTTTATTGCTGTATTATTTTCACATGTGTTTCAAGCATTATTAGTTGTTTTACTATAAATAACTAAGGGATGTAATCGAAAGGATACAATCTGAATCATACTATTATTTCCCTTAAAGCTTGTGCTTTGTGAGAGTTTTCTAACCCTCATCCCTTCTACTACTGTAACTTGAAGTGGCATTCAAGTAGGTGTTGGTAGAGCTTGAATTCATTCTTATGGTGGTAAATTTGTATCAAGCCACAATCACTTGTTCTATCTTTGTTACTTTGGAGATCTTTTCGTGTGTTTTGAGTGTGTTTAAGCTGATTATAAACAATTGGTGTGTAAGAGGTTGCCTTTGTGGCCCATTATACATCACATTCAATGGACCAAATATGTGGGAAAAGGCATTTGGGTATGTGGTTTCAACCCATACTTCAAACCAGAAAAGAAAACTACTTCCAAGTAGAAGAGAACTCCAGAGGTTGCTGAGAATGTAAGGAGCAGAGTGAGCAAGAATGAGACTTAATCAAAAAAATGCCTTTCCATTTTTCTCGTTTCCAAATCTAATTGCCTTTCCATTTTTCTCGTTTGCTTATGTCGTGGCATAACCAGGATGCCGACTTAATCGAAAAAATGTCATCACGTGTGACACCCCAACAACTCTCATCCTCTTAACGGTATAAGGGAATTGGGGTGGACAGCACCAACTAAGCAATATCCAGGGGAAGAATGTCCATAACTTTAGGGATATTCCCAGTGTTTATTGATGATGAAGTCACTAACTAGAAGTGTATCATCCAAATCGGTAATATCAATATGGCACAGATTGATTAGGGGTTCTTAATGGCACCAGCTATCCAACTAGAAATTAACTTTCGTGTCATCGCCAATTTTCCAACGAGTGCCAAGTTTAAAAAAACTATAGGTTTTATACAAGTATTCGCAAACCCAAGAATCTAAAGGTTTAAGTCGGTTGTAAAACGGGTTGTTATCTTTCGCATATTTTAGTCGTACTTATTCTACCCATAAGCAATTTGTATCATGAAAATTTTCCAAATCAGCCTACATTGGAAGGCTAAATTTGCAACATAAGTCTTTCTGAGCTCCAGACCCCTTGGTCTTTCGGTCTACAAATATTTTCCCAAGAAATCATGGGCATGCCACTCGTTGACTTCTTCCAAAAAAGATTTCAGTGAATCCAAACGATCTATTCAAAAGTCTTCTTTGGCATAAGAAAACATTGCATGGTATGTACCGGTAACGATTCTAAGTTTGTTTGAATGAGGATAGTTCTACCTGCTTTAGAGACAGTGTTCACTTTCCAATTAGAGAGTTTTCTATTAGCTTGCTCAACGATTGGTGAAAACGGCAAATTCTTTTTATGGCCACTCACCTAGGGACAACCAAGATGCTTTCCTAAAGATTGCATGATAGGGATGTTAAAATACCTTAAATGATATCTTTTGTCCCACTCGTGGTTTTAGCAGAAAAAATCATGGTTGACCTACGAAAATTAACAAGTTGCCCGGACGATTTACAAAAATTATTAAGAGTTTGCTTAAGCAATTCACAACCACTTTCTTTTCCCTTGCAAAACAACACGCTATCGCCAACGGAAAAGAGATAGCGGATTGTTAAAGCCTCTTTACATATTTTAATACCAATCCATTCTTTTGAACTTTACTTAGTTCATAGAGCTGTCTAAAGAGAACTTTCATACAATGTAGAAACAAATATGGTGACAACGAGTCCCCCTGTATGAGTCCTCTAGTTGGCTTAATAAAGCACTGGGTTGGTCATTAACCATAACTAAATAAGTGACCGTACAAATACATTCTAATACCCATTTGATCCATTTATGGGGAATAACGATAAGTTTAAGGATATGCGTGGAAATTTTCATTCAATTCTATCATAAGTTTTTCCATATCAAGTTTTGGAGCTACCCAAGGAGTCTTGTTACTTGTCATATTAAACTTATGCATAATCTCATGAGCCAACATAACATTATCATGGATATGCTTGTTAGCAACAAAGGCACTCTAGAGTTCAGCTAATTAGAGAATCAAGAAGAGGCCTAAGTCTGTTAACCATAATTTTTGCTATAATTTTGTAAACGGTATTACAATGACTGACTAGCCTAACTTGGTTGAGCAGGGATGGATCATCTGTTTTTGGAATAAGAGCGATAAAGATATGATTAACTTCTTTTAAAATTTTTCCATTAGGGAAAAATTCACTTATGGAAGAACATAAATCATCAGCAATAAGATTCCAATAAGTTTGGAAGAAAACAACACCAAACCCATCAGGGCTAGGAGCTTTAGCAAGCTCCATATGGAAGAGAGCTTCTTTGATCTCCTCCTTTAAAACATTGGCAATAAGCGAATTAGCCTATGTATGATTAAGCTTAGGAAGAGTAATTCCTTCCCAGCCAGGTTCATTCCCACCAGATTTAAATCTATTCTCAAACTCTTTAATGTACTGAGCTTACAAATCATCACCATTTTCAATCCATACCCTAAGAGGTCTTTAAGTCGGACTATTGTAGATCTGCGCTTATGAAAGGTAACCACTTTATGAAGTAGAAAGAATTCCTTTCATCTACCGTTAGCCATTTTTTCTTTGCATATTTTACCCAAAATTTTTGATTAAATAACATTAACTTTTCTCTTTAAGAAATTAATCTATTATACCACTGATTGAGCCGGATACTGTTAGGATTAATAATTAGTTTATCCTCAACCATTTGCGGCTTCTCCCCATTTTGCTCTAGTTTTTCATTGAAATTACGGAAGAAGGATCTACTCCAACTTTTCAATTCAATTTTTATCTGTCTTAACTTTCTTGTGACTCTAAACATAGAGTGTCCTTGCACATTTCCTTCCTAACCCTTTTAAACAATACTATTCACTTGATTATAATTAGTCCAATGTTGATTAAAGCAAAATTGTCTATTCATTTTATCTCTTGACCCCAAGTTTATGTCAAGGAGTATATAGCTACGATCGGACCAAGAAAAAGGTCCACGCATGAGAGTGTCCTTACATATTTCCTTTCTAACCCTTTTTAACATATGGTAATTGATTTTCTTAGCAAGAAATATGAGTTAATTATGTTTTCCACCTACTTCAATTTATTAAAACATTCATAAATTAATCAAAATGATATTTTAGTAAGTGTGTATTTACTCCTAAGTCCTAATCCTAACCCCCCCCCCCCCCCAACTTAGTCCCGATTTCAGTTACCGCTTACCAAACAACAAAAGTTTAGAATTCACAAAGACATTTTAATTCACATTCTCATTATGAATTCTATTCC
The DNA here is from genome assembly GCA_029582165.1 of Portulaca oleracea. Lineage (NCBI taxonomy): Eukaryota > Viridiplantae > Streptophyta > Magnoliopsida > Caryophyllales > Portulacaceae > Portulaca > Portulaca oleracea. Next base: position 39,534,154 of record CM055869.1, read on the forward strand.
TATTTCCATTATGAATTCTCATTGCATACCAAATTAGCCGAAAATGGCATCTTAAACACCCATCAAACTGCAGTGTCATTTACTCAAGAAAAATTTTCAGGGGCAAATTTGACATTTTTGACAAGTTTACTGAGAATTTAATCCAAGCACTGGTGGATGAAAGCAGGTAACAGAATAAGAAAAAGAAAGGTAAATATAAAAACCTGCAAGCTTGGAGATGAGAGCAAGCAAAGAAGAAGGCCAAGCGTACATGACATATCCAGCAACCTCTCCATCGGCAGATATGTAAAGCAAGCCGGAGTTGTTTTTCTTAAGTTCTTCGTGGAAGTATCGCGACAAAGACTCGTGCTTTGGGAATATCTTTTTCTCTATTCTCACCACTTCCTCTACTACCTTCGAATAGTCTGTGGAGCTCCTCTTCAGTTCCACCACTACCGCTTCATCCATTTATATAACTGTCTGAGAACAAAATCAATTCAAACCCAAACTTAGCGAATGAGTGCACTATCTTCTGATCTTAATCACAACCACAAGCATCTAAATTTCTTATCAACAATTAACAATAACACGGAAACCAAATTTGTAGCATTGACGTTGAATATGGAATCAACAAGTCAATAACGCTATCTCTTTCTAGCATCTGGGAACTTCAAAGGCTCAGAGAGAGATAGAGAGACAAGTAGAGAACCTGACTTGAGATTTATGGAGAAAGGATTGACGTCGAATCGTTGATGGGAGACAGAAATGCCAAATAATGAAGCTTCGCTAGCGAATTCTATTATGTAGAGCCAAAGAAACTGTAATCGGGCATTGAATTGGAACGAGCATTATAATTCGACCCAAACCCATCCGAAATTTTTGAGTTTTAAACGCAATTTTTTTAATTAAACAAAAATACAGTGAACCCGAAAATTTATGGGTCAAACCCGACCAGCCCTTTTGACTCGAAAAACTAACTTTTTAAGTTTCAACTTTATCAAAATTTGTGACTTTTCATTTGAATTTATAACTACTAAACTATAAAGTAACTTATTTATTTGTTATTTCTGTGATTTAAGTTAAAATAATTACAATAATCTATAGTAACTAGAAGATAATCATATTTTATTTTGTATATTGTACAAAAGTATTATTTAGAGACCATTTTTTAAAAAGAAAAACGGAAAAAGGTCGCAATCATAACCCGTTAGGTTGACCCAAAATCGAAATACACCGCTCATATTTACCCGAACCCGAAATACACCCGACCCCTATTTACCTGAACCCGATATACGACCGTCCTGAAACGCACCTGCCCGACCGAATTGACAGGTCTAATCGCGATGCAATATACGAAATTTTTTTCAATATTTGTATGTAATTTAATTTTTGAAGTAATTAACATTTATCAATTCAATAATAATATAAATTAATAAAAAGTTATACAATATTCATACTATCATTATTTATAATATAAATTATCTTCAAAATTAATTTAGGGTGTGTTTGGTGAAAGGAAAATTGTTTTCTAGGAAAATGGTGTGAGACCCGGGAGTTTTATTAAGGGTAATTACCCCGATTAAGGGTCTAATATGGATTAGTTACTTATTTACAGGATTAATAATTAATTTTCTGTTTTCTGTAATTATATTTATATTTTTATTTATTTATTCATTCGAATTAGAATTTTATTGGGGGAGCCGACTTATTAATTGGTGGACTTGTTATATTATTTGTTAATTGAGTTATAGATTTGGAAAGGGAGGAAATAAGAGAAAGTAGAAGATTTTTACCATTATTGATGATGGATTTTCACAAATAAAGAATTATGGAAGAAAAAGGAGATTGGGAATTAGCAAATATTTGGAGTGAGATAAAATTGATAAGGAAAAAGAGGATTAACTTCCCTGTTTTTTTTTTTGGTGTTTTGTCGGCGAAAGGAAGAAAGGGCCAAGCCCTTTCTAGCTGCTCAACAGAACCCACGCACAAACACACACATACACACACACACACACACACACACACACACACACACACACACAGAGAGAGAGAGAGAGAGAGAGACGGTGATGGTGGCGGGGCGACCTAATCGGCAACCGTCGACGCGCAGGAAAGAGAGAGGGTCGGGCGACACTTCTTCCTCCCTTCGAGGGACACACGCAGAGAAAAACGAGAGGATGTGCGATGGGGGCTCGATGGCGGACAACTGCATCTACGATGTCGGAGACTCGTGGGACGATTGGGGAGCCCAGGTGGCAGCGGCACAGGTCGCGGTGGCCTGGCGCGAGACAAAGGAGGGGCTGGGGAGGTCCGAGCAAGGTCTTTGGATGGTTTTCCAGGCTGCCTCAAATTGAGACCCTAAGCTGCAAATTGAGAATCAAAGTGGGTAATCTCTGTTCCTTCTTAATAACCGTTAAGTTTCAGGTTTAGTTAATATATTTTGAACACTGAATATATGCCTATAATTATTAATTGTATTGGAGTTGCTGGATTCATTTATGTAACTGAGTTTGAAGTTGGTTGGTATTTGGGTTGAACATTGAGCGTCGAGGTCTGCTTGGGATGGTGTATGTGAGGAGGGAGATTGGGGTAATTTGTGAAAACAGATTATTTTGGGTTGATTGATGAAAAAAATGGATTACTGACTGATTATGTTAAGTATTGTCCTTGTTATGACTGTTTTTGTGGAAGTTGAGCTAAATTATGATTTCAAAGGAGCATTATATGTGTGGAAATGTGTTAAGTATGCTCAAAGGTTCGATTTAAGTTTAGAATTAATATTGATTCGGGTTGATTATAAGTATAATATGCATAAATGAATGTCTTGCGGGTTATATCTATTTAATTTAGTTATCTATAAGTATAGTATGCATATATGAATCATGGATGAGATATATATACTTAAAGAATGAGATTTTGAGCTTATATAGATGGTTGGGTATTTAGTATGTTGTAGTTATGCTCTAATCTCTAGTGTGAATGGAAATTGGATTACTTGGTAGTCGTTATAGGTGAATTTAAGTCTCTACGTACATGCTTATATCCCTGTTCGGTCTCGTTTCGAACTGAATTTCTTCTCTTTTATAGGGTATATTTGCTTGTTTTAACCCCTATTTATATATTAGATATAATGATTTAGTGTTTTGTAGGAAAATAAGGAGTTAGAAGAAGTTTGGGCTTAATTGAAGGTTTTTAGGGAATCTCGAGCTATTTCCCGAGTCAAACCAAGTCAACCCGAGCCGAGATCCGAGTTAAACAAAGTCAACCCGAGCCGAGAGCCGAGGTGAAATCGAAGCCGGGAATTCCATATCAAAATTTGCGCAAAACAGGGGAACGGTACAAACTCAAAGGTTTGAAATACGTGTGCCTTCACTCTTTGGGTCATAACTCCTTCGTTACAACTCTGATTGGTCTGAAATTTTGGGAGCTTAAAGTACACACCGACAGTTTTCCATCAATATCTTACGGGCCTAAAACAAAGTTTGGATGAAGAAGTTATGCGTGTTTGAAGTCGGCAGGGAAAAGCTGCCCAGAACAATGGCTCGCCCGAGCCATCTACTGGCTCGCCCGAGCCAGGCTTCTGGGGCAACAAAGACACAATCCAGGAGAGCCGGACAGTAGGCTTGCTCGCCCGAGCCATCCCAATGGCTCGCCCGAGCCACTCTGTCTGCAGAAAAACTGACACGCGTGCTGCGATTTGTTTCTAGGGTTTTGGGTTGTATTTTTCCTTCTTCTATAAATATCCACTTGTATTAATCCAAGTTTTATCAATTAGCCTAGGTAGTTTAGGAGTAGAATTAGATTTAATTGCTTTCCTTTATTTGCTTTAATCTCTCTTAATTGTTCTTCAAGTTTTCAATTGTTCTTCATTGTTCTTCAAGCTTTCATTGATTTCTAGCATTTGTATTCAAACTTTCTCAAGCTTTCTCAATTCAAGCAAGTTTCCATTGAAGTTTTACAAGCTTTCTCTCTTTTCTCTCTGTTCTCTCTCTCTCTAATTTCCATTGTTGACTTGATTTCAAAGCTTTCTAGGGTTAGCCACATCAAATCCATCTTTTAGTGGGGAGGAGGGTCAAGGAATTCCAATTCTACTTCCTAGTGAGAATTTGGGAGATCCTTGGTAATCCAATCCACATTTTCTTGTTTGTTCGGGGGAAATTGCAAAGGTAGATTGAAGGTTAGAAGATTTTGGTCATCAAAGGTATAATTTCTTGTCTCTAATTTCATTGTTCATTCTAGATTTCCATTCCTTGCTTTAATTGCTTTATTTGATTTCATGCTTTTAATTGCTTTCTTTGATTCATGCCTAGGTTAGATTTAATTGCTTCCCTTTACATTATTTATTGCTTTCCGCATTGAGAAAAACCCCTTTACACAAACCGATTACCTTAATCAAGCCTCACACCCATCCTTGTGGATCGACAACCTTAACTTATAAAACCACGAAAATTACAACCGAACAATCCCTTTTATTCTAGGCATGTGTGATTGAAGGTGTTTGTATGATTTTTGGTTCAAAAGGAGAGATGTCAAGTGAATATTTTAGGGGTGTGTTGAAAAGTATTTGCATTTCAAAGTCGTTAATAGTGATCAAATGGATTTATTGTAATTAAAGAAGGCTTATTATTTGAGTTATTCGAGCTTCTAGATTCAGTTATGTGTATGTGCTTGTGTGATCAAGTTTAAATAATTTTTTGAGACATATACGTTTATTTATTTGAAATAGAGGTTTAAGTCTTGATAATTACACATGTTTTAAGAGGGAGATGCAATTTCTATGTGTTAAATAGTTATTATGAAGTTTTATGAACTCCTTTATGGATATTTGGATTTCGCAAATGGAAAAAGGTTGGGAAATGATCATTTGAGTTGATTTTGATTTGAATGAAAGGTATATTCCTATTTTATGTACACATAAGAGATTTTGGAAAGCTCGATTGGATAAAAAAAATTTGGTATGGCATTGTATACTGTCTATGAGTATTGAAATGGTTTTCGGGCTAGGTGTATTTGTAAAATCCCGAAAAATTCGAAGGTGTTGACTGTTACGTCGTTAGTTAATTAAGTTCGACTCCGGTAAATGTTGAGATTTTATCGACGATTAATTCTGCTAACACTTGAGCTCGTAGGACCGTTGAGGGACTAACAAGGGTATTTTAGTAATTTTCTATGTGCATGGGAGTCTGGATAATTTGGAAATTTTATGTGATTAATATTATATGATTTTATGTGTTTTCTTTTAATTATTTATGTGGTTATAATTATTTTAGATATTAAAAAATTTTACTTTCTCCTAAATACTATTATTAGCAATATGTTTTAATTATTTTATTCTATATTTATTTTAATTCTTGTTTAAGTGGTATAATTAGTCAATAGGAAAGTCTAGCCCTAATTATCGTAACCCTAATCCCATCTCTTTCTACTTCCTCCCACGCCCATCTGCTGGTAACCGCCACCAGCCAATCCCGCCGCCTGCCTCCTGCCGGAAACGTCGCCGGAAACCACCATTGCAACCACCATCCTCCCCTTCTCTGTCGTTCTCTCTTTCTGCCTTTCTCCCTCCTTCTCTCTCTCTCTCTCTCTCTCTCTCTCTCTCTCTCTCTCCCTCCCATCTCTCTGATTCTGCTTCGCCACCAGGCCTGCGGTGTCCCAGCCGCCGCGCGCCACCACCCACGACCATCGAACACTGCCTCACCATCGTCGAAAACCGTCGCACGCCACCCAGACGCCCCGGAGACCGTTGCTGCAGCGATTGTCGCTACTGCTTCGAACCCCGACCAAACCGCCACCACCGCGACTCCGACCACTCCGTCCGACGCCCTCGCCGTCACCGACGCACCACCTTCCCTCACCGCCGACGTTGACCGGCCGCCCTTGACCGCCGCAGTAACTGCCGCCAGCCACGTTTCTAGTAAACCCTAATCCTAAGTTTAGTTTTATTATTTTCCTAATTTATTGCTATTATTATTATTCATACTATTTTCATAGAATCTGATTATTACTCATATTATTCATGTATATAATTCATATTTATAATCTGGGTATATTAAGTGTTGATTGTTGTAGTTTAAATTATTAATCTTTGCTAATACATATGATGAATAGAGTTATTTTATGTAAATCATGTTTAGAATTCTTGTTAGTATTAGTTCATGTATGAATTAGGGTAGTTTGATGTGTAAACCTGATTCATTGTTTATAATTTATTTTATGCCTATTGTGATTATTCATTAAGGTTGTTCATAATTTTAAAATGTTTTATGCATATTATTTCATAATCGTATAGTTTATTTGCGTTTTAAATTGAAGTATTAATTTATATCAATTACTATATTATAGTTCTTAAAAAAATAAGAGGTTTCAAAATCCTCTCTACTGTTTTTCTTTAAATATTTTAATTGTGTATTACGTTATATTATTACTACGTTTCTATCGGGTTTTTCTCTATGTAAAATTATGTTGTAATTTCCAAAAGAGCATTCTAAAGCTCCTCCTATTACTATTATTATAAATTATATCCTGCGCTATGTTTAGTAAAGTTCAAATTTTATGTATTTGTATCATTTTATATTACCAGTATATGCTTATGTGATTCTTATGTGAGTTGGTTTATAATGTTATTACTTGAATGATGGGAACCTTATAGTGTTTCTAGGGTGGGGTGAGGTAGAATGTCCTAAGTACTAATTTCGAGAGACGTTATTAATTATAGAATTATTCTATTTCTAGGCACGATCTAGACCGCGTTGTTTAGTGAGCTCAAGTGTATTCGTGGAGGTCAAGTGAAGTGAAGTGAAGTGAAGAAGTTCAGGTAATGTCTATGTCCTAATCCCCTTGTGGATGTGCTTTATGTGTTTTATGGTTTTACTATATTTTGGAAATTGCATCCCGAAAGGGGATTTTATTGTAAAATTGGCTGTCTGATTGGATATTGTTATGTTTCTTTGAGTTGGAAAAATGTGGACAGTCGTTTACGTGTGATTTGGAAATGGTTTTGGAAATTTGGGATTTGATCGGATTGGATTGTTTGAGTTGGATGGGTACAATATTAAACCTGATTAATAATTCAAATGTGACGTAAATGCGGGTTCGGGCAACGCCCCCGAAGAGCAGGATGTGGTATCCTTGAGGGGGGTTGTCAAGAGATCAGGGATGCCTGATAAGTGCTACTTCCCCGGGGTTAGTTTTATGCACGTGTGTGAAATGGATGGTCATCCGTATATTGAGATTGTGATTGATTGAGTTTGATATTAAGATTGAGATTGTGATTGGATTGTGATATGTTTATAGCGAAGTCATTGGACTTCGAGGGCCAAATAAGCAAGGTCCGCCCGCTTAATAAATTTGAAGGATGGTTATGGTTGGTTTGGGAAAGAAAGTTGGTTTTTGAAAAGATTTGACTTGCTCACTTCTCCCTCAAAAATGAATTGAAAAGAATTTTAAATTGTTTTAACGGTTAGGAGTAGACATTATTGAGTCCTCCTCATGTTTTAAATGTTTTGTTTTCAGGTGAAGAATTCTATGCTGGGACTAGGAATTAGCAAGTGAGGACGTTCGTTAGAGTTACTGTCTTGAGTAAAGAGTTTAGTTGTGTCGTTAGACTTGAAATCCTTTGGTAGTTTTCGCTATGCTTTGAAATCAGAATGTTGTTAAGTTTTAATTCGAAGTTTGGTTTGTGTAGTTGATCCATATTCTTGCCTTGTACTTCTCCGGAGGTACGGTAGTGACGCTCATCTCTTCTTTGACTTTTTCGCCGTTTTTCGTTGGTCAACGTTAGGTGACCGTTAAGTTTTTAAAATCGAATTTCCAGGGCGTTACAGTATTGCACTAGTTACTGTGGACTAATTGGAAAGTCGAGTTACCTCCTGTAAAGGGGAACCGAATCGGTTAGGTATATAAAGACCATTGACGTTAGAATTTCCCAGGAAGTTAAACTAACTGTCTTAAGGGGGAACCAGCCCCGACTGAAAAGTGTTGAAATGTAACACCCCCAGGTTACTAACCACAAGATTAAGCTAATGACTCACTTAACCTAATGATTAGCAGTGGATAAACACCTGAGAGTATTACCGTCGTCCGTGTAAACGGACAAGGCTAAAACTACAACCCAAGGTAGATCAAGCATAAGACTAACTTAAAACCTACATCATCAAGACATAGCTTAACTTAACAACCTCAAAACAACATAACACAACCCAATAAAAGTTATACAAGACAGAATATTAATGATTTCTCTTATTTCCTTCAGGAAGTGCCTTTAACCACCTTCAATCTCCTTAAGATGCTCTAGGGTTTCGTCTTTCCGGGGCTTTCCCTTTTCCTTTTGCCTAGGTTCCTAAAACGAAAACATAAAACTTCGAAGAGTGAGATAAACTCAGTACATATGCCCCCGATAATGTAAGAATCTTTTCGAAAATAATTTTAGTTATTTAGCGCGGTTCCAAAAACATTAAAAACAATGTAACTAACAGATAAACAATAAAAACAGCATAACTTACAAAACTTGACCTTAACTTAATCTGTACAAGAAGAAAATACTTTAACCTGCAATTTAAGTCACACTTAAAAGAAATGTACTTATGAGTTCCTTCCTTTAAATAATTAAATTAACAACAACCTTGTTTATACGCGACCTAAATCATGCACGACCTGATATAGAACATAAATAAAGCCTTAACATAAATATGGCTTTAAACTCCCATAAAACAAGGCTTATAACCCTTGAAAAGCCGCCTGTAAAACTGTACTTTGCTCGCTCTCTTTCACTCAGAAAACTCAGAGTACATAAAACTTAGGCATGTAATCATAAAACTTTAGTTTGATTCAAAAGACTTGAGTAACTTAAGAAACTTTAAACCTGGTTGTCATGTTATTCTCTTGAAGGTCCCCTATTTGCTATCATCTGCTAAGTCTCTGTATGCGCATACCCGGACCGATCCGGAGATCCGGATGGTGGATAAATATCCTATACTGGCCAGATTTTCGTGGTGTTCACTTAAGGCACGAGTAACTTGGTGTGCACTGAGGCATGGTGACATGGGCGAGACCTTTATTAACCTTAGATCACTTGAAAACTTAAACCTTAAAAACTTGATACCATTATATCCTTAAACAGTCTTATTCATAACTTTGAAGACTTCCATAAAGTCTCTTGGATATAAGTTGCTCTTGTAAAGAAACATAATTCATGAAGTACCCATAACATAAAGTACTAACTTAACGTAAGACGTTTTATCATAAGAGGTGTGTAGCATAAGACCTTAAAGTAAATCGTAAAATAACTTTGATAATTTAACCGTGATATTTAAAAATCAAAAATCTTGCGTAAACTTTTGAACATAAACCATAAGAGATTTCGTATAAGCATGAATGATAAAAATAAAAATAAAGAACTTGGCATAATAAGAATAATGCATGAAAATATGCATAAAACATCAGGCGATACACGTACCTGAAGACTTAAAAACACACACTGGGCGCGCAGGGACTTGAACAGCTTGAGTGCAACGATCTCTTGGAAGGACTTAAAAAGAAACGAGAACATGAATTAGGACTCAACCTAGATGGGAGGATGGAGAAATAATTTTAATAAATCATTCGCGACTAGCTAACGAATTTATTTTCTTGAGTCGCACTAAAGATATCATAACTCTTTCCACAGACACCGTATCAAGGCATAAGAAGACTTTTCGGAAAGCTTGAAAAATTCACTGCAACTTTATAGTTCACCCCGAAGGCCAAGGACGTGGTTAAGAAGGGCAAACTTCCATTTCATTAAGCTGCCCAGAAAATGAGTACCTTAACTATACTTTTTCGGATAGCCATAACCCAAGCTACACTTATCAGTTTAGGGCCTATAGGCTATCTATGGAAAGCTCGTGATTCATATTCCAAACTTTATTTTAACCCCCACTTGATCTAAGCATGGGAAAGGGTCGAATTTTAGCCAAGAACAGGGGGCAGCCACAAAGCATTTTCTGGAAAACTCATATTTTTGCTTCTCACATAAAAGCTCATAACTAAATGCGATGAATAAATAAAAGCAATAAACAAAACATAAATAAATAAAGAACGGAATTAAAGTTATCTTCTCAAGTAATCCGGTTTAAATTAGTCATAATTGATATTAGCATCAGGATTACAACAGTATAAGTGATTACAAGAAAATAAAAACAACAAAAAATAATGCCAAGTATGGATTTATGCAAATGATGAAGAGAGGAGAAGGAGAAGATGAGAGGGAGAAGAGGAAGAAGAAATCACCTAGTGTTAATACTCCTAGGTGATTTGGTGTGTAGAAAAATGATGGGAGTGAGGCTGTATTTATAGGGGAAATGAAGTGAGGAAACTAGGGTTATGAAATAAAGAGAGGTAGCTAGGCCATTTTGATCAACAGGAGGCCCAGTATGTTGGAATGAAAGGAAGCGAGCCACTGCGGACCAGCATGTTGGGTTATTTTGGGCTGCCTAATTTCAAACGACCATAAATTTCCCATCCGACCTCTGATTAACTTGATTCAAGTGTCGTTGGAAAGCTTGTGATGAGTACTTTTAGCTCCCAAAATTAGAAAACTCATAGAGGTCGGTGGAAAGTCAGTGATTTAAAGAAAAGGCTCAGGTACATGAACAAAGGACTGAGTTTTTGGAATATTTGAATGCGGATGGGCCAGAAATGGAAATTGGCTAATGTGAAAAGCTTTTTTGTAGATGAATTTTTATTTGGGTTTTTTGTGGGTTTTTCATCATTTATGCATTTCAAGAATACTTGGCATTTAATCCTAAAAAATAAAATGCTCAAAATAAATTACATAATTACAAAGCTGAACTACGACAAAATTCAGCGTCTACAATACCCTTCCTCAAGCCATAATTGACATTAAATTTAGGTTCTTGACTACTAGTAACAACCATGTTAGGAGGTCTTGTTCCTTTTGGAACCCAAACTTGTACAATTTTAGAACGATAATGGTTGAAGTAGTGCGATTTACCATATTTGCTTTTGGGAAGAGATGAATGACCGTGATATCTTGTCCCAAGATAGTTGTGTCGTTCTTGGTGCCATGAGTGAAATTTATGGCCTTGGTACTGCTCATTAAGGTCCGTGTGTCGTCCTTGGTGTCTGGTTCTGATAGCTTGTCCTTGCGAGATAGAATGTCCTTGACAACAGTTTCGCTCCTTAATAGGAGATGAACTTTCATGCCATTTTCCAAGGTTTCTTTGTTGCTTGGTTGCCTCAGCCAGAGGCTTGTGACAATCATCAAGGTTGTCCTTGAGGTTTAGTATTTCAGCTTTGAGAAAGTCGACCCTGGAGGTAAGCCCTTCACATACATTGGACTCTTTCAGGCCTTTGTTGGTTTCTTTTAGTGACCTAATCTCATTTAAATGCTTGGTCTCCCGTCCTACAAACTTTAAAAGGAATTTTCCCAAGTACTTTTTAGGATAAGTGAGGAGATCATCAAATGTTACCTCCCTTGATTCATCCTTGTCACTGTCCGGATGGTCATCATTGGTTGCACCAACTTCCTCTGTGTCGTTAGTGTCTTTTCTTATGATGCAATGACTAGTAGTTTCCTCATCATCACTCCAAGTGGCCATGAGGGCCATGTGATTTTTCTTTTCTTTGTTCTTTCTGTGGTAGGGGCAGTCCTTGATCAAGTGATCTGGGTCACCACAAAAAAAACAAGAGAATGTGTTAGTTCTATTATTTAATGAGTCATTACCTCTTTGGTTGATTCGTTTGGATGAAGGTCCTCTAGAGGTATGACTTTTCTTGCATGATTTCTTGAGATCCTTGGCCATCAACGCCAAGATCCGGTTCTTATCATTGTCTTTAGGACCATAGATGTCCTTATGGGCTACGTCTTCCTTTTCATTTTGCTCTTCCTGGAGACGCATTTCGTGAGCAAGAAGCTTTCCAATGAGGTCATCTAATTGGAGAGTTTCCACATTGTGAACTTCCTCTATTGTAGTGACCTTTGATTCCCATTTCTTTCTTGTAAGACATCTGAGGACCTTGTGAACTTTTTCTTCATAGGAGTATGTTTTCCCCATGGACTTGAGATTATTGACTATGATAGTGAATCGTTTGTACATGTCCTTGACGGATTCTCCATTCTTCATTTTGAAGGATTCATAATGCTTGACATAATTGTCACGCCTTATTCTTTGAACTTGGCTCGTTCCTTCATATGTGGTCACTAAGGTATCCCACACCTGTTTAGCTGTATCATAACCAGAGATAAATTCAAACTCATTAGAATCAAGTCCACAGTAAAGGATATGTAATGCTTTAACGTTTTTATTCGCCTTTTCTGCTTCTCTGGCAGAATACTTGGATCTATCTTTGGGTTTCGTGATTTCTCGATCAGTGATCATGGGGACAAAGTCTCAATTCTCAATTCTGTCCCAAAGGTCATAGTCTTGATCCATGATGAATGTCCTCATACGCTTCTTCCAGTGTGAAAAGTTTGAACCTCTGAATAAAGGAGGACTGTTTGAGCAACGTCCTTGCCCTATATCACCATCTTCGATCCCAGCCATGATCTTTACCACAGAGCGGTTAGTCTCTGAATCTTCAGTGGGCCAAGCTCTGATACCAATTGAAAGAACCCTAGAGGGGGGGTGAATAGGGTTATAAATATTTCTACACAAATACTCACTGGTAAAGGACGTTCGGGTCTTAATCTTTTCAGATTAAGATTCAACTTGAGATAACGCAGAGTAAACTGAAATAAAGGACAATAATAGATAACTGAATAACCTCCTTTATTTCTTTGAAACAGAATGCAGTCTGATTATGAACATTCCCATGGTGAACGTCCTTACGGTTATAGGCAAACAGGTTGCTGAAGACTTTGAACAAGATTTATGGAAACACACACCAACCACAGATTTGGTTCAAACACTAATCGATCCTAAGTCCGTCTAGGGATCGATTACAACAGCATAAATCAAATCCTAAGTCCGTTAAGGAATTGATTTCCCTCAAACAAAATCCTCACAAAAATCACTTCTTTCTACTTAAAGAAAGAACACAAAACATAGCACTCTCTGTTTTTACACACACCCGATTTCATTCGTGGAATCGTTGGTGTCTTTAATCTCCAAGTCTTCTATTTATAAGAATAATGATGTTAGTAGAGTAAAGACGTTGAGATTGATTTTGCCCGATTCTTTCGTTCTTCGTTTTCAATCTTTCCTTCCGATATGCTCCGATCTTTTTTCCTTCTTGTGTGATTCCCGGAAATTGCAATCTTTATCTTCCTTCCAATTTATTGATTGATTGTATCCTACAAAGTAGATATTATAATCAATTAGTCTGATTAGAAATATGGATAGAAAGATTGGATATTAGTTTTCCAGAAAACTTCCCTATTTCCGCTGCACTTTTGTCTTTCGCATCAAAGCTTCTCGCCTAGGGTGAACGTCCTTATGATGCCTAGGGTGAACGTCCTTATGATGCCTTGGATGAATGTCCTTCAGTATTCTTTGATATTTCTTTCCTTGCGCATCATATCTTTTTTGGATATTAGAATTTTGACTTTCATTCAAAACTAATCCGATCCAGTCGTCAAGGTCCTTGAGTTTGGGTTTGTCAACGTCCTTGAGGGGTTCTAACACTTGTAACTCGATGGAACAAATCTCCACTCGATACATTTCTTCAACTTACCCCATGTTCTCACCCTTGACTTACCTTCTCGAGCCCTTTGCTTCTTCAAATTTTCATACAATAGCGAAGCATTTCATGGAAAGATGCAAGGCAGCAACCTGAAATTAATTAGTCTAGTCATATTCTTTAATCTTGAATATCCTCTCCATAGCATGAATCCATTCAAAGTAGTCATCGGGATTTGGAATTATCGTCAAAGGTAGGAGGCTTAACTCGGAGGTCGCCCAAGCCATCTCGGGCCTACAAATACGAGGAGCTCCTATGGATGAAGCGTTATCCAATCCCTCACTAGAATCACTGATAGAGCCGCAAGCGCACGATGTACAGTGTAGCACGTCAAGGTCGATCCCACAGGGACTCAATTAGGAACACATTTAACTAGCCCTCTAATTGATTGCTAAGCTAACCAAGTTTTGATTTTGGAAAGCTTCTTTTAGAAACTAACTAAGACTAACAAAGCAGGGAAATCAATCAAGGGTTCAAATCAAGGGAGGAAGACTTCTAGGGAATTGTTTTCCTAACAATGATTTTGACACTTAGAACCTAGTTTGCACAATCATTTATTCAAGACGAATCAAGAACTGATAACCATATGAATTCTACTGCTCTTTCGATGCGAATAGAATTATTTCAATCAACCTAAATTACAAATTTTGTATGCTTTTCATGTTAATCAAAGTTGAAGGTCGTAAATTATCCGGTTATTAAAGAGGTTCCCTAGTTTGCTATTATTTTCTAAAATTTCACAAAACTAGGTAGAAAAGTTGGTAATCAGATTATCCTAATTGTCCTTTCAGTACTTCTCAGGTTAATCTCAAATCACAAATATTTTAGGCCTACGAACACACATGAACATGAAGAACACAACCTTCTATTGATTCAAATCAGGAATTCATGCACAAACTAAGAACATTCAATCAAACTACATTGTTTCGGGTTGCAAAACCGTAGAATTCAAGAAATCTACTCACTCATTGTCAAGGAAAGCATGAAACAAGTTCCAATAATCATATCAATTCTCAAAACAAAGAAAGAATTCAAAAAGGAAGAACAAACTGCTTAGAATACGTCCCGTTGAGTCTTTCGATCCCAGGGTGGAACCTTCTCCACGAACGCCGCTACCTTCCTCGCGAATCTTGATCTTCGCCTCTCTTGAATTGATTCGATCTTGAATCTTGATTGGATGGAAGAGGAGTAGAAGGAGATTGGTGCTCTCTTTTTCTCTCTTAAATGATGGAGGAACTAAGGGAAAAGACTGAATATCGTAAAACGTTGCCCCTCTTTTTACTCGTGAACGAACGAGGTAGCGCATACGAACAGGGTCCACCACGGTTCGCGGCATACACCACGGGCAGACTATGGTGGGATCTATTGGTGTGTTTCCAGCTCCGCTTCGTCCCAAATTCGTGTCATGGTTTGGTTTTGACAATGGGAGGCCTATGGTGTGTCCATTCTTGCCAAATGTTGAGGGATTGTAGGCGTTTTGGCCTCAAAACCTACAAATTTGTAATGTATAACTGATGTAAAGCTAGGGTTTGAGATCAATTACACATCAAGGAGACGTGCAACCGACTTTGGGTGAGGGTAAGGACGACGTAAGTCCTAGGGTATGGATAGATAGTTTGGATAGTTCAAGGGAATTGAACTTGATACAGAAACACCACAAGCCTAATCCCTAGAGCTTCTTGTTCTTTTACTTAGTTACAGAAACACCTTCTAAGTATTGGAACAAACTCTACCTCACCACTTGAATAGCCAATTCAAGATACAATAGTAGAAAAGGAAAGAGGGAAACTCTCAGGATGAACAAAAGCTCATTTTGTATTCATAGTTCGAAGTTGTGTGTCCTCTTTGGACGTTACAAACCTCCGTATATACTAGACTAAGACCTAATCCTTCTAGGATTACTAAACTTGACGCCTAAGCAGCCTAGGATTGATCCTTCTAGGATTCCATTTGGCTTTTCTAATCCTAATTGGATTAGATACAAAACTAGCGCCCAAGACTAGGATTATCTCCCTCTAGACTCTTCTAGACTCCTCTAACTTGACGCCTAAGCTACTAAATAATACTTGGCATTATGCCTTATAACAAACTTAGCTACTAATAAGGAAAATACAAATACTCCTAATTTCTCTTCTAAGACGTCCCCTGCACGTGACTTGTTCCTCCTTTTAGCTAGTTTAGACGTCTTCTTGGAATATAGAGCACACCACATGAGTTGGTCATTGGACCTCCTTAATGGATCCTTCGTCTAGGGCCTTCTCTACTTCTATGTGAACGAATTGGACCTCCTTTGGATTTGGCGAATTGGACGGATCTCCATCATTCCCCTCTTGTTGAGAAGAGTTTGTCCTCAAACTAGGAAGGTCATCTTCTTCATCATAGTAGGGCTTAAGGTCAGCTACATTGAACGTTGCACTTCCACCATAATCATCACTCAACGTAAGCTTGTAAGTAATATCCCCTACTCTTTCTAAAACTTCAAACGGGCCATCAGCTCTAGGAACTAGATTTCCTTTCCTTTTAGAGGGAAACCTCTACTTCTTCAAGTGTACCCATACTAGATCTCCTGGATGGAATATCACTCTCTTCCTCTTCTTGTTAGCTAAGCTTGAAGTTTGCTAAGTATACTTAGCTATTCTCGCCCTTACTTCTTCATATAGCTTTTGGATCTCTTGAGCTCTCTTCCTTGCTTCATGACTAAACCTCATAGTTGTAGTGATGGGCGTGAGGTCCATAGGTGTTATAGGGTTTCTTCCATATACTACTTGGAAGGGTGATCGTCTTGTTGCTTTGCTAGGGGCACGGTTGAAAGCAAACTCAACATGTGGGAGTGGTGTATCCCAACCCTTTTTATCTTTACTCACCAAAGACCTTAGTAAGGTACCAAGCGTTCGGTTGGTGACTTCGGTTTTCCCATCTGTTTGGAGGTGACATGTCGTGCTAAACTAGAGCTTGGTACCCATCTTCTTCCATAGAGTAACCCAAAAGTGACTAAGGAACTTAGCATCCCTATCCGAAACCATAGTCTTGGGTATCCCATGTAGTTTCACGATCTCTTGGAAGCATAATGCAGCAACTCTTACAACATCATAAGTGGTGTGACAAAGAACAAAGTGAGCCATCTTTGAAAAGTGTTCGGCCTCGTTCCGAGCCGAAATTCTTCTCTTTTATAGGGTATATTTGCTTGTTTTAACCCCTATTTATATATTAGATATAATGATTTGGTGTTTTGTAGGAAAATAAGGAGTTAGAAGAAGTTTGGGCTTAATTGAAGGTTTTTAGGGAATCCCGAGCTATTTCCCGAGTCAAACCAAGTCAACCCGAGCCGAGACCCGAGTCAAACCAAGTCAACCCGAGCCGAGAGCCGAGGCGAAACCGAAGCCGGAAATTTCATATCAAGATTAGCGCAAAACAAGGGAACGGTACAAACTCAAAGGTTTGAAATACGTGTGCCTTCACCCTTTGGGTCATAACTCCTTCGTTACAACTCCGATTGATCTGAAATTTTGGGAGCTTAAAGTACACACCGAGAGCTTTCCATCGATATCTTACGGGCCTAAAATGGAGTTCGGATGAAGAAGTTATGCGCGTTTGAAGTCGGCAGAGAAAAACTGCCCAGAACAGTGGCTCGCCCGAGCCATCTGCTGGCTCGCCCGAGCCAGGCTTCTGGGGCAACAAAGACACCAGCCAGAACACTGGCTCGCCCGAGCTAGGGAGTGGCTCGCCCAAGCCACTCTGTCTGCAGACGCGCGTGCTGCGATTTGTTCTAGGGTTTTCGGTTGTATTTTTCCTTCTTCTATAAATACCCACTTGTATTAATCCAAGAGAGGAATCAATTAGCCTAGGTAGTTTTAGGAGTAGATTAGATTTAATTGCTTTCTTTAATTGCTTTCTTTAATTGTTCTTCAAGTTTTCTCCATTGTTCTTCAAGCTTTCTTCAAGTTTTCTTGCAATTGTTATTAAACTCTTCTTTCAAGCATTCTCATTGAAGTTTTACAAGCTTTCTCTCTCTCTCTTCCTCTCTCTCTCTCTCTCTCATCTCCATTGTTGACTTGATTTCAAAGCTTTCTAGGGTTAGCCACATCAAATCCATCTTTTAGTGGGGAGGAGGGTCAAGGAATTCCAATTCTACTTCCTAGTGAGAATTTGGGAGATCCTTGGTAATCCAATCCACAATTTCTGGTTTGTTCGGGGGAAATTGCAAATGTAGATTGAAGGTTAGAAGATTTTGGTCATCAAAGGTATAATTTCTTGTCTCTAATTTCATTGTTCATTCTAGATTTCCATTCCTTGCTTTAATTGCTTTATTTGATTTCATGCTTTTAATTGCTTTCTTTGATTCATGCCTAGGTTAGATTTAATTGCTTCCCTTTACATTATTTATTGCTTTCCGCATTGAGAAAAACCCCTCTACAAAAACCGATTACCTTAATCAAGCCTCACACCCATCCCTGTGGACCGACAACCTTAACTCATAAAACCACAAAAATTACAACCGAACAATGGCGTCGTTGCCGGGGATGGCGTTATTTGGGAGTTTAGGATTGGTTTGTTTGTGCATAGTGTGAATAGTTTTATTGCTTTGCTTGATTAGCATTAAGTTTTAAAATCACTAAAAATTAAAAAAAATCGAAAAACCTACTAAAAAAGAGAAAGTGCGTCATTCGATAGGATGGGTTCGAATACCGGAAACCAATAGACTGGTTAGGGTAGAAAAACCTTTTGTAGACCCGCCTAACATGGGTGAGGTAGAACCGAGGGTTACCTTGAGCGATCAGCTCTACCCATCTTATGATCCGCCTCCATCTTGTTTTGTGTTACCGTCTTACCTCAGGGAGTTACCTTTGATCCCAGACAGTATCATACCCAGAATCTACCTCTTTTTACTGGGACGGGGTTGGCGCTTATCTGGACAGCGGAGTATAAGGAGTATCTTAGTATGGTCACACCACCTGGGGTACCTTTAGATTATGTTCTGCAGAAATATTTTCCCTTCGCCCTGCGAGATTTTGCGAAGAGGTGGATGTATAGTATCAAACCCAGATCCATTAATTCATGGGATAGTTTCTTAAAGATATTTATGAAGAGATACTTTCCAAATTCTATGGCAGTTCAAATGAAAAATTCTATTTTGAAGTTTAGACAGGACAAGGGTGAGCCCTATTGGAAAGCTTTTGAGCGGTTTAAGAATCTTTTGTCTCAATTCCCCCATCATGGGTTTGATCTAGTGAGACTGTGCCAAATAGTGTATGAGGGAGTAGATCAGGAAACCCGAGTAACCTTAGAGTCAATGTGTCAAGGGGGGTTTATGGACAAAACTGCAGAGGAAGCTTGGGACTTTTTGGAAAGTATGTCAGAAAGGGTAATGCAATGGGGGAATACTAGGGATGAGTCCATAGGAGCACTGATTGTCAATGCACGGGAGGGGTTCACGCGGTGAGTGAAATCTGGGTATGAGGCTAGGTTCGCTTCTTTAGAGAACATGGTAAAAACCCTAGCCCAACAAAGAAATTGCATCTTCTAAGACCCAGCCTTGCGCACAAGTGAGTTCTTTAGAGCGACCCATGTCTTCGAACCCTCAATCCCCTTTGATTTGTGCTTGGTGCCAAGGACCTGACCATGTATATGTTAACTGCCCTTTGTATTTGCAACATGTGTCATCCAATGTGGAAAATGTTAATGCTATGTTTAACCAATACCGGCCCTACCAATTTCCTGGGGTGCCAAAACACCCTTTCTTTTCTTATGGGCCGGACAATCAAAATGTCTTGAGGCCACCTCCTCCTCACCAACATCAGGCCCAACCAAGACCACCCCCTCAGGCTGCTTATTAAGCACCTCGAGGGCAGACCGTCCATCCCCAGATTGCCCATACCAGACCTCTACCAGGATACCAAAATGAGGACAAGGGGGATAGGAAGTATAAGGAGTTAGAGTCTAGGTTGAACAGGGTTGAGGATACGATGAGTGATATGGCGAAAATGGTAAAACAATTGAATGAGAGTGTAGCTCAACTTATGATGTCTAATAGGGATAGGGGAACCTTTCCTGGACAGCCGGAGGCGAACCCCAATGGGAAAGCTTCTAGTTCGTCCTCTTGTGACCCGAACCATGTTAGGGGGCTTAATGCGGTGATTACTCTTAGATCAGGGAAGGAAGTAGATAATCGGGTCCGGGAATTACCTTCAGATTTGCCTAGGAAACAACCTGTGAGTGTTGGACCTTGTGATGAATTAGTGTCAGTTGAGGATGAGTCATGTGAGGAAGAGAGGTTGACCAACTTAGGTGAAACCCCAAGTCTTAAAACTTTACCTAGAGTACTTCCAGAGTCTAGTCCTGTTCAACCTATGGCGTATAAGCCTTCCCCACCTTTTCCTCAAAGGTTGAGGGGAACTAAGGACCAGAAATTTCTTGAAAAGATTAGGGAGATGTTTTCTCAAGTCAAAGTCAACATTCCCTTGCTAGATGCTATTCAGCAATGTCCTTCCTACGCTAGGTTCCTCAAAGAATTGTGTACAACAAAGAGAGAAACTCAGGTTCCTAAGAAGGCCTTTTTGGCCTCTAATGTGAGTTCCATCTTGTCTAGTCAAGTTCCAGTGAAATACAAAGACCCTGGGTGCCCAACCATCTCCATTACCATAGGAGACAATCAGATTGAGAGAGCCCTCCTTGATCTAGGGGCAAGTGTCAATTTGTTACCCTTACATGTGTATGAGACCTTGGGGTTGGGGGAATTGAAACCTACGAGAATGGTTCTCCAATTAGCCGACCGGTCTACGAGGGTGCCTAAGGGAGTAGTTGAGGATGTGTTGATCCAAGTTGGAACCTTTGTTTTCCCTGTAGACTTTGTGGTGTTAGAGACAGCTAGTGTTCATAGTCCTCGTGACGAGATTCCAGTCATTCTAGGTAGACCCTTTCTAGCTACGTCTAACGCTTGGATTAATTGTAAAGATGGGAGAATGAAACTGACTTTTGGGAATTTGACTATGGAGTTGAACATTTTCGACCAACAGAAGTCACCATTAGCACATGATGAGCAAGAGTGTAATGCCTTGAATTGGATTAGTGACCTTGAGAGTAGTGATCCTTCTGATCTTGATGTTGCTTCTAGTGTGTGTGATCTTGTTGAGTTAGGATTTGACCCGGACTGTGTGACCTCATTGTGTGATTCTGATGTGTTTGACGGTGAGTTGTTGTATGAATCATTGTTTGCCTCTCAACAGTGCTGAAATAGAGCCTGAGCCACCATCTTCTAGAACCCTTGAACTTAAACCTCTTCCATCTGAGTTAAAATATGTTTACCTTGGCCCTAGTGAGACCTACCCGGTTATCATAGCTTCGGACCTAGGTGAGGACCAAGAGAACATATTAATTGAGGTTCTTAGGTTAAATAAGGGGGCTTTGGGATGGACGCTTGGAGATATTAGGGGGATTAGTCCATCTATCGTGCAGCATAGAATATTTTTGGAAGATGGTAGTGTAGCCCAGAGGGATCCTTTAAGGAGACTTAACCCCCAAATGAAAGAGGTGGTTAAGAAGGAGATTTTGAAGTGGTTAGACTATGATATCATCTATCCGATTTCTGACAGTAAGTGGGTTAGTCCTATACATGTGGTCCCTAAAAAGGCTGGGTTGACGGTTGTGGATAATGAGAGGGGAGAGTTAGTGTCAACCCGCATCCCTTCAGGATGGAGAGTATGCATAGATTATAGAAAACTCAATAAGGCTACGAGGAAAGACCATTTTCGTTTACCTTTCATGGATTAGATGTTAGAGAAGC
The DNA here is from genome assembly GCA_029582165.1 of Portulaca oleracea. NCBI lineage: Eukaryota > Viridiplantae > Streptophyta > Magnoliopsida > Caryophyllales > Portulacaceae > Portulaca > Portulaca oleracea. The sequence continues at coordinate 39,555,590 of CM055869.1, forward strand.
TGGCGGGGCATGATTTCTTTTGTTTTCTAGATGGGTATTCGGGGTATACTTAGATTTCTATAGCCCCTTGTGATCAGGAGAAAACTACTTTTACATGCCCATTTGGTACATTTGCTTTCCGTAGGATGCCCTTCGGACTTTGCAACGCTCCCGCCACTTTTCAGCGGTGCATGGTGTCTATTTTCTCGGACCTTGTTGATGACTGTGTTGAAATTTTCATGGATGATTTCTCAATATTTGGCACCACCTTTGATGATTGTTTGTCTAATTTGAGTCGAGTCTTGAGTCGGTGCCAAGAAAAACACTTGACTTTAAACTGGGAGAAGTGCCATTTTATGGTACGAAAGGGAATAGTTTTGGGCCACGTGATTTCAAAGGATGGAATCGAAGTGGATAAAGTGAAAATTGACCTAGTTAGGAACTTGACCCCCCCCACTTGTGTGAAGGAGGTTAGGTCTTTCTTAGGACATGCTGGGTTTTATCGTCGATTCATTCGTGACTTTAGTAAGATTGCCAAACCCCTTTCTGCTTTATTGGCCAAGGAGGTGACCTTTGATTTTTCTGATGAGTGTTTGAAGGCCTTTAACACACTTAAAGATGCCTTAATATCACCTCCTATTCTCAAACCTCCCACATGGGGGGAACCGTTTGAGTTAATGTGTGATGCCTCTGACTTTGCTATAGGTGTGGTCTTAGGACAACGAATTGACAAAAAACCTGTTGTGATTCACTATGCAAGTCACACTTTGAATGAGGCACAACTGAACTACACGGTAACTGAGAAAGAGTTTTTAGCTGTGGTCTATGCATTTGAGAAATTTAGGGCTTACTTGTTGGGAGCTAAGGTGATTGTGTTTACTGACCATTCAGCCATTCGTTACTTGATGGAGAAGAAAGAGTCTAAGCCTAGATTGGTTAGGTGGGTGTTGTTACTCCAAGAATTTGACTGTGAAATCAGTGATAGGAAAGGATCTGACAATCCAATAGCGGACCACCTTTCTAGGATAGTGCCTGAACGTGAGATAGAACCTCCTATAGATGCTTGTTTTCCTGATGAGTGCATTCTTAGCATAGGAGTAGAGCCGTGGTTTGCCGACATTGTCAATTTTAAAGTCACGGGAGAAATGTCTAGTGACTGGAACAGGCATGATAGAGATAGGTTCCTTTACATTGTCAAGAATTTCATATGGGATGACCCCTATCTGTTTAAGTATTGCCCTGATCAGATTCTTAGAAGGTGTGTTCCAGATGAGTCTATCATGGATGTCCTCTCATTTTGCCACGACCAACCTTGTGGGGGACATTATAGTGGGAAGAAGACAGCATATAAGGTCTTACAAAGTGGATTCTATTGGCCCACCATCTTTAGAGACGCCCATAACTATGCCCCAAAGTCGCTTTTAGGTGTCAGAGTTTGGGTAAAATTTCTAGAAGAAACATGATGCCCTTGCAGCCTGAGATTTTTGTGGATGTGTTCGATGTTTGGGGCATTGATTTTATGGGACCATTCCCTACCTCTTTTGGGAATGAATTTATTCTTCTAGCAGTGGACTATGTGTCAAAATGGGTTGAAGAAATTAGTCAAAGAAATGATGCCAAAGTTGTGACTAGGTTCCTTGGAAAACATTTTTTCTAGGTTTGGGGTACCTAAAGAAGTCGTTAGCGACCAAGGGACTCATTTCAATAATCGATCTTTTGCGGCTTTGCTTAGGAAATATTCTGTTTAGCATAGAATGACCACGGCCTATCATCCTCAATCAAATGGCCAAGCTGAGGTGTCCAATAGGCAAATTAAGCAAATTCTTGAGAAGACAGTGTCAAAGAATAGGAAAGATTGGTCCACCAAATTGACCGATGCTTTATGGGCCTATAGGACGGCTTACAAGACTCCCATAGGAATGTCGTCATCTAGAGCAGTCTTTGGAAAACCTTGTCACTTGCCAGTAGAACTTGAGCATAGGGCGTGGTGGGCTTTGAAAGCCTTGAACCTTGACCTTTCGACAGCTGGGGATATTAGGAAGCTTACTTTGTGTGAATTAGAGGAATTAAGGAGGGAAGCATATGAAAACGGGAGGTTGAGTAAGGAGCGATCGAAAGTCTTGCATGATAGAGTGATCCTTAGGAAAACCTTTGTCCCGGGGCAGAAAGTCCTCCTTTATGACTCACGTTTGCACTTGTTTGCGGGTAAGCTAAAGTCTAGATGGACCGGCCCATTCATTGTGACCACCGTGTTTCCCTCGGGAGTAGTTGAGATTAAGGATCCCACTAATGCATCTGTATGGAAGGTAAACGGTCACAGGTTGAAACCTTTCTTGGAGCTTCCAGATAAGGTGGATGTGGAGTGTGTGACATTCCATAGTCCATCCGTTGGTTGAAGGAAAATGAGGTAACATTCTTGTATATATTGTAAAGTAGTTTATTTTTCTTATTTGTCTTTTTGTTTACTTCTCTCAACTATGTATTAACGAGAAGGAAAGATCATTTATTGTTCACATATTCACCATTTCATAGTTTGTATACTCAATCTCCATTTACAAGTCATGCGATGATTATTTGAGATCTAATCAGGTATTATCCTTCTTTATCTTTGGAGTTAGTTGGTGAGAAGATTCTTTTTCATTCTTTTTGTTAGATTTTTTATTTTTATTCTTTTAGGGTGTTTGTCTTCCTTTATTTCTTGCCACAATGAGGACATAGTGTGGCCTTTTTGTGTGGGAGTGGGGAGGCATGCATGCCGGCTTTCTTCTCTTTCTTTGAAAAATTTTGAAAAATAAAAGTTTTTGTTTACTTAGGTTAGTTTTTGTTAGATTTTAAGTGTTTCGGGTTTAAAGGTGCCCCGGGAGGTTTTTGAGTGTTTGAGAGTTTGAAATTATTTTAGGTAGAAGTGAGAATACTTAGTTCTTTTGAGAAATTTTAACTCTTTGAAGTATTGGCCAGAACCACTGCTCGGGCGAGCGAGAACATGGCTCGGTCGAGCACACTCACTGAGGTAGCTTCATGAGTAAAGGAGAAAGAGAAGGCAATATTTCCAGAAGCACCGCTCGGAGCGGCGAAAACTGCTCGGTCGAGCTACCGATCGGTTGCCTAAGCGAGAGTGAGTTCTGCGTCAAGGCAGGCGGACGACAGAAGAGCAGCTCGGGCGAGCAACATCTTTGCTCGGGCGAGCTTGTCAACTGAAGCGCCAAAGGAAAAGAGTCTGACGGACACACCCAGCCGTCCAGAGGAGCAGCTCGGGCGAGCAGGAAATACAGCTCGGGCGAGCCGTCGGCAGATTCATTTTCTGTCGGGCATATTTATGCAGATTTCTCTCACTTCTTTTAGTTTTTCTCATTCGTTTTCTCTCATATCTCTCCTTACTTCCCAAACCTAGCATAAAACCCTAATCCCTGAATCTTTGCTTTCCTCTTCGATTTCTTCCAGATTTGGGTCGGTTTTTGTGCCCTAGTTGTCTTCTTCTTTGTTGCGCCGTTAACAGCGTGATGACAACACTTCTGTCTTCGCTAAGGTCGTCGGTCGTGAGTGTTGTGTGCATTGGTTGTTACGAGTTTTGAGGGAGGCACGCTTGCGGGGCGTTTTGAAGTCTCAAGGTACGGGTTTCTTTGTGGTGCGTCGTAGTGCGATGGTGGTTTTGTGCTTCAAGATTGGGTGGCTACTAGCAAGGGTGATTTAGCTCTTGAGAATTCAACCACATGTTCCTTGGTGCTCTTTGGGAGGTAACATTCAATTAGTGTTTCAAAGTTTGATTTCAAAGTTAAATTGGGTGTTACTTGTGATTAGTTCTCAGAATTTAGGGCTTGAGTGTTGTGTGTATTGGTTGCTATTTGGGGATTCTTGAGTTGCTAGTGTTGCTTTCACTTCACATGGTCCGATCTAAGAGAGCCCGCAGATGAGGAAGGTACACCGTCACCACTGCCCGAGTCTTCATCGGCGGCGGTGGATAAAGATCGATACAAGGCCCAATCACCCACGCCTCTTCGAGCTGATCCGGAATTGCGTATTCGGTTCCGGGTTGAGCATCATCGTGAAGTACGAGCTTTATCAACACGAAACTTTGTGCTCGGATATATACGATGAACCCACAGTGAGGAAGGTGTATTGTGGCCTAGTTTCGACTTTATCATAAGGACCTTGGGTTGGGAATCTTTCATCAAGATTGTGAATCCTTTATGATCAACCAATCCTTGAGTTCCTTAGTTCTTTCCAAGTTGAGGATCTTGATACACGCCACGCAAAGTTAGATATAGAGTGGACAACAAGGAGAAAACTCAGACGCTGCAAGAGCTATGTCAAGCACTTGGGGTACCGGAGGATGGGCTTTATTATGTGAAGAGTGTACACTTTGATGAACAATCCGCCATGAAAAGCCTTACTTGTTGGCGGCGGAAACATCAAAAGTCAAATGCTCTCGAGGATTGCTCCTTCTTGACTAGAAACTCCAAATCTCGTAACTTGTGCAATTTGGCAATTCGAATTTTTCATCGCATAGTCTCAAGTTCGGTTTTCGGAAGGGACGATGGAAGGGCGAATGTGAGGAGGGACGATTTGTTTATTATCTTTCACACCCTCCAAGGGACGCGGGTGAACACGAGGTCTTGCATTTTGCATTGCTTGAAAGAAATTACCTCCAGACATCTTACTACTACAATCGGCATGGGGCATATTATATGCCACTTTTTTATGAAGCAACGTTTTGGAGGGTATATCCGCAAGTTCACCCCGCGTTATTTTCCCGACCCAATCGATGGTGTTCGGTTGCAATGCATGGGTATCCTAGAGCGCCACAACACGAAGCACATCTACAAGCACGGCTCGGATCAATATGCGACGTCCATTCATTTGGACCATGAGCGAGCCGCATGTTGGTTGGATGTGTCCAACCAACACAACTGGTCGTGTGGCAAAGATCCACGGAGCACCCGTCGAGTTGGAGGTCCCGATGACCCGTTTGTGCGTGAAAATGTGGAAGAAGAGGGGGAGCCGGCAACCCAGGGTGATGCTAGTGGTAGCAATTCCCAGGAGATCACGATGGGGTACTTAGCAAGCCGATTGGACCAATTGAGTGTTGACCTCCGAGAACAACGAACTTTGCTACAAAGTACGCATAACTTGGTGGAGAGTCAACAAGAACTCCTTCGTGCACAACAATCAACACTCGAAAGGCACGAAGGATATTTTAGACGCTATGACGAGTACTTCCATCAACAAAATCAATACTGGAGGGATTGGGGATACTACCATTATGATATAGCCGACCATTCGCCAGCACCGCCCGACTACGTCAACCAGTACTACCCAACCTACTTCCCCTATTATCCATACCCTCCTCCAGGAGGTGATGAGCAGTGATTGTAAGTATTCCACAACCTCCTCTTATCTTTTGCATTGGTGTGTGCGCTTTATATCTTGAAATATACATGTGCGGGGGGTTGTGTGGTGTTCCCGGGCAGTAGCAAGGCATTTCACCCTTATTCCCGCTTCATATAGTGAGATTCGGGGTTGAGGTTAGTCAGTGATCATGTACATTTGTAAATATTCGAAGTTTCTTTTGATTAGAAAGTCTTAGTTTCTTTTACCTGTATAGGTTGGTTTACTTTTTTTTTTTTTTATCTAGCATGTCCACATTTCACCCATAGTATGCTTTCATTGTCTATCTCTTACCTATGGTGTTATGTTCGTGGATCGTGTGCTGGGAAATGCGTTTATTGAAGACCTTCAGGTACTATCATCTTATCCTCACTTTCATTGTGACTATAGTAGTGATCCATGTTGCATGCTTGATTTTTCCTTTTGGGTGGCGAACCCCGTGAGTGTGCATGTTGGGATATTGTTGTTGTTGGAGCCGTGTGGGCTCGGGTCGCCACCAATTATTGTTTGTTATGTGTTTGTTGTGTGTTTTTAGGTTTTCTACCTTATTTGTGACACCCTTCTTCTCACAATGGGGACATTGTGAAGTTTTGTGTGGGAGTGGGGGGTGATACTTTCATTTTTCATGGGTAGATCACCTAGTTTTGAGAATTTGTTATCGTTTTTCGTAGTTTGTGTCGAAAAATTTGAAAAATTTTGTGTGAAAAGCAGAAAAAAGGGAGTGAAAAACCTTGAAAGTTTTTGTTTTTCGTTTTGTTTTTATTTTTGCTTTGTTTCTTGGATTTCGTTGTTGAAATCAGGAAGCCGTTCTTAATCTTCTTTGAAAGAAACCGATTTGAGCATTTTCGACCCTAACTTGGGCAATTGTCATGACTTACCTTAATTAGATTCTTTTCATCAAGTGTCTAGTGAGATCCCATTTTGTCTTTTTATGTTCTGGTTGAAACTGGGAGATTCTAGGGGTTCATATCCGAGCTTGTTTTCTAAAAAGAAAAAGAAAAAAAAGAAGAGAAAAAAGCAAAAGCCAAAGCAAAAGTAAGAAAATAGCAGCAAAATTAAAAAATTTAACTAAGTGGGGCGTGTCGGCTTTACAACATCAACCACCTTACACTTAGCCAACCTACACGGGCCCGGTATCAGTGGTACGGCACGGATGCCCCTTAACCCTCCTCCTATATCGCTTTGCGACGGAGAGGCGAATGGAAAAGACCATGTTGGGAGGGTATACCCCTTATATGGGCCGTCTAATTCCCGAAAATAAGGCTAATACCGACCTAAAAAAAAGAAGAAAAAGTTTGAAGAGTTAATAAAGTGAGTGGCCCTTCCTTGCATCACCTGCGGCCCTCATCAAGCCAAGGGCGACCAAATGCGGGGAGGGGCAATTCTTTCCTTTCCTTTGTTCGTTTCGCTGATTTGTGAGCTCGGATGTGAGTCTTTTGGGTCGTCCGGGATTGATTAGGATGTTTAAAGTCTTTTCGCAAATGGGATTGAACTCTACATGAGGTGCACGGGATCAAAAACTTCTAAGATTGGCAGTTGTTTGGGTTAGGTGTTGTGAGATGCTCATAACGGTTCCTTTTGGAGGATTAATACCGTTTTCTTGACTGAAACAACTTAATTCTTTGAAACGAGCAGTTGTCTTTTCTTTCTTTTAAAACTTGTTTTGTTTTTCATCTTCTCTCTCTCCTTTTCAATGGCTTTTGTGGGTCTAGTTGCTATAAACCCTCACGAGACCTACCTCGTCCACCCGGCTGGGGTTTAAAGGGCTTGATGCATATGCTAAATGCATCCGCGATTCTCGCGAAAATGAGTTAGGTTTTAGTTTCTTTTCTAGTGTTTTTCTTTGTTTTTAGTTTGCTCTAAGCAAACCCTTGTGTGGAGTGGTGTTGGTCTCGCTTTTCGAATTCTTCTCTTTATTAGGAGCTTTATATGTTCTAACCCCGTATTTTATTCGAGTTATGAGATTTTTGTAGTTTTGTAGGAAAATAAAAGAGTAACCTAAAATGGAGCCAAACGGAGCAAAACTCACCAAATAAGTGGAGCGGAAGGGTTGTCGCCTGAGCAAAGATCTTGCTCGCCTGAGCAACGCTCTGGAAGGATAGCAAGATTTGCCGACGAATTTGAGCCAAAAGAGAGAGAGAAGGCCGCCCGAGCAACATACTGGCTCGGTCGAGCCATGCTTCTGCACAACGACCATGGAAAGTTTGAAAAAATATGGCTAAGGCAACGAAGAAACAGAGGGCGGCCGCCGAGCAAGGGCCCCGCCGACCGAGCCAGGCTTCCGAGCCAAGAGAAGTTGTCGAGAAGATGCACGACTAACGCGTTGGCTCGCCTGAGCCAGAAGTAGCTCGCCTGAGCCACTCCGGATTTGCAGATAGACCGAAATGAAATGCTGCGTTTTGTGTAACAAACTTGGATCATTATAAAAACCTTAGCTGCGATTCCATTGAGGGATACCTTTAGCTTAAGTTTTAATTTGTAATTTGTGGTTTTAATTACTTCTTAAGTAGCTTTTACTTTCTCTCTCTAAGGGTTTTTCTATTGCCTTGTTCTCCAAGTTCTTGAGATTTTGAGTGTAATCAACTTTTCTTCAAGTAATTTCAGCAAGCATTTTTCTTCATTTACTTTGTGCTTTGATTTCATTGAAGATTGTCATTCAAGGTTCCTAGATTAGCCACAAACAATCAATCTTTTAGTGAAAAGGGGGATTAAGGGCCACAAATCTTACTTGAAGTGAAGATTTGAGGGTCCTTAGTAACTTGATTCACAACTTTCTATTTTGTTCGGGGAAAGTTGCAAACGAAGATGAAGAATGAAGAATGGAGATCGATTTTGATTAGTCGTCGAGGGTATGGACTCAATTCTAATCTTGTCTACATTAATTAGTTGCTTTTTAATTGCTCTTTGCTTGCCTTTGAATTTAGTGGTAGTTTAGAGTTTTATTAAATGTTCACTTGTTAGCTTATAGATTTCTTTACATTTATTGTTAGTAATTTCTTGCTTGATTGTGTTCCTTCTTAATGGTCATGTTAGTATCATGATTAGGGATAGTTTAATCGCTAAATTTTCATAATTTAATGCTTTCCGCACTTGAGAACCTCTAACAAACTAAAAACCTAGACAAACCTCACACCCATCCTCGAGTTCGACATCCTTACTTAGAAACCACATTTTACGCAACCGAACAAAAAGTGATCAACTACCACCATGATAGAGTCTTTTCCTTGTTGAGTTCTTGGTAGTCCCACGATGAAGTTGGGACTAACATCTTCCCAAGGACCTTCTGGTATAGGTAATGGTGTATATAATCCTTGACGTAATACATGGCTCTTGGCTAGGTTGCAAATAGAACAACGCTTCACCATATGCTCAACATCTCTAACCATATGTGACCAATAATAACGTTCCTTCAACATGAGATAGGTCTTCTCAATACCATAGTGTTATGCTAGGCTTCCTCCATGAACTTCTAAGATAAGAAGCTCTCTAAGACTGCTTTTGGGAATGCACAGTTGATTTCCATGAAATATGAAACCCTTCTCCATATGATAATGATTCTGAGTATGTTTCTTGCATGCTTCATAGACCTCCTTGAAATCTTCATCTCCAGCATATAACTCTTTAATATGTTCAAGCCCTAATACTCTTGAATCAAGGACGTGAAGTAATAGGTACTTTCTTGATAAGGCGTCAACTCCCTTGTTCAAGTGTCCAGCTTTGTGTTGAATAACAAAGTGATAGGCTTGCATGTACTCGACCCACTTAGCATGGCGTGGGTTTTACTTGTGTTTCCCTTGGATATATACTTCAATGCTTCATGATCACTGTTTAGAATAAACTCATTGCCAATAGGATAGTGTCTCCAACGCTCCAAGGCTCGAATAATAGCATAGAACTCTTTGTCATAAGTACTATACTTCTTCCTTGCTTCACTGAGTTTCTCACTATAATTGGCCAACGGTCGACCTTCTTGAGATAATGCAACTCCAATACCAACTCCAGAGGCGTCAACTCAACTTTAAACTTCTTATCAAAGCTTGGTAGGGCTAACACAAGGGAGGTGCGAAGCTTTTATTTGATAGTTTCGAAGGCTTGTTGGGCTGCTTGTGTCCATGAAAACTCTTTTGACTTCAATAGCTCGGTCATGGGTGCTAGAATAGCCTTAAAGTTCTTCACAAAACTCCTATAAAAAGAGGCTAAGTCGTGGAAGCTTCTTACTTCATGAATACTGGTAGGAGTAGGCCACTCCTTGATAGCTTTGATCTTTTCTTCATCAACTTAGATCCCGTCATCCAAGAGTACGTAGCCAAGAAAGGCTACTTTTTTGGTGAAGAAGTGACACTTAGCTAGGTTGCCATATAGCTTCTCTTGGGCCAGAATATCCAAGACCAATGTAAGATTATTGACGTGGTCCTCTTCAGTCTTGCTATTATACACAGTTATGTCATCAAAGTAGACGACAACACACTTGCCAATAAGGGGCTTCAAAAACTAGTTCATCAATCTCATAAAAGTAAAGGGTGCATTAGTTAGACCAAAAGGCATGACTAACCATTTGTATAGACTTCCCTTGGTTTTGAATGTTGTTTTCCATTCATCCCCTTCTTGAATTCTGATTTGGTAGTACCCACTACGTAAATCAATCTTTGAAAAGACTTGGGCACCATAGAGCTCATTCAATAAATCTTCAAGTCTAGGAATAGGAAATCTGTACTTGATAGTAATCTTGTTAATAGCTCTACAATCAATACACATGTGTTGGATTCCATCCTTTTTTGGGACCAATAAGGCTGGGACGACGCATGGAATAAGGCTCTCCCTGATCATCCACTTTGCTAGGAGCTCATCTACTTGCCTTTGAACCTCTTGAGTGTCACTTGGATTCATACGGTATGCAGGCTTATTAGGTAAGACTGATCCAGGAATAAGATCAATCTTGTGTTGGATTTCACGTTTGTGGGTAAGCTTGGAGGCATCTCTTTTGGGAACACATGGGAGTATTGTTCCAAAAGAGGGGTGACGAGAGGGTGGTTGTTTGTGGAGCTAGGGTTTGTAGGGCTAGGGTTTGTTTTTAAGTATAAGAGAATAAGTTCCTTATGCTCACTAAACTCATGATGTTCAGTGCTCATAAAGGTAATGAGATTAGGTTCTTTCTCTTTGGGTAGGGACGAATGGGATGGTTTGAGAGGGGCTAGTGTGATCTTCTTGTTGTGGATCACAAGAGTGTAAGTATTGTGTTCGGTTTATAGTATTTTTGTTGTTTTCTAGAGTAGGGTTGTCGGTCCACAGGGATGGGGTGTTTGGCTAACTAGGAATTGGTTTGGTTTGGGGTTTTCAATGCGGAAAGCAGTAAATATTAAAGGGAATCAAATTAAACTAATCTAAGCATAGATTCATAACAACAATAATCAAGCAAACATGAATGAAAGATGGATTAATCTAATTCAACAAAGAAGAAAACTAAAACTAAGAGTGCAATTGAAAGCAAGAAATAACAAAGCAATAAAACTAAATCTAATAACGAAATCAAGAACAAGAAATCATACCCTCGATGCACTAAACCTTCACTCTAACTCTTCATCTTGAATCTTTCACTCGAATTTTCCCCCGAACAAACAAGAAAATTGTGATTTGAGTTACTAAGAATCCCCAAATCCTCACTTGAAAGTAGAATTTGTGACTCTTAATCCCTCTCCTCACTAAAAGTTGGATTGGATTTGTGGACTAACACTAGAAAGCTTTGAATGTAAATCAAAAATGAAAAACTTAGAGAGAGAGAGAGAGAGAGAGAGAGAGAGAGAGAGCGAGACCTTGAAAATTGCTTGAATTGATTAAAAGAGAGAGTTGATTACAATGAAAGAAAAGAAGACTTGAAGAACAATTAAAGCTTAATGAAAGATAAAGGCAAGATAAGAGAAATTCAATAAAACCTAATTCTACTCTAATCCTAATCTAACTAATGGAAAACTAGATTATCCTAATGCTGAAAATATGTGGGTATTTATACAAGGAAAGAAAATATCCCAAAACCTTAAATTAATGCCCAGTCACTGCGCGTAATTTTCGCAAAACGGCCGATTGTCGCAGGTGTGACGAAGTTGGTCGCGGGTGTGACGAAGCTAGCCACGGGTGTGACAAAACTGGTCTCGGGTGTGACGAAGCTGGTCACGGGTGTGACAAAATTGGTCTCGGGTGTGACCTCTTTCTGCCCATCTTCCCTTCTTCCTTCTTCCTTAGGCTGTAGTGGGTGCTACGCCCCTGTTTTGCACCAAAAATTGGGAAAGAGTTTCCTGGTCGGTTACGCTTCGCTTCCCGGCTTGGCTTGGCTCGGGATATCGCTCGGGATTCCCTAAAAAGCCCCAACTTAGCTAATTTTCCTTCTAATTCCTTATTATTCTACACAAACACAAAATCATCATGATTATTATATAATCAAGAGACCAAATCAAGCAAAACACCCTATAAATGATATCAATTCGGCTCGGAACGAGACCGAACATATTGGCTCTCCCATCATGTGTCACACTCCTGTCAAATAACCATGGTCTTCCAAGCAAAATATGACAGGAATCCATTGGAATAACGTCACACCATAATGAATCTTGATAAGATTTACCAATGGAAAAGCTTACCAAACACCGTTGATTCACTTGTAATCCTTTGCCCTGATTGAGTCATTGGATGGTGTATGGCGTAGGATGAAGGTTGGTTTGAAGCTTGAGCTTGTTCACCATAGTAAGAGAAGTTGGGTTAGTACAACTTCAACCATCAATAATCAAAGAACAAACTTTTCCCTTGACAGTGCACCGAGAATGAAAGATAACTTCTCATTGTTGTTTATCTTCTGAAACATGAGAGCTACTAAGGACTCTCCTCACAACCAACATCTCCTATTCATCTGGTTTCTCTACAACCTCCTCTTCAATCATAGAGTCCCCTTGATCATCTACCACCTCTTCTTCTACGTATTCTGGTTTAGGTTCAATAAATAGGGCAGTTTGGTACTCCATGAGGGTGAATACTCTCTTGTTAGGACATTCGGATGCAATATGGCCAAGTCCTTGGCACCTAAAGCATCTCCTCCTATCCATGGGTGGGGTTTGAATAGGTTTTTGGGGCATTTGGGGCTGGCTATTTTGTGGAGCTTTGATGGATGGTACTTTGGGTTGAACAGTATTCTTTTGTGGAGTTTATGGATGGGGTGAGTATGGGGTAAGGTTTTTGCTCGACAACTCCTTCCCCCTTCTCTTTTGTTGTTGTTCAACTTTATGAGCTAAAGTACTCAATTCATCAAGTGTAGTAGAGGGTTGAAGTTCCACAACATACCTTATCCCTTCGTTCAATCCAGCTAAGTACCTCACAAGTGTTTGAGGTTCATCCTCCTTTAGATCACATCTCCATAGTAAGTGCTCGAATTCCTTGGTGTATTCTTCGACACTTTTACCTCCTTGGGTGAGTTGTTGAAGCTTAAAGTAATTGTATTTGAAATAGCTCATAGGAAGAAACTTAGAGTGAAGTTTCTTCTTCATCTTCTCCCAGGTTCGAATGTTTTCTTTCCCAACATGCTGTCTCTTCTTCTGTAAGTTAGTCCACCAAATACTAGCATGTTTTCAAAGTTTAAGAGCAATATACTTGACCTTCTTGTCATCAGGAACATCTTTCAGATCAAAGACTCTCTCCACAATTTGAATCCAATCAAGGAAAACTTCAGGATCAAGAATACCTTCAAATTCTGGGGTATCAACTTTGAAATCAAGCGTCCCTTCCCTTGGTTCACGTCGTGGTGGACGAGGCCTTCTACGTGAGCTTATAGACTCCAGTTCTTCACTTTCTATAGGATCCTCTTCCCCTGAATCTTTAAGTTTCTCTTGTTGCAGGTGCATGTATCGTTCAAGCTGCTTTGTAAGGAACTCCACCTTCTTCTGTAGCTCCTCACGAGTAGGGCTAGGGTTATTACCACTGGCCATGATGATGGTGATGTGTTTAGGTTTAGAAGGAATGTGTTTGGAATGTGTTTAGGCCGTTGGTGATTAGGGTTGCACCAAGAAGAAACCTAAGCTCTGATACCAACTTTGATGTATAATTGATGCAAAGCTAGGGTTTAAGATCAATTACACATCAAGGAGACGTGCAACTGACTTAGTGTAAGGGTAAGGACGATGTAAGTCCTAGGGTATGGATAGATAGTTTGGATAGTTCAAGGGAATTGAACTTGACACAGAAATACCACAAGCCTAATCCCTAGAGCTTCTTGTTCTTTTACTTAGTTACATAAACACCTTCTAAGTATTGGAACAAGCTCTACCTCACCACTTCAATAGCCAATTCAAGATACAATAGTAGAAAAGGAAAGAGGGAAACTCTCAGGATAAGCAAAAGCTCGTTTTGTATTCATAATTCAAAGTTGTGTGTCCTCTTTAGACATTACAAACCTCCTTATATACTAGACTAAGACCTAATCCTTCTAGGATTACTAAACTTGACGCCTAAGCAGCGTAATATGAATCCTTCTATGATTCTCTTTTGCTTTCCTAATCCTAATTAGATTAGATACAAAACTAGCGTCCAAGACTAGGTTTATCTCCCTCTAGACTCCTCTAACTTGACGCCTAAGCTACTAAATAATACTTGGCATTATGCCTTATAACAAACTTAGCTACTAATAAGGTAAATACAAATACTCCTAATTTCTCTTCTAGGACGTCCCTTGCACATGACTTGCTCCTCCTTTTAGCTAGTTTGGACGTTTTCTTGGAATATAGAGCACATCACATGAGTTGGTCGTTGGACCTCCTTAATGGATCCTTCTTCTAGGGCCTTCTCTCCTTCCATGTGAACGAATTGGACCTCCTTTGGATTTGGCGAATTGGATCGATCTCCATCAATTTGCATCCAAAACAACAACACCAAGCGTAATATGTGTGATAAGTGCTTCTTGTATATATGAGAACTTGGTTGTTTTGATGAGAATTTGGGGAATATTTGATGTGATTATATTATTTTATGCCCGAATTTCCCATATTACGCTTGGTTTGGAGTTTGGTGAGTTTTGAAGGGAATTTTTGAAGAATCGATGTAAACCGAGCCAAAAATCAAGTGTAGATCCAAGTTGTGTGCATAAAGGACCAAGAAGTGAGAAGTTGGATCACCCAAGGTCCAAACAGAGGCCCAAAGAGCTCCTAGGCCCGAGTCAGCAGTGGCACGGGTGGTGACTGCAGTGGCACGGGTAGTGCCTATGACCAGAACGTGTAGAATTTGATGCACTGAAGCGACACGGGTAGTGCCTAGGGGGGCACGGTCCGTGTCACTAGGGGCAGTTTCAAGTTAGAATTTGCATATTATTGTGATTTCTGGCTGTCTTTGGGGGCAATCATCATCCTACCATCCTCCATTCCATAACCTAACCCTAATCCATATCCTTCATCATCCATAATCCATCCACCATTGAAGATTGAGAGAAGATTAAAGATTGAAGAGCAATTTCATCACACTTTGAAGTGGAGGAGCAAAAGTCCTCCATTGTTGATTCCTAGCAAGATTGTTCTTCCCTTTGGTTTATTTCTCATTCTCTCATAGATTTTTACATGCTTTCTAGAATAGATTTCATTTGCTTTGTAGTTGCAGACATGAGTAGTGAGTAGATCTTTTTAGTTTGGGGGATGAACCTTTGAAGTTGTTTGATGAATTGACTTGTTGGATTGAATAGTCATGAATTTAGTTTGCTTCAATCTATTTGGCCTTTAAATTGAATTGTTATTGCTTTTGCTTGATCATCAATTGCTTGTAATTAGGTTGTTGAACGAAGTATCGAAAGGAGAAGTTTGATGTCCCGAAAACCTAGGTTAAACTAATTAAAAATTGTCTAGACATAGAATTTTTTAATTAGGGTTCTTCTGATAATTAGATTTATAACCTTGATTAAATCAAAATAACCACGAAAGTAGGTGATTGGTTTGTCTTGGCAACTCGCTCTAGTGACAAAATCTCATTGCGAAGTATTCTATGCAATTATTAAACCTTGATTGTGCAAACTAATGAAATGAGTGTTTAATCCATATCGTTGATTCGTTAATTGACTTAGGTTTTATCCCCTGAACGTCTTTTTCTTATTGATAAATCCAAGTAAATTGTGTGCATATTTGTTTGTTAGTCTTTAGTTGTGAATAGAAATAGAATTAGATTGTTTCAAACAAAAACCCGATCGACTTAGCAATCAACTAGGAGGCTAGTTCTGTGCGTTGAAAGGAAAAGTCCCTGTGGGAACGACCTTGATTCATGCTACAATTTCACCCGTGCACTTGCGGCCTATCAAGTTTTTAGCGCCATTGCCGAGGACTTTGTCCCTAGCCAGCCATTGAACGAATACCCTAAGGTTGTCTAAGTCATTTATTTTTTGTTTTGATTTTCCTTGGTGTTTTGGTTTTGTCTTGCCAGGTTTACTCTACGTGCATGCAAAAAGCTCCATTCTTCTAGTTTGATCCTGAAATCGAAAGAACCTTTCGCTCCAGGAGAAAGAAGCAAAAGTTAGAGCACGCCCGGAGAAAGCAAGAAGAAAACTCCAAGCGAAAGAACGCCATGTCAGGCGGTGGCGATGGCGGTGGCGGTGACGAGCCTAGAGTCACGCTTGGCTCTTATGTGATGCCCAACGTCACAAATCAACCCTCCGCCATAAATCCTCCAAATGTGGCCGCTAATGATTTCGAGCTGAGGAGTTCACTCATCAATTTGGTGAAGGCCAACCCATTCCATGGCCTTCCCAATGAAGATCCAAACCGGCACCTTCGCCTCTTCAACCAAGCATGTAAGACATTTAAGGCAAATGGTGCAACGCCCAATGCAATCAAGCTGCCATTGTTCCCCTTCTCACTTGAAGGGAAGGCGTGGGAGTGGTTGGACTCTCTTCCATCAAGCTCTGCCATCACCACTTTTGACCAACTTGCTAGCGTATTCTTGACGAAGTACTTTCCTCCTAGCAAGGACGGGAGGTAAGTATGATGTTGATGCTATTTCTATGTTGAATGCTAAATTGGATGCCATGACTAAGAAGATGGATATGCTGAATGTGAATGCTCCCCCTCCCCAACCATGTGCGTCGTGTCAATCATATGAGCATGAGACCTTGAATTGTCCTAGTGGGTTGGTTAGCAATGAATCGATCGAAGTGGTTAACTATGTTGGTAACCCTTCTAATAGGCAAAACTTTGACCCTTTTTCCAATACTTACAACCCCGGTCTTAGGTTCCACCCGAATGTTTCTTACCGGAACAATAACAAATGGGTCCACCCCAAGGGCAAAGACAAACTCAAGCACCTCCACCACAAGCTCCCCAAAAGCCTAACCTAGAGGCCATGATACAAGCTTTGATGTTGTCTCAACAACAACACCAACAACGGCAACTCGAGCATCAACAGAGACAAGATGAGGTGATTAAGGCCTTAGCCATGAAAGTTGACCTTATGAGCACCCACAATCGAATGCTTGAGAACCAAGTTGCTATTCAAGCTAGTACCTCCACCCCTCTTCCGGGATCACTTCCGGGACAGCCCATTCCCAACCCTAATGCCCAATGCAATGCCATTATTTTGAGGAGTGGGACACAATATGAGGGACCTAGCTTGCCAAATTCTAAGCATGGGGGGGGGTTGAGGTTGAGAAAAAGGTTAAGAAGCCTAGTGAGAAAGTTGATGGGAGTGAGAGAGAGAAAGACCTTGAGATTGAGCCTTCAAAAGAGAACACCGAAACCCGACCTTCATCTCCCTCTAGACTTTAGAAACCATCATTACCTTTTCCTCAACGATATGCTAAGGCTAAATTAGATGCAAAATTCGGAAAGTTCTTTAATATGTTAAAGCAATTGAATGTTAAGTGCCGTTTTTAGATGCTTTATCTCAAATGCCTTTGTATGCTAAGTTTTTGAAAGAAATCCTCTCTAAAAAGAAGAAAATTGATGAAATTGAGGAAGTTGCATTAACTGAAGAGTGTAGTTTCGTGGTTCTTAACAAGCTTACTCCTAAGCTTAAGGACCCGGGAAGCTTTAATATCCCATGTAGCCTAGGTAGTTTAACCGTTGACCGAGCTTTGTGTGATGTGGGTTCTAGTGTAAGCTTAATGCCCTATTCTTTGTATGAACGGTTGAACCTAGGAGAGTTGAGACCAACTACCATGTCATTGCAAATGGCGGATCGTTCCATCAAGTACCCTAAGGGTATTTTGGAGGACTTTCCCCTTAAGGTGGGTGATTGCTATGTGCCGATTGATTTTGTCATCCTTTATATGCCCGAAGATTCCCGTACCCAAATCATTTTAGGGAGACCTTTTCTTGTTACCGTAGGTGTGTCATTGATGTACAATGGGGGAAGATGAAGTTTAGGATAGGGGAACATGAATTAGAATTTGACTTATTCCGTGATGTTTTGCCACGGGAAGTTTCCCCTTGTTTTGGTGTTGATGTGCTATGTGAAAAGGATGAGCATGTAGATGGTTTGGTTTGTGAGACACATGATGATTGTGTGCGTGGTGTTGAAGGTGAAAACCTTAAGAAATCTCGTGACAATTTTGTTGAACATTTTTGTGGTTTATTCATTGCTAAAGGCCATGAACTTGGCGATGCAAGGGTGGGAATAAAAGAAACTTTGCCCCCACCTAACATCATCAAGAACGTGCCTTATACTTTTGATAAGGGTGCTTTTGACGAGTTTTTCAGGTTTGATGATGGGGATCCCTCCATTTCTGAAGGAGGTGATGAGTTTGACCCAAGTTGTAGGGTCAATTTGAAGATGATTGGAGGTACTTTACAAGATGGAACTCCTAAAGCCATTGGCTATGGAGTTATGGATTATTCACTGGTTTAAGAGGTACCTTGTCTAGCTTAGGACGTTAAACAAGCGCTTCTTGGGAGGCAACCCAAGCTTTTTCGGTTTTATTTTCTTTTTTTAGGATTTTCTAGAATTTTCTTTATTTTTCTAGAATTTTTAGGATTTTTCTTTGATTTATTTTAATTTTTCTAAGATTTTAAGAAATGTTTCCTCCTTTTTATTTTCTTTTATCAGTATTTTCTTGGGATTTTATTTAATTTTCCTTTAATTTTGAAAAGAAAAAAAGTCTAAAAATCTGGAAAAAAAAAATTTGAAAAGAAAAAAAAAGAGAGGAGAGAAAAAAAATTGAGTTTCAAAAGAAAAAGAGATAAAGAATGAGTGAAAAACGGAAAAAATGAGGGCGTTGATGTAGGGTTCGAACTCGTGGCCTACTAGGCGACTGAAGGAGGCACGGTTAGTGTCTGCTGTTGCACGGATCGTGTACCCCTCCAGAACCTCAGAAGCTTGGCAGGTAAGTAAGGCACGGTCCGTGCCCATATGGCATGACCCGTGCCTGATTCGAAATTCAAAAATTTTTTTTTTGATTCACGCATTTCTCCTCCTCCTTGATTCATCTATGTGGTTTCCTTCTCCATCCCTCCTTTGTTTCTAGTGTTATGTTTTGCATTGCGGACAATGCTAGGTTCAAGCATGGGGGGTTTTCTTATCCATCTTTGTGTATATGTGTGTTTTGAGTCTTTTTATTTTGATTTTTACTTGTTTCGAGTCTTTTTGTTTTGATTTGGTTTGATTATCTTTGTTTTTCTAGTTTAGTTTCTTCTTTTTCTTAGTTTGTTTTAGCTTTTTTTATTTTTTATTTTCTTTTTGAGTCTTGTAAATTTTTTGGAAAAACAAATCTCAAAAAAATTAGAAAATCTGGAAAAATTGAAAAAGAAATGTTTTGAGTAGGATTAGGCGAGATAGTTTTCTTTTGACTTGATTTGATCTTGTATAGCCCGTTTGTGAAGGACTGTGAATTGATACGAGTTGTGAAGATAAATGTTGTGAGAATTGTGCTAGGAAAATGAGACCGATTACCTTTGTCACTATTTTAAGAGAGAATTGTGCATATACATATCTTTTTAAACTGGGTATTGATTGTTGAGCGTTACCCGTGAGTCCACATAAGCTTAAAAGAAAAGACTAATCATTTTTATTGGTCTTATTTTCATGAGTGACTCACCATTGTGGCATCCTCCTTCATTTGCTTTGCATATCCTTGAAATTGCCATGCTTTGTACTTTGACAAGATGATAAAGGCATTAGGATTAAACCCGCAAGCCTTGGCCACCTGTTTATATCATAATATCCGTAGCTACCCCTTCTAGCCTTGACCATTTCTTTTCTGGATAACCCGCATTAAAAGCCCTGGCCAATTACATAATTTCTACCCTTAAGCCATTGCTTGAAATGTTTTGAGTTTGAAGTTGGGTTGATTGTGGATACTTTTGTGGTTTGGTTTGAGGTGGGGATTAGTTTGAGTTGTAATATTGGTTTGATTCCCCAATTGAGTTCATTGAGGTTGTTGTTAATTGGAACTTGCCTAGTGTTGTGTTTATATATGAGTGTGTGTTTCAATAAAAAAAAACAAAACAAAACAAAACAAAAAACAGAAAAAAAAAACAGAAAAAAAGGAAGAAAAAAATCGAAAAAATTCCGGAAACATGAAAAAAGAGAATAAAAGTGTTTGGCATTGTGATTCTTTTGTTTTGAGGCAAGTTCCCTATTGATTGATTGTGGGGTTGATTTGTTGATTTGGATTGATTATAAGTGGTGAGAGTGAAAGTATGTTGAATTGGTGCGGAATAGTTTCAAGCTTTGGCTTTTAGCTCCACATATCCCAAATATTTTCAACTTCTTACCCTTTAACTCTAGCCCCGTTACAACCCTTGAAAGTCCTCTTGATTGTCATTGTTGCACTGCATATTCGCGGTGGAGAGTTGAGATTCTTAGCAAGTACGTGGTTGGTTGTTGCTTTGGTTAGAGTAATGAGAGAAACAACATCTTTATATGTTTAAATACGTACATGAGCGGAGTGTTTACCATGTGAGGTTTGCTCTCAATCGTACCTAGTTCCATGCTTAACATGTGCATTCTTTTCTCATCGGTGAATAAGGGTGATTGGTTGAAAATGATGAGTGTCATTCTAGTATAATTTGTCTTCATTTACTCGTGTAAATTGGCTTTGTCTTCATTCTTGGGCTGTAATATAGATTAGATTGGCTTGATTGAATGTTCTATCAATGCCATCCTTAGGAGTTGTAATTAAATAATATTTTTCGTTTTTATTTTTATTTTATTTTTGAGTCCTTTAATTTTTCTTTGAGTTCTTTGAGTCTTTTTGTCCCGGTTTCTTTTATTTTGTTTTATTTTCTTTCTTTGCCTTTTCTTTTGAGTCTTGACTTGCTTAGGGACAACCAAGGGCTAAGCATGGGGTATTTTGATAAGTGCTTCTTGTATATATGAGAACTTGGTTGTTTTGATGAGAATTTGGGGAATATTTGATGTGATTATATTATTTTATGCCCGAATTTCCCATATTACGCTTGGTTTGGAGTTTGGTGAGTTTTGTAGGGAATTTGTGAAGAATCGATGTAAACGTGCCAAAAATCAAGTGTAGATCCAAGTTGTGTGCATAAAGCACCAAGAAGTGAGAAGTTGGATCACCCAAGGCCCAGACAGAGGCCCAAAGAGCTCCTAGGCCCGAGTCAGCAGTGGCACGGATGGTGCCTGCAGTGGCACGGGTAGTGCCTATGACCAGAACGTGTAGAATTTGATGCAGTGAAGCGATACGGGTAATGCCTGGGGGGCACGGTCCGTGTCACTAGGGGCACGGTCCGTGTCACCCCTGGCGCGGTCCGTGTCGCCAGTGTCTCTTCGTTTCCGGCGGTTTCAAGTTGGAATTTGCCTATATTATTGTGACTTCCGGCTGTCTTTGGGGGCAATCATCATCCTACCATCCTCCATTCCATAACCTAACCCTAATCCATATCCTTCATCATCCATAATCCATCCACCATTGAAGATTGAGAGAAGATTAAAGATTGAAGAGCAATTTCATCACACTTTGAAGTGGAGGAGCAAAAGTCCTCCATTGTTGATTCCTAGCAAGATTGTTCTTCCCTTTGTTTTATTTCTCATTCTCTCATAGTTTTTACATGCTTTCTAGAATAGATTTCAATTGCTTTGTAGTTGCAGACATGAGTAGTGAGTAGATCTTTTTAGTTTGGGGGATGAACCTTTGAAGTTGTTTGATGAATTGACTTTGTTGGATTGAATAGTCATGAATTTAGTTTGTTTCAATCTATTTGGCCTTTGAATTGAATTGTTATTGCTTTTGCTTGATCACCAATTGCTTGTAATTAGGTTGTTGAACGAAGTACCGAAAGGAGAAGTTTGATGTCCCGAAAACCTAGGTTAAACTAATTAAAAATTGTCTAGAAATAGAAGTTTTTAATGAGGGTTCCTGTGATAATTAGATTTATAACCTTGATTAAATCAAAATAACCACGAAAGTAGGTGATTGGTTTGTCTTGGCAATTCGCTCTAGTGACAAAATCTCATTGCGAAGTATTTTATGCAATTATCGAACCTTGATTGTGCAAACTAATGAAATGAGTGTTTAATACATATCGTTGATTCGTTAATTGACTTAGGTTTTATCCCCTGAACGTCTTTTTCTTATTGATAAATCCAAGTAAATTGTGTGCATATTTGTTTGTTAGTCTTTAGTTGTGAATAGAAATAGAATTAGATTGTTTCAAACAAAAACCCGATCAACTTAGCAATCAACTAGGAGGCTAGTTCTGTGCGTTGAAAGGAAAAGTCCCTGTGGGAACGACCTTGATTCATGCTACAATTTCACCCGTGCACTTGCGGCCTATC
This sequence comes from Portulaca oleracea, assembly GCA_029582165.1. Classification (NCBI taxonomy): domain Eukaryota; kingdom Viridiplantae; phylum Streptophyta; class Magnoliopsida; order Caryophyllales; family Portulacaceae; genus Portulaca; species Portulaca oleracea. Next base: position 39,577,694 of record CM055869.1, read on the forward strand.
AATGGGATATAAGTCTAGATTTACAATTAAAGCTACCCCTAATTCACTATCGAAATCCCCTAAAAACATAGTCATAAAAAGCACTTATCAACCACTATCCATGACAAGTTCATGATGGATCAAAGGACCTCTATGTGGAGTACCGCCACCAATTCTAAGAGAAGGTCTAGGTGCTTCTTTATTTTCCCTTGGAAGTAGGAGACGAATTGCATCTATGGCCCCTAGAAGATTACCCATTTGAGAATGAAACATAGGTAAAGGAGGGGTTTATCAGTCACCCATTTCACTAGATGACGTCGAGGTCATTTTGTGGAGCTAAGGTGATTTGTGGGGTAGGTAAAGATGTTCCGATGAGGCTCAGGCTTTTGTAGCTAGGGATTTTGTGTAGTTTTACAAGGCTATTTGTGGAGGGAAGATGGGGTGTTAGAGGCAAAAGGAAATCACATTTCAAGCATCAAATAATTCCAAACACCAGTACCAATATCACAATGGTTTCCACACAACATCAAGCATCCAAAACCAACAAAATCAAGCTCCTAATATCAATACCATAAATGTCCATATTTTGCTCAAAAAAACCACAATCAAATTCACCAACTCGTTCAACTCAACTTCAATCAATACCAAATCAACTCCCACAACATCATATACCAACAAGTCACCAAAATCAATCAACAAGCATCAACTTTTAGCACATAAACAACCCTAAAGAGTAGCCACAAAAACATAGCATCAATAACCCTAATAAATTGCAATCAACAATGAGTTCTATACCAAGCTCTAATACCAAATGATCCGTGAGGGGATTGAGAATGATTAATATTGATGGGTAACAGCTCAAGGATCACAAAAACTACTGCAATCACACCAAAAACCCAAAATAGAACTCAAATACACAACATCTCTGATTTTAGATATAAATAAACAAGATATGTTCAATCCTCAAATAGTAACTCACCAAGATTGAACTTGGAGTCTCAAACGAATGCATAAAGGGGAACCCACTAACACCCACTAGAAAAACTCCAACCAAATCTTCACCACGTTGATGGAAACGCAATATCGCTAATCACCTACAAAGAAAATACTATTAATAACCACCATCAGTATAATGCATAAAGAAATAAGAGGCTATTGGAGGGGTTTGTAAATACCCAACATATATTTCATCAAAGAAGTGAAAGTTACAAAATACTAAGAAGAGTATATATAGAGGGGCCTTAAAACCACAAAAAACATTGCGTTCTGTGTAGGTTACAGGAATGACCGACATGGGCCATGGTCGTGACCATTAATCTTGCGATAGGGGCACGAACCCAGCAGGGGATCACGAGCATGACACAGAACGTCATGAACGTGACCTGCCTCGAGTCATAGAGGCTAGCAGGGGGTCACGACCGCTACGGGTGGAAACGGTGCGCTGTGGTGCGGTTTTGGTGCGCCGAAGCAGTGCACCGGATGAAACAGTGCACTAAACCTTAAACCGGAACTGGAACCGAATCACCCGGTTTTTAAAAACCGGTGCACCGGCTTTAACGGTGCGGTTTCACCGGTGAACCGGAACCGCATTAATTTCTATCAACCATCAAAAAATCTCTATTAAATAAAATAAAAAAAGTCTGGGCTGCCCAACGCCCGCCCGGCGCCCACTGCCCAGTGCCCACTGACTGTGAGCCAGAGAACTTTTTTTACTAGCCCATAAGTTCAATAACTCCTAATGTTCTTTATTTTTTTTTAACTAGTTAATTTACATTATTTTTGTATTAATTTTTGGGTAGAATTTTTTTTTTAACCATAATTTTAATTATATTAACGGTTCCCCGCCGGTTCCCCGTTGGTGTGAATATCCCAAACCGGAACCGCCCCGTTTAGTATCCGGTCTTTCCGATGTGGTGCACCGGAATTTTAAGCCGGTTCGGTGTTGCCCGTTCCCGGTTTTTTTTATCCGGTTTTCGGTTCGGTGTGCCGGTTCCGGATTTTTCTTCCACCCCTGACGACCGCAACAGCGTGAGTCACAAGCGTGACTAGGCTTGGGAAAAAATGGCATGGCACACCGACAATAGTCACGAGTGTGAAACTAGGGGTCACGATCTTGATTTGGAGTTGTCTGGATTATTCGCACCAAGGCTATTCCAAGTCGTAACCCTTAAAGAGTAGTGGGGGTAGCCCTTGAACCCACAGAAGGAGGGATGGCCGATAATCAAGGACTCGCACATACTGGAAATTATTAGTACGTCTTAGGTCCAGGCCTTGATCCAATGAGCTTCCCGGGTGTTCGGGAAATCGAGCACGAGGGTCCGGGTGGGGCCCGGATCAATTAGTGGATGGGTGTTCGAGAAATCGAGCACAAGGGTCCGGGTGGGGCCCGGATCAATTAGTGGATTGGTTAAGATACGTCATGAATACAGATAAAGATGGTGGAACGAGGTTGTTATGGTTTATAGATTCCCTATGATGTATTTAGAAAATTAGAAATTATGTGAAGTTTAACTAGAATCGAATATCACAAGATGCAATGGAGTTAGCCCTTACTATATCTTACAATGAAGGGTATAAATGGAAGCAACGGAAAACAACTGTTGCTCGTCAGGCCATTAATGGAGAACTTAATCATATTATTTATACTGATTCAAGTTTATCATATCCACCTCAACATCAGATAATTGTAGACTAAGCCTGGAAATCAACCTCAGGTATATCAGTTGTTGCATGGGTGACACAACAGCAAACACATTCAAATCGTCCAAATTGAGAAGGAACTCTATTGAGAGCTCTTGTGGCAACCCAGGTAGAATTAAAAGCAAATTGAGTTAGCATTAAGAGATGCAAAGGAAGCATGTCAAAATGAAGTGATGATTTATACTGAATCAATTCAAACAGTGAATGCATTAGAATCCTAGAACAAGCATGGAGCATATATGCTTAAGCAATGGAATGTAAACAAATAGTGAGGTGTTGATCGATCATCTAATATTGTTGGTCTTGTTTCTGGAACTCTTTTTCCTAATTTGTCTGATTCCCCTGTTAGTAAGCCTATGCGGTCATCAGGTTCTAGCGATAGGGATGTGAAGAGGCTCGAGTACCGTACTCCTCCCTCGTCACCTTTGCCAAGAGGGCCGCATCAGCCTCACCGAGTCTCGAGGTTCAATTTCTGGTGGAATCCGGACACCCGAAGATCTTCTCGGCCATCCTTGGGATAGGTTCCGAGACTCTCTAGGAGACTCGAGGCCATCGCTAACCCCGGAGACTTTGGGACCGAGCATCATACCGGGTCGTCCCTAGAAATTCATGATTATTAGGCATCGATCGGGGTTCGAATTTTGAACCCGGTAGGAGGAAGAGCTAAAGAAGAAGAAATGGAGGAGAAGAGATGGGTTAGGCACTGGTAGCGTCCCACAGACACCACCAGCGCCTACCTCTTCACTTCGGGAGTTTCCCAGATTGGGACGCTGGCAGCGTCCCACAGACACCACCAGCGCCTACCTTCTTCACTTTGGAAGTTGCCAGATTAGGGCACTGGCAGCGTCCCACAGACACCACCAGCGTCTCTCACCCCTCCCTCGAATGAAGCTAGGCGCTGGCAACGCCTTTGTTCTACGAGTCGCGCCCGACTTGAGCGTGGTTGCTGCTCTCTCTGGAGCAGACTCTGGCAGCGCCCCACAGACACCACCAGCGCCTTTTTGTGAACTCCCACTTGTTCGCAGTCACCTCTCTGTGTCTTTCTCTCATTTTCGTCCCTTTTCTTTCTTTTATTTCCCTTTGGCTTTATGTTAGTAATGGCACTTTTGTAATTAATTGCATCTTCTATTCCCCACCCTCTTCATATATTCTATCATTTGGGATGAAGAAACTAGTTGAATATCATTGAATGAAAGGTAGGGTTTGCCCCAATTTTCTCTCCCAAATCTTGTTTTTACTTTATCCATTATTAATGGTGGTGTTAACAAGTCATTTCCTTCATAGCGGTGGTTATCTTTATCTAATCTTGGTAGATTTGCAAGTTCTCAACATTGGGAGACCTCCATTGTTGAGTTCATATCAAGGTCCCAAGTTTCCGGGTTTGTGTTCATCATTTCCTTCAACTCAAGCACCATGTCTCCACCATGCTCAAGCTCCAGGATGGTAGTTCATTCTTTTTATTTGTGGATAATTTTTCGGTTGATGTCGATAACGTTTGTTTGAAAAACTTATTTGTGGATTTCGGTCGTGTTGTTAGTGCCTACATTCCTGGCAAATTGGGGAGGAATGGTAAGAAGTTTGGGTTGTTCGGTTCAATAGTAAGGAAGCGGATTCCATTGCAAATCGTGCCCTAAATGGTTGCAGATTTAATGGGTCTGCCTTGATTCTTCGAGGAGGGACTTTGTCAAGTTGATTTAGGTCCCTAAAGCTTACTGAGATGGTTGTTGATAACCTCCGGGTCACATCTTGTTCCAAATGTTGTCCTTGGTGATGATCATTTCAACTCTTTAAACTCTGATCGGACTATTTCAAAAGCAGCCTATGCCGATTTAAATATTCCAAAAGTCGCATTTGATGCTCCTATTTCTTCATTTGTTCCGAAGGACAGTGAGGACACTTTGGCTCTCTAATCTAGTTTTAATTTTTCTCATGGTATCGAGGATTTTTTTTCTTGGAGAGTTCAAATGGTGATGTTAGAAGGAAGAAGAAAGATAAGGTCCTACTAAAATTTAAATGGGGACCGATCTTTAAGGGTTTTCGCAAGGCTAAGTCTACAGTCTGCACCAATTGAAGCTCCTAAGATGATCAAAAATTCCAAGGATATAAAGCGATTTGCTCGCAAGAGGAGATTGGTAAAAAAGTTTGTAGTTTAAGAGTCATTCGTAAGCAACGTACGATTAGCGATCACTCCAAGAAGGACGTTAAAAGAATAGAAAAGAATTTGTTTGATTTTGCCTTGGAGTGATTTGTAATTTAAGTGACTATTTTGCAGTTCACTTATCTTGTTTCTTTAGCTATTGGATTTTTATCTTATATCCTTCTTTTAGTGTTTTGCTGGTCTTTGTAGCATTTTTTTAAGCAAACTTCCAACATTTTTTTGACTTTCAAAAAAAAAATCAAGTAGTGACAAACTTTCCATACGTAGAGTTGAGAAACTTTCTCAACTTCCTGGGAATTTAGTAGACGCAACTCATAGGTCCGCGAAAAAGTATGCTCAAAAGACATGTACTAATTTAATATTATTAAGTCCTTGAACTGACTCATTTGTCAAAATAAATAAAATAAAAATAAAAACTACCTAGTTTATTATAGCCTGCTCGGAAACAGTCCAAAAAACCCAACATTAGATCAAAATCTGTATGTCCTAATCTATGTTGTTTTAAAGTAAATAACAAGAAACAACTAATGACTAACACAAATGGCTTCTTGACTGAGAAATGAGGCTTCTCTTCATATCCTAACCAGTAAACCACTGATTATGTACAAAAGTTTTATGTACACGAATTAGCTTATTCTTCTTCTAGCTTTACCTGTATGTTTTCTGACTCTGAAGCCTGATGCTCAAGCAGCTTCTTTGGAAGGCTTTTGGACACAATATTACCACCATTATAACCATTTATAAGCTGCTTTGCAATTTTAGATCTCCACTCGGAGCTATCCTTTTCCTGTTTACGATCATGAACCACCCTGTCACAGTAGTTTAGCATTGTACCCAAGCCAGTGTTCGGGATCCACCCAAATTCAGCCAATACTCGTGCTTCCCCATCACTAAGGTCTTCTCCAACCTTTCAACACAGTCCAAACAGAAATTATAAGACATGAGAAAGAGAACCCCACAAAGTACACAAGATGGAATAAGTGAAGCAAGATAGGATAAACACTAATCACAGGCTTCATGGGGGGGAGCAGATTATGGGATCCTAACGATGTTTTTCGTGTTCAGGGGAGTAATGCTGCGTGTCTGCATTTGCTGCAGTACAGCAGCAAAGTCCACATAAAAGAATCAGCCCAGTATTCAATCCTCCGGTGTGCCACACCATAATAATCACACACAGGCAAGGTATTCAGTATTGGGGAAGACTTGCTATCATGCTTTTCTGATGACTTTCTGGTGCATTTGGGCAAAAAGGAGCTCCTGAATCTTTTTCAGGGATCAATCACCACCAGATTACCTTTAGGGTTGAGTTAAGGCTGATCAAGCCCTTCAACTCTCAGCATACGCCAATGAAGTTCAACAAAACAACAAATTATGACTATTTTAGGCCTTCTTGTTATCTTTTTCTGAGTGTCAGAATACAGGTCTTGCCAAAACAAATAGTAAAAAAAAAAGTAAACAATGATGCATGGAGATCATAGCAATCTTTTTGGAATATAATGAGGGTTGATTACATTTCCATAGGAAAGTCTGAAATAGAAATGGCTTCATTGAGGACTTGACTTGCTCTTTGGAATCTACACAAGGCATTAGACAGGTTCTCATTTGTTTTCCCTAACTATCAAGTTTCTTGACATTTCCATAGGAAGCCTGATGACATCCGACATCCATGTTACTGATCAAGTCAGTGACAATTGAGCAAAACAGGCACATGAATGATTGAATCATTTCAATACACATCACAGCCCATCCATCATACTCTTTTCTCATGTCATATATGCATTCACTAGCCACGCCTGAGCCATAACAGTTTTCACAATACTTGGAAGATTCAAATATTCAACCAGAGATGTTACCATAAGGGGTTTATTCTCTATTAGAGAGATTCGGCCACAACTTGTAAGCTTCATAGCAGTCACCAAGCGCTTGATCTGCCAGTCAACGGGTATAGAATCTAACAGCTCGAAAAAGTAAGTAGCAAATCCGTACTCAGGCCGCTCCAGCACAATTCTGCATTCAAGAAATTTCATTATTAGATCATGAGAACAGAAAAGTCAAAATATCAACTTCTTCGTAATTGTACCTGTTATGTCTTCGGAAAACAAAGATGAAAGACTGAAGATCTCGACACCAGCCCCATTCAACAGGCCACTTCCTAAGTTGCAAATATCTAGTCTGTGATGCAGGCAGAGAAACCAACCATAAAGGACTTATAGGATCATACAGATTGGGAGGTCAATGAACCATTAGATCATATTAGAATGTCACCCGACAGTTGATTTAATTTCATTTATTAACAAATAACATAGCAAATCAAGAATTACTTTGTACAATTTCACAAGGTATGAAATTGCAAGGAATCTACCTGCTCCACAAGTGACAGGAGACACGTCAAACAGTAGTTGGCTTTTGCACCCTTTGCACAGCGTACAACAGGAAACTTTATAAAGGATTGGCGTTGTGAAAACAACTGCACCAAAGATACAAACAAAGGAAAAAGCCACATCACAACAACTTCAAACACTCAACCAAAGACTTGCTACAAATATTAATGTTCACGTCATATGGTTGTAGACTTACAATTATAGCAGTGTGTAACCATTCAAATTCATAAAACCAAATAAAACATAAATTAGCACCAATATCTTTTCGGTACACTACACTTTTGCCAGCAAAGGTACATAGATGCAGACTTCCAATCAGGTAATGTCAGAAGAATGTGGCAAAAGAACAATGTTCACCCATTTATTTATCAGAAATGGAGAAATCCTAACCCATATTCCTGCCACAAAAGAGCAGGGATCAATATTCGATAAAAATAGCCATTCATGTCATGGCATATGGTCACAGGTATTTGAAAGTCAGCATAACTTTTCCATGTACTACATTTGACAGCACAAATGTACATAGATACAAACTACCCAGTTAGGTGATACAAAGAACAAGGCAAAAACACTACACAACACTATGTACACATTCACCCGAAATGGACCATCACTGAATGGTGAATGGGAATGTAGGTATGAGAAATCCTAACTGCCCAAAATCCTCCGGTAAAAAAATGGGGTTTGATAAAAATAATGGCCATTAATATCACAGATACCATCCTTGCAATTTGAAGGTCGGGAAAAAAAAAAGGAACTCCATGTACATTTGTTTTAAGGAAGGGGGTTGATCTGTGCCAAAAAAAAGTGTGATAGTGAGCCATATTACAACTAGAGGTAGGATATAGCCATGGTGCTGAGCGCTGACAAGATGAGTAAACCTACAAACAGGCAGGCCCATAGGACAAGCATGACAGATATTACTTTACATCGCCAATATGAATCAGGTTTAAGAAAAATACTGTCATATTTAGATAGACCTTTGACGTCCCCCTCCCCGACCCATCAAAACAAACACCAAGAATAATAAAAATCAAGCTCGTTAGGCTAGCAACATTGTAAATGCACTGGTAGTGCAAAAGATGACAATGTACATAGTAACCATCCCAATTCCTACTGTTACTAACCCAGTTTAAAAATTCATCAATATAATAAGACAAGCCACATTTACTTATTATCCTATGCATTTGCAATTGTGTATATATGTCCATCCAAGGCACACATTATCAGAAAAACAATTAAACTATGTCCACTAAACTACATAGAACATCTGTATGCAACAGCTTTACAGTAAAGAAATGTCAAAGCCCAAGCAAATTAAATATCATAAGAGCAGAATTATACACAACCTGTGATATGACAGCCTCAAGCTCTGCAAAACCATCTTCACTAACTAAATCATCTAAACTGCCCTCAGATTCTCCTTCCCCATAGAGCTTTATCTCTTCAGCAGACACTCCCCTTTCCATTAAAACCTAGCAATTTAGTGTGTAGTTAGAAGTGGTTCCCTATTATGTGCAGGTATAGTTCACTTTTAACTTGATGAAAGGTCAATTGGCAGTAGTACCTTTAGCAGCCCAGGAGCATCTTCCTCCAATGCAACTTCAGCTGAATCACTGCATGACAAAATAACGATCTAAGAAGCTTGTGATATAGAGATGAATCATCTAAAAACAAAAAACACTGCAGAAACATTACGTGATAGTTCTTTTTCTCTTCCTTGGTCTGCTGATGCTTATTGGGTCAACAGATTCTAGGACATCTGTACCAAGAGCCTGATCTGATTTCGCACATTTAGAATGAAACCCAAGGCTTTGTGATGCATCCAGGTTAGGTGTTCCTGATGACATTAACTTCATGCGGTCTATTAATGGTAAGTGATCCAACTCGTCTTCGAGAAATTCAGATAACTCTGGCTCACTTTTCACAGGCGGCAGTACTTCACTGGAAACGACATGTGGCCTACCGTTTTTTTCTTCATATGACTCGCTGGCCGCAGGCTCATCTTTGACTCTAGTAAGCAATGACAAAGCCAAATTTCTAGTTCCATCAACATTTATCACATTGATTTCATGCTCATGAAAAGGTAACTCGCTGGAAGTGCAGGAAGCCCCCGGTTCAATACATACAGGGCCACACATTTGATCTGACAAAGTTGGTAGACACTTGTGTATGGTGTCAAATGTCCCATTACCATCAAGTGTTGAAATCTGATTTTCAGGGTCATCCATGCCAGATCCATCTGCAGCAATCTGCACATCTTGAACAGGACCATTCTCTTGCATATCACTGTCTGCACCTTGAAGACGAACTTTATGTAATTTGGATGCTTCTCCGTCGTGACTCTCATCCTGCAAAAGCATTAATAGTTTGGAATCTAAGTCCAACTCATCCCTACGAAAGAAAGGAACTGCAATAATAAAGCAACAAATGGTTGCATCATGCACATAAATGAGGGTCAAGTTCCTACAGCAATAGGGTACTGCATTTCTTCAAATTAAATAAGCAAAAAAGATCAGCAGCTCTACACAATTGAAAGAAAAGGTGCATCAATCAATCTGCAGCTATATATGAGGTTAGGTGAGGAACAAAGCCATGGATGTGGCCCACATTGAGGATAGACGATGAAGCAAGGCTTAAAGCCTCAAATGGAAAGAGACACCCAGACATACAGGTGAGATGGTACAAATCATCCTACGGAGCTAAAAATAAATAAACAAAAAAACAAAAAGAGAACAGCATTAAAATGAATAAATAAATAAGTAAATAAATAAATAAAAAGCTGGGAAAGCAAGTCACTAAACAAGACCTGGCCCATCTACAACATAGTAAAGACACGCTCGTGTATAAATTATTTTGGGTGCAATATTGGGGAATAAGCATCCATGTCACGTGTATTGGACAAGAGCTTTTGGTCACGTGTCTTATATGAAGACATCCTTTTTAACTTCTTCTCAGTTATGTAGAGATTTATTGTCAGTGTTCACAAAGTATTTTCTGTCCTAGCATTTGGAACTGGTGCAAAGTTTCTATTGGACTTTCCTGAACTGCCCACAACTTATTCTGACATATCCACTACGTTATCCTACTTGATGCATCTTTTGATACCTGCTATTAGACCATGCTTCCAGAATTATTTCATGCACCTTTATCACAAAGCCGTAAGTTCCCTTTAATTTGTTTCCAGAAAATTATACTGGCCCTGGAAAATACCTCTCTGCTGCGAATAGGTAAGGTTGCATGCATTCAGATATTCACATTACCTAATTTAGAGGAATCCACACTAGGTGTTAAGTTGCTGTTGTATCTCACTGCCTAGGCAGAACACACAGGATTTGACCAGATATTTGATACAGCTGTGAAAGCTGATATTAAAAGTCAGACATATCTAACAGCACCAGTACACGTTGACATCTATGCTCTATTTTCTCCTTAGTGGATGAAATTAATATAAGCTATGCTCCATTTCCACAACAACCTTTATTAGCAGTCACCTCAACCCTACAGTTGTCTTTCACGCGGTACAGCAGTCCATAGCAAAAGAAATAAATGAAAAAGAAGGCAAACAGGAAGCATGGGGATAAAAAAATTTATCAAGTACCAAGCCTAAAAACGAACTGCCCCAACAATATCACCTCACCAGAATTCAGCGATCAAACTAAGACAAAAAATATAAAAGGGACATAATTAAAGAATGGAGCCCCAATCAATGTTTGTGTGAAAACTGGATCTGACATACCCGTAAAAAATAAAAAATAATAAGAAAATTAAACAAGTGCGCAGTGCATTACCACCCCACCCCCTGGCATTGAGACAAAAAAAGGTGGAACGAAAGGAAGGCTAACTTCAATCATTCAAGCAAGTCCAACCACTGACGAGACAGATTCCGTGTATTTTTCCCAAGGTCCTTCGGACCACAAAAGGAATGTAACATGGTGGGCACCTGACACAGATGCATTACAAGTCAATGTAAGAAGCAGCCCCTAGTTCAAGCATACTTCTGATTTTATGTCCCAAATCATAAATCAAGTTCATCAGTTCCACAACATAGTCCCCAAGAAATGTTGCAAAAGATAATTCACAAATCAAATATCTCAAGTACCAGAAAATTACCACCATTTCTGATCCCAAAAATCTTTGCTGTGCCCTGTCAAATAATAAAAGAGATCAGATTGACTAATCAAAAATCAATTAATGATTAAGCGTAAGGTCTCGCTCAAAATTTCCCACTAATACAAAAAAGAAAGAATATAGAGAAACTGCTGAATATTACAGTGAAGACTGCAGAATTAAGAAACCTTGTTATGAAAACTGGGATACAGAAAGAAAATTCACATGATCCATTTCATTCAATGGGAGAATACATTAAGCTAAAAATGCTACTCAAAAAACTTTCAGAGCTAAAATACCCTATGAAATACATAATGTGATGAATTTATTCTAGATTCCAGAACTTTCAATCACTTGTCAAACCATTGTCCCACCAATTTCCTCTAAGAGGATGAAAAAATTGTTGGACACGTTCTGCATAATAATTTTTCGTTAGTACTTCGATCAAAATTCAAAGCTGTCCTTTGGGTTAATTGATGTATCTATGTACGGTTATAAAAGCAAGATCAGAGTGCATAAAACATCATACATGCAAGGTCTGCTGGACTTGCCTTAGTAGCAACACAGTCCTTTAATGATAGAACACCAAGGTTTACTGGTTTTCTCAGAGTGATCCTGCAATTGACTTAATAGACAGCTAACAAGGTCTGCTGGGTTTTTGCATGGAGTGATTCTGCGATGAAGTGAGACAACAACCAAGCCAGCCTTCCCAAGCAGGACCAAGAGTTCTAATCCTTAGGATTAGATGGCTGTTTTTTCTACCTCCAAGGGAAGCAAGGTATGAAACAAGAATGAAACAAGTAAAGGGATCAAGCACCCTAACCCAAGCGTTAGTGATTCCTTCTCCACCTTCAAAAGGCAGCAAATGAGAGGCAAAAATGCAATAATGGAAAACAGCAAACTGCACACCGCACAAAAGGAAACACTGGGTCTAAGCCCCTAAGGTGAGTTTGGTACAAAATACACCACTAACACACCAAAAAATTACTCGAAGGTATTCCAAAATTTGGGGAAATTATTTTTTGGTACCCCAACTTTTCAAAACTCATTTCGGGGTATCCTTACTTATTGGTTAGTAATTATAATTTATAGGCATTAAGGCCTACCTTCTCAAGTACTTCGAAGGGACCATCAGCCACCAATGCCTTTTTGTTTGGCAGGAAACCTCTCCTTCCTTAAGTGGATCCAAACAAGGTCTCCTGGCTGAAAGGAGCCTTTCTATGTTAATTAGCTTAAGCCTTAGATTGAGTGTTGAAAGCCTCAATAAATTGCTGGTGCAGTTCTATGTGCAAGGCTTCTTGAACCTCTAGGTGGCAATGCTGGATCAAGGCAGCACTTGTGGGATTGGTGGGATGGTCCCCATCATTAATCTTGCATTACCACTAGCTTCATTACGCCATTATATCAATTCAATTCAAACTCAATTGTTCAATGATTGATCCTATTCATTACAAGAAGGTTAGGAGCAGCTACGATCTATTTAATTTCAACAGTTGTTGCCTTTAGTTGTCACATCACATTCCCATTTGTCCAGACAACACAAAGACGAAGGAGGAATATTGCATTCAAATTTCAAAATATGTGGCTGGACCATAGTTACCAGGATCACTGCCCCTGTCGTTCATCGGCGCTTTGAAACTTGTATCCAAGGCGCAGGTTGTTTTCATACTGGAAGGCTCGAGATCAGGTTCTGGATATGAGATCTAACAATCAGCTTTCAAGAGGATGAGGCAGGAAAAGGGAGAAAGTAACTCAAAAATCAAAACACCTAATTAAGTCATACATTCATAACCAATTCACATAGTACAACCTTGAATTTTCTAGATGTGGAGCACTAGAGTGAAGCATCGAGCTTTTATCTCAGAGATGAAGACAAATCAAGGAGAATATAAAAGAGAAAGAACGAAAAAGACAGAGTGGCCATGGATGTGGCTTCCAGCTCTTGTCCCACAGATTAAGGAGGAGGAGGAGAAGAAGAAGAAATTAAATCAGCTTATCAAGAGTTAGTGAGAAAGAGAGAGAGAGAGAGAGAGAAACAGAAATAAAATCAGCTTATCAAGAGTTACCGAGAAAGTGGAAGAGTGGAACAGGATTGTTGTTGTAGTCGTTCTTATTACTTCATAGGCAAAGAAATTAAACAGAAGGTCACTAGGTACTTGCACCATCTATTGGTCGACTAACTAAGAAGTAAGAACAATAGCAGATTCTTTTGATGGTGCATAAACATTTAGTGGATGGATATGATGCCAAATACATCTAGAATCTAGATCATTATTACATATCTTTAGGATAAGAGTTTGTTTATCTTTGGATCAAAGGATTCACTTCTAGTGGTTAGAGCAATGTAATTTATGCATGTCACCACCCAGGCTCTCCATTTTACCTTGCAGAACCCATATCAGATACAACGTTCCACGGATAGGGCAAAGGTTATGCCTCACGTATCCAAATAACATATGACAGGTGAAAATGCATTAAGGTATATCTTCCATCACCAAACTATTTTTAATTGATTCCTTGAGAGTTTTAACAGTTTGGGGCCTTCAGGCAGGTAACCAAGCAAACAATCTTTTAGCCATGCAATATATTCTAGATAAATTAATTTGAAATTGCACATCCACTTGTAAGATGACAAATTTTCATATCAGCGTCTGAGTTATAGAGAGTGTCCCCATGTACCTAAATTCAAAGTTGTGATGGGCTAAACACTCTAGATTTTTACCAATGTTTGACACCTCATGGATTCAAAATGCAACCACAACAAAATGGCCACATTGGAAAGGCTTTCAGATCAAGCCAACCACATTCGTGACCACCCTGATATACTATGCAGATTGCCATAATAGAGCACCTTCACAGTACCACGACCAAAACTGCATTTTGAATCTTGCAACATCTCATACCCTTAGTTTAAAATAGCGCACCGTACAGACAAAAAGCGCTGCAAAGCATGGAATGCACTGTTGTGCGCTTTTTTATGCTAGAGCAAAGCACAATCTTGGAGCGCACGTTTTTGTATGCTTGTGTGATTTCTTATGAAGCATGAGGCACGCATTTCATGCACTTCATGCATCTTTTCCTTTGTTCTTAAGTTTTCCTTTCTTTAACATTTTGTCGTTGTTTGCTCCTTCTTCCTCCTCCACACTCCTCTCTCCTATCTCTTCCTCTTCCTCTCTTCCTCATCTTCTTCCATTCAAGTTGTCGAAGAGATTTTTTTTGCTTGTTATTTTGGTTTTGCTAAGTTTTGTACTCAAATTTTTACTTTTTCTAGGTTTTGCAGAGTAGCTGACGGATTCCCTTTTTGTGGTTTTTTGAAAGTGCAATCCACGTGCATGAAGGCTGCATTTTCGCTCTGTGCTCCAAGCTTCCAAGGACCTTCGAGCATGTCTAATCTAAGCTGATACCCAAGTCTATGTGACATGTCCGTGGGCCCGTGGCAAATAGGTCTCTATCATTGCTTGCTTTTCCTTCACTTTTTTCTAGAACTGGCACCCAGCGCACGGTTGAACATTGATTGATTTTAGAAAATAACCATCAAGCTATTCCCTTAGAATCATTGTTCTCCAATCTCAATTATAAAAGAGTTAGTTAAATTCTTACGTTTTTCACTTTGGTTAGATTGGCACCACACATCACAATCTCAGACCCTTAGTCCTCTATAAGATGGATATGAAAAAAAGAGGCATCAGGGAATCATAGAACTTGAACTACTTAGCTCAACAGATGTCCAGAGCTTTCATTGATGATACTCTAGCACTTGAGCATTTTTTTTTAAAATAATACAAAGCTCAGTTGACCAATTAGCTTAATAGGTTAGTGTATCTTGGATATAAATAAATCTTACAACCTCATTGTAAGTATGTAATTAGCAGACACATATATATTTGTGTGTTTTCGTGTGTGTGTGTGTGTGTGTTTATATACACATACACATGAGCATACCCCCACAGAATACGAATGCTACCTACAATAGGGATAGCTTTGAAATTCAGTGATTAAATTACTAATGCAATAATGTGATAGTAAAGCTTTGAAAACAGCCAATGAGATGATCATATACACCAGGTACAAAAAGGGAAAGAAAGAGGGGGCATAAAAAAACCTTGCTAAACCAGGAAGCAACGAACAACCTGTTTTAACTGGCCAAAACAGGAACTCCAGTTGCAACTCCAAACATGAAAACAAAATTTGAGTAAAAGAACAGGTACCTTGACAACAACATTCTTCTTCTTTCTGCCAACCAATAGAGTCATCAAATTCATGTGACATCTCATGCTTCACCTTAGTGCCTTGCAAATGTGCATTGTCAGACCCTACCACGTTGTCTTGCATAGGAGTCTCTAAACTACCAGAAACACCAGATGATACCCAATTTAAAACACCAACTGTTTTGATGAGTAGATCATTTCTTAAAGCACTGACTCCTGCATCTGATGTTAGAATCTTGCTTGATGAAACGCAGAGCTTCATAGAAGTTCCATCCTGAACATTAAACTAAAGAAGAGAAATTTCAGAGTCCAACAGAACAAATTAGGACCAATGATTAGTTGTAAGTCCAATGAAGTAAATTAAGACGCACATAGATTTATCGCAGATCACTAATCTGTAAGATGGCTTTGGATTAAGATCAAGCTATTCAAAGTTACCCGCAATTTTCTACATATACAATCCTTCCTCAGTTTCAAAGCAGACTTCCTGGTTGACTTTCCAAAAGAATAGTAAACAGTAAAGGAGAAAAGAAAGAAATTCATCATATGTAGCATAACTGCTCTAATGAAAAAAGAAACCTAAGCATCCAAGGATCGATGGAGTTTTGAGAATAGAAGCAAGGATTGAAAAGGCAAGCCTAGCACTAGTGCAACAATAGGTGTGGTAGCACGAAATAGTGCTAATGCAATAATAATAATAAACAATTGTAGCAATTGGAATAAAATGTTTGATACTTACACTTAGAAAGATTGGCATTAAGTTATAAGTTATAACCCTTGCAACAAAAAGTATTAAAAAAAAGAAATTGAAAGTTATGGACGGATTAGTAAGTTTCCATGTTAGAGTGGTGGCTGGCATAATCACAGCTGTCCTCTATTCCAGAGCAGCCATTGCAAAATGGAACATGAAGAGCACTCAAGTTACGCCCAAACACTGTTTATTCTGCATTAGGAAGAACCGCAAGTATAACCTTCCCCCCTACTAAACAACAGGGGTGGGTGGCCAGGAAGCGAAAATTGCAGACAATTCAAATGGCTCATGATTCCAAACACATCTATGTTGACATTGCTCGGTAATTCTTTCACTGAAGAACATGGCAAGAAAACCGCCACATTGTCTACTGACAATATATATTAGATGCACCCGGACCATGTGCTCCAGATATTTATGAGTGAACAATCATATGAATCAGAGTGAACAATCATAATAATGAGAGTGAACAATTATAGAATGTAGAGCATGTGCTCCCAGAGCACTTAATAAATTGCAGTCTACTGAGTAAAAAGAAACAAAACCCCACACCTGACACTAATAATCGCCTCAAAACACAGAGATAAAAAGAAAATAACTGCTGAACTAGGCCTATGCAACCAAATCAATCTTTAACGACAAATAACACAGTAGAAGCCAACTTCGTTCAGAAAGGAAACTCATTGTGAAGAAAGTTAACTTACACCGACCATGGATCCGCAACCCGGCTTCAGCGCTCCAAATCGAAGTTCGGTTAAGGTTAGGGTTATAGGGTCACCGAAATTCAAACATAAACATCACTTATACTTGACACACAACGGTGGGGTTGAGACTTGAGAGAAAGTATCACTGTTTTGCCCAAACCTCGCCTACCAACAGGAAATCTATATCTATATCAAAAGAGAGAGCCAAGCAACAAAATTCAAAATTCAAAACTTCATCCCCCAGAATCACTACACCCCTTTCACGCGAACCTTGGGTTGCGCCGCCGGTGCAGCCCTGGCCGCCAGGTGAAGTGGGCTGTCCCGGATGCCCGCCGGCGATTCTGGTCTTGGCTGTTTGCGGCAGGTGGGTGTGCTCTTCGGTGTCTGTTGCTACCTCAAGTGGTCGTCGTGTCTTGGCTGCTCGTTTTCTCTCATTCCGGCAGGTATGGAGATCGTCGGTTTGTATCTGGAGTCTCAGTTGGTCAGTTTAGGTCGGTGGTAGTCGGCGTTTTAATGTTCCGACAGGTCTTTTTCCTTTGGCTGGGTTCGGTCAGTATAAGGCGGGGTTCTTTCTTTTCTTTTGTTTGTCTCGTGGCTTCTGCTTAACTTTTACATGGTTGTTTCAAAATCTCCTTTGGTTTCTCGGTGTTTAGAGTTGAAGGGTGAGGTAACCTCCATTTCTTCCTCCTGATAATGTGGTGGATGTGGTCTCTGTTTCTGCCCTTTCTAGGGCTAGTGAGATTTGCACCGTACTTAAAGAGCTGATTACAATGTTAGGCTCGGCTAATTCCCCTGTTTCTGTTGGTTCTTCGTTGTCTGTCCCAGGGGTTGTGGTGCCCTCGCATCGTGTTGGTGAGTCTGTGAGGTCACCTATTGTTAGTTCTTGGGATGGTAGCCTATTCTCTATGTTTGTTGACAATTTGCCGTCTGGGGTTGATAATGTTTGGTTGAAAAGCCTGAAGTTTGGTACTGTTGCGGATGCTTACATCCCTCGTAAGGTGGGGCGATCTGGTAAGCGGTATGGTTTTGTTCGTTTCTGTGATAAAAATGAGAGATCTTGTGTTATTCTTGCGTTGAATGGTTGGAAGTGTAAAGGGTTCACTTTAGATGTTGCTTGGGCTAAATTCGGCAAGAAGCTAGGGTCTTCTCCTCTTTCTAGAAAGGTCTCTGAAAATTGGATTTGGGTTCCTAAGGATAAACAGGTTGGTGTTAAGGCTGATGATGGTAGTTGTGAGTTTTCTAATGCTTCCGAGGGTTCTGCTACCATCTCTGATCCTCTCCTTTCACGTGTCCCCAAGGTTGTTAAGTCTCCTTATAAAGATGCCCTTTTGAGGGGTCTAAATGTCAGTGGTAAATATAGTGCTACTTTGGTGGTTTCTTCTGACAGTGAGCGTACTGTCAGTGAACTGCATGGTAGAGCTGTTAATGAGGGGTTCTGCTCTTCACCTCTTGATGATGAGGTTTCTCTTCATAAGGTTCTCAAAGTCAAAAGTTGGCAAAAAAAGAATGTGAGCTTACTATGGAATCCGAAGTGGAGGTTGGTTAGCAGAGCTTCGGGTAGGGCCCGCTCTTGTAGCTCTAATCGTGCTAAAGGTGTTAAGAAGCCTTCTTGAAGCAGTAATTCTCTCAGTGATGATGCAGCAGATAGTTCCACCATTCGATCTATGATTGGTGGGGATCTATCTTTGGAAAGAATAAATGAGGCAAAAAGAGCGGCGAAAGTGGCATGTTCATTGAAGTTGTCTCGTGATGATTTTGAGATTGTGGCTAAGGCATTCAGAGAGGATTTACTAGATCGAAAGAAGAAACTTGTTAGATAGATGTTTGTTTTATTGTCTTTTGTGACGTGTTGTGTTGTTTCTTGTTGTGCTGGTTTTTGCTGGCTTGCTGTTGTTGTGACTCCTGTAGCATCTTTTATGTCTTCTTAGCCTTTTTGGCTTACAAATAATCGAAAAAAAATGAATTTTCTAACATACCGTACAAATCCTTCCCTCCATTCTCGCAACCTCATATGTCTTCCATGTTATGAACTATTGATTTGAAGATCTCTACCACTTCTTTTACATATTATTCATCTTCTTTAAAAACTGTACAGTCAAATTAAAAAAAATTGATCATAAATTTCTCATTATATAGAATGATTTGTTAAATAAAATTATCATCATTAAATTCGTAATGAAAATATTATCCTAAAAGTATTATATTGCAATTGTTAATAACATACTCCCTCCTTCCCATATTATCTGTCACTTTAACTAACTTTCTTTTTTCCCATAATATCTGTCACTTTATAATTTCAATGACACATTAATTACTAATTTATCAAATTAAGCTTATTAATTACATTTTTTTCTTCCATTTTTCTTTTTTATTCACCTTTTTCCCTTTTTTATTCACCATTTTATTCAAGTTTTCTACATTTCCAATGAGCTAAATTAATGTAGATGGAAGTTTTTTTGGTTTTTGAAATTATGTCTAGAGTGACAATTAAAGTGGGAAGGAGGGAGTACTATATAAGAAATTATCAATCAAAAACTGACATTAAAAACCGTGACAGTCAACAAAATGACCAATAATATGGAATGGAGGGAGTACATCTGAACGGTATAATTAGATTAAAATTAATATATGTTAAATATTTAAACTATATACTATTAACCGTTTATTTCAACAAACTTTGTTGCCTCTGGATTATTTTATTATAATAGCTCTTTCCCTCATAAAACCACTCCTCACCGTCTTCTTCCTCTTCGACATCCTCCTCCACTTCTTCTTCTTGTAAAGTATCTTGAAGATTTACTCTCATCTAAGGCTATTGAGATTTTATAGATAACTAGTGAACAATGCCCGTGCCCTGCACGGGCTAAAAGTTATAATATGCAATATAAGTTTGGTATAATAATGTTGATTAAATTTGTTATATTAAATAGATATTGTCTTAGATTATAATAAATATGAAAAATTACAAACAATAATATAATATTATATAATTTATAAATAGTATTATATTTATTTTTCAAATACAATGTACAACAATTTAATTTTCATACTAACATAAAATCTTTTAAAGATTGTCGTATTAACAATTTTAATGTTTGCATTGTACAAATATTATAATTGCATCAAAGTATATTTACTAAAATACACTCGATCGTATTTAACTAAAATCGAGATACACCCGAGTCATGTTGTTAGAGTGAAATTTACAAAAAAAATCAAAATACACATGACCCGTATTTACCTGAATTTAAAATACACATGAGTCATCTTTTTAGAGTGAAATTTACCATAAATCAAAATACACCCGACCCATGTTTACCCAAACCAAATATACAATTGACATATTATTTAGTTATTGTACCCGAGGGTAAAAGAGTAAATTTGTGTGTGAATACAAGCTAATGACAAGTTGCTAATTAATTATTATATCCAAGGACGGAATAGTAAATTCATGTGTGAAAACAAGCAAGCAGAGCTGGCAACATAATTAATTATTACATCCAAGGACAAAATAGTAAATTTGTGTGTGAACACAAGCAAGCAAAGCAGACAGCATAATTAATTATTATATCCAAGGACGAAAGAGTAAATTCAAGTGTGAACACAAGCAAGCAGAGCAAACAACAAAACACAAAAATGCTTTTCACACTTTTATTATAGAGTATATGATATGATATAATATGATAGAGTATATGATATGATATGATATGATATGATATATAATAAGTTTGTGTGGAGCTAAAATATATATATCCAAATTATAGTAGAGAAACACATTTGGTAAGGAAAAAAAGGGGGGAAAGAGTGTTGGACAATGGACATGTCAACAATGCAAAAAGACATGTAGCAATTGTCTTCTAGCAAAATGAGAATTCAACACATTTCAAGCCTAGAAGTACATTAGTTAATAGGCCCAATTCTTCATGCAAGTTTGATGGAGCCCAAAACCAAAGAGATAGGTAGCAAAACAAAATTTTGGACGACACAACACAGTTATTCAACATTTCTATTCTTTAATATGATATCAAAGTTAGGATTTTTCCTCGTGACGGGTTGAAAAATAAATTCCTTTAATTATTATTCTTTCCTTAGAAAAGGAGGCAATTTGTTTAGTTAGCAAGATTAGAGGAACGATATAAAAATAATAGATCAAAAGTAGTGGTGGCAGTGGATGCAACATGCAAGAAACCACGTAATGAGATAAAGAAATCAATAATTAAGATATTGGAAATATTAATATGCTAATTGCCTTGTGGCAAAAGGTTTAGTTGTAATTCATTATAAATATACTACATCTGTTGTGTATTATTTGTCCTCTTTGATAATTGTACAATCATACTAGAAAGTTGTAAAATTTATACATGTTAATATGTCAGTTTATTATTTATACATAGTACATTGTTAGCTGTGGTACAACAAAAACTTACCATATTGATCTCGAAATTTTGGGTTATCTTGATCATAAAATTTTGACAAAACTACTACTACTACTACTACTACTACTACTACTACTACTACTACTACTACTACTACTACTACTACTACTACTACTACTACTAATTAGAAATGTGAGAAGCGTAGAAAATTGATTTAGTATTATTGTTGTAGATTAAGTGGGCCTCAAAAATATTGAACCCAACTCCTTCCCAATTGAACGCACAGACTACTCCCTCCTTCTCACTCTCTTCCTTCTGCTTGGCTACCTTGGTCTGCCCAGCCCTCCGCGCAGCTGCCCGCTGGCAACCATTGCTAGACCTCCGCCAACCACCGCAACATCAGCCACCCGTTATGGTGGTGTTGGAATGTTGAATTTAAGAGAGATTATGATGGTGTAGTTCTGGTGTGATGTATTTTTAGGCCTTACATGTAATTTTTGTGGGTTGGTATGTGGATAACTAAGATTGTAAGCTGCTGTTTTGGTGATTGACAGCAAGAACCAAACTTGAGAATTGGTTTAAAATGTTAGAAATTGGGTCGTTGTCAAAAGGGAGTCCAAAGATGTCAAATTGAGATAGGTATTGTATTTGGGGGGTTTTCGGGACAATAAAAACGTCTTGTAACCAAAATTATCATGTGGGTTAGTAGCCTTAGGTAATAGCTTCCATACGTGCTTTAAATTTTAGGATTTCGATATGTATAACTCAAGTTTGGACGAATTTAAGTTGGGTGTCTTGCACATATACGTTTTTCCGGGACAGTAGGTTCGCGAGTGTTTTAAGATATCAATGATGTCTTAATAGCATAAGTGGTCAACATGAAAATTTTAGTATGCTCTGCAAGCTTTCCGCAATAGGGTCGTACGCATTCATTGGATGCCAGAGTAAAAAGTTATGGTCTATCAAAATCAGTCTCGTACCTATGTTAAACCAAAATCGTTAAGTTATTGAATCATATTCAAGCCACTCTTGGAGGTTGTTCCCAAAGCTTTTATGAGGTTGTGTCCAACATAAGAGTTGTAGTAGTCACTTCAAGCTTTCCGTACACTGCTCACAAACGTTTATACGATGTCTAGATTTTATATTATGAAATTTTAAAGATTCTTTCTCAAACTTGATTTACTAAAGGCCAACCCTCTTGTTTGATCATTTTTTAAGTCTTTACACTAATTTTCAGCCTTACCTTTCAACTAGAAAGTTGTAGTTTATAATTTTAGCTTTCCGAAAGTTATTTTATGAATTATTTCGACATCTATAGAAAATGTTATGATTTTTACAAAGTATCGCAAAAATTTGAAATTTGTCAAACCTTTTTGCTAAAGTTTCATTCTTTTAACTTAGAATTAGAGAAATGTTTCACTCCCAAAATTCCAAAATTAATTTACGTTGGAATTTTGCATCTCAATTGTGGTTCGTAAGGTCGTCATCGCTACTGAACTGTATCGGGATAGGGTCCGAGCTTCAAAATATGTGGTCACCAAGCCTTCCCGCACCCCCTTTGTAAAACACGAGTAAAACTACTTCAAGATCGGGTGGGAAGTCCATTTTCAGGTAAACCCGAGACCCTGGGGGCACATTTGGGTCATCGTTGGGTGTGACATCCACTACAAGTGGGACGCTGAACCATGGGGGTAAAGCTACGAGTCTTCATCGAGACCTACTTTAGGTCTTTGAAGGGGCTCGAAAATCCTTTAGCAAGAATAAGCGAGAAAGGTCAACCTGCAAAAGCTGAAATGGACATGCCTTCACTATTTCGATCATAACTCCTTCAATATAACTCCGATAGATTTCAAATCTTAGAAGTAAAAAGTAGACACCGAGAGCTTTTCATCGATATATTATGGGCCCAAAATGGAGTTTAGACAAAGAAGTTATGCGTGTTGGAAGTTCGGGAGAAAATTTGTCCAAAAGGCTTTCATGGTCGTGACAACCTCAGTCACGCCCGTGACATCTGCCCATGGCCCAGTTTTTGACAAGCGGCTATGTCACGACCATGACATCAAGTGCCACACCCTTGATGTCATGTTTCACGCCCGTGACGCCCTTCGGGTCCAGTTACCCCTTGCGCAAGAAATGACGTCGCGACGCCCTGTGTCGCGTTCGCGACACCCCTGTACGGATTTTTTTTTTGTTTGTAAATGTTAGATATAGAGGTGAAATGTTAATGGCAACAAGGCCTTTTCTCATTCTTTTATATTCCTCCTTTGTCCCATATAGGAAGAGTTGTAGTGTTTTGAGTGGGTTTAAATATTCCACTCTCTTATGGATTATTGTATTAGCATGGAAGTGGGTTTTAGTGAGGTGGGTTTGGTTTGGGCTTCCACACCCGCGCGCGCGCGCTGTAATGCCCTGACTTGTAATCAGGGAATTATCAAAATTTTAGCTTAATTAACCTTATCTTAGCGGAAGCGTAAAAGTCAAGAGCGTTACCGCCGCTATTCCAAAAGTGGAAAAGTAAGGCTTTTTATAAGGAGATAAAAACATAAAATAAAATATTTATAAAATAATAATACTTAAGAGAAAATATGAGGAAATATCCATTTAAAGGAGAAAGTGAGAAATGATAACATATAAACTATTGTCTTGGTGAGCCAACTATTAAATTTTAATAGCCAAACTGAGAGACTTTAACTATGTGGCGGCCTAATCTGCTACTCGCTTGTCCTCGCCTCAAATCTGCCCAAAACTCCTGTTGCCACCTAAAAACAAAAACATTAAAAAAAACAAGGAAAAATGAGACGGAACCCAGTATAACCGACACTGTAGCGTAAAACATTTTAAAAACATTTTATTGGGGCGCCATTTAAATTCATTTTATTTGCAAACAGAGAGAAGTGGAGAGATGTTAAAAAAATAGTTATTTAATTATTATCTAAGTTGGACCCTAGATTGGTTTAAGCCAATCTTAATGATATGGTATGACTGCAAGGTAACCCTAGGATCTTGTCCTTGTCCAAGCGCATAGCTGGATCGGTTACTAACCCAGGCTCCGATACCGGGAGTGATGATAAGAGTCCACTATTAATGATAAAATATACTAAAACCACGTAAATAATTTGTATATATAACATAAAATAATTAATGAAAATTAAACGCCACTTTGGAAAGTACAATCATCGAATTATACTGGATTCCATCTCATTTTTCCTTGATTTTTTTAATGTTATTGTTTTTAGGTGGCAACAGGAGTTTTGGGAAGATTTGGGGCGAGGACAAGCGAGTAGCAGATTAGGCCGCCACATAGTTAAAGTCTCTCAGTTTGGTTATTAAATTTTAATAGTTGGCTCACCAAGACAATAGTTTATATGTTATCATTTCTCACTTTCTCTTTTGAATGGATATTTCGTCATATTTTCTCTTAAGTATTATTATTTTATAAATATTTTATTTTATGTTTTTATCTCCTTATAAAAAGCCTTGCTTTTCCACTTTTGGAAGAGCGGCGGTAACGCTCTTGACTTTTACGCTTCCGCTAAGATAAGGACAAGGACAGGATCCTAGGGTTACCTTGCAGTCATACCATATCATTAAGATTGGTTTAAACCAATCTAGGGTTCCACTTGGATAATAATTAAATAACTATTTTTATAACATCTCTCCCCTTCTCTCTGTTTGCAAATAAAATGAATTTAAATGGCGTCCAATAAAATGTTTTAAAAATGTTTTACGCTACAGTGTCGGTTATACTGGGTCCCGTCTCATTTTTCCTTTTTTTTAATGTTTTTGTTTTTAGGTGGCAACAGGAGTTTTGGGCAGATTTGGGGCGAGGACAAGCGAGTAGAAGATTAGGCCGCCACATAGTTAAAGTCTCTCAGTTTGGTTATTAAATTTTAATAGTTAGCTCACCAAGACAATAGTTTATATGTTATCATTTCTCACTTTCTCTTTTAAATGGATATTTCCTCATATTTTCTCTTAAGTATTATTATTTTATAAATATTTGATTTTATGTTTTTATCTCCTTATAAAAAGCCTTGCTTTTCCACTTTTGGAAGAGCGGCGGTAACACTCTTGACTTTTACGCTTCCGCTGAGATAAAGTTAATTAAGCTAAAATTTTGATAATCCCCTGATTACAAGTCAGGGCGTTACACGCGCCGCCGCCGCCGTCCGTCCGGGCCGGGCCGGGTGTGGGGTGTGGGTCCGCTTTTACCTTTTTGGGTCGTTTTTCCGGAAGAGCTTGCGTATTTATTGTATATCAATTAGCCGTTTCATTGAATTTATTTTGTTCATCAATTCATCCTGATCTTCCGCCTTCCTCTTTATTTCCTTGATTCTTGCCCATTTTAATGGCCCATTGACTCTTCAGTTTTTCCTCCTCAACACAGTCAGTTTTCCTATAAATTGAGTTGAGTTTGTGCTGTTTGAGATACATCAAAAACCATTCATCTTTCTTCTCTTCTCTTCCACTCTTTCTAGGTATACAGTTTGCATACTCTATATTAGGGGTGGGCACTATAAACCTAAACCGCAAATTGAACCAAAAAATCGCATAAATCAAACCGCAAAATGGGGTTCCGAATTGATTTTTGCATAAAAGCGGTTTAGGTTAACCAAACCGCTATAAGCGGTTTAGGTTTAGGTTTTGGATTTTCATGAAAGGTTAACCGCGGTTAACCGCTCTCAATTAAGTTGAAAAAAAATAAATTTATTAGTAATATGAATTTAATTTAACCACGTATCGTTGTATAGGTATATGAATTTATTAGTAATATGATTGCATTTATTTGCATAAATGTTATTGTAAATTTCCATGAAATCGGTTAATCATAAACCGTGTATGTTAATCGGTAAATTTTTCAGATTTTAAAAGCCATTAACCGGCATCATTTCTAAATTGCGGTTTTGAGGTTTGGTTTAGGTTTCCAGATTTCAAAAGCGGTTAACTGCATATTGCGGTTGCGGTTTAGGTTTTCAAAATCAAAAAACCTCAAAAGCGGTTAACCGCACGCAAATGCGGTTAACCTGTTATGCCAACCCCTACTCTATATCCTTGAACACAAGTACAACTGTCCAGTGATAGTCTGAGTTAACCTTGGGGAGCGACCGACAATTTCGATTGGCACTGAGGTCGGGTCGCAATTGCTTTCAAGGCAGTTGCCATCCCACGACTCAGTTTCCTTCTTCCCACAACCTTGATCTTTATTCTTTTGCAACAATTTGAAAGCGATTGCAGATATACTTGATTTCCTCCACTCCTTCAAAGGCAAATCACGGGTAAGTTCGACCCATTCCACTAGGCCCCTAACTCAGGGCGTGCCTAGTAAGGCTTAGCGGGTCAGGGGGAGGGGGTAACCCAGGCCCAAGGCCTGGTTGAAAACCATGCAAAGTTTCACACAAGGATTTTTGCAAGTAGTGGGACTCAATCTCACCACCTCCAAGTTGGAAGGCAATCCACAATACCATGTGAGCCCACTACTTAACACCATAGGGATAAGAATATAGTGCACCTCGAAGAATAGTATAGTTTCGTTTGACCAAGTAATAGGTATCCACCATACCTCTTCAAGCCATAGGCTTAAGTCCTATCCCCCTCGATGCCTTGAGAACAACTCGTCTAGTCAATCCCTTAGTGAGGGGATCCGCCAAATTCTTCTCGGATCTCACATACTGCAAGGATATAACATCATGCTTTAGCAATTGTCTCACTGCATTGTGTCTAACACGGATACGTCTCCTTTTTCCGTTGTAAACACTGTTATGAGCCACTCTAATGAATGCCTGTGAGTCACAATGTATAGAGATTGGTATCTCTTGCTTCTCCCATAGTGGCACGTCTGCTAAGAGACCTCTAAGCCACTTTGCTTCTTGACCTGCCAACTAAAGAGCAATAAATTCAGATTCCATGGTAGAGCAGGCTATGCAAGTCTTTTTTGCAGACTTCCATGAAATAGCCCCTCCACCTAAGGTAAACACATAACCTGTAACACCCCGGATATATGGTTAAGTGTGGCTTAAAAGGATTGAAATGACTATTTATATCACCAAGGTGCACCTTCTTTTATGGTAGCTCATCTGTTGGGAACTCCTCAATTAAGCGTGTTTGGCTGGGAGTAGTGCTAGGATGGGTGACCTCCTGGGAAGTTTTCCCAGGCAGCGTGTGAGCGAGGACGAAGCACGCTAGAAAGACTCGTGGTGATTTGTGGGGCCAGTCAGTGGTCCTTGAAGCAGTTATCGGTAATGTCTGCGGCCCGGGAGGGGTCGGGGCGTTACAGAATGGTATCACAGCCGACCTGCGACTGTAAGCTACGCCAGTGGACGGGAGATCCATGGGCAGTCACCTAGCGGGGCAAAGATTCTGGAGTGTATTGAGGCACAACAAGGACGTGGTGCGCTTAAGTGGGGGTGATTGTAACACCCCGGATATATGGTTAGGTGTGGCTTAAAAGGATTGAAATGACTACTTATATCACCAAGGTGCACCTTCTTTTATGGTAGCTCATCTGTTGGAAACTCCTCAGTTAAGCATGCTTGGCTGGGAGTAGTACTAGGATGGGTGACCTCCTGGGAAGTTTTCCCAGGCAGCGTGTGAGCGAGGACGAAGCACGCTGGAAAGACTCGTGGTGATTTGTGGGGCCAGTCAGCGATCCTTGAAGCAGTTATCGGTAATGTCCGCGGCCCGGGAGGGGCCGGGGCGTTACATAACCACTAGTAGAACTAACTTCATCTTTATCAGAAACCCAGTTTGCATCACAATATCCTTCTACAACAGCAAGAAACTTATTAAAATGCAAACACCAATCAATTGTACCCTTAAGATAATTAACTAAACGATGAAGTGCATTCCAATGTTCTTGACTAGGATTATGTGTATAACGACTCAATCTACTCACAGCATAAGCAATATCAGGGCGAGTAAAGTTCATCAAAAACATTACACTCCCTATAATTTTAGCATACTTTGATTGAGACACACTAGGACCATTGTTCTTTAAAGATATTCTGGGATCGTAGGGAGTTCTAACAGGTGTCACATCAAACATGTTAAATTTCTTTAACACTTTCTCAAAATAGTGTGACTGATATAAAGCATAACCAGAATTGGTTTTTCGAATTTTAATCCCTAAGATCACATCAGCTTCACCCATATCTTTCATTTCAAACAAAGAAGAAAATAAATTTTTGATCTCATTGACTACAAGCAAATTTGTACCAAAGATCAGCATATCATCAACATATAAGCATATGAGCACACTATCTGAACCAATCATCTTTGAATAAACATAATAATTAGACAAATTTGTTATAAATCCATTTTTCACAAGAGAACTATCAAACTTCTCAAACCATTGTTTGGGAGCTTGCTTTAGACCATAAAGAGATTTTTTCAATCTACACACTTTATCCTCCTGACCTGGTACTTCACAACCCTCAGGTTGAGTCATATAAATTTCTTCCTCTAAGTCACCATTAAGAAAAGTTATCTTTACATTCATTTGATGCACAACAAGATCAAACATAGCAACTAAATGAATCAAAGTTCTAATGGTGCTTATTTTTGTAACAGGAGAATAAGTGTTAAAATAATTTATCCCTTTCTTTTGGTCAAAACCTCTAATCACAAGTCCGTCCTTATATTTATCAATTAAACCATCAAACCACTGTACTGAAAGGGGTAGGCCCTTGCCACCAGCCTAAGGGAGACAATTGTTAAAGCATGGTGTTATATCCTTGCAGTGTGTGAGATCCGAGAAGAATTTGGCGGATCCCCTCACTAAGGGATTGACTAGATGAGTTGTTCTCGAGGCATCGAGGGGGATAGGGATTAAGCCTATGGCTTGAAGAGGTATGGTGGATACCTATTACTTGGTCAAACGAAACCATACTATTCTTCGAGGTGAACTACATTCTTATCCCTATGGTGTTAAGTAGTGTTTTTAAGGTTGAGATCATTCTCTTAATGAATCTACGCCCTTTGTGGGGGGTACTTATGAGATGCACTGATGGATTCACCGACTTTTAAATGTGAGGATGAGCTAATTTGCTCTTAATAATTCCATAGTCACGTTTGTGGTGGTCTATATATGTAAGTGTGAAGGTTTGGCCACCTTCTATGAGAGATTTGGGCTATATCTCTAAAGTACTTATGAGTCCCAAGGTGTGGGTATGGCCATAAAGGAGCAAGTGTTTTATCGCGGAGTATGCTTTTCTGTAGGTTGATATGTGTTGTGGGGGTCTCGATTAAAGTCTTCCAAATTCAAGGCCTAGTCCACTTGTAAGAATTTTTTATTGTTGCCTCACATCGCTAATATGTCAATTCAAATCGAAAGATATTGACGCCTAAGTATCTGACCTATTTTTGCCCAGGTTTCTTTTTTTTTTTCTTTTCCTTTTTCCTTGTATGCCATTAGTGGGGGATTGTTAGATATGGAGGTGAAATGTTAATGGCAACAAAGCCTTTTCTCATTCTTTTATATTCCTCCTTTGTCCCAAATAGGAAGAGTTGTAGTGTTTTGAGTGGGTTTAAATATTCCACTCTCCTATGGGTTGTTGTATTAGCATGGAAGTGAGTTTTAGTGAGGAGGGCTTGGTTTGGGCTTACAGACCCGCACGCGCGCTGCTGCCGCCATCCGTCTAGCCCGGGCTTGGCGTGGGTTGTGGGTCCGCTTTTACCTTTTTGGGTCATTTTTCCGTAAGATCTTGTGTATTTATTGTATATCAATTAGCCGTTTGATTGAATTTATTTTGTTCATCAATTCATCCTGATCTTCCGCCTTCCTCTTTATTTCCTTGATTCTTGCTCATTATAATGGCCCTTTGACTCTTCAGCTTTTCTTCCTCACACAGTTTGTTTTCCTATAAATTGAGTTGTGTCTGTGCTATTTGAGATACATAAAAAAACATTCATCTTTCTTCTCCTCTCTTCCACTCTTTCTGGGTATACAATTTGCATACTCCATATCCTTGACCACAAGTACACGTGTCCAGGGATAGTATGAGTTAACCTTGGGGATCGAGCGACCGACAATTCCGATTGGCACCAAGGTCGGGCCGTAATCGCTTTCAAGGCAGTGGTATCCCACGACTCAATTTCCTTCTTCCCACAACCTTGATCTTTATTCTTTTCCAACAGTAAAACCCCCATTGCTATAACTAGCTCTTATTAATATTTTGTAAGGGACATATGATCACTTTGGCTAAGCATTGCTTATGAATAGAATGATGAAGCTAATGTCTTTCATTCTTCTCTAAATCTTGTTTACTTTATCCATAATTACTATGTTATGGTGGTGTTGCAAGTCATTCCTTTATTGATTAGTGGTGGGCAATCCTTTATCTAATCATGGTGAGATGTTAGGTATTGGTGGTCGAATTTCTTCTTTATCCAAGATCATATC
The DNA here is from genome assembly GCA_029582165.1 of Portulaca oleracea. Classification (NCBI taxonomy): domain Eukaryota; kingdom Viridiplantae; phylum Streptophyta; class Magnoliopsida; order Caryophyllales; family Portulacaceae; genus Portulaca; species Portulaca oleracea. The sequence goes on from CM055869.1 coordinate 39,608,458, forward strand.
CGATTCTATTGGTGTTCAAGATCCTTGTTGATTTGTTCTTTGGGTTTTGATTGATATTATTGTTTCTCAAGATTATCTCATCATTCAAGAGTATGATCATCCATTTAACATCAATAAATAAAAGCACGAGACCTCCATTCCATATTATATTATTAACATTAGACAATTATTAAAACACATGCTGCTAATTACAGTGAAGTGAAGAACATAAAAATTTGCAAACCCACATAATGTGATAACTTGGGGGGGGGGGGAGGATCAAATCATTAGTAGTATGACAATTAATTAACAAAATAGACGGAACTCTCAATAAAAACCAACATCAACAGATACAATGACAAACAATAAGTTGAAAAGGAAACAACGACCACTTCATTATTGTTACGCAACAGACTCAAGTGTTGGACTCAAAAATACATGTGGAGATACTATATAATAGCTTGGGTTAGAAGTGTTAAGTCCATTCTCCTAGAGTGAATTTCTGCATATAAAAACCAAAAGTAAAGACAATATCAATACCATCCACTATTGAAAATTTAGCATTGCATTGAGAAAACAACACATAGAAAGTGATTACCATTAGGATCACCTACATTTAAAATCATTCATAAGGATGACTTTTAGTGCTTTGATGTCCATCTCTTGCACCCCCAAATAGTCTTGACTAAGACAGAATCCATAAATCCAAATAACAAATCAGTCAATTTGATATTGTATCATCCTCTGAAGCCCAATCTCTTTCAACTTATATTGTGCTTATCTTGAGAGGAATTAAATTTCACTTTAAAAAAAAAATCAATAATCAAGATCAAAATTCTTCTATTTATCACTCACTATCACTCAAATTTGTTCTCATGGAAGGTCACCATAGCTTGGCGCCTTATGAGGATTTGTGTTTATGGTTGTGTTTTAGGATGCTGTTTTTTAGCTTCTCTGATTACAACCACTTCAAAACAGTTGGTTAACTTGTATGGTATTTTAAAGTAAAACTATGATAGGAGTTGTTAACAACTAATCACTTGAATGTTGTCTATACCTTGAACTCAGCATGTCCATAAGAGCAAGAGTCAAGGTGAATGCTTAGGGTGCAAAGTTGTATATTTGATATAGACCCCTTGCATGTACATGAGTTTCCCCTGAATAATAAAGTCCCTACCAAGCAAGTCAACTTCATGCCTTTTTTTTTATTTATCGAAACCTTGCATGGTAGGAAGTATAAATACTGCTGCAAACAGAGGGAACTTGTTCCGGGACCGATCAAAGTCATTAGCATGCACACATTCCATTTTATAACCCACTTTGTGTTTTTCCTTTTCTTATCTGACCCTGTTTAAATGGAGACTATATTTTAAATTCATCAAATATTCACTAAAATAGCTGAATTTGATACAAATGAAGATCAATTAGTATTTACAAAATTCAAGAAACTCAATTTAAAAAACAAATGAAACTTGTGTATACCTTCAATCCTTAACTTCTTTCTTGATACGTACACCGATTGCCCGACAAAATGCGTGCATAAGGGCTTCAATTTTAAAGTTCCCCACAGAGATGATTTTCTAAGCTTGAGATACTAAAATCCCTATTACTAGTGCCTATCCATCAATACTAATTAGTGTTGTAAAAATGTATCATTTATGAGTGTAGTTAATTATCTAAAATAAAAATATTAGTTAGAGTTGTATTGACATTTAGCAAGCTCCGATTAAGTTTGCCAGATGAAATTCTGCGCAACAGAAATGTCTTGCTAAAACTTATGAAAGGGGATTGTTACTTATAGTTAAGTTTCCTGAGTCAGAGCCAATTTCATCTAGTAAAATGTAGTAAGCATAGACCTGTTCAAAGGGTCGGGGACCCACCTGACCCGACCCAAAAAAATGCGGGTCAAGGTCACAATTTTAGAAGGTGACCCAGCCCGACCCGAAAATGTTGGGGCCCCGAAGTATGGTCGGGATCCGCTGACCCGATTAAATACAATTTTTTTAAAAAAATCTTAGATTAAGGTTAAGTTTTTTTTTTTGTGACCCGACCCGGCCCGACAACATACATAAATAAAATGCGTAAATTTTAGGCTTTATTTAATAAAAAAAACTCCATTTTATATTTTTGTCGGCCCGTTGACCTGGCCTATGGCCCGTAGGGTCAGGGCTAGGGCCGAAGGTACCTGACCCGAAGGCCGGGCCGGGTCAGGCTCGGGCCGAGGGGTCAAAAAATTCCGATCCGACTGACCCGACCCGTGACTCGGCCCGGTCCGACCTTTGAACAGGTCTAATTAAGCATTAGAAAAATTATTGCACAGGTACAGAAAAACAGATTAACACAACGGGCCGAAAGAAATGTGAGAACAAAACCATGACTTATGAGGGATACGCATGGTATTAAAAGACATCCAACCAAAGATAATGAAAATTAATGAAATGAACTCTAACAATAATAAAGACAAATAAATATCTCATATTGGATCAAATAACATTACCATAAGCATAAATTCCTCTCAAAGATTCTCTTGTAAACCCAAGGCATCAAAACTATCATAAACCTCATCGTATGAAATGAAGAAGTCATCCCATCAGTTGCATGTCCACACAATCAAATAATCAAAGATTAGACTTAACGTAACAAGGATAAAAAAAAGATATATATAAGAAAATAATTTAGTTATCATAAAACAAGCAAACGCAGAATTCTTACGATTCATTCATCTTTGAATCAAACTGACGGGTATCATACTGTGATCCTTCTAGTGCAACAACCATGACTCTGAGGATAATTAAGCAAGAGAAGGGGCAAAACACATAAAATCAGATCCAAGAACAATAATACACAGATGAATTCTAAAACACTAATCAAATACACACTCCTTACTGGCGACATTCCTCCAAGAAGAACAAGTCAGAATCTTGGAAAACCCTACACCATAATCACCACGTTTTGTTGTATAGCACTAATTTTACGGGTCCCCATATCATAATCGGGAAACCATTTGTATTAGTAACATAATCAACAATGAGAGTGACAGAAATTTGACATGCATGAACAAGATAAGCACTGAAGACTTATCATAGCTGAATTACGAAGACAGAAGATTTAAACCTAAAAACATCGAATTAAAACCTAAACTGACTTGAATTGAAATTCTTTACAATCTGATTCATTAAATTAAATCAAACCATATCATTCTTGGAAACGAATCTAAAGTAAAAACAAGATTAGAGGAGAACATTAGGGAAACCCTAGCAATCATTAGCATAATCATCAAAGTCTACCATTGAAAATGAGGAAAAATGTATTTATACAAGGTAATTAGGCCCTTAAAGGCAGCCGTTTAATGTCGAAAAAAGTCGCAAAAACTGGGTCGTCGCGAGCGTGACACTCCTGGCGATCGAGCGGGGCGTCAGCGAGAATATGGGGCATCGCGGGCGCGATGTTTCTGGGCACAAGGCGTCCCGAGCGTGACCCTAGTCATCGCTGGTGTCACGACGTTCTGGCCAATTCTCAATTCCACCTCCCAATGTCGTCGCGGGAGCTACGACAAACTTCGCGGGCGCGACCTTTATGGGCAGTTTTTTGACGATTTCAAACTCACATAACTTCTTCATCTAGACTCAGTTTTACATCCGTAAGGTATCGATGGAAAGCTCTTGGTGTGTACTTTAAGCTCTCAAAATTTGAAGTCCATCGAAGTTGAATTGAAGGAGTTATGGTTGAAAGAGTGAAGGCTCTCCCTTCTCGCTTATTCTTGCTGAAATATTTCGAACCCTTTCAAAGCTAGGCCCGAAGTAGGCCCCGATGAGGACTCGTAGATCCGCCCCCATGGTCTCGGATCCCACTTGTAGTGGATGCCACTCCCAACAATGACCTGAATATGCCTCTAAGGTCCCGGGTCCACCTTAAAATGGACTCCACACCCGACCTTAAAGTGGATTTGCTCGTGATTCTCAAAGGGGGTGTGGGAAGGTTTGGCGACCACAGATTTTGAAGTTTGGATCATAGCCTGGTACGGTTCATACTCCCCTACTTGAAAAAGAGTTTCCCTCAACTCTTAGAGTTAAAATGAAGGCGCATTCCATGCCTCGACAATTCGTTACATGAACCCTCCCCTCCAACAACCCGATCATAATCATGCTATGAGTTCCACCCTTCTTGAATAAATAGGAATTGTTGAAGAGGTTTGGAGGTGAAGGATGAAGGACAGAAGTAGGAAACTTTTGTGGATTTTGGGAACACTCATTCTCACTTGGCTTGCTACAAGGTAAAGACAGAGCCATAGGTAGCTTGTCCTCACCAAGAGCACACTCATCCCGTATTTCGCTCATTTGGAGGTTCCTCAACTCACTTCCTACCTAGGTTTTGTTTTTGTGGTTTAATGGTGGTTTCAAAGGCATAGGGAGGACGGTGAGTAGGAAACACCACATAAGGGGCATAAGGACATCAATATAGCTTCGGATAGTGAAAGTAGCAAGGGTGTGATGGACAATGACCCAATCAACAACTAAATAGAATCCTCGAATAACCAATGACGACCAAACAACATGTATGACCCAATCAAAGAGTTCATGTCACAACGACAAACTTTCAAACAATATTCATTGAGTGACAATACAAATGATAAACTCATAGCTATTGGGGGAACTAGAATCAAGGTATCATGAGGCTCATATTTCCCATTAAACGAAAAACAATCACCCAGATCCTTAACATCCCACTCCAAGCATAGAGAATTATCAAATTCCAACATCAAATAATCATCATGCCAGCAAGCAACATCAAACAACCAATGTCTCCTAAACATCATGCTTGACTCACCTAAAGACTCAATACCACAATGTCCATCTTTCAAGCTTGATTCAATAAATTTCATAGGTGAGTCTTTAGTTACCTTGTTCTTCCCATGGAGAAGAATTTGAGTGCCCATGGGTGGAAGGAAATGGGAGTCATCTCCATTGTTGTTTAATTCCTCGGTTGATGGCAATGATAAAACCAAAGGAGCTTCTTCTTGGGCCTCTTCAACAAGGATGAGAGGAAGGGCAAGGTTGATGTTCTCATCCTCCTCTTGGCATGGAGCTTCAACAATGTTTTCAATGGTCTCACAAGGATCAAGGGAAGCTCTCTCGTTGGGCATAAGATCGACCTTTGCTTGCTTAACTTCTCCATGCCCATCAAGTGATGAAATGGGCTCATGATTAACCTCTTGCTTGTAAGGAGGGCAGCTAGAATGTGGAAAGAAGGGCCTAGTCAAAGGCTTTGTGGTGACCTTCTACTTCCTTCGCCTCTCAACCTTGAGAGCCAAACTACAAAGCTCGTCCAAGGAGTGGTAAGGTTGGATTTTAATTTTCTTGGCAACAGAGGGGTCCAACCCATTCAAGAACCTCATCATGGTTTGCTCCTCGGGTTCTTGAAGATCACTCTTGACGAGAAGTTGCTCGAACTCTTGGATGTAGTCACTCACACTCCGCTTGCCTTGGGTAAGGGTATAAAGCTTCCTCATAACGTCCTGCTTGTAAGTATTAGGCAAGAATCATCGATTCATCAATCGCTTTAACCTTGTCCATGAGGTGATTTTTGTTCGACCCTCCTTAGCTCGTTGTGCTTTGACATTCTCAAACCAAAGGGATCCAACCTTGGTGAGTTTCAATCTAGCAATCTTGAAGGCCTGTTCATCGCTATACTTCTTAGTTTCAAAAATCCTCTCCAAGATTTGGACCCATTCAAGATAATCATCGGGATCATTGGAGCCATTGAACTCGGGAATGTCGATCCCGACGTTATGGAACACATCGCGAAGGGGCCTCTCAACCATGTCCCGGCATCGACGTCGAAGGGAGCCTCTATCTTCGTCACTCAACTCAAAGGTAGGAGGAGGACGGATAGGGCTTTAGATGGGCCTCCTTCGTTCGTCTCAGGGTCGACCTTGAAGGTTTATGGCAATGTTGTTCACTTGAGTCATGACGACCTCAAGAGTTCGTTCAAGGGAGGAGACTCGTGACTCCATACTCGCGTCATGAGGGTTGCGGCGGTGACTTGACTCCTCTCGATTGGAACTATTTTCGTCATCCATATCAAAGGAGGGGTGAGGAGGGATTGTGTTTGGGGAAATTTTGTAAAGTTTGGTTTTTTTTTTGTTGTTAGCTAGTGTTTGAGGACCCGGGTTCTTTTGTGGCTAGCATCCAACAACAACACTCAGACAACTTCCATAGTAATATCACCAAATTCACCACAAGCTCCAACAGACAACAAAATCAACAAGCACAATCACAATATAATCTTCTCCAACACATTTGGAGGGCACAAGGGATGGGGGGTAACCAATATTGCAACAAGAACAACAATAGGAAACCCTTAATCTTGCAAATGAAAAGCAAAACTCAAGCTAACCTTAACCTTGGCTCTGATACCAAATGGAGCATATTGGTCGTGGTGGATTACAAGAGCTCGAGTTGAGAAGCTTTAGAATGATGAACAAGAACTCCCTTGTTTACCCATGACAATGGAATTGAAGGAGGATGCAATTTCTTCAATCCTTGCTTCAATAATAATAATAATAATAATAATAATAATAATAATAATAATAATAATAATAATAATAATAATAATAATAATCTTGACAATCGATCACCAATAGTGAACGGGAAACCAAAATCAATTTACTACTTTGGACATTTTTCCTCGTCGTTCGGGCTTTTGAACGTCCACGGGGATTGGGGCGTGATTTGATGATTTGTGCTGGGGTTTGAACCTTTGAAAAAGACTCTTTAAGGGATTTAAATTATACATTTCATGAATAATATTTGTAAAATCACTTTCCCTTTACTTGTGCATTTTATGAGTCATTGAATTAAACCTTTAAGAGTGAACATTCACATGTTCCAAGCTCTTCCAAATTCAATCCAATTCGCTCATTTAAATGTTAGGCTCGGAAGAAAGCGATTTATGCAAATATTATTTAGAAATATACAAAGAAAACCTTAAACTTGCATCGGCACGTTGTAAAACCATGTTTTACCATAGTTTATGCAACCCGATGTGTTTGGTTCGAAATGGGAGTCGTCACCCCACTTTTTAAGGGAAAAGCCAAGACAAAACGAAAAGGAAAATTAAGAAAGACTTCGCTTGCGAAACCCAAGAATGGATCCGAGGGTAAGGCTACGAACTCGAAAGGTAGGAACCTTTTGAGTTCGCCTCTCCCAAAAGGAAAGACTCTACTAAAATTTTTAAGTGTGCTTTTGATAAATTTTGGAAGGGAGATAAATAGAGACTTTATAGAATTATTTCATTAAATATGCAAAAATAAGAATGAAAGAAAGTACATCATGTACACTTTATTTACATAGAAAGGAAACAATTAAAAGCTTACATTGTGACCTTTCTTTACGGAAGCTTTGCCTAGCCTTTGAAGTAGCTCATTTGAATGCCTTGAATCACCCTCTTGAAGATGCTAAAATAGTGCCAAAAGTGGATGGAAAAGATGGATGAAAAAGGGGTGAGAAAAGGGGTAGAAAAAAGCTCTTTCTGTGGTGTTTTGGATAGTAGAAAGGTTAGGCTTTTTGTGGAGTTTTATGAGGTTTATGGAGGGATAATGAAAGGTAAGATGAGAATGGAGACAAAGGGGCTTAAAGGAGTACAGAAATGGAGATAATAATGGTAGGAAAGTGATGGAGAAGGATAGGAAAAAGGTAGGAAAAAGGAACTCTTTTTATGGGTTTTTAGGATAGTTTTGTGATTTTTTGGGAGGTTTTATGGGGGATTTATGTAGAGATAAGGGAAGATAGGATAATCGTATGGATTAGAGGTAGAAGTAGATGGAGAAATGGAGATTAGGGTGGTTTGAATATGGCGGAAAAGATGATAGAAAAGGTGTAGGAAAAAAAAGGCTTTTTTATGGTGTTTTTGGGATGTTTTGGGTGGTGTAAGGCTAGGCTTTTGTGGTGTTTATATAAGGATGGATAGGATGAGAGCTTAATGGATTAATGTAGGATAGGATAAGAGATATGGAGGTAAGAAAGTGGTTGAAAGATGATAGAGGAGGTGGTACAAAGATGATAATAGAATATAGATTCGAGAGATGATGAGAGAATGGAAGAATGGATGAATGAGTGTGTAGGAGAGGAAGAATGAGTGAATGATTGAGTTCCTTTGGCCTTGAGAGGAGGGTGGTATTTATAGGCTTTAGGAGGGAGTGGATACATATGCACATACATGCATATTCATGCTCTTTGATCAACGCAGTTGACTGACACAGAACACTAGGCAGGGGGGGATGTTCTTGGAGTGGACGGTGGCTCGTGGTGAATGAATTTATGGTATGAACAACCTCAAGGTCGACCAGCCTCGGGAAAGAGGAGGCTTGACTCGAGCTTGGTTCACGTATTCTTGGACGGTGAGGGAGTGAATGTGATGTACACGAAGTCAACCTATTCACACTGGACAGTGGGAGCTTATTTGCAAGTTTTATGCATGTTTTTGTGAGGTCTTAAACTTGAGACCTCTTGGAAGCTTTTTGCATGTGATCTTTACTTAGATTTTGTATAGCTTGCATGGCTAAATGAAGCTTGATTGCTTACGTAAAGATTATGCATGCAATAGGCTAGGAAATTCACATGTAATGGTGCATGTGTGCTCGTCCAAACTTGGGCATGTTGAGTGCATGTGAGGAACTGTCTTGGCTTATCTTTGGCTTGGCTTGGCTTCCCTAACTTCCTTATTTTCTAACTAAAGTACATAACTAAAGTACATAAAGAAGAAATAATAAAAATTACATTAACGGTATACAAAAACTATGCTAAAATCCGATGTATTAACTAGATCATCGATCGACTTCTTCTTCTTTATTTCTTCTCTTTAGTATATAGACATGTTATATATTTATGTGCCAAAATCCAGTGTCTACAGATAGCCTCCACTTTGATTGAGTATTGAATAGGATGAAAATCAAAGTAGAACTGATTTGATGGACACCGGTTGAGATATGACTTTGGATTGCAAAGCCTAAGGTGATATGACTTTGGAGTGCAAAGCCTGAGGTGATGCTTGGAAGCGGAGTCCTGCATCGCGGTTGTGGGTGGCATGCGGCTCTATTGGGGTTGATCTCGAGTAAGAATGATGCTCTACTTGAAGTGATCTCGGGCGTCGGATGACGTCCTACTCGAAGTGATCTCGGGTGCTGAAGGCTTCCCTACTTGAAGGTGTGGGCTGACACTTGGAAGATAAGTCCTGTGTCACGGTTGGCGAACTTGCGCCGATAGGTGTTCTCAGGCGAGAATGGCGCCTTACTTATTGGGGAGACTTCACCGGACGCGATGCCGATGCCGATGGCTCTGGAGATTGATGTTGATGGCATTTTCGATGCTGAGGGACTTCACCGATCGCGATGTCGATGGCCCTGGGGGTCGAGACTTCATCGGGCGTGATGGCAATGACACGGAGATTGAGACTTCACTGGGCGCGATGCTATTGGCTCAGGATTGAGATTGCACCGAAACTTTGTCGATGGCCTTGGGCGATGATGATGATGATGCTGGTGACAAACTGGATGCGAGGCTAGATGCCGAGACTAACCAGACGCGAGGCTGGAAATCGTTGATGATGATGACAAACTGGACGCGAGGCAAGATGCCAGACTAACCAGACGTGAGGCTGGAAACCGACTAACCAGATGCAAGGTTGGAAGCCAAGGGACTGCACCGATCTCTGCCGATGGCCCTGATGTTGAGACTTCATCGATCTCGATGCCAGTGGCTCTGCTGTCGATGGGGACTTATGCTGATTGGCTACCCTGTTTTTGGTCTTTTTGATGATGGTGGCATTTTTGATGCTGATGAGACTTTATTGGACGTGATGCCAGTGGCTCTTATTCCTGAGATCTCGTCGAACCCGATACCAACGATTTTTATTGCTGAGACTGCACCGAACTCTGCCGGTGGCTCTGATTTTGATTTTCGGTGGCAATTCAATGCCTAGAGACTTCATCGATCGCGATGTCGATGGCTCTTATTTTACTTAGTCTACGTGAGCATGATCATTGGGGAAATGCTCTTATTTGGGAACTTGATGCACCATTCTTGAGAAAACCACCCCTCCTTATTGGACACACTTAGCCGTGCACCTACTTGAAAATGTACAAGCTCGAGCCCTTTGAACAATCATGGAGGAAAGACAAAGGCTTCCTTCTTTCCCTAGGTCGGCCGAACACTAGAGAAAAGAGAGGAATCTTTGCATTCACTCGAGCCCTTGGCAACAAGCATGGAGAAAAGACAAAGGCTCCTTCTTTCCCTAGGCCGGCCGGACACTAGAGAAAAGAGAGGAATCTTTGCATTCACTCCAACTTTTGCAGGCCATGCAAGAGACAAATCTGATCACAATTATTGTAGATAGCCCCAAGGCCGATCACGCTTGAGCTGGGCAAATGAGGGCCTGACACGTGGCTGTGTGAACCGAGCTCTTGTGATTATCAGTTGGAGCTTCTTCTTGGCCTTCTTCTTGTTTTCTGGATTTTCTTCTTTTTTGTATTCTCTGCTTTTATTGAAAAGTGATGGCTTCTTTCGCTTTTATTTCTTCTACAAGCTTATTTTTATAGCATGTTACCATTGAAATGGCTTACATATTACTGCTTGTTTTAGCACTTTAAGTTGAATTTAAAGTAGGGGATACTTCAAATTTTGCTTCAAGCACATAGATGCCAAAATTTCACTAGAGGAAGGGATTCTTGAATTTCGCCCGGCCGTTGATTCGCATCAGTCATTTGTGAAGATTCTTGTCCTTCGTGTCAGATAGTCACCATTCGTGTCTGGCTGAAAAGGATTATGTCCTTCATGTCGGACGGGCGCTATTCATGTTTGGCGGATGAAGATGATTCTGTCCTTCGTGTCGGACAATCGATTTATGGCTTGATTGGATGTTAGCTTGACCTGCTAGAGTTGGATTTAGAGGTTGCTCTAATCTTGCTCTTAGTGATAAGAAACCATGTCGACTAGTCTGAATGAGATGGAAGACGGGCTTTAACCAACCCCTAGTGTTGTGTTCTGGAGCAACGATGTGGCACTTCTTTGCTTCTCTTTTTTTTTCACACGGATGCAGGTATGCATGCAACTGGTGTACTAGACTCATGCACAAACAAAGCACTTTTTTTTTTGTTTTTTTAACACAAGTACTCATGCTCTTATGTATTTATGCTTGACTTATTGACTTTATGTACGACAGACTGACTCTATGCATGACAAACTAAACTCAATGTGACTCTGACACTACCGATGGATGCAATGCAAAACTATTATGCTTAGACATGACACATATGATGCTTCATGCTCCTATACATGTAACTCTATACGAGGTACTCCCCGACTCGTTATTTAGACAATGACTTTCTAGAAAAATGCTTTCCTAAGACAATGTTTTTTCTAGGACAATGATCTCCTAAGACAATGCTCTTTTTTTTTTTGGACGATGCTTTCCTAAGATAATGATTTCCTAAGGGTCAAGGCCACTTGCGGGGAATTTCAGGAAAATTCAGAATGAGGAACATCTCGGTCCAGGGGACAAGGAAAAATGGCGGAGGTGCTAGGCCTGAAGGATGTGCTTCTTGGATGTTCACGTAGATGACCTCGATTGCTTGCAAATCTATGATGATGTATGACAAGCCCCCGGTTTGGCGTAGACTCTTGACGATATTGTCCTGCTCTGGAGAGCAACTTGGGGAGTTGCCAGCCCCCAGTTTTGTATAGACTGACGGTATGATGCACGAGGATCATGGAATGGAAGGATACATTTCTTCTTATTCTGCACTGATGGAAGTCTGGTATGTCCTTAGTTGTGAGTCTTGATATCTCCTTTTGCCTAACTTGCCCAAAGGGTTTTCAAGTTAGTCTCTCTTTTTCGTTTTCTTTCTTTCTTTTTTCTTTTCTTTTTCTTCTCTTTTTTGTCTTCTTCTTCTTTTTTTCTTTCTCTCTTCTTCTTCTTTTTTTTTTTTTTTTCTTTCGAGACCATTATTAGGACACCAATGAGAATGAAGATCCAAGATCTTGTAGGTTAGGGAGTAGGTGTCCCTCTTAGAAGCTTTCTTCGATAAATGTCTTGAATGATGTCACCAAGGTAGCGCAAGCCCCCAGTTTAGAGTAGCTTGCTCATGATCATGTAGTTTCCAGTTAGCCGCTGATCGGACGTGGACGGATTTTGCTCTTGCTGAGAAATGAGCCACACTCAGATGTGTTGAGAGTGGGTATTAAGAATAGAGCCTCATATTTGCATGTTCTCAAAGGTGAGATGGGATGAAATTGCTCAAAAAGGTTGGAGGATGATGTTTGGTAAAAGGGATAGTAGTCAATGGTCGGTTAATGAATGGAGACACTTAAGAATGATCGTGTCTTAAAAAGGAAGGAGATATGGGATAAACATCATCTCTTGGGAAAAGGTTAGCATGTGGGGAAAAGAGACACTTAAGGATGATGGTGTCTTGAAAGGGTGAAGAGATGGTCAAATGGGGTAGACATCATCTCTAGGGAAAAGGCTGGAACATGGGTGTTGGAATGATATGCAAATCTGATGGAAGAAAAATAGAGGGTTGATGATAGAAATCCAGGGTTTCCTCTCCTTTTGCCTAGCCCGCCCAACTGGGTTTTCGGACTAGCTTTTTATTCTCTTTTTTTTTTTATTCTCTCAAAGACCAGCTTATTCAGCGAAGAATGCTCCCTAAAGAGAAAAGTATCGGGCTGAGCCTCGAAGAGGTTTTCCTACGTATCCAAGGTAGAATCAGGCCAGTCGTAGTTCTTTAAGCGCAATTTTGATGGGTAGGGCCTCGAGGAAGGCTCAATGGTCCGGAAATATGGTTATGAAGGCGTATGAAGGTTATTGAAGGGTAAAAGGTTTGATGAGGTGTATGGATGATGAGATGAAGGTTTAAAATCAATGGGATTATTCTGGTGTGTGTTTAGACTCAATTTTGTGTCTAAATGCCGCCTTAATTCTTAGGCTTTTGACTCGTTTCATGCTTAATTTCATGTCTTTTACTACGTTTTTGGTTATTTTGTAGGTATTCGTGTTTTTACTCAAAATGTAGCAAAAAGGGGCTATTTTGTAACAATTTTGGGAATCCCGAGATTCCCGGGGCCAAAGCCGAGTCAAAGGCGAAGAAGGAAGCATGGTCGGACATATCGAGCATCGCAAAAATAGAGTTTTGCTGAGTTTTGCCATGGTGACACTCGCTACATTCAGGGTAGCGGGCGTTACCCATCTCACTTGCACGCTATCGCACGCATCAAGGCCGTAGCCCCCGACACCCTTCATGTAGCGGGCGCTACGCCCAGCATGTTAGCTGACCTGAGAAGGACCGTACCTACGGTCCTAGAGACGGCACTTACGGTGGCTGCCACGCCTGTGCAGGAAACTAATTCCCCTAAAGACACCGTACGTACGGTCAGTAGAGACCGCGTCTGCGGTCGTGCGGAGAAGAGAAGAATCGCCATGCTCCTTCGTATGACCGTACCTACGGTCTCCTACGGTTCATGCCGATTTTGTTATTTGAAATGTTGCGTTTTGATTAACTTCTTTTGCTTGTATAAATACTCACCTTGACGATTAGCTAAGGGAGGGCAATTATCTTAGAATTATCCAACATTATAGCTATCAATTAGAGTGAGATTAGAGAGATTTCTTAGTGTTTAATGGGTGATTAGTGTTGGTTTATTGCAATTGTACTGGATTTCCTTGAAGTTCTGAAGATTATTCTCTATTTTTGGAGCTTGGATTCTTATCCACTCTTGATCATCCTTCCATTATCATCATCTAATGAGCATTTCTTAATCCCTATTCTCTTTACTTATTATCATTTTAATCTCTGTTTTTGTTATTGAATTGTTTTGTGTTTATTATTCTTGGAATATTGCTCTTAATTTCTAGCTTGTTTGTTTAGATCATGAATGTTGGAGTTGTTTATGTTGTTAGAATGATAATTGAGATGATTAGAGGCTAGAACCTTTTGGGTTAGGGAGAAATTAAGGATGTGAGTGGTTAATTTGGCTTGGGATAGCAATTCTAGGAGGTAATTTGTAGTGGAGTCAATTTTCTATTCCTATTCTTCCCTCAAGTGGGATGTATTTGGGAACGAAAGTTCTTGAATACATCCAACACTTGTGTTGGAAGATAGGAAATGGGATAGTTAATGCTCACCCACGAAAGTGGAAGGAGGTTAACTAGAGAGTCCCGTTCTCTTAACCCTCCGGGTCCGTGCTGGGCTTTGAGGAAGTTAATCCGGATTATCCTTGAAAAAGGTAATCTGGTGGGTTTATTCTAACGGGATTGTCCTTGATTCTTCTATTTTGTTGCTTCCTAGCTGCGAAACCTTCGTTATTATTGCCATTTACATTCCGAAATCTCCTGACACCCATTTTTCCATATCGACCGGACATAGTTGTGTTTGTGTTTTGTTTCCGCTTTTCATCATCTAAAAAACCCTCTAGTTATCTTGTGATCTTGAATCTTACCTAGAGTCAAGTTGCCCTAGCTAAGGCCCCTAGCTCCTTGAGAAGAACGATATAAAACCAGGGTACAAAAACCACGTTACACAAAATGGCGCCGTTGCCGGGGAGCAAGCACACCTAGCTTAACTTCTTGGTTTTTAGATTGTTTAAGATCATTTTGTTTGCTAGAGACTTGGTACCCTTAGTTGTTAAGAATTTGATTCTTCTATTGTTCTTTTATGTATGTAGACTCGATCTCGACGAGGCCGAACGCCTAAAACTCCACTAATTCCGAACCCGGAAAGTATTATTCGCCAAGCGAACGCTAGCTCGAGACGAGGAAGGTGACAAAGGGAGCAAGAGAGGATTGAAATTCCAATGTCTGACGGAGTGCCAGATCTACCTCGTACCTTAGCCTCATATTCATTACCATCTTCGGGTACGGGAGGCGACCCTATCATATTACCGGCATTACCACCAAATGCATCATTCGAGTTTAAACCATATTTGCTTGAGATATTTGAGAACACTCCATACAATGGAGGTGAACATGAGAACCCCATCGATCACATCAATACGTTCGAGCAACGTATTAGTTTCGTGTAAATGAATGGAGTTTCTACGGAATATATGAAGTTGAAGTTCTTCCCTCTCACCTTGAAGGGGAAGGCATTATTGTGGCTCAACACTTGTCCACCGGGTACTTATTCTTCATGGGATGCCCTCAGTCGTGATTTTCTTCAAAGGTTCTTTCCAAATGATGAGACATGTTGATTGAGGCAAGATATTATGAGTTTCAAACAAGAATCCGGTGAAACCTTATTCGAAGCACAGGGGAGGTTCAAAGGCCTCCAACGGAGATGTCCTCATCACAATCTGGAAGATTGGCTACTTTTACATCATTTCTATTTAGGATTATGTAGTTCTTTCCGAGAGTCTATTGATCATGCTTTCGGTGGCATGTTTCTCAAGAAGACAACGGACGAGGCAAATGTATTTCTTCATAAGCTATCTGAAAACTCTCCACATTGGGGAGGAGGCTGTGGTTCAAGAGAAGGAGCCGCTTCTTTGGAAAGCAACCCTACAATCAAATTTCTTAAAAATGTCGTATTGGAGATGCAACAAAAGAAGGCCATAGAGGAGCCTATAAGGCAAGTTAAAGTCGCTCAAGAGATACCAACGCTTATTCCGGATGCTAGAGTTGTTGTGTGTGATTATTGTGGAGGACCACATCCTTTGCAACTGGTAGCCAAATTGAGCTTCTTCACCATGGTTTCAGAGGCTGCATTGGTGCAGCTGCCTCCATCAATGATCAAGGAACAAATTTTCCCACCAACTGTGCACCTGGTGTGGAAAATATTCTCCCTTTGCTCTGCTGTCTCATCTACTACTGAACTGCTCAAGATCCTCCTGTTCACAAGCATCTCCCCTTCATCAGATCCTGCTTCAACCTCCTCCTCATCATACACAGGGTCTCCATGGGGCTCTTCATACTGCTCTTCCTCATCAAAAGGTTCAGGATCAAGCAAAAGAGCTACTTGAAACTCAACCAATATGACTGCTCTCCTGTTGGGACATTCAGATGCTATATGCCCAAGTCCTTGGCACTTGAAGCATCTTCTTTCTGGGTAGGCTTTGCTAGCAGGGGCTGGGGTTCTTTGTTGGACATTTTGTGGCTGATTTTGTGGGGGTCTTGAGGCTGGATATTTGGCTTGAGGTGGGGGTAAGGGTGGATAGGTTTTTTGTGGGGGAATATAAGGCTTGCTGTATGGATTGGGTTTGGTTTGAGTATAAGGCTTGGCTAGGTACCTGCTGCTGCTGTAGTCATTTGCTCGAGCTTTCTTTTGCTGCTCCACTTTATGAGCCAATGAGCTCAGCTCATCAAGGGAATCATAGACCTGCAGCTCAACAATGTTCCTGATACTCTCATTCAAACCTGCAAGATATCTGATGTAAGTTTGCACTTCATTCTCTTGCATGTTACATTTCCAAAGCAAATGCTCAAACTCTTTTGTGTATTCTTCCACAGATTTGTTGCCTTGCACAAAATGCTGCAACTTGAAGTAGTTCTCTTTCATGTAGTTGTCTAGAAGGAATTTCTCCTTCAACTTCTGTCTCATCTCTCTCCAAGTGCTCACCCTGTCCTCTCCAATCTGCACTCTCCTCTTCTGCAGATTAGTCCACCAAGTAGAGGCATATTTCTTTAGTTTTAAAGCTACTAACTTCACCTTATTCTCTTCTGTTACCTCCTTCAAATCAAAGACCCTCTCTACTGTCTGTAACCAATCTAGGAAAACATCAGGGTCTAAGTCTCCTGCAAACTCAGGTATTTCAATCTTGAAATCAAGCATTTCAACCCTCGTCTCTTCCCTCCTTATTTCTCCTTCACTCTCACCGTTTTCCTCAGGTTCACTGATCCTAGGTGATCTCCTAACTCTCCTTCTTCTAGGTGTAGGCCTAGGACCTCGACCTCCTCTCCCTGTGCTAGTAAAAGGATTCTCACCTTCTCCTTCCTCCATCTCATCATCAGTCTCCTTATTCAACTGATGTCTATGCAATCTCATATAATAATTTAACTGCTCACTCAAAAATTTCATTTTCTGTTCTACTTCTTCCTTCTCTTTCAGAGTTTGTTCTAAGACTTCCTGTGATGTTTTACTAGTTCCGGCCATTTTAACTAAAACAAGCAAACACACTCCAAGAAAGAACACAATGCTTCGATACCAAGATGATATATGCAAGCTCCCAAAGTTCAGAGTGTAGAACTTGTAGTACACCACACAGAATCACACTTGCAGTTGAGGTTTTAAAACAAAGCTAATTGGATGTAATTGGCTGAAATGGATGACAACCCAATAAGGAAATAAAGGATAGACTTATGCTCAATCTGATATAGGCACACCACAGAATGAACACAAGGGCAGGGACTTAGTTACCTCAACAGATATAGACTCACCACCATTGAAGCAAGCAAGCTCTACACACACCACCAGGCTTGCCAGCTCCTGGATACTGAAGTAGATTTAACCAATTGAGAGTTTAAGGACACTCACAAAAGAGAGGCTTAACTTTGGCACTCAGAATGCTATTGAAAAATCACTGATTGTCTTGTTAAGCAGCTGAATACATCACTATATATAGCTAATCTAAAGCAGTTTGATTAGAGGCACTTAATTTAAGCAACCTGCTAATCTCCCTTCTAAGCTAGTTGCAGAACTAAACTAAATACATCATATTACATCTTAGTCTAACTAATATCATCCGGATACAATTGAAAATGAAAAGAAAAACAAAGCTTGCTTCTGATTGGACCAAACTCCCAAGGGTTGGCAATTTTAGCCAATCAGAACCTTTCCTAGCTAGGGGGTAAAAATAAGTTATCTCAGTAACTTTCCCGGGCTTTTCTTAAGCTAGATATAACCTCAATAGCTTAAGGCTGGAAAAGACTTAGTTAACCCTCATTGTAGGTGCATCAAAATAAGTTAGCCACAGGACTGGGATTTTGGAAAAACTGATAACAGGCAACCTTGCAGGGTTGCTTGTTCTGGTGCCTGTAACTTGATACTTTCTTACTCGATCATGCTGAGACTTGATTTGTCCTTGGAGAATGCATGTCAAGGAACAAAAAACTCCTGGGAAACTTGTGATGAATCTCACTCAATTCATAGATATAGAATTGAGAAAGAGGCCTGCTTGGACTGTTTGTGCTGGGAACTGAAATTGACCTGGATGGCCAATGCTGGTGGAATGAGCGGTTGTGCTGGCCAGGACTTGCCTTACCAAGGTGTAGCAAGTCTGGATGGATGAAGTTGGTGGGCTGGTGGTTGTTGTAGAACTCCTGAACTGCTGTTGAGCTGGATGGAAGCCTGCTGTTTCTGCTGGAAATGTTCCAACAGTTGCTGTGTGTGTTTTAGCAGGGCTTGTGGCTATTATTGCTGGTGCTGAAGCTGCTGCCTGATCTTCCTTGGGTGATGTAGATGATGAAGAAGCTGCTCGTGTTGTTGCTGTTGCTGGATCGTCTTCCTCCTCCTAATCTAAGCTGGCTGGTGGCACTTGAGCTCTTGCTGGACCTGCTGGATGGTCTCCATTAGAGAAGAATCGCCATGCTCCTTCGCATGACCGTACCTACGGTCTCCTACGATTCATGGCGATTCTTTTATTTTAAATGTTGCGTTTTAGTTAACTTCTTTTGCTTGTATAAATACTCCCCTTGACGATTAGCTAAGGGAGGATAATTATCTTAGAATTATCCAGCATTATAGCTATCAATTAGAGTGAGATTAGAGAGATTTCTTAGTGTATAGTGGGTGATTAGTGTTGGTTTATCGCAATTGTACTGGATTTCATTGAAGTTCTATTGAAGTTCTGAAGATTATTCTCTATTTTTGGAGCTTGGATTCTTATCTACCCTTGATCATCCTTCCATTATCATCATCTAATGAACATTTCTTAATCCCTATTCTCTTTACTTTACTTATTATCATTTTAATCTCTGTTTTTGTTATTGAATTGTTTTGTGTTTATTGTTCTTGGAATATTGCTCTTAATTTCTAGCTTGTTTGTTTAGATCATGAATGTTGGAGTTGTTTATGTTGTTAGAATGATAATTGAGATGATTAGAGGCTAGAACCTTTTGGGTTAGGGAGAAATTAAGGATGTGAGTGGTTAATTTGGCTTGGGTTAGCAATTCTAGGAGGTAATTTGTAGTGGAGTCAATTTCCTATTCCTATTCTTCCCTCAAGTGAGATGTATTTGGGAACGAAAGTGCTTGAATACATCCAACACTTGCGTTGGAAGATAGGAAATGGGATAGTTAATGCTCACCCATGAATGTGGAAGGAGGTTACCTAGAGAGTCCCGTTCTTTTAACCCTCCGGGTCCGTGGTGGGCTTTGAGGAAGTTAATCCGGAATATCCTTAAAAAAAGAAATCCGGTGGGTTTACTCTAACGAGATTGTCACTTGATTCTTCTTTTTTGTTGCTTTCTAGCTGCGAAACCCTCATTCTTATTGCCATTTACATTCCGAAATCTCCCGATACCCATTTTTCCATATCGACCAGACATAGTTGTGTTTGTGTTTTGTTTCCGTTGTTCATCATCTAAAAAACCCTCTAGTTATCTTGTGATCTTGAACCTTACCTAGAGTCAAGTTTCCCTAGCCAAGGCCCCTAGCTCCTCGAGAAGAACGATATAAAACCGGGGTACACAAAATGGCGCCGTTGCCGGGGAGCAAGCGCACCTAGCTTAGCTTCTTGGTTTTTAGGTTGTTTAAGATCATTTTCTTTGCTAGAGATTTGGTACCCTTAGTTGTTAAGAATTTGATTTTTCTATTGTTCTTTTATGTATGCAGACTCGATCTCGACGAGGCCGAACGCCTAAAACTCCACTGATTCTGAACCCGAAAAGTATTATTCGCCAAGCGAACGCTAGCTCGAGACGAGGAAGGTGACAAAAGGAGCAAGAGAGGATTGAAATTCCAATGTCTGATAGAGAGCCAAATCCACCTCGTACCTTAGCCTCATATTCATTACCATCTTCGGGTACGGGTGCGACCCTATCATATTACCGGCATTACCACCAAATGCATCATTCGAGTTTAAACCATATTTGCTTGAGATATTTGAGAACACTCCATACAATGGAGGTGAACATGAGAACCCCATCGATCACATCAATAGGTTCGAGACTTGGTTTATAAGGATGGTGAATGGACGAGAGAACTTTTCAACTCAAATCAGAAGTACAAGCACGAAATTCTATTTGAACAAATAGCAACAAGAGCAATTGAATTCAAGGAATGAATTAAGAACTGACTCTCAACTCTAACAGACTCCGAAACAAAGTGCTTGACAACCGGGAATGTAGCTAACTCTAAGGCTCATTTTGATTATGTGCCCTCCCTGTCTTCGTATGGGGATCCATGTTCTATCTTTCCCTTTGTGCTGCTTCCGGTAGAAGCAATTTTCTTTGAATGGATCATATCTTCCATCATATTCTTTAAAGTTTAACAATCCTCAGTGTAGTGCCCCTTGGGTTTCATGGTAATCGCAGGATTTTTCGTCTTCCCAGTATTCCCTTTATTACTAGCTCAGGCCTTGACCTTGACACTAGACAAAAAAAGAAAAACCCATCCCGATGCATGCATGTCCTAAATGACTTATATGAGACTTCCTAAAAATGAAAAATGCTTATATGTTGACTCGAAAGAGACTAACCTATGACATGGTTTACACTAGACTTCCTAAAACAAAATGAAAGACACTCACATGATATGCCAACACGATAAAAAGACAGACCCATGACACGGGTTTACGTTGGACTTCTAAAAAACAAGTATTTACATGATGACTTTGGAAACAAACTTACTTATGACTTAGACCTTATACGAGAATTCCTAACAAATGAAAAACACTTACATGCTAACCCAAAAAACGACTCAACGACTCACCCATGACATGGGTTTGCATGACTTAGACCCTATATGAGACTACTATAATGCAAGGCATTCATATATTGACACAAAAAAAGGACTCGCCCATGACATGAGCTTACATTGGACTTTCTAAAAATAAAAGACACATGCTTGCTAACTCTAAAACGAAGACTCTAAAATAAAGATACTTACATGCAGACTCTGAAATAAAGACACTTACATGCAGACTCTGAAACAAAGACACTTACATGCTGACTCTGAAATAAAGGCACTTACATGTAGACTCTAAAACAAAGACTCATCCTAGACCTTTATATGAAACTTTCTAAAACAAAGACTTACCCATGACTAGGTCCATTAGACCATATATGATACCTCCTACCGTGTAAGACACTTATATACTGACTCAGGAAACGACACAACTATGACACATGTTTACGTGATCTAACCTCGATGCGACTCTAAAGACAAACAACACTTTTATAACAAGAGCATTATAAAGGGCCGAATAAAGTCAATCATAGCGAGTTGACACAAGTTGGAAACCGCAAGTGAGTGTTTCTCAATTCGGATGGGCTCAAACCACAAACCGACCGTTTTAAGGAGAATCCGTCACTTTAACTAACAAACTTGTGTTAACTCAAGCCGCGTTGGCTATTATACGGCCTAGAATAATGCTCGACAC
Organism: Portulaca oleracea; assembly: GCA_029582165.1. NCBI lineage: Eukaryota > Viridiplantae > Streptophyta > Magnoliopsida > Caryophyllales > Portulacaceae > Portulaca > Portulaca oleracea. The sequence goes on from CM055869.1 coordinate 39,630,023, forward strand.
ACTAACAGCCTAACTTCTATTTACACACCTTTTTTTTTATTTAAGACCCAACATATTTATTCATTTAACTCAAGGAAAGTAGATGTCGTAAAGGACCGAATAAAGCCATCAAAAGTGAGTTAAAACGGACTTATAAACTCAACCATTAAATCCAACATGGATGGGCCTACCAACGGGCCGACCCTTGATTTATTTTTGAACTTAATAACCAAGTTTATAAATTTATTCTCTCTAACCTTGAGACTATTACGCGGGCTAGAACAACACACACTGACTTTGTTTTATTATTAATCATTTTCTTTGGACCCAAAATAAGAGAATACTGAGAAGGGCCGAATAAAACCATCAAAGGTGAGTTAAAATGAATCGATAAACAAGGGTACTTAACCTTTAAAATGAATGGGCCTCACAACCGGGTCGATCATAAGATTTAAGGTTGATTAACCGAGTTTATGAACTCATTTCTTCTCAAACCCAATGATTATTACGCATACTAAAACAATATCTCAAAATTAGGTCCGACTCTAATGAAGACACGACAAACACAAACACAAACACAAACACAAACACATATTTATACTTAACAAAGACTTAAAACACATGTTAACAAATACCTAACAAAGACTCAAACACGTACTTACACAAACATACATTTACACGTAACAAAGACTCAACAAACTCAAACACCTAACAAAGACTCAACAGACTCAAACACGTGACAAAGACTCAACAAACTAAAGCACGTGGTATAGACTCAACAAACTTAAACACGTGGTACAAGTTTGATTAAATTACTCAGGGAAAGCAGATAATGTAGAGGACTGAATAAAGTCAACGATAAGCGAGTTATAACTTAATTTATAGAGTCAATTGCCAAATCCAGTATGGTTGGGCCTAACTACGGGCCAGCCATAAGTGTGATGGATTCAATAAGTAAATCGATAAATCAATTTACTCAAGCCTAGTGACTATTACGCAGTCTAAGACATTGTCCGCTAACTTTGTTGATTTATTAGTCAGATTTTTGGACCTAAGGATAGCTAATCATTACAAGAGGTCGAATAAAGTCAAGCATGGCGAATCAAGCCTAGGTCAAGGAGCACAAATCGGTGTTTCTCAATTCGGATGGGCCCCATCCACTGGCCGACCGTTTTAAGGAGAATCTGTAATTTGGGATACCGACTCAGACTTAATTCGAGCCATGTTGACTGCCATGCACACTAAAATAACGATTAATTAGACCGACGACCCTTCTTTCTACTTTGTTTTTTATTTATTTAATTACCGGAAAGCAGGTATCATAAAGGATTGAATAAAGCCAACAACGGGCGAGTTATTGATTTATGAACTTAATTGCCAAATCTGAATGGTTGGGCCTAACCACGGGCCGACCATAAGTGTGACAGATTCGATAATTAACTCGATAAATTGATTTATCTAGCCCAGTGATTATTATGCAGTGTAAGACGTTACCCACTAACTTTGTTTGACTTTAATCAGGTTTATTGGACCTTTGTTAAGAAGATGTCGTAAAAGGCCATATAGAATCATCAGAGGCGAGTTGAGTTTACTTTATGAACCAAGAGAATCAACCTTCATAGATAAATTGGTCCAACCACTGGGTTAACCATAATTTTTTTGAGGTTAATTAACTTAGTTGGTAAACATGACTCTTCTTCAGCCCCATGACTACTATATGGACTAGAACAACACTCCTAAATTCGGGCTGACTCTTTACAACAAATTTAAACACATAGCACATAACATACATATGAACAAGGGGTATCCTAAACCAAGGCTTTATGTACAAAAGGGTTTATTGGCTGGATAAGGCTTAGCGGCTCATGTACTCGCCCCGGTTTATTCTTGTTGTAAAGGCAACTTGAATGTGTGGGGTGTTGCTCTTGGAGGCTCGAGTGGAGACCTCGTAGAGTGATGCATGAGTGGATGTGGTGACTAATGCTCTCTTGGTGTAAAGGCACCAATTGAGTATAGCCGGTCCGACATCCCATGGGTTATTTTTGTGGTTTAAAGAGAAAAAGCCTAAACCGTCGATTTACGTGCTCCTACGACATATTACATGTCAAGGGAGTGCCCCGGTATATACAATGCATTATGCCTAAAAAGAATGACTCAATAATATAAAGTAAAAATTGATTTTCCTTCCAAAAATTTAAAGCATACTAAACTTCTTTCAAGTTTTACCCACTTAAAGAAAAACTCCCCAGTGGAGTCGCCAAAATTCCTATGGACATTTTTCCTTGCTGTTCGGGCTTCCGAACGTCCACGCGGATTGGGATGTGATTTGATCATTTGTGATGGGGTTTTAACCTTTGAAAAAGACTCTTTAAGGGATTTAAATTATACATTTCAGGAATAATATTTGTAAAATCACTTTCCCTTGTGCATTTTATGAGTCATTGAATTAAACCTTTAAGAGTGAACATCCACTTGTTCCAAGCTCTTCCAAATTCAATCCAATTTGCTCATTTAAATGTTAGGCTCGGAAGAAAGCGATTTATGCAAATATTATTTAGAAATATACAAAGAAAACCTTAAACTTGCATCGGCACGTTGCAAAATAATGTTTTACCATAGTTTATGCAACCCGATGTGTTTTGGTTCGAAATGGGAGTCGCCACCCGACCTATTAAGGGAAAAGCCAAGACAAAACCAAAAGAAAAATAAAGAAAGACTCCGCCTGCGAAACCCAAGAATGGATCCGGGGGTAAGGCTACGAACTCGAAAGGTAGGAACTTTTTGAGTTCGCCTCTCACAAAAGGAAAGACTCTACTAAAAGTTTTAAGAGTGCTTCTAATAAAGTTTGGAAGAGAGATAAATAGAGACTTTATAGAATTATTTCATCAAACATGCAAAAATAAGAATGAAAGAAAGTACATTATGTACACTTTATTTACATAAAAAGGAAACAATTAAAAGCTTACATTATGACCTTTCTTTAGGGAAGCTTTGCCTAGACTTTGAAGTAGCTCCTTTGAATGTCTTGAATCACACTCTTGAAGATGCTAAAATAGTGCCAAAAGTGGATGGAAAAGATGGATGAAAAAGGGGTGAGAAAAGGGGTAGAAAAAGGCTTTTTCTGTGGTGTTTTGGATAGTAGAAAGGTTAGGCTTTTTGTGGAGTTTTATGAGGTTTATGGAGGGATAATGAAAGGTAAGATGAGAATGGAGACAAAGGGGCTTAAAGGAGTACAGAAATGGAGATAATAATGGTAGGAAAGTGATGGAGAAGGATAGGAAAAAGGTAGGAAAAAGGAACTCTTTTTATGGGTTTTTAGGATAGTTTTGTGATTTTTTGGGAGGTTTTATGGGGGATTTATGTAGAGATAAGGGAAGATAGGATAAGCGTATGGATTAGAGGTAGAAGTAGATGGAGAAATGGAGATTAGGGTGGTTTGAATATGGCGGAAAAGATGATAGAAAAGGTGTAGGAAAAAAAAGGCTTTTTTATGGTGTTTTTGGGATGTTTTGGGTGGTGTAAGGCTAGGCTTTTGTGGTGTTTATATAAGGATGGATAGGATGAGAGCTTAATGGATTAATGTAGGATAGGATAAGAGATATGGAGGTAAGAAAGTGGTTGAAAGATGATAGAGGAGGTGGTACAAAGATGATAATAGAATATAGATTCGAGAGATGATGAGAGAATGGAAGAATGGATGAATGAGTGTGTAGGAGAGGAAGAATGAGTGAATGATTGAGTTCCTTTGGCCTTGAGAGGAGGGTGGTATTTATAGGCTTTAGGAGGGAGTGGATACATATGCACATACATGCATATTCATGCTCTTTGATCAACGCAGTTGACTGACACAGAACACTAGGCAGGGGGGGATGTTCTTGGAGTGGACGGTGGCTCGTGGTGAATGAATTTATGGTATGAACAACCTCAAGGTCGACCAGCCTCGGGAAAGAGGAGGCTTGACTCGAGCTTGGTTCACGTATTCTTGGACGGTGAGGGAGTGAATGTGATGTACACGAAGTCAGCCTATTCACACTAGGAGCTTATTTGCAAGTTTTATGCATGTTTTTGTGAGGTCTTGAACTTGAGACCTCTTGGAAGCTCTTTGCATGTGATCTTTTCTTAGATTTTGCATTCTTGCATGGCTAAATGAAGCTTGATTGCTTACGTAAAGATTACGCATGCAATAGGCTAGGAAATTCACATGTAATGGTGCATGTGTGCTTGTCCGAACTTGGGCATGTCGAGTGCATGTGAGGAAATGTCTTAGCTTATCTTTGGCTTGGCTTGGCTTCCATAATTTCCTTATTTTCTAACTAAAGTACATAACTAAAGTACATATAGAAGAAATAATAAAAATTACATTAACGGTATAAAAAACTATGCTAAAATCCGATGTATGAACTAGCTCATCGATCGACTTCTTCTTTATTTCTTCTTTGGTATATAGACATGTTATATAATTTATGTGCCAAAATCCAGTGTCTACAACTAAACAAAGCTAGTACACCAACAACACATGGATATGACTTTGGATAAAGGAAATTCTCCTACCAAAGGCCTATCATTCCACCATGATTATATAAAGGACAATCTACCACTAATCAAAAAAGAAATGACTTGCTAAGACCACCGTTAACAATGGATAAAGTAAAAACAAGATTTGAGGAGAACATTAGGGAAACCCTAACTTTCATTAGCATAATCATCAAAGTCTGCCACTGAAAATGAGGAAAAACATATTTATACAAGGTAATTAGACCCTTAAATGCAACCGTTTAGTGCCAAAAAAGTCGCGAAAAGTAAGTCTTCGGGGGCGCGATGGGGTCGTCGCAAGCGCGAAGCTCCTGGCGATCGAGCCGGGCGACAACGAGAAGACGGGGCGTCGCGGGTGTCACGACGTTCTGGCCAATTCTCAATTCCTCCTCCTATAACGCCCCTAGATTCATTATCATAAGATTACTACTAAATAACTCGTAGCCCAATGATTAGTGCAGCGAAAAACCAAATCAAGAGGCATTAAGGCTTTAAAAACCTACCAATACAACACCATACACAACCATACATATAACTTAATTCAATTCATACTGCACATACAACTCCTTAACATCATAATCAGCAATCCAAAAATAAAACACAACTTAAGATTTACATCCATTCCTCAAAGTATTTAAAACCATCATATTTCAAAAAGGGAGAGATTCATCATCCTTCTCCAAGCGGGAGAGTTCTTATGCCTGTTCCGAACGTCTACCTTAACTGGAATGGACAACTCAATTACCTCTTCGGACCTGAGAGCTTTATCCCTTTGGGGAGCACGTCCTAAAACAAAAACAGAAAACTTCGCAAATGAGTTGGCTAAACTCAGTACACATACCCCTACAGTGTAAAGTTTCATAGTTCATTTTCGTTCGAGCATTTTTAAAATCAAGACATTAAAACTTGAATAACCAAGAAACAAAATAAAATAAACATTATCATCATAAACATCATCATCATCATCATCATCATAGATCTCAATATAGACCTCAATATAAACCTCATCATAGACACTGGCTAGGTCGCATGAAAGATGCCCGTCGACATCGAAAGTACCTCAAGTGCGGTTAGCACAATATAACAATAGACCTCATCATTGAAAGCACGAAAAAATCATAAACTTTCCAAGAGTTAGACATTATGAAATCATCAGCATAAATCAACATCATCATTAAAGCATGCTTGTTGAAGGGTAGACAATATGCGTACCTGAACAGTTGAACACACACTCACTTAAACCAATAGAGACTTGATTGAACAATTGTGCGTAACGACCTCTTGGGAATACTTGAGAAAGAACAAGAATCATGAATTACAGGCTAACCTTGTTGAGATTTAAGAAGAATATCCTAGAATAATCCTAGGATTACTTGACAATTTGACTTGTTTCCTAAGGTTCACTCGAAAGGCCATAACTTCCCCCACAAGTATCGTATCATTATGGATAAGGACTTTATGGAAAGCTAGGCACATGTTCTACAACTTTCTAGTTGATAATGAAGGCCAAAAATGTGGTTAAGGAAGGTGAAAACCCCTAACTCAGCAAGCTGTCCAGAAAAATACATGCATAAACATCGGTTTTTGGGAGAGTCGTAACTCGGGTTATAAACGCCAGTTTGGACATACTAGCTATCTATGGAAAGCTTGAAGATTATACTAAAACTTTCATGTTGATCATACACTGATTTGAACATGGGAAAGGGTCGAAATTTGGCCACAAACACATAACAGTCAAATAAATTTTCTGCGCAGATTCAAAATATTGACTGAGGTTCTGAGACTCATAACTTCCACTGACGACATCCTTTAGCTATGAAATTTACCTTTCCGGAAATCTTGATAAACACTCTATAACTTTCATGTTGAACACAAGAATCAATAAAGTCTCCAACCAGCCCTAAAACATGCATTTACAGATCTAGCTCAGAAATCGTATAAAAATTCATGTGTTTACGGTTTTGGCCATAACGGGAGATATACATAAAGAAACTCCGCGATTCAAAAACCAGGTGTTAACTTACACCTTAAGCTACCTATATAAACCTTCAATTGGGTCAAGAACACATTTTATACTAGCTGGAATTTCCAGATTGTAACCAGACTTGAAAATCACTCTTCATTTGGGCTTGCATGCATCTTAAACTTAAGCATTCTACACTAATTTTTCCAAAATCACTTCTTAAGCATCAATACTCAATTTCCAGCATTAAAAACATCCAGAATTCTTGCATCAATGACCATATTTTATACATACAAGGCATAATCTTGACATATTTTAACATCCTAAGTATAATCCTTCATGAGTTTACCATCAAACATCATAATACTCACTAACTCGCTAATCCAATCTTAACCCAAGTACATGCATCTATAATACCTATACCACTCACACTCCCAAAGTGAACCAAAATAACCCAATTACTAATCTAGGGTAGTACTTTACTTAGAAATTAACATGCATAACCAAATTACAACCTTCAAATACAACTCCAACCTTCAAGTTTAGATGACAATAAAGAAATTGCATCAACATTAAACTTACCTCCCGCCTTTTGGCGGGGTTTAGACCATTGATAAGAATTGTTCGCCAGATGCTCGATCAGACTCGTGATTTGAGGTACAGTTTTGTCCATAAGATCGCCTCCGGCTGCAGAGAGGATGCTTCCTCTTGTTGGCTCATTCGCTCCATTGAAGAAGGATTGGACAGGAACCCAAGGTTCGAACCCATGCTGAGGACATTGTCAGAGAATGTCCTTGAATCTTTCCCAAGCATCGTACAGTGACTCATCCGGCTCTTGTGTGAATGTAGAAATCTGATTCCTTAGGCTGGTGACCTTGCTTGGAGGAAAGTACTTCGCCAGAAAGGTGCTGGCGAGTTCGTCAAATGTTATGATTGAGTTCGGTGGAAGTGAGTCGAGTCACTCCCACGCTTTGCCTTCCAATGAGAACGGGAAAAGACGTAGTTTGACGGCGTCCTCCGATACGTTGTTGGCCTTGTAAGTGTCACAAGCTTGACGGAAGAGTCGCAGATGTTAGTTCGGATCTTCGTTGGTCAACCCATGGAATGGTGATTTTGACACTAGGTTGATCAAAGACTATCGTAACTCGAAGTCGTTTGCTTGGATGGTGGGAACGTTGATTGCTGATTGCGGGTTGGTGAAATTGGGAGTAAGATACTGCCCGAATGTCTTTGGTCGCTGTTCTCCCATCTCTTCTTCTTTTTCCGATTCCGATTCGAGCTCCTCTTCGTCCGTTTCTTGATTTTCTTGAAATTCTTTCTCCAGTCTTGCTCTTTTCCTTCTCTCTCGAAGTGTTCGTTCGATTTCAGGATCGTACTTGAAAGAGAAATCTTTTTGCATAAACCTCAAAAAGACAAAAACAAGAATACCAAGCATAATAAAGAAAAATAAAGAAAAGTAACAGAAATTAAATAACCTAGTCACCTAGAGCGCGTTCGTCCAATGGCGATTGGGGAAACAAATCCCCGGCAACGGCGCCAAAAACTTGACAGACCTAAAACATATAGGTGTCTGTGTACCGCAAGTGTACGGGTCTGTGTAGTAATAAAATATCGTTCTCTATCAAGGATTTGTGTTCAATCACGCACTAAACTAGTTCGCTACAAAGAATGCTAGGAAGATCCAAAGGGTGTTGTAAAGTTTTCTAAATTAAACTAAGAAAGCAAGGATTTTTAGGGGTTTTATCAAATATTTAAAAGCGTTCAGGGGAGTCCACTCTAGTCAACTATCAAATTATCAACAATTCCAGTGCAGGTAACAAGATAATTGGGGGTCTATAATCTTTCTAAGCCCTATCACTTCGATCTTTCGATCCTAGGTGAGTTACAGTGATTAGCCTAAACATTATTTCTAACTATTTAGCCTAATTAGAGATAAGAACTAATTATAAATTGACCCTAGGCAAGAATCATTATGTCTAACTATTTTCTAACCTATTCAATCTACGCAATCCGATTCAAGACTCAAACTGTCGTTCTATTGTCAAGAATCTAAATCCAGGTACAGACTCAAATTGTTGTTCTATTGTCAAATTACCATGACATACAAAACATGCAGACTAAACGAATAAAAAGATAACCTAACACCGAAACTGTATTCAAATTCAACCAATTGATATCGAGTTTATCCCCTAAACTAAGAAAATTAGCTACTCGTAATTCTAAAGGTAAACATCGGAAAATCTAAATAACAAGAAAGCATTAAAGAAGAATAGAAATAAACCGTGTTCGAATTGGCAGTATCGATCTCTTTCATGTTCTTCGATCACGAACAATAATCTAATCTATTAACAATCTTTTGGAAACAACTGTAAATAAATTGATCTAAATCTACTCTAAAATCTCCTAAAAGTCTCTCTGAAAACTAGAATAAACGGAAGAAATCGCTCCTGCTAATTGATGATATCAGAACGGCGATAGTCGAAGCCCTTTTATAGTGGCTGGATTAGGGCACAAAACGCGGCCTGCGTTTTGGAAACGCTGGCTGCGTTTTGCCCAAATAGCGGACTTCTCCGTGATGGGGCGCTGGCTGCGCCTCCAAAAACGCGGGCTGCGTTTTGTCTTTTCTCGGCTGCCAAACTTTCTGGACAAGGCGCGGCCTGCGTTTCCAAAAACGCTGCCTGCGCCTTGCTTCTCCGCTTCAATTGGTCTTGGGCTGAGTCAATTTGGGTCGTTCTTCCTTTCCTTTTCTTTCCTTCTTCATTCCTTTTTTTATTTTTCATGATTTTTGCTATTTCTTCTCCAATTCTTTATGCTTTTTGATATAATTCTACCAATTTCTGTTAAACACACCAAACTCGGGAACAAGTGTATAAATCACGGAAATTGCTATAAAAATACGATATATCGAGTATAAAAAGCATAAAACTAACATGATTTGAGCCTTAAAAACTCTATATAAAATTGTCTTATCAAATCCCCCCATGCTTAGCTCTTGCTTGTCCTCAAGCAAGTCAGAATTAAAAATAGGAGGGTTAGGGCTCAAACAGGAGAAACCAAGTGTAAGAAGAGAAAGAAACGGAAAGGTCTTTCGAAAGGATTACAAAGAAAAAATATTAACACCCCCTTAGGCTAACCAATCTAACACATCAATTCAATCAAGCAATCAGAAAGATCAGTCTGGACGAGATCAAAACTCAGTTTAAAAGAGAAAAGAAGAAAATTTTGAAACCAAAAGGAGAGAACAAGTACTTCTGAAGCATGAACCAGCCAACAGTCTTAAGAATAATGCATGCGTGGTTAGTTATGGACGTAAGCCAGTCAAAAGAGCAAAACTAACTTTAGGATAAAAAGTTGAACGCTCAAACACTCAAATTTGAATGTATGTTGGTTTTTCTCATACTCAAACTAATAGAAACAACTACCATAAGCTTGGTAAGAACCTCGCTCTCCACTACTTGTATGCAATGCACAAGTGACAATCAAAAGGACTTTATTGGGTTGTAACAGGGCTTAGGTTAGGGGTAAGGAGCGGTAAAATTTTGGGATTGAGGAGTTAAGAGCCATGCTTGGATTGAATTTCAATGAATAAAACACTCTAAACTCTCCTTCTTGCTTAGTGTATGCAAGGAATTTCACCTCTCACCCTCTACGATATTAAACATCTCAACTGAATACAACCAAGTCAAAGATTACAAATTTAAGTTAAATCTCCCTAAACACCCTTTTCTTTTGGAACTCTTTTTTTTTTTTTTACTTCTCTCTTTTTTTTCTTTTTGGTGGGTGATCGAGGAGAAGAAAATTGTGAAATTACAACTTTGACTTCGATATATAAATGAATAGCATAACCAAACACTAATTATTCAAAAGGTGGGACTTTAATTTCTCTCTAACTTCACGTTTTTGTCCAAACTCACCTAACCAACGGTTCCTTCCGAAAAGCGACAACTCTCATTCAACCAAGCAAGGCAAAGGGATACTGGATATCAAAGGTCAAGACTTGCATTGTCAGGGTTTGATCATGAAAGAAGGGTAAACAAAGGCTAGGCGGGGCAAAAAGAACGGTTAAATATAGTGTAGGAAAGGCTATTTGGCTATGTAGTTTAGCATAATAAAATGAATGCCTTAATCACTTTGTCACAGCGTGCAATGCAAGTATGTAGTCTCAAGCAAGATGCAAAGCAAGTTCTAGAGATGCAACCAATGGGTGAGTCACTCAGGGAATATGGAATTGATAAAAGTGATCAATTCAAAAATTTAGGCAATGTAGACTCACGGGATGGGGCTCAATCAACTAAACTTAGCCCAAAGATTTGCGACACGCACATTTATACTTTCTAAGATAGTCAAAGCAGTAAGATACAACTTTCATAACTTGTCTCAAAATCAGAAGATTTGAAGGAAAAGGTTTCAGAAACTTTTGAGATCTAATCCAGACTTTTCTAAGCGAAGCAAGCTAAACTGAAAGTAAGAAAGGTTTACAAATCATCACTGAAGGTGTTTTCGGTTTTAATCCTAATCCTATCCTATAATTTTTTATTTTTTTTTGGTTTTTGGCTTTTCTAATTTTTTGGCTTTTTCTAATTTTTCTGATTTTTTTGGATTTTTGAATAGGTGGATGCAAAAGAAAGAAAAAGAAAAAGAAACAAACGAGGAACAGAAAAAAGGAAAAACGGCATGCTTCTATCTAATGCAAACTAGGTGGATGCAAATTAAAGAAAAATTTAGAAAGGAAAACTTAAGAAAACTAGAAAACAAAAGAAAAACACACTACAAACTCAAATAACTATGAACAAGCAAATAAAAGAAACACACAAAAATAAGAGAAATCACACTAGAATTTGAAAAACTACCATAAAGCAAGAAAAAGAAAGACGAAAATAAAAGAAAATGAAGGAAAAACAGAAAAAATAAACGAAAAACAGATAAATAAGAAAAATATACAGGAAGAAATATTTTTCAACCCCCCATGCTTAGATGTTGCATTGTCCTCAATGCAGAAGACAATGGTGAAGGGTAAGGGATTAGCCAAGGATCAAGGATCCTCAGTCAGTGTAGAAGGGTCGGTATGGCTCGGTCTTGGTGGTGGTGAGGGTCGATCGAACATAGCCTGAATAAGGTCGGTGAGGTTAGCGATTGACTCGTTGAGACGGTCAAATCGCAGGTCAGACTGCCCCTATACTCAACAAAGCTATCCCTCAACTCGTTGACACGGTGTTTGGTCCGGTCAATGGAGGTTTGGAGGTCGTGAAAGCGCGCCTCATAGTCTGGTTGGGGTTGTTCGGGTTGAGGGTTAGGGTGGATTTCTGGTTCCGGTTCTGGTTCAGGTTCGGGATCGAACTCGGGGAAGGGAGGCATCCACGTCAAGTTCTCAACAACTTGGGGAGAGGTGTGGGGGTTAGGCACAAGAAACCTAGCATTGTTGGGATAGACCCAGAGACAACGCGAGTCCTTGTCGAACTTACACAAGCCAAAGTAATTACACTGCCCCCCATCCAAGAATAAGTTACCCGGGACTAGGTTAGTAGGGTTTCTAGGTGGCCTAAAGCCGAATTGGCGTGCAAGGTGAGTAATGTAGCCCCCTACGGCAATGCCCTTGTTGGTTGAGGTGGCGACACTAGAAAGATGGTGGGCTAGCATAGCTGTTGGGTCGGCACGAGGGTCGGTATCCAACATAGCATGCAACATGTAGCAATCAGCCTGGGTAGTTTTGTTTGAGCTATCGGGCCTCCCGAAAATACCGCAAGAGAGTATGCGGTGGACATACCTCAATACGGGGTTCCTAATCAAGGACGCGGGGGTATTGTTAGGGTCCCAACTATCAAAACCAGAAATTCTGAAAAGAAACCCCTCCCGTCCCACTCTATAGGTATAAGGGATGAATCCCTACATGTTCGTTCAAGAAAACCAAAGGCGCAGGCAAATTGGGACACGGTCATGTTCCTCTCTACCCCCAAAAGCTGGAAACGAATAGACCCATCCCTCCCTTGGAGGTTTACAACTAGGGTCGACAAGAATTCAAGGGTAAGCCCCCTATAGGTCGGCTCTCCTAACCTAGCCACGTTGGTCATGTGGCAACGGCTCAACATCCAATCAACATCATCCAACATACCACAACTACGCAAGAAAGGTTCATGCATATATTTGGTGGGGACGAGGGCTCTTTTGGAGAGGGATTCGTACCTTTTCTTGACGTTCCCTTCAAAGTTGAAGGGGTTTGGGTTGCTCGAATCTTTTGAAGGCGCGACCTTCTGTTTTCCTTTCTCCGCTGCCGTGGCTTTTCACTTCCGGCTGCCTCCGGCTTCGTTATCATCTCCTGACGGTCCGGAGAAGCTAGGATTCTTAGTTCTCACCATCTAAAAACACTCACAAACTCAGTAAATTCACCGAGACAAATCCTAAGTATCAAATAAGCATGTTCATGACATATAAACTTAGTATGATCAATCCCCCCATGCTTATTTGATACTAGGGATTGAAATCAACTTATATCTAACCTAAAACCTTACTAAAAACAAAGCACAACACCACAACATAATCACAACCAAAACCTAGACCTAAATTTCTCAATTTTATCATCACATTGCTCTCTAAACACATCCAACAACATAATTCTCTCAATTTTGGAACAAAAAGATTAGATATCATCCAATTCAACCTAAGCCCTAATCAAGAAATTAATCTGAGAATTCAAACCTAAATCAAGAAATTTGAATCTAGGACATAATAATTGGTATAAATTGAACAAATTACTCAATAAACTCAAGTATTCAACCAAAATCATACCAAGAAGGAAGTATGTAATCAAGGAACAAGAGGAAGAGTTGAGAATTCCATACCTTGAGGTTGAAGAGGAATGGAGTTTGAAGACTCAAAGTGTTAGAATGCAAGTGAGAAGAGAAAAGAGAGAGAAAAGAGGGTGGTGTGTGGTTCGCCGGCGCCGGCGAGAAGGACGGCGACGATGGTGGTCGGAGGCGCGGGTGGTGCCGGGGTAGCGTTGGGGGAGGTGCGTCGGGAGTTAGGGCAAAAAAGGAGGGAGATTTGTGTTTTGAAAGAAAGGGGAGGGTCCCGACTAAATTAAGAAGCGGGCAAAAATTTCCGGAAAAAGGGAAAAACGCGGCTTGTGTTTTGCTAAAATCGCGTACCTGAAGTTTCTGGACAGGGCGCAGCCAGTGACTAGAAAACGCTGGCTGCGTTTTCCTACCTGATGCTGGCAGCTCGCTTTTCACCAATTTTTGCTTGTTTTTCTCCCTTTTCTTTGTTTCTTCCTTATTTTCCCTATAAATTGACACATCAAAAATCCCTACAAACATCTACCAACATAGAACTCATTAGGTTAGAAAAATTCAATATAAGTCATGAATTTCTCGAATTTCTTCCTTTTTCTACACACTAAAAGAAAAATATTAGTAATCTTCAAAAAAAAAAGAAATAAACTACAGAGTAAAACTGAAAGCTAAAATAATTGAACTAAAATAAAATAAAAAAGTGGGGAGGAATAAATATGCAGATAATAGCATACCTCCCCGGGGTTGCTTTGTTTAACGTCGTTAGCTCGACGTCATGGACCCTACTCATCAGGGTCCTTGATCCGTTTCGGAACTGGATCTCCTTCATCATGAATTATTTTTGGAACGTGTCTCTGAATCAACTTGCCTTTCCGTACTTTGTATTTTGTCATCGACTTTCCTAGCTCGATGATCATTGTGCCTTTCCTCATATCCATCTTGCAATTGACAGTAGAAAGGAAGGCCCTTCCTTGAATAATTTCCGCTTCTGGATCTTCTCCTGTATCTAGTACCAAGAAATTGACAAGAACAATGTGCTCTCCTATTTGAAAGGGAGTGTCATGTAAGATCCCTAGAGGTTTTCTAAGGGTTTTATCTGCTAGACGAAGAATCTTGTCAGTCACCCTTAATTCCCTATGTTCACATTTCCTTAGGTTAGACTTAGGCAAAACATTCACCTCAGATCCCGTATCGCACAATGCATACTTGATGGGTCTACCATCTAATTGGACAGGGATCCTAAAACTGCTTAGGTCTTCCTTATTAGGCATAATTGAGGGGGGTTTTAGCTCCCTCTAACAGGTCTGGTTTAGGTTCAGTCTTGACTACCCTACGTAAAATATGCTCTCCTAAGGGTTCACACTCAAGGTTCACTTCCTCGCAGGTTATAGCGTTACATTGAGCACCTGGATTAGGGACAGGTTGAGGTGGTAAACTAGTAGAGGGAGTCGCCGAATTGGCGATCTGATTTTCTAAAATCTTATTGTGGGTTGCAAAAGCCTCTACCTTTTGCATTAAGTCTTTGATAACACCTTCATATTTCTGTTGTCCTGCGATAAGACTCTCCATCATGGTTTCTAAATTAGATTTTTGGGGAGGTTCTTGTTGAGGTGGCCTTTGAGGTGGGGGAACATACTTTTGCTGTCCTTGACCTTGAAGAGGACCAGTGGGATTGTCGTTCCTATAGGAAAAATTAGGGTGGTTTCTAAGCCTAGGGTGGTAAGTGTTAGAATTCATATCATAGTTTTGTCTAAGATTGCCAATATAATTGGCCTGTTGGACTTGTTCATTACTAACTCCACCTATAGGGCAAGTAAAAGTTTCATGTTCGGTCGACTGACAAACATTGCAGGTCGGAGGGTTAGATGGCAAACTTAATCGGTCCATTTTTTGCGATAAAGAATCAAGTTTAGATGACAATAAAGAAATTGCATCAACATTAAACTTACCTCCCGCCTTTTGGCGGGGTTTAGACCATTGATAAGAATTGCTCGCCAGATGCTCGATCAAACTCGTGATTTGAGGTACAGTTTTGTCCATAAGATCACCTCCGACTGCAGAAAGGATGCTTCCTTTTGTTGACTCATTCGCTCCATTGAAGAAGGATTGGACAGGAACCCAAGGTTCGAACCCATGCTGAGGACATTGTCGGAAAATGTCCTTGAATCTTTCCCAAGCATCGTACAGTGACTCATCCGGCTCTTGTGTGAATGTAGAAATCTGATTCCTTAGGCTGGTGAGCTTGCTTGGAGGAAAGTACTTCGCCATAAAGGTGCTGGCGAGTTCGTCAAATGTTGTGATTGAGTTCGGTGGAAGTAAGTCGAGCCACTCCCACGCTTTGCCTTCCAACGAGAACGGGAAGAGACGTAGTTTGACGGCGTCCTCCGATACGTTGTTGGTCTTGTAAGTGTCACAAGCTTGACGGAAGAGTCGCAGATGTCAGTTCGGATCTTCATTGGTCAACCCATGGAATGGTGATTTTGACACTAGGTTGATCAAAGACTATCATAACTCGAAGTCGTTTGCTTGGATGGTGGGAACGTTGATTGCTGATTGCGGGTTGGTGAAATTGGGAGTAAGATACTGCCCGAATGTCTTTGGTCGCTGTTCTCCCATCTCTTCTTCTTTTTCCGATTCCGATTCGAGCTCCTCTTCGTCCGTTTCTTGATTTTCTTGAAATTCTTTCTCTAGTCTTGCTCTTTTCCTTCTCTCTCGAAGTGTTCGTTCGATTTCAGGATCGTACTCGAAAGAGAAATCTTTTTGCATAAACCTCAAAAAGACAAAAACAAGAATACCAAGCGTAATAAAGAAAAATAAAGAAAAATAACAGAAATTAAATAACCTAGTCACCTAGAGCGCGTTCGTCCAATGGCGATTGGGGAAACAAATCCCCGGCAACGGCGCCAAAAACTTGACAGACCTAAAACATATAGGTGTCTGTGTACCGCAAGTGTACGGGTATGTTTAGTAATAAAATATCGTTCTCTCTCAAGGATTTGTGTTCAATCACGCACTAAACTAGTTCGCTACAAAGAATGCTAAGTCGATCCAAAGGGTGTGGTAAAGTTTTCTAAATTAAATTAAGAAAGCAAGGATTTTTAGGGGTTTTATCAAATATTTAAAAGCGTTCAGGGGAGTCCACTATAGTCAACTAATCAAATTATCAACCATTCCGGTGCAGGTAACAAGATAATTGGGGGTCTATAATCTTTCTAAGCCCTATCACTTCGATCTTTCGATCCTAGGTGAGTTACAGTGATTAGCCTAAACATTATTTCTAACTATTTGGCCTAATCAGAGATAAGAACTGATTATAAATTGACCCTAGGCAAGAATCATTATGTCTAACTATTTTCTAACCTATTCAATCTACGCAATCCGATTCAAGACTCAAACTGTCGTTCTATTGTCAAGAATCTAAATCCAGGTACAGACTCAAACTGTCGTTCTATTGTCAAATTACCATGACATACAAAACACGCAGATTAAACGAATAAAAAGATAACCTAACACCGAAACTGTATTCAAATTCAATCAATTGACATCGAGTTTATCCCCTAAACTAAGAAAATTAGCTACTCATAATTCTAAAGGTAAACATCGCAAAATCTAAATAACAAGAAAGCATTAAAGAAGAATAGAAATAAACCGTGTTCGAATTGGCGGTATCGATCTCTTTCGTGTTCTTCGATCACGAACAATAATCTAATCTAATAACAATCTTTTGGAAACAACTGTAAATAAATTGATCTAAATCTACTCTAAAAGCTACCTGAAAATCTCTCTGAAAACTAGAATAAACGGAAGAAATCGCTCCTGCTAATTGATGATATCAGAACGGCGATAGTCGAAGCCCTTTTATAGTGGCTGGATTAGGGCACAAAACGCGGCCTGCGTTTTGGAAACACTGGCTACGTTTTGCTAGCGGACTTCTCCGTGAGAGGGCGCTGGCTGCGCCTCCAAAAACGCTGCCTGCGCCTTGCTTCTCCGCTTCAATTGGTCTTCGGCCGAGTCAATTTGGGTCGTTCTTCCTTTCCTTTTCTTTCCTTCTTCATTCCTTTTTTTATTTTTCATGATTTTTGCTATTTCTTCTCCAATTCTTCATGCTTTTTGATATAATTCTACCAATTCCTGTAAAACACACCAAACTCGCGAACAAGTGTATAAATCACAGAAATTGCTATAAAAATACGAGATATCGAGTATAAAAAGCATAAAACTAACATGATTTGATCCTTAAAAACTCTATATAAAATTGTCTTATCAGCGTCAACCACCTTTCCCGGCGATGTCGCCGTTCTTTTTCCCGTTAGCGGTCGGCGTCTTCACCGACAACAACAGGTAGGAGGGCAACGCAGAAAGAGGGAAAGGCAAAGAGTGAGTGAGGGAGGAAGGGAAGAGGAGCACTGACTATATTTTGTGAAATATGATGAAAGGAATATTAACGTTAATTGCCAACACAAGGAAGGGTTATGGGCTTAACTTATTTATAAGGCCCAACCTTTTTATCACTTACTCCACCTCCTTCTCTTATAACTATTTTTCCCTTAATCCAATACCATTAACTTGGGTTCTCGAATAAAATTCTATGAAACTAATCTAAAAGAAATTCCTATAACAACACTTTCATGAGTACTCACGTCTCGAATATTACTAAATCCAAAAAACCCGAATGAGAAATCGTCAGACAAAAGATATGAATATTATGGTTTACTAGGAAGGATTGGTAATACTATTTGAGGAGTAACTATCAAAATTACTGAACTGGAGAATCGGTGGTTGTTGCACTGTTTAAGTCCTGCAAAACACACAGTTAAAAGAATTGAAAAGCGCGACTTTGGTTAATTAACTTATTAATTAACTTAATTAAACGACCTTAGGGTCTAATTAATACTGGATTATTACATCTCCCAGTGTCGTCGCGGGTGGTACACCAAACTTCGCGGGCGCGACCTTTCTAGGCAGTTTTCTGCCGACTTCAAACTCGCATAACTTTTTCAATCGGACTCTGCTTTAGACCCATATGGTATCGATGGAAGGCTCTCGGTGTAAACTCTCAAAATTTGAAGTCCATCGAAGATGAATTGAAGGAGTTATGGTTGGAAGAGTGAAGGCTCGTCCTTCTCGCTTATTCTACTGAAATATTTCGAACCCTTTCAAAGGCCCGAAGTAGGTCCCGATGAGGACTCGTAGATCCACCCCCATGGTCCTGAATCCCACTTGTAGTGGATGTCACTCCCAACGATGACTCGAATATGCCTCCAAGATCCCGGGTCCACCTTAAAATAGACTCCATACCCGACCTTGAAGTGGATTCGCTCGTGATTTTCAAAGGGGGTGTCGGAAGGTTTGGCGGCCACAAATTTTGAAGCTTGGATCCTAGCCCGATATGGTTCACCATCCCTCGCGTTTGCAGAAAGGAAAGTATTGAAACCCTAGACCACTCGCCTGATTCACACTTGCTAAATTAGGGTTTGATGTTCGACAATCAACGGTATGGGCAAGAAGGAGGCGAATACAAAGACTGTAGGTGTAGTGCTTCCTGATCGTGGGAGAATGTTGACTGAACACGTTAGCAGGACATAAAGGAAAATTATTATGTGAGACAGGGGCATAAGAGGAAATCAACAATTGTGACATCCCCCAACTTACCTGCTTTTATAAGAAAGGGTAGATAAGCAGTGTCTTTGAAAAGCAATGTTGGGTATGTTGTGCCCTTAAGGGTATTAGAAAATGTTGGGAAACTGGAAAAGTCATTAGAAATGTTCAGACACATGGTGTGCATAATGGACCAAGACAATCTTCATATTGGAATCCAATCCAGAAAAGTTAAATTAGATTAAAAAATTAGCATTACTATGTACTAATAAGAGTGACCCCGAATCCTTGTAGCTGTAATTTGTACCTTCATTTTCATTTTTCAGGGCAGGGTGTAGCTGAAAGAAGGGAGAAAGTGGGTGGAATGGGAATAATATTGAGGGGGGAGGGGGGAGTAAATTATATTTACCCTACATGAGGTTTGCTGTAATAATTTTTACACATTCCACCTTTGTAAAATAATTTTTATCTTACTTCATATAAGCTCTAAGTGTTTTTTTATTTATCTTACCCGAGGTTTGTCGTAATAATTATTACACACACCACCTTTGTGAAATAATTTTTTATTCTACCTCAGTACCTCACAACAGTTGTAAGTGATTTTTACTTAACTTGTTATAGCAGCAAGTGTTAATGAAAATCTAAATCTTCGATTTCCGCCTTTACTACTGAATATCTAGGATCTAAGAGGACATTTGAATGCCATGAGATGTCATCCTAGGAACTAAATAGGAAGCAATTTACAATGAAATCTTATTGTCCGTCATCTATGCTCCATTAAACTTCCCCAACTTCTCATTCATCCCTTACTACCCTCTCCACTGTCGATCACCTAGATCAATCATAAACCCTTTCGCAATCGTCGATTTCCACCAAAATGTAAATCTACTCATACGTAGCAAGTTATTGGTTCATACACTTCATGATTTAAGTTATCAACTATAAAAAAGTAATAAAAAGTGATAAATTTACCCCTACTCCAAGTTAAATGCTTCTTATATAAGCTATCGGTCACGCGAAAACTTTTGCAACCAATACGATATCGATCGCTTTCTTAAGTCTTCGTATACTTGTTATGTTCTAGTGTTGCAGTAAAATTTACAACAAATCCAGGTCGAGTAAAAATCACTTACAATTTGTGCGAGGTAAGGTAAAAATTAGGGAAATTTCATTTGGTAGACCCCAACTTTTGCCTATTCCAAGCTGTCAACCACTTTTTAGACTATTCCAAGTGATAAACTTATTTTGAAAATTATTCCATCTCGTGAGCTTCTTCTTCTACCATTGTTAAAATATTGCTCGCAAAAGTTTCCTCATCTCTCAATTTCATTTGGCTCTCCATATCAATCTCACAATTGACTTACTTGGAATAATATCTAAATAGTTTGACAATTAAAAATAGTTTTTAAAATACTTGAAAACTTGGAATAATTTCAAAATTTTCAAAATACACCTACCATTTGGAATAATTTTCAAACTAAGCCTATCGTTTGGAATAGTTTTAAAAGTGATTGACAATTTGGAATAGACAAAAGTTAAAGTCTACCGAATGAAATTTCCCTAAAAATTATTTCACAAATATGGAGTGTGTGATAATTATTAGGCCAAATTTCAGGTATGATAAAAAAACACTTGGAGTTACATAGGGTAAAAATTATTTCAGGGTATAAAAATGATTACGGGTAAGGTAAATGCATGTGATTCGCCTAAATTTGATTTGTAACTTCAAAAAACATTTCATCCGTGGCTCGCCGCCCAATTTTTCCAAAGACACAAAGCAAAAAGGTTTGTAAAGATGATTAAAAAGGTTTGATAGGGGAGGAGGTCGAAAAGCAAAAGGTGTTTTGGGAGGTGACTGACTAAACCCACTCCTGTTGGTTCCATGTCGAAGTCCGGCGACCAAGAATGCGAGATGGCCGAATCCAGTGTGGCCTGGAACGACATGGATGAGTGCGTTTCAGCAGTGGAGGCCATCCTAAACTACAAGTTCGCCGACAGGAAGCTTCTGGAGGACGCCCTCACTCACCCTTCCTACACCGAGTCACCCTCCTACCAGCGCCTCGAATTCGTCGGCGATGCCGTTTTAGGGCTGGCCTTTGCTAATTTTGTATACTTAGCCTATCCAACCGTCGATCAGGGGATTCTTTCTCTCCTCAGGGCCGCCAATATCAGTACTGAGAAGCTTGCTCGTGTTGCTGTCCGCCATGGTCTCTACCGCTATGTTAGACATAATACAGCTGCTCTTCATTTCAAGGTATCACTGATTTTGTTCCAATTGTCTTCTTTTGGGAGTATTTATTCCTAGTGTTGTGCTTTTTTTCTTTTTACTCAATCAAGCTTCCCTGATGTTCCAATTGAGTGTGTTTCTGGTGCTTCACACGGTGGCATTTTTGATGTCCATCACAAAACATAGTGGCACCCAAGGGTCAGTGGTTAAATGGGTAGAATTTTGATAACTTCATGGTATTTTGGGCGATAAACTCAACAAAAATGTAGGGAAATTTTGTTTTGTTTTTGCTTATTTTCATTGTAGGGGATTCAAAAATTGGAATCCAAAGTATTTTTATTAAAAATTTAAAAGAATATGCATCGGTCAATGTTGGAATCTACTGGCAATGATGACAATGCTTCTTGGTTATTGCTCCCTCAGTCTTAAACTCTTGCAAGTTTAGCCCCACTTCAATTGTCCAAAATGAAAGTAAATGTATGGTTGGGGTTAATGCACTTTACCGAAGATTTGGAAAATTGCTATTGGGAGGCTGGTTTCTGCAGAAATTAGGTAGTTGGTTGCTTAGTTTGGAATATACCATCAAAATAGATGTTTTCTTGTTTAGATGCTGAAACTAGTTATGTTCGAGTATGGATTCAGATGAAGAAATTAGGAAAACAAAATGAATCATAAGAAGATTGAGGTTAAGGCAGAAAGAAATGGAAAGGCAAATGAGAAGATTGAGAAAGAACAAAAGCATCGGTGGCGGTGCTATTGATGTTGGGATCAAAGATGCTATTATGCAACTGTTGAGTTTGGTTTTTAGTGGAGCCAGCACTAGAAGAAGAGAGATTTCATTGGTGGAATCCGGGAAATCACTTCTTTGGTAATAGCGAAGGTGGTGGATAAAGCTGGCAAGAATGTTAATATAGGAATATAGGAGCGAGAAAGAGGTGGTTGAGGAAAGGGAAAGTACATTTGAGGTGATGAGAAAGATTATGGTCATTTCTGTCAAAGCAATAAGCAAATTACACCAAATTGTCATTGAGTGGCTTATTCAACAGAAACTAGCATATTAGTTTTTAGCGAGCTCAGGCTCGATTTTGAAAATTTCTTGTCATCCGGAAGGAATTTGCAACATGAGGGTATGGAATGGAAATTTTTGTAAATTTTATTTTTGTAAAGTGTCCTTTGCTTTCCGTCTCCTATTTGATTGTTTATAAGTGATAATTGCACACACATGCACCTCCAATAAGCATCCTTGCTACATTATATGCCTTAATATATGTAGTCCTAGAAAAGTAGGCTTGGAACTTGTTATTTGTTAAGTTCAAACCCTAAACTCTAGTTTGCAGTGGATGGTTAGTAATCTGGAAGAGTGAATGATGCACTGACAAAAAGATAATAATGTACAAATAGGAGTTATATGGGGCATTTTGTTGCCAATAGTGTTATGAATTTGATCAATAATCCGTTTTAACACCTAATATTACTCCTTTATAGGCTTATACCTCCAGCTTGTTATTTTTACTTTTCTTATTACAACGAGACTTAGGTTCACCGAGAGACGAGAATAGGACTTTAATGTTCCAGTCTCATCTTGAGTCTTGGGTTCTCTGTAACAAAACTAGCAATTTAGATAGCGGATAGTGGTTTAGGTAACAGATAGCAACAAATAGCGGTTTAAGTAGCGAATAGTGGTTGTAGTTTAGCGATGAGTGGATGGTTGTTGAAATGAGCATTTGAAGAAAATGTGTTCAATAAATTTAGTGGTTCAATTAGCTGATTAATATAAGTTGACATAAAAGGGATATGGATAAGATCCAAAGATAACATTTTTAAAGGGTAATTTTTCGTAAAAGATAAAAATGAAAGACTACTCCCAATATTGAACATCAACTTTATTTATTAGCATTTGGAAAATGCTAGTTAAAACACTAAACACTACTTCAAACTCTAGTTAAATCATTTGCTTATTGAGCACTAATTTGTCCAATTATAGCCTTAACTTCGTCAAAACTGTAAACACTATTTTCGAACACAACCATTGGTTGGGACTAAGGAATGGGCATGAAGTAAGGAGTACTCTTCTATGTGCCTCATTCACCTCAAGCATGTATCTTCAAATTTATCAAAACCAAGAAAATTGGTGTTGTGTATTTTTCTAACTTTTATTTTTACATAAGTAATCAAATGATATGTTTAGGGGTAAGATTGCTACATATGTCCCCTCTATACTTTGGCTTGGCAGGATTTTGGAGTATTGGTATGTAAGTAATCAGAAGATATATTGCGGAGACACCAAAGGGATGTCACCCATTTACTAAAGAGGCAAATCCAAATCCCTCAAGCTGTCAAGAATAATACTATCTACAGTAGCCAAAAAAAAAAAATCAATTTCCATGAGCCTTAGTTACCACACTCCAGCTAACTAAATCCTCAAAAAGTATTGCTTGAAATCATTAAGTGACATAGATTTATCTCAGAGAATCTGTTGATTTCTTTCCTTTCGCGTGGCCTACCAAATGGCTAATTGAGCTAAATTCCACTCACCTTGAAACTGTCTTTTCTTTGTCCTCTTCCAAGTCACCAATACTTCCTTTACCCCCGTTGATTGAACCCAAGAAAACCCCATTGACGAATAAGCTAGGTTCGTAAGCAAAGAAGTCCACGAATAATGGACCAATAAATGATCGACAAACTCTTACTCTTTGTAACACATAAAACACCTACTTGGGTTGCTTTTTCGTTTGAGCATGTCCTCTTGGAATCTTGCCTACAGTGGCTGGCCAAGTAAAGAAGCAAGTTGTAGGGGGTCTTTGGATTCCACATAGACTTTTGTAGAGAAGCCCACTCCTTTGTTGTTACGAAAAAGTTGTGTTGCAATAACTCATGACGATGAGAGACCCTCCAGAGTAATCCACTCAATCATGTCTTGCCCTCTTGCAAAACTCCCCTCTCTGCCTATAAGGTCAACAAATGCAAATGTCATCCTCTTCCTAATCATTCAGAGACCTCACAAAAGTTAAATCTCAACGGGTGTAGTCTCCATTCTTGATGCAATTTGCTGAGTCATTGCTCCCTTCCCCTTGGCCAACCTACAAAGAACTTGAAATTGTTCTTCAAGAGAACTACTGGCATGCTAAACATGATGCCAAAAGAGGACCCTTAAACCACTATTTACCACAAAATGCCCTAGGGATTTGAATCGGTCTTGCTCATGCAAATGGAGTTCCAGCCACCCACTCCATAAGGACGAGAGCTATTTATTTATTTATTTTTCTATACCATCCCAAATCATCTACTCCATATTTAGCCTGAATCACTTTCTTCCACAATGCATCAATCTCTTTAGCAAACCTTCAGAACCACCTGATCTTTAAAGCTTCATTCAACACACAGTGGTCTAATGCCCAGACTTTCGTCAAACGACACATTTCATCCAAATTTAACTAATGAAAACCCCATTCGAATAGTTTTTCCAAAGAAAGTCTCTCATGATCTTCTCTGAGCCATTCACAATGGTGGTAGGAATAGTTAGAAGACACATGAAATAAATGGGCAAAAATTGTTGTAGTTTTTGCTAGCGCTGGTGAAAATTGGGTGTGAGTTAAATTCGTTCAATGTCAAAATTTGGACGGGAAATTGATATGGGGACTCTGTTTTTTTTTTCCTGGTCGAACAATTCAGATGGAACTAAATTTGTGACAAAATTGAGTTCAAAAAATAGAAAAAGGAGAATATTGTGTTCGAATATTCGGTCAATTCGGACAACGTCAAATTTCGGTTCGGACTAAACCAGGGTTTTTTGGGAGGGGGAAATTCCTAGAATCGTAGTTAGACTAATTCGGGCGTTCGGGTCATACAAGATTTTGCGAGTGCTAGTTTTTACCAAACACCATCTAGATGACGTTTCTTCAAGTTTAACCTAAAATTGAATGCTCATATTAATTTAAACTTATTTCGAAGTACAGGTACCCAACTTATATTTGAACGTTGAAGCCATTCACAAATGTGAGGCATCAGTGTACTTATTTTTGTGTTCAACTAAACAAGATTTTGATGAGTCTAAATTTTCATCAATGTACTTTAGATCCATCCTATCCCTTTAAACAATTCCAAGGAGTTATGTCTTTATAGTAGAATCATATGTAAACCTTAAAGCATAATTCTAGACAAAATTATACATGGTGGTGTATAATGTACTTTATTGAAGATCCCGAACTATTTTAGTGATTTTATGAGTTAGCTAAAAGAGCATGAGCCGTGGTGCTATATTAAGGTTTGTGATGGGGAGGTCACAAGTTCTATTTCTTGAAAGAGTATCTTTGTGAAAGGGTAAGGTTGAGTATGTCTTCCCTCAGCAAACGTTACTTGGTGAGAACCTTGTGCACGGGCTGCCCTTATTTGGGAAGGTAGTAGAGATCAATCACCATGTACGTGTGCTCTTCTCTCTTCGCCCCCCAAAGGGTAAAAAATGATGAACCATGCATAATAGTCTTGATTATGTGCTTCCGAATGATCTCTTGTTCAAAAAGTGTAATGTTTGTTACCTGTTGTAACCTTTCGTAGTTGTTCGTATTTGGTCACCGAAAGATAACCAAATGTAATTGTATTTGTAGTTATGTTCATGATGATTGCTCGTTGTGTTTTCCTTGACGGTACCTAATGATAGAGTTAACAACCCTGTTAATGAGAGGAGGAGGAATTGAGGGAATGATTTTTATGTAAAGCTTCATGAATTGATAACCAATAATGGTCATATCCCTAGTTTTGTACATAATGATTTTCCTATCACTTATTAGTCACTATTTATTAGAGTGGGTATTTTGATGGATAGCTAATGGTCGCCAATCCTCTCCCTCTAATGATAGATGTGAGTATTTTGCTCCTAATTAGTTCATCTAAAGCATTGAGCTTACTTTCAATGTACTGATGCTTATCTGTGTAGTCATGATACCAATCTAGTCGTGAATAAGCTTTTGTAAACAATATTTCAATATTCCTGCAACGTTCTTGATACTTGCTTGCATTGGGTAAATTGAAAGTAACTTTTCGAACTACATTCATTTATGTTTGTTGAAAATTTGCTCTCACATAAGGAGAAGTAGTGTCCCCTATCGAAGAAGATAACAAAAACAACAGCAGCAACAACAACAACAACAATCTCCCAGGGAAACACGTTTAAGTGCAGTCTGGGGGATCCAGACGTAGGCAGACTTCCCTCATGAGTTGCAATCCTGGAGAAGTTGATTCCTGCGGTCCCACAAAAATACATTCCGAAAAAGCCACTTGCGAAAACAGTTTTGACACCAAAACACAAATGAATAGCTTTTGAACAGCCCAAAGAAAGAAAAGAAACCAAGGAGCTTGCGGAAATGAGGAGATGCATACCTGTGTGGTCCACACAGCCGAGGAAAAGCTAAGTGTAGCTAGACAACAAAATCATATAGAAGACACGAAGACAACAAACCAAGGCACAACTCATTACTGTACTAGCAAACCTCACTCGACTACATTAATTTGAGCCCTCCAAACTTTGCTGAAAGGACAGGGAATAGCAAAGAGACTAATAGCGTATTGGCGCTTATTACTGATGTAAGTAGTCATGGTACCCTTTCCACTAAAAATGGAGGCTAGGGATTTTATTGAGATAGAGGAAGGACAGGGGGATATGGGGGTATGGTTCATGTTGGTAATTGACAATTTATACAATGTCTAATTTGAATTTGCTCTCCAGAACATTCTATCCTGTTGTGGTCTATTCCACATAGACCAAAGGTCAACTGCACAAGAACTGAGTTCTGGTTTTGTTAATGTTTTCTACTCCCACATGGATTGATATGTACATAGAGGTAGCTTAGATGGCTGAGTTTGGTTTTGGCAAGGGCTATTATTTTGTGTTTCCGAAATTCTTGGTAGGAAAATGTATCCTGGAAAAGATTATGCTCCTCCTTTTGCCTTTTACGTGATTGGCAAATTCTATATAACTACATACAAAACAGTGCTAGTGCTACAACTGAGAACAATGTATTATGCAACATCTTCACTGCAGTCAAGCAGCTTTACGTGATTGGCAAATTCTATATAACTCTAATGTATTATGGTCATTTCAACTATCTTTAGTGGAATAATTTTTTATATTGTGGCAGGCATCTGATTTTTGATCAATAAATAGAATGTCCAATCTTTTGTTTTCTGTATGGATACGTTGCTAGGTTCAAGAGTTTGTACTTGCTGTTCAAGAGGAAGATGAAACTGCAGTTTATGGGGGCGCTGTGAAAGCCCCGAAAGTCCTTGCTGACATTGTTGAATCTGTGGTGGCAGCTGTTTATGTAGACTGTGAGTTTGATTTGAAATTTCTTTGGCAGGTACATTTCTTCTCGTGGTTTTGCTTTTCTGTCCATATTTATCAATCTCTCTAATGGAATTTGCATAGAAAATTTTAGTATTCCATGTTTGATTTTCAGTTTCTGTTCATAGGTGATCAGAGGAATTTTGGAGCCAATTATTACCCTTGAGTCCTTGCCGCTACAACCGGTGACTATGCTCTTTGAGATATGCCAGAAGCAAGGGAAACAAGTTGACATTAAACACTGGAGGAAGATTGATAAGAACATTTGTAGCATTTATGTGGATGGAAAACTGATTGCAACTGGGACTTCTGATCAGAAAGACATTGCTAAGCTTAATGCTGCAAAGGAGGCATTAGCAAAGCTTGATAAATCTGTAATGAGCCATATGGGTGTTGTTTGTGAAGTGAATGAGATGAATGAAATTGAATCTGCAAAGCAGAAATTACATGAGCTATGTGACAAAAAGAAATGGCCCAAACCAATATATAGGTAATCTTTCTATTGTTTCAAAAGTTGGCATTATCGCAAATGAGTATTCAATGTTGTGTCGAAGAAGAATTACCTGCTTTTGCTCACTTTGCTGGTTGATTAGTTTTGTGTGTATGAGCTTCCACATGTGGCTTTGGTAGTTTTTTGTGTGATTAAATTATTTTTTACCCTACTTTCTAAAGTTTACTTTTGTAGCCTTGTTTAGAGGCTTTCTGAAAGACACCCCCCCCCCCAAAAAAAAAAATAAAAAAAAGAGAAAAGAACAGAAAAGGGTTGCATGCTAGTGTATTCCAACTTCAGTTCTTGAGCTTAGCCTTGACCATTACATTGTTAGTAATAATCAAGCTTTAAATGCTAGTGTATTCCAACTTCAGTGCTTGAGCATAGCCTTGACCATTACATTGTTAGTAATAATCAAGCTTTAACTTGTGCTAAATACTCCAATAAGTGGAGCCTTTTATTAGTAATTGTTAGATTGACCTTAAAAATTGGGAATAACGAATAAGTGAAACTTAATGGAGCTAATGTTTGGTAGTAAATGTTTTTTTTTTTTTTTTTTAACATAGGTAATAGTCCAACCCATCGGGCCCCTATCTCAGGGGTATAACCCAACAGGCCTTTGTAACGGACCGGGACGGGGGATGCCAATGGCCCAAAGATGGGCCCCACTCCAACCCATAGCACTCTCCGAAATGGTAAGAGAGAGATGTTGTCCCCAGGATTCGAACCCTGGACACCTGGGGTAGAAGGTGAACCTCTTGCCACTCAGGCAAGAAGTGATTGGCGTTTGCCAGCTATGTTGTTAAACCCGGACCGGACCAGGAACCGGTGCTAAAACCGGTCCGAGTTAGCTTTTAGCCCGTTTTAGTGGTTAAACCGCCCAAAACCGGAATGAACCGGTTGACCCGGTTCGACCCGGAACCTGCGGTTGGACCGGTTCAGTGGTTTTCAAGTTTTTTTTATTTTTTATTTTTCCATTGCTAAACCGGTAACCCTAAATGGCTAAACTGAGTAATTTTTTCAGCCTCTTTCTCATATTTCCAGATCTAGCGCTGCTTCTATAGTTATTTTGATGTTTTCATTGTTATGGTTTATTTTGGTGTTGATTTCATTGTTATACTTTCTTCTATAGTTATATACTTACAGTTTCAAGAATTATCTTGAGGTCACATAAATGTTACACACTCAGAGTTTGTATGATAATATGTCTTTAGGAAACATATGAAATTTTTTGTTGACTCGTGACCAGGTCATGCCGGTTACCTTTGACCGGTCCAACCGGTACCCGGCCCAACCGGTCCAACCAGTTGACCCATCGACCCACTGAATTAACCGGGTTGGTCACCGGGCCGGGTCTGACAATATAGGCATTTGGTAGTAAATGTTGGTCAGGTTGTACTGCTTTCATTTTTGCAGCTTCTTGGTAGTAGATGCTGGTCATGTTGGTCAGGATGATGATGACCTTGTCTATGGTGAATGCTGGAAGAAAGAAATCACAGATTGAGAAATCGATGTGGACTCTTCAATCGCATGTCCCTTACCTATAGGACACGTTTCTGACTATGCATTGGTTTTCTTTCTTTTTTTTTTCTTCTTTTTTGTGTCCTGGGGAGTAGAGGGTAGTATTTGTGAAGAGAAGAAAAGGTGAGATGGTCATCGTCATCCTAGTAAATGCATGCTACTTTAGTTTGTGACATAATACTTCCACAATTATTCAAATGTATTATTATTTTTTTATTTTTTTGTGTTATGAAACTGCAGCATTGAGAAAGAGAAGGGGCCAGCTCATGGTAGAACATATGTTTGCTCCGTAGAGATAGAGACAGAAGGTGTAAAACTATGCATGGTTGGAGACGAAAAGTCAAGAGTTAAGGAAGCAGAAAACTCTGCTGCCTCCTTTATGATTCACAGTCTTGCACAGTCTAGCCATCTGTAAGATGACTTCCTGTGTGTCATACTGGTACATTTACAACTTCCAACTTTATGGCCCCTTGCTCAACTTAATTTAAGTGGAGGAACTGGAACAGGTTACTGTTCCCCATTACCCTGTCTCTAATGGACAAGTTATCATCAGCACTTGAATAATTAGGTCGAAGTAACGAGGACCAAGAACATCCCCATTTCCTTGTCTTAATTGAGGCGGAGTAACGGGCCATGCTACTACTTAGCTTTGTTTGACAATGACACCCAAGGTTTGGACTTGGTTTCCTCTTCATAAGAGACATATTCTTACCTTTTTCTTGGAAGAGAATAAATACTGGTTCTGTATGGCTGCATTTGCGTCCAAGTGAGTTGGAACTGGCTACAGGCGAGGATACGAGTCTCCGGGCTCATGGGTTGCTAAATAGCTAGCTTTCAAAGATTTTACCCCATTCATTTCCAAGTGTCGTTTCGTCAGATTTCAATGTAAATACTTTGATAAAAGAAAATGTGTATACGCTGTGATCTCTTTTGAATGCTTCACCATGTGACTAGTGGGAATGAATTTTGCCTTGCTAAATAGCTAGCTTTCAAAGATTGTACTCTAATTAATAATGTAACTAGTATAGTTTTATATCCATGCACCGTACAAAAAATTGTTGGCTGGTGACATGAATTTTGGTTTATTGACAATTTGACTTTAAAAGTTTTCAATATTGTACATGAAGGCCACATTTTATTTTTTCTTATTGGGGCTGACAATATGGTGATTTTGGCTAATTTATGTTGGAAAATTACAAAAAGATGAAATTACCCTTATTTTTTTTGTTCAATTTATCTTTTCTTTTTTTTTTCTCTCTATACCTTAGCTCTCTAATTGCATAAATATTAGCGTTAAGCTAGCGTTTTAAGGAGCGTTTAGCGTTTTAAGGAACGTCTTGTGAAACGTTAACAAAGTTAATGTTTAGCGTTTGAAATAGTGTTTCATATTTTTCGGTCAAAAAATACTCTTTGAAAATTTTATCTTTGGAAATTATTGATACCTCTTTATGTCAATTCACATTAATATGTTAATTGAACCGCTAAATTTACCGAACACAATTCTCATTTGAATAGTCATCCGCTATCCTCTACTTAAACTGTTATCCGCTGCTTAAATCGTTATCCACTGCATAAACCTCCATCCGCTAACTAAAACACTAACTTTGTCGAACAAGGCCAAAAACTCTAAAGAACAATAATAATCAAAACTCCCTAATAAAATCGACTCAAAAGTTATATATACAAGGCATGAAAGTTACATAAAACGCAACCGTTTTAGCCATTTCAGTTGTGTAGAAAATAGGGCCGTCGTGGGCGCGACGGCTGGCATAGCGGGCTCGACGGAGTGAAAAACTGGAGGCAATTTGAATTTAGCGCGGGTACGCGGGCGCGACGGCGGTGGTCGTGGGCGTGACCATTCTAGGCTAGTGACTTCTCCCTTTTTTTCTCCAAGTTCAGCGTCGCGGCTGTCACCTCCTTCGTCGCAGGTGTCACGGCCTTCGAGTCCAGAATCCTCAAATTGTAGCGCCTACTATGATTATGTCGCGGAGGCGACGGATCTGGGAAACTATGTTGGCCATGTCGCGCCCGCTACAAGGCTGGTAGCGGGTGCGACGACCCTGGAATGTTTCCTTTGGGGGAATCTTCCCGTCTCGGCTTCGACTTTCTTCAACACTTGGCTCGACTTGGCTTAGGAAATCCTCCGAGACTCCCTAAAATAGCCTTAAAACGCTCCTTTGCCTTGTTTTATTCTTCGAATACGAAAAACCTACAAAAGAACTAAAAATCGAGTAAAAACAAGGAAAACGACTTGGAACCGAACGAAAAGAGCAATCTCGGGAGCGTAATTTAGGCCTAAACAGGAATATGTGATGATAGTTAGTCCACCGTCCCTTTAGAAATTAGTATAGATGAAATTTTGAACCTTCCTGACGAATCTTGGCCAATTGTTGATCCTTCCTATCCTAGTTTACCCAAGAACACTATCGATGATGGTGCTTCTGATTTTCATTATACTCCCTTACTTTTTTCTCAATCAACGGGGTTTGAGGTGAGTGAGACTTATGGGTTTGATGCTAGGTATGAAGATGATTCTCATCGTGAGTCAGTTGATATTATTTATGAAGAACCAAGCGAGAAAGTTGATAATGAATTAAATTTTTCAAACAAGGACCCTGATAACATCGTACTCTTTGATACCAATAACGTATTTCATGCTTTTATTCTTTTTTCATCACCTTCAGTTTCAGCAAAAACCATTGAGGAACCCATACCTTATCAAAAGACCTTCGATGTTGAAGTTAATATAGGATATGAGGCTAATTCTTGTGTTTTAATTGATAAAACTGACAATATTATCGATGAGTTGTCCTTAGGTAAATTAAGAGGTTACGATCCCTCACTTGATCCATATCATAAATAGCTAGAGCACCCTCCTGGTAAAATCTTTGATCTTGTTGTAGGACCCGTGAAAAAACTTCATGGTGTCCCATGCGGTGTATGACGAGTCGAATGAAGTGTCTTAATCTTTAGAATATTTAAATGCATTTTATTGTGATGTTCAAGTGAATCAAAATAATAAAAATCAAGAGTCGCCAATTAATTTTTAATGAGAATTAATAAACTCGAATTTAAACTCCATAAACCACGAACCATGAGATTCGGATCCGGTGGTAAGGTTACGAATTTGAAAGTCAAAACCCTCGAATTCGCATGTTTAAAGAACAGACTCTACTAAATCGGTTAATTTAAAGAAAAGAGTAGAAGAGGAGAAATAATTAGATTAATCAATGTTATTTAGCGCATACAAATGAAATGAGTAAATGTAAAATAAAGTAAACAAATAAATACAAATAATAAAATGAAATAAAGGAACATAAGCGTAAATATTACTAGTTAACATTTAGTCTATTTGATTAGAGCACCAATATTTATTTAAGTCAAATTTTACATCATAATAAAGTGAAGGTAAAATAAAAAAAAGGAAGGATGCTAACCTCAAATTAATGCCAAGATTATGAATGCAAGATGATGAGATGATGATGATGATGAAGAAGGAGGAAAATCACCTGGTATCAATACTCCTAGGATGATTTTGAGGTGTGAAAAAAGAGTGGAAATGAGGGTGTATTTATAGTGGTGGAGGTAGGTTTATTTATGGTGGTGGATGAAAGAATATTGAGAGGATAAAATAAAATAAAGGATGATTTTATTTGATTTGGAGAATGGAGGAAGAATGAAATAAGATAAAGAGGGATTTGATTTAGTTAATTTAATTTTGGGGATTTTAACATGTGAAGAATGTGTGCATTTCAAAAATCATTGGCATTTAATCCTAAATTAAAAATAAATATAAAAATGATCAAAATAAATTACATAATTACAATGCTACATTTAATGACAAAATTCAGCGTCTACACTTGTGGACCAAATATTTTGATTTTTCTAGTGAATTTAATATGTTAAGGAGAGCATTACTAACATTTTATTTTATAAGTTTTCAGTTGTTGTCTTATTTCCTAGCCTGCAGACCGCATGAAGAAGAGTTTGACAAGCTACTAAGGGCGTTGACACCATTTGGAACAAAGACCCCGAGCTTTACCTTTTCACTGAATTTATTTTAGTTTTCAGAGTTCTTAGTTTCTCTCTGAATTTTCTAAGTCTTGTTTTCGATTTTTAATTGTTTCTTTGATAATTAGAGTTGTCAAATTTTACTTCCTTTTTGTGTTTAGGGTGATTTAACTTTAGGAAAAGAGGAAGGGAAACAAGGAAAGAAAGAAATGAAAAGGGAAGAGAGTAAAAAGAAACAAACGCAGGAGGCGTCCCAACGAAACTAGGCCCAGGTAAGAAAGCACTGGTCTCGCCTCACCGACGCCGGCCGCGCTTCACACAGAAAGACAAGAACCCAACTAAACCCAGAACCGGGACCTGTGTCCCCTGACCGCACCTCTCATATTTCCGACTTTTATTCCTGATTGTTTCTCTTCCTTGGAAAAAATTTCAAAATTCCTAGTTCACTCACCAAAGACATGACTCCCATCTCCCTTTCTCACGCCACCTGCGCTTTCTCCTCCTGCCCGCGACCGCCGCCTCCTTCTCCCTCCTCCTTTCCTCCTTCCTTCTTCTTTTCTTCTTCTTCTTCTTCTTCTTCACCCCCTCCCCCTCCTCCCCAAGACCCCTGCGCCCCATCTCGACCAGGTGATGTTGAGTGACCCTCTTCCCTAACCTTCCCCTCTTACCTATGTATATACTGTGTATATTCGATGTTTTTATTTTATTATTTTCACTTTACTTCGTACTTTTTCTTTCCTTTTATTCCTTCCCTATTTTCCTTTGGTTTAGTTTTTGCACTCTTATTTTTGTTTTTCCTTTGTGAGTTTACCAAGTTGTTGAACAAATATAATCATGCATGCATTTTTACAAAATCAAGCAAAAGTGGACTAATATCAATACTGCTCATGCCCATAATTTCAAGTTTAAAGTCCTTTAAACAAAATAGCATTATAAATTCATTTCTTATCCTTTTGATCTGAATCCTATTGGAAAAGTTCCTAACATTCTTCTAGTTTATGAAAAAATTGTTGGAAAAATATAATCATGCATACATTTTTACGAAATCAAGCAAAAGTGGATTGATATCAACATTGTTCATGCCTAGAATTTCAGGATTGAAGTTCTTTGAACAAAATAGCATTATAAATTCTTTTCTTATCCTTTTGATCTGATTTCACTCGGAAAAGTTCCTAAAATTCTTCTAATTTATGACAAAATTATTGGAAAAATATAATCTTGCATGAATTTTTACGAAAATCAAGCAAAAGTTGATAGATATCCTAGCTCTAGTCGTCTTTTAGGGGTTTTCACATCTTTGTCTTAAACTATGTGTAATTTACTTCAATTTAAGTTGTTTACATTTCTTGGAGTGGCGTGGTGATACTAGGGAATGCCTTGATTTTGTGATAGTGACTTAAACACGTGCTAAGACTTGTACTAAAATGCCTTCTTCTCCTTAATGTCTTAGGATGATCTTGGGGAGGTGTTAGATGACTAGGTTCCCATCTTGCATGTACACCCTTCTGAAAGACGTGCTCCATTAGCGTCACTTTACTCCGGCTAATGGAGCACGTAGTTTTGGGTCTGCATGGGGATGCCGATAATTTTGAACCCTCAAGAATTGGGGACTACTCTTTTTCAAGAAGGGGAGTATGAACCTGTGGGATTGGTTCAGTTTTGGGTTCGTCTTGCATCAAGCCTCTTCTCTTTTTCCTGAATCTATCAAGGGGAGCGAGTTCAATTCTAAGAAGACCTCAAGCCATGAAATGATGTTGGATCTTCTACAAGACCCTTTCTCAAGCCTTCTAAGGTGCTCTGGGATCTCCAACACGAATAACGTAGCAACGTCACACTCGACTCTCTTTTTGGCATCAAACGAAGCTAAAAACAACCGAGGGGCATTTTGTTCCTTTCACCGTCTATGAAGATCAACCATAGGATGTTTTTGGTCATGTTGACATCCAAGGGCACTGTGGTTACTAGCCTCACCCAGGGTCAGGATGGAAGACCGTGCGAAGAAGAAAAAACGGGAAGCGACAAGGAAAGGAAAGAGGACCTAGGAGGGGCCGCTAGCCGCGCTTAGACTGGTGTTGGTTGCGCCTCAGTTGACACTTGTCACGCCTTCCATTTATCTTTATCCCACTACTGTTGGAGACTTGGGCTGGCGCTGGTTGCACCTCATTCGGCATTGGTCGTGTCTCATTCTTTTCCCCTCTGTCCCAAGCGCCTGTCTGAGGCACTAGTCGAGCCATTCTAGGCGCTGGCCGTGCCTTTTCATTTTTTCGCAACCCTGGCGCAATTCTTCTTCCTTTTCCTTTGTAATTTTTCCTATTTCCATTATATACGTGTAACCCTCATCTATTAGAGATGGTTTTTGAAGCTTTAAGGTTTATAAACACAAAAATCTTCTCAATTTGAGAGCTTGTAAATGATTGGGTTTTGAAATCCTAAATCAATGAGAAGCAATCCTTTGGTTGGAAAGCTTGTTGATTTCTCTTGTGAGTATGAGTTGTTTCCTCCACTCTTTATGATATTTCCTCAGTGATTCAAGATACTTTGCTTGTGGAGTGATCCTTGTACAAGTTGTTAAACATTCTATTTCAATTTGGTGAGTATTTACTCATTAGAATTGTTAATATCCTTCAATTTCTTGTTCTTGTTCACATTATTTACAAAAACCCAAAACCCTAAAATTTATTTTTGTTGTGTATGAGTTCTATGAGTGAATTCCCATCGTCCATGTGATTTTGTGTGAACTTTAGGTCCGAAACTCTCCAGAATGCATTCATGGTCCACAACTATTTACAGAAAATCAAAGGATAACACTATCCTATTTATAAATTAATTGGCCCCCTCAGTCTGATCATCTGTATTGATCTAGTTGACCAGCATATGCTCAAATCCAACTCCGGCAGGAAGCGGAACTCGGGACCCTCCAACATTGTGAAGCAACTGTGCAAGCCACCTCTTTACAGTTGGGTCTTCCTGTAATCATCAATATTAGCTAGGATGAGAATGAATGTTGAGGATTAAAATAGATCCGGACCGTGCTCAGAAGACAAAATAATCCGATTGATAAATGGAAAGCAAAGCTACTGCGCAGGACAAAACATTGGGCTCATGGCAAAGATGTCTAATACTTAAACCGAGCAACAGACCTCATCAACCATCAGAATAACTCAGGGAACTTACTCGAAGGCAACTAGCGAAAGTGGCATCCCTCAACATATCTGGCAGACAGCTTCTGAGTGCATCACAAGCTCTGCAGGCAACATAGCAGGCAAAGCCAAAAATAAGTGCAGACATAGATTGCAACCCGTTATAATAATCAAGGCAAGAAAGCACCACTGTAACCGACCTTGGATTATCTGAAAGCCTGAGATAACATCTAATAATGTGTTTGAGCAGCCGAGAAGATGGCTGCTCAGCTAATGCAGCAACCATATTAGCAAGGACTCTTCCAACAGCAAAAAAACGCTCTGCTGTGGTGCATATGTAATCCAAGCCCACATCATCCAGAAGAATCTTTTGGACAATGAATGTCGCTACCTGTCGACACAAAAACACAAATTAATCCCCAACAAAATCACCACATAGCACACAAGACCCCAATCCAGAGTGAGTGCTGCCACCAGGATCAAATGTCAAAGTAACAAAATCACGTGCGATACACCCATCACATTACTGCATCCTTGTATGGTAAGATGATAGAAATTACAAAGGCAATTTGATTTCCTTCTAGTGAAGGCTAGACTTAGGAAAGTAAACTCCAGTAAGTACAGCAAACGACTGAGACTTTCTTTATTTTTTTTTTGGTGTTTTGTGTGTGTGTGTGTGGGGGGGGGGGGGGGGGCGCATGTTCAGCAGAAGGTGCTTCCAGGGAGAACGCATCAAGAAAGAGAATGCCTTTGGAAGCAGCGGATTTTTAAAATGTTGTCAACATTTTAAAAGAATGTTAACAGAGAAGACTTACTGTTTTTGACAACTCGCTGCCCATCTCCATGGTGCGAAGGCACAGTGGAATTATCTCCGTTGAAAGAAGGAAGCTGATGACTTCTGTATCATCAACCTAAGCAACAGTTGAGTGGCAATTTCAAACCAGAAGTTATGTTTGAACAAAGTGAACTATCCTGCTAAAAACAAATATGTAGTAAAACCCGGAAGGCATAAACAAACAAAATCAGCAAAGGAAAAGATTTCAATAAAATCACAAAAGGAGAAAGCTCAGCATTGAGCAGTACACATACCTTCACTAGTGCTCCAATGACACCCAAGCTAGTGAGCCTTAAATACTCAAAAGGCCTGGATTTGCTTGTCGTATTGAGGAAAGGATACAAATACAATGGGATGTGGGCTGCCAAGGAATATACCAACCGAATAAAATCACCTCATGAGTTGGAATTTTTTATTATTATGCAATTTACATATACTTTGAAATACATAGAGCTAAACTAGAATTTGGTAACTTGATAATGAAATATGACGTCCAACCATGAAGGCAGCAGGGGTATCATAATGCCATAATTGCAACAAAAAAATGATAATGATATTGGTTCTCATTTGCCTGAAGCAGGTCCAAAATATTGACAGATAGATTAAGGAAAGGGTTTTTGGATGCTAATATACTAAACTTTTGGGGTATTGGACAATAATGCACTGAACTTTGACATTGGACAATAACACACTGTACTTTGGGGGTGTTGAACAATAATACACTAAGTATGATTTTGGCAATGACTAACTTGGTGGCAATCCTATGTAGCGGGTGGAGGAGATGAATTGGTCCAAAAATATTTGTCTTCTCGGTCTGTCAGGTAAGATTGTCACCAAATTCGCCACTGTCGAAATTGTCTCGAGTGCATTATTGTCCAACACCCCCCAAAGTTCAGTGCATTATTGTCCAAGGTCAAAGTTTAGTGCATTATTGTCCAATACCCCAAAAGTTCAATATATTAGCGTCCAAATTCCTTAAGGAAACAATAAAGCATAAAATTTTATTATGGGGAAAGGAGAGAGGATAAAAACTATCTAACTCTTGCCATCAAAAATAAATGAGTGATGCATAATGGGACCAAGGGATGATCTCATTACACAATATCTAAGGATCTTTAAAAACGAAGATAGGAATCTCCCTTCTCAAAGTTCCAAAGAACCAAAAATGGAATAGAAATAGATGAAAAGGATGGAAAGAACTATGAAAGATGATTACCAAATGAATGGAAATGATGAACGAATAAAAGATTGACGATTGTAGGATGAATGACGAATACTTCTTGGTTGAATGCTTGATGAATTCTTGTTGAATTCTTGATGAATGGATGAAGAATTGTTGAATGAAGGAACAATTCTTGATGAAGAAATGATGCATGACGTGAAATGGATGATAGATGGATGAATGAACATTGGATAGTTGATGGCTTTTGAAGACTCTTTGAAGGATACAGCCACACCACCTTCAAGAGACCTTCAATTCCTTCCTTTCACCACTAAGGATGCCAACCTTAGCTAGAAGAAGGGAATGATTCGAATCCCACAAGAGAGAAACGAAAAGAACCTAGCATGAAAGCTAGAGAGAACACACCATGTGTTTGTTTATCTAAAAATTCAATGTATATGAATGAATTACAAGGCACCCTAGGGGGGTATTTATAGTTAAACTCCTCCCTTATGGCGTGTACAAGAGGCCACTTTAGGGCTTATATCATTCTTCCTAATGCTTACATCATAAAGAAAACAATGTATTAAACTATATTACAAGTATGAATAACTCCTTGGATTCTCATCCCAACTTAAAGATTCTTGAACCATATGAAAGCTCTTGGAAAGTAGATTAATCCTCTCTAGGATGACTTCTATGATAGCTTCATGGTCCTTGAATTAAGGAGCAAAAATATACGATCACATGAGTTGATCCCTTCCAAGTAGAGAGATATATGAGAGACTTGAGCTCTTCTTTCTTCTAGGTGAGTATTTAGATGTCTCCATGG
The DNA here is from genome assembly GCA_029582165.1 of Portulaca oleracea. Lineage (NCBI taxonomy): Eukaryota > Viridiplantae > Streptophyta > Magnoliopsida > Caryophyllales > Portulacaceae > Portulaca > Portulaca oleracea. The sequence goes on from CM055869.1 coordinate 39,669,436, forward strand.
TTGACCTTGATGCATAAGGCCATCAATTATGCATCAATGAGCAACTAGTCAAAGGAATGTCTGGCAAAAGACGAAACTATCATTTGCTTCTGGTAGTCGGTAGTCAGACATGGGCAGGTGGAAATAAATTGGATAGTACAACAGTACAAAAGGCTGCTTTCTACAGCATGGGTCATTTCATAATTGCGAGTTCTAAATGTTCCTGCAAATCACAGGAGCGCAGTGTCTTAGTGGACTGGTGACTGGTCAGCTGGAAAATTATTAATCTCCCACACTGAAATTGCTCACTGCCTTACAAGCTCTCTCTCATTGCAGCCACCATCATCAGACTGCGAGTTTCAAGTCTGACATAGTCACATAATCTAGGACACCAGTAACTAGCAACTGTCTGAAAATAGTGGCCTTGCCCTTACTAGTGCATTTTGCTCTTCCCCACTTGCACATCAAGGTACATTCCTGAATCCTTGATTATCCTATATATGATAAGCCTCTGCTAGTACTTGCCCTAGTCGATTCATACATGCAGTTGGTTCATACATAACATGATTACTGGTTAGGCATTCTTTTTAGTTGGTTTAGTTCACATAAATCACAATGCAATAGGGAAATTGGATTCTAATAATCCCTACTTTTGCAAATTGGATGATGGTGGTCCCTACTTTCACTTTGTATTCTGGTGGTCCAAGAAAAAAAAAAGGATTGTAGTGGGACATTTTCGAGAGTATACCCTAAATATCATAGATTTTGTGTTGCATTTGATTCAAAACTTAGTATAACACTTTACCATGATTTTTAACGAATTTACAGCGTTTCTCCTAATTTTTTTCATACTTTTTACTATTTTTTACGATTTTTTCCCTTTAATTATTTTTAAAAAATCATAATAATTACTCGGAGTCCCAAAAAATAATTTTAAAAAAGTTTTAGAAACTACAATTCATTAACTTTCTAGGGGCAGGAACGAAAAAAACAAAAACAATATAGGGTAGGAATGAAAAAAATAAGAAGAATGTAGAGGTGGATTTGGTACCACTACAGTCCTTTTTTTTTTTTTTTGGACCACCAGAATACAAAGTGAAAGTAGGGACCACCATCATCCAATTTGCAAAACATGGGATTATTAGAATCCAATTTTCCCAATGCAATATGTCTGAATTCATGTAACCAATGATTAATAAATATGCAAGCATGCTAAAAAAATTGAATGTGTAACCAATTTGTAGCCATGGCAATAAGTTTGTATGAACATGATTAGTTTTTGTAGCCAAGGCAATAAGTTTGTATAAACATGATTAGTATTTATTTCATATGCATACTCTTGATAGCTTGTCCGTTTCCCAAGTAGACCCCGTTTTCCCTTGGTCCGAGTTCACCGAAAACCACCCACAGGGCGGCGGCCTCCTCGTTGTAGCTCTAATTGACCATGGCATGGGCAACTACAATCCCATCCTCACACTTCAAAACCTACCTAAAATTATCTAAGAGAAGGGGTACAATTAGAAAGGCCAAGAGGACATAAATTAACCCATAGAAACCGCCTTGGCTTGGCGTTTAGCCTGCACTCGCACGCCAACTTAGATGGACAAGGTTTCACAATCTTACTCTCCCTCCTCCTCTATGACCTTGCCAACATTGCAATATGCGCATCGCCTAAGAAAACACTGAGAAATGACGCGTTGGATAAGCATGAGAGATGCATGCATGCCTCACTTCTCCTGGCTCATCGACCGGATGATCTATGCATATCATACGTAATGATTATGATTTATTCTGGAGCTTATGAATGATTTTTTTTTTTGGGGGGGGGGGGGGTAGTTTAATTACTTAAAATATGGCCAACGTTCATCTTCTATATGTGTAGATATCCCAACTAGGTTTCTTAGTGACCTAACCATCATTTATAGGCAAGATGGCACCAATTACAACACGTGACAGATGAAAGTTCCAATACTAGCAAGACAAAAGCTAGGAATGGGCAAAGATAGAATGTCATTCTTTACCATGGTGATGATGTGTTTAATGCATGATGATCTCCCATTTGAGCATTGTCAATGCATGATGACCTCCCATTTTTGGCATTGTCCTATTGTTAGTGCATATGGCACAAGCTTAAAGTGAGTCACACATACCCCGACAAAGCTTTGCACTTTACTTTTGAAATGGGTGGAGTAATCTACCTATACTCTAATCGCGCCATAGCAGAAGTTGTGATAATTATGGGTGGCTCACTTTGTGATCTTAACAAAAATTGGAAAAGGGATCTATGATAAGAACAAGTTGTGAATCAGTCGAGCTCTCCCTCTCATGGCTCACACTTAACTTTCAGAGAGATTTCCTATCGTCTTGGGATGGAAGTAGGGCTCTTAAGAGCGCTCGGTCTTTCTGTTTGTTGCTCGTACGAGTAATAAGCCCCACAGGAGGGAGAAATATAGGAAAGGTTGTCGCGTTTCTAGGAACCCTTGACCATAACACTTATTATGTGGACTTCCATAACACTTATTATGTGCAAAGAGAAAGGCATAACGCATAACACTTATTATGTGCTGTAAAAGTGGAAAGGATCCCACTGTTGTTCCTAAATTATGAGTTCTTCATCATGAATTAGTTGTAAAATATTTCCCTAATTGGCTTGAAGAATAGCAAGCAAGCATGTAGTTTAAGAAAAAGCAAGCACATAGCTTTAGAAAAACCTAGTTATGTGGACTTCCATCCTTACATTGTAGGATTCCAAGTGGTGCTAGGTAGTGGCATTAGGAGTATGCTCTTATCATTAGAACATACCAAGCTTTGATTGAACGGTAGAAATAAGTTCCTCCGTGACACTCTCAACATTCATAGGGTTCATTAACCCCCTAGTTTCTATTATTGCCTTTATGAGTGTCATCCTCCACGATATTTTCAACTGGTTAGAAGTTATTAACAAATAATTTAATGCGATAATACCCAACTTATAGACCAATTTATTTAAGTCTTAATTTCTCCTCTAATTGTTACTGAAACCTTCCCACATAGAAGTTCCCTCATAGAATATTTATTTTAAATGCAACTTTCCCTTGTGGTTTGTGACATCATGCCCAAGAAGCGTATTAAGCAAAAAAACAAATTGAAAAAGAAAGTGAGCCTGCGCCAATCATTTTGGTTACTAGCCCGAGCATGGCCCCGATGCGAGTCCGATGTGGCTTGTGACATCAAGCCCAAGAATAATACAAATCAACCAGCTGAGCAAGACCCAGGCCAGCCAGAACTTGGCTCATTCACACCTCAATTGCCTTAACAAAATTAGGTTTTGCTCTCTGAGTTTGGCAAGCCATTTTACAATTAAGAAGGATTAGCTTGTTCTTGATTTGGATTATAACTATTATATCTATTGTAATAAATAAATAAATAAAATAATAATTCATTCCTTTTTTTGACTAATTTGGATTATGATTCTATTCTATCTGTAAAACGGCATGCTAAGCTTTTTCATGTTGACAAGATAGAATGACAAGATTAGCTAAACAAGGTCTACTAGACCTCCTTATAGAGATTAAGTTATCTAAATGAGAGGCATGATCAGCTAAAGTACTGAACAACGTTTTAATTTTGAAAGATAAAATCTAAGCCTCACTTACACTATGCAGTGCCAACTGACAACTAAAACCATATGAAATAGACTTCTGCTAATCTGTAGAGGGAAATTACCATTCAAGAATAACATCCGAGTTTCAGAATGAGATGCCACACACTGCAGAAGACCAAAAAAACAAAGGAATCAATCTCAATGCAGATTCTAGAACACAGAGCAAAGATTCAGTCCTGCAACAATGGGCAAGCTGAAACCCCAATATCGCCGTTAATGTTGTGCATGTCCTCCCGTACATGAAATATTTAGCTCCCCCCGGCCCCCAAAACACACACACACACACACACAAAGTTCGAGAGTATGTATGCAACAAAACTAGATTAGAGTTACCTCAAGGCAAACAAAGTTCTATTTTAGAAGCAGATGACATAACATAAGCACCAAGGAGACAAATTAACATGTGGTATACTGGTATATACTTGGTTTAAAAAAAAGCACACCCCAACTCACAAACGCGCCCCAATAGCGCCTCACAAGGGGAAGCCCAAGCTTTTTATGCTTCAGGCCAAAGCTTCAGGTAACCCATGCCTACAATTTATGAGCATAATTGAGTGTTTAGGGAGGATAAAAGGAGAAACCTTTAAGGTTCCCTCCTTCATATCTCTCCACATCCCTCTAAGGCGAAAATAAGGCAAAGAATGTGGTATATATCTTTGCTACAAAGGTGTCCAATCACTTACATGATACTGTATCTTAATGTGAAAAGAGTTGTTTCAGAATTATTTTAAACATTTATTAGTAAACCTCACAGAGAAAAATCTTGTGCCTTCGCTTTGGATTCTGCACCCCAAGCCCCATGACGGTTTTCACAATTGTGCGGCTCAGGTTTCTTAGACTAAACTGATTAATTAATCGGTTAATTCAATAAAGAATTCAGTTTTACTTCTTGTTCTCACAAGTTCTATGAAAAAATCTGACCAAAAACAAAGTCCAGACAACAGAAAACACAAGAAACGAAATGGTTTGACCTGCAGCAAAGCAAGGGCATTGCAGACACGATTAGATTGAGCTGGATTCAGAGTTGGTGGTGACAGAACTGGATATATGGAAACAATCTCCTGCGAACATGAACAGTACCTTAATTAGCAAGGTGTCACATATAACAAAAGACAACTCAGTCAACTCAGTAATGTGGAGTCTCTTCACTCCAAAATTAAATACCCAGAACGTTGTCCCAATTAGCCATTCAAGACACGAATGCCGCAAGCCCCCAACTACCCATACTAGACCCAGAAATTGGCGGATACATCCGATAAAACAACTATGATCAACTACAAAGGTGTGCCAAAAAAAAATATATCCATTTTTGCAAGTCACTTTCCATGCTAAGTGACGCAAACAGAATCAGAACAAAGAAACAAAGAAACCCTCTTTTTTTCTACAAATCCGTTTGGCAAATAACTCTTCCTTATGAATTAGGATGACTTACCTGCAAAAGGGCAGCAATGGTACCGAAAGAATTCCACAGCAAAGGGGCCAAATCTTGAAAGAGTTCTCTTTTCTGGAATAAAACACGCAGTTGTCAAACCAGAATCCAACTAAAACAAAATAAAAAGATGATAAGATAAAGCGAATGAATGATAAAGGGAATGCAGAAGAAGAAAAGAGAGAAAGATGGGACCTTGGAGAGCTCGAGAAGAGCGTTCTCGCGGCGTTCGGGGTTACTGAGATCGAGGACGAGGAGCTCGGCGGAGTGCATTTTCCGATCGTCGTTAGGTAGTAAGCCACCGCCGGGGATAGCGGCCGCCGAAGAGGGTCCTGAGCCGGGACCGTACGATGATCCGTTGAGTGAGAAAGAGTGAGCCAAATTCGCCATACACCTTTCTGAGCTAGTCCTTGCCTTTAGTTCTCCTTCCCTATGGAAATTGGACTTGGAATTTATATCAAACATCCTTTTCCTTTCCTTATAAGGCTATGTCTTTATGGCATATTTGTTAGTATAATTACAGTACAAATATAAATATTTAATGGGTGGTTGGATATGAGTATTGCTTATGGTGAAGTATGAGAGGAGGGATGAGGAGAGGAACTAATCGGATAGAAAATAATTGAAACAAGGGTTAGGGTCCGCGTGAAAGGTGATCAAGGTGCCTTCCATTTCGTTTCGTCATCTCACCCTTGTGCTATGCTATATTTTCTCCTCATTTTTCTCATTTTCTCTCTCATGCATACCTTTTCTTCCCAAGAACTTTGACCCGTTCTTTTGCAATTTCCACCAATCATTTTTCCTTAATTTTCTTTTTCTCTCTTCTACATACTTCCTTCAAAAGTATGTCATAAGGCATAGCCTAAAAGCAGCTAAGAGTGAGAAATGTCACAAATATTGATCTCCATATATACACTTATTATTATATAATATTTTCTTCTTCTACCCTTTCCCTATTAAACATTTACTCGGTCATTTATTCATCTTTTTAGTCTTCAGAAGGGTGAATTCATCTTTGCATGCATTCATTTTTTCATTCACTCATCTTTGTGCAAATCTATCTGTCTCTTTTTCATTCTCTCGCTCTCTCTTTCATTCACTTCTCTTTGTGCAATTATCATGGAAGAAGTCTTTTATCGCACATCATGTTTACATACATTGTAAGAAACATTTTATAGTTTTTGTAGAAATTGAAATTAGGGTTTTCTTAAAGGAAGTGATGGCTGGCTCTGTTCTTCCCTACTAATTTTTCTCATAAGATTTGTTGATGATATTGTTCAAGGTCCACTGTGTTATTGAAATTCAATCGCATAAGCTTTATAAAAAAGGTAAGAAAATGAGCCATAAATTATTTTTTTTTCTCAATTTGAAAATTAGAGTTTTATAGGTCAGTAATTTCAGTTTTGCAATTAGGATTGTATATGCCAATTTTGTCTATTAAAATAAGGGTTTGTTGATGTTAATTATTTATTTGTCCATTTTACATGTCAATTGGGTCTCTTTACTATGAAATTAAATCATAGGGTTTTACATGCCAATTTTTTTTTTTAATAGATAATTTGAGGCAAGAACCCATAATTAACAAAGCAACAGTAGGTGCCAAAATAGCACAGGAACAAAAGTCCACGACATAAACCTGACAAAGCAAAAGCAAAAGCTAGCAAGATAAAGCTATGAAAGGACAATACAAACAAGAGGATACCCCCCAACAAAATGACAATGATGTAGAAAGATGATAAACCATTATCCAGCACCACCATTTCATCCAAACCAACACCAACATCTTCTTGCCCTTCATGCCGAGATCTTTAAACCTCCTCATTCCTTCATCATCCCATAGAGGCTTCAAACTTAGTTGTCAGGGAGTTCGCACTGAATGGAATTGAGTGTTTCCCAAAAGTACACAAAAGAGCCACCCTCCAGTTTATCTAGCTTTTGATTAAAATGATCTATTCAACCATTTTCACTTCTTCTAAATGTGGAGTTTATCTAGCTTTCAACCATCAACCTCCAGTTTCCTTTTTGCTGCAAGCTAAGCCCAAGACACTGCATATTTCTTTCCAAATTGTTCCTTGGTCCACATAAGAAAGAGTCCACCTAACCATTGATACCCATAAAATCTGCACAACTCCTTCTGAATTATTATCATGGCTTGGTTCTTTTTATCGACTAACGTTCCAGCAAACAATTCACATAGTTTAGATTTGCAATCCTCCTTTTCCACTAATCCTTCTTTCCTTTTTTTTCACCCTTCTTTAGTTTACGTCTGTAATATCTCTCTACATCAATGGGATCTTCAATAACAGACAAACCGCAACCATTTTCAACAGCCACGACTTTCTTGACTATCTTTTTCCTGATGGTCTTTCGTCTTCTAGGTGTCAAGGTTAGCTCATCCGTGTGTTCACTGTCTCCTTGATTAATACTTGATATTTCCAAGTTAGCAGCTGATTGAATTTGAATTTCCACTAAGTTCGAGGGATCATTAATACACGCATGAAGGTTGTTTGCTCAAGCACTTTTAGCTGTCTCTAAACTATCTACAGAATGAACTTGGATATCCACCAGACCAAAAGAATCAATAGGCGGTTCAACAGTCTCTTTATTTTTTCCTTGGGACTGTTGTCTATCATCACTGTGATCTCTATGATTAGAACTTGCATTTTCCAAATCGTTAACTGCCTTTTCGTGATTAATTGTTGCATTTTCTGAACCTTGAAGAGCCACTTCATTTTCTTCTTGGGACTTTAAACCCTCATTAATTCCCAACACTTTTGCCAGATCTTTCCTGAGGAAAGAAACTTGGTCCGCCAAGGCCCTCGTTTCTGCCATGTGAATAGTTGGATCAGACTGTGAACCCAATTGATCTGAGCCCATATGATTGGAATGGGCCTGATTATCCTGGCTATCTTCTCTCGGGTCCACAACTGCTTTCTGATCAAGGGGGTGTCTATAAGACTCTGCTTATATCTTGATCATCATCTTGACCATCATGGTCGACCTGATGGCCACCTTAATCAACTTGGATTGTGGGTTGAATGACATCAAAAACATAGTTGACTACCTCTGGATTTGCTTTCTTCTTATAATAGGAAAAATATCTTCTTTGGAGTGATTCAATGGAGAAAGATATGATGATTGAACTTGAATTGGGTTGATTTGAATAATTACCCTACCCTATAACTGAATGAATGTGCTTTGCTCCTTCGTTTTCTAGAGTCGGCTTCCTTCCTTTTTTTCTATAATGCTGTCAATTTACTCCTCTTTTGATAGCAATCTACCATCAAATCTTCTATGCATGTTTATCTGTGCATGTAATCCCCTATCATTAGAACGATCATTAGGTATTTCCCTATTAAAGGACATGGCTTGAGAGCGGGAACATAATTAGCATTCTAACTAATCTTTTTACTTTATATTTTTTGCATGTCATAAGCACTGCCATAATTAAGCATTACCTATGACACATTCAAACATCTAACTTGCCAAAAGCCTTGAATCAATTGACTATAAGTATTGGTCTAACCACTGAACTATTAGCTAGCAGTGCTTACGTTGCTCTTGGAGGCTCGAGTGGAAACCTCGTAGAGTGATGCATGAGTGGATGTGGTGACTAAGGCTCAAATCGGTGTAAACGCACCATTCTGAGTATAGCCGATCCGGCTTCCCATGGGTTATATTTTGTGGTTAAAAGAAAAACCTAAACCGCCGCATTTAGTGCACCCACGCCAAAATACATGGGAAAGGAGTAGTCCGGTATATGCAATACTTTATGCCTAAAAACAATGACTTAAAGATGTAAGTTTAAAATTTATTTTCCTTCCAAAAATTCTGAAACAAACCAAACTCTTTTCAAGTTTTACTCACTTTTTGAAAACTCCTTAGTGGAGTCGCCAAAAATCCTATGAATATTTTTTCTTGTCGTTCAGACTTCTGAACGTCCATGGGATGGGGGATTTGTGTTGGGGTTTACATTTTAATTTTAAAAACTCTTTAAGGATTATTCACACATTTTATGGATAGTAGTTGTAAAATCACATTTCCTTTACTATGTGCATTTTATGAATAATTAAACTAAACTTTTTAGGAGTGAACATCCACTTGTTCCAACTCTTTAGGATAAGTCCAATTTGTTCACAAGATGTTAGGCTCGGATGAAGGTAATTATGTGTGGACACCGAATTTTGTACCGATAAATCTCACTCGGGAAATTGGGCTTTAATCAAAGAAAATAAGAAGGCCATTGGGCCTTGCCCGTTTTCAGAACAAGCCCAGCAGCGCTAAAAGCCTACAGAAAATAGGAAGGCTCGGCGACCTTCCTCATTTCCCTAGGCCTCCAGCCAAGCCAAGAACACGCGCCCCAGCCCATGGAAAAAAGGAAGGCCCGACGACCTTTCTCAATTCCATGGACCGAGAATTATCCGCCACGTTGGCGATCCGTGTGCATGCAAATCGAAGGTCAGGCGACCTTCTTATTTAATTATCTTCGCGCCAATTTTTTCCCTCTCTTTCAATGTAATCCCATGATCATTGCTTTAGGATTTTGACCTTTGACCTTGAGCAAGGCCGAAGGGCCTTCCCATTTGTTTAAAGGGCATGATCCATGGGATCATGTTCCTCTCCTTCCATCTCCATCCATCCACCCTCCAACTATAAATACCCCTCTCATCCTCACTCATTTTCATCAACAACCATCATCAACACTTCTCTTCTCTCTCATTCCATCATCATCCATACTCCTAAACTCTTTACACTATTATTCTCTACTATTCTTCATGTTGATACTCTCATCCACCATTATAATAATCCTCTCCATTCTCTAAGCTCTCATCATCCATCTCCACCGAATACCATCATCATTGCCACATCATCATCATACCGATCATCCTTAAGCCTTCATTTTTGATCTTGAAGCATTCATCCTAAAGGATCCATCTTGGAAGGCTTAAAGTGAGGTTCGTACTTTTTTATGTTTCATAATGTAATTCGTTTCTAAGTGTTTATTTCATTTGTGCATTCATTTGTAAAGAAACTCTCATTATTTGCATGTTCGAATATTAATTTTGTGAAATTCATTAAAAGTTCCCCCCGCTCAATTTCATTTCAAGTTTGATTTTAGTAGAGTCTGTTTTCTAACAGGCGGATTCGAGAATTATTTTAATTCTCGAATTCGTAACCTTGCCCCTGGACTTAGAATTCGAGTTCGTAGGCCGGAGTCATTTGATATTATTTTATGGTTTGTCAATTTCTTAAATCAGCTAGCGACTCTTTCTTTTTATATAGTCTCTTTTTTTATTATCCAACATGTAGCCCAAAAGACATTATGGTTACCCCAATGGAAGGGCCCATTTACGGTCAAAGGTTAGCTATTTTAATTAATGAATAAAAAACTGACTCACCTTAGATGATATTATATGGACCTTTATGAAATTCTCTTAATAAAGGTCCAAAAAATTAATTAAAAGTCCAACAAAGTTGATGGATAACGTTTTAAATTGCATAATAGTCAGTAGGCTTGCGTAAATTAATTTATCGGTTTAATTAATAAATCCATTACATTTATGGTCGGCCCGTTGTTAGGCCCAACCATATTGGATTTGTCAATTAAGCCCATAAATTAATTATAACTCGCTTTTTGTTGACTTTATCAAGTCCTTTACAATATCCGTTTTCCTTAAGTAAAAAAAAATTAAAAGAAGATAAAAACAAAAATGGGTCCTCAGTCTTGTCGAGCATTATTCTAGTCCGCATAATAGTCAATATAGCTTGAGTTGTCTGAATTATCGGGCCAAGTTACGAATTCTCCTTAAAACGGTCGGCCTATGGATTGGGCCCATCCGAATTGAGAAACACTGACTTATGCCTTTCAATTTATGATCCACTCGCTATGTGTGACTTTATTCGGCCCTTTATAATGTCTTATTGTTAGGTCCATATAGAGTTAGGTCATGCACTCCCGAAAAGTGGGTGGGTCTCTTGTGTCAGCATATAGATGTCGAGTCTGTTAGGGTCATATAGGTCCTTTAGAGCATGCATGCATGCATGGGGTAGTATGTGTTGGAGTATGTCATTGAGTTCCTAACTTTGAATTTCCATGCAGGCATCCTTGGAGATCGCCTCTGAATACGCATTAGGGATCCGCACACCGGCCGTTTGGTTCCAAATCTTCACTACTATCCATCTGCAACTCGTGATTGATCATGTCTGGAGAACAGTTTCAAGAGGTATCGGTTGAGAGTACTGAGGCCAACATCACGAAGCATTTAGAGGAACTCTACACCAAGATGCAAGGCCCAGTCTTCGCTAACACCTTAGAACAAGAGAAGAAGATTGGGAAGAGGTTGAATGAACAACAACAGGTCATGGATGGTGTGCTGCAGGCCATCACCAAAATCAATGCTAAGAAAGGGCTTAATACTAAAGAAGATGATGAAGAGATGCATGGATATGAATATGAACTTGAGTTAATCAAGACATCAACAGATTCTGGAGGGGTGGAGACATCTAAAACAAAGGTGTCCAAGCCTACAAGGTACCCCGCTGTCAAAGCTCTTGAACAAAGGTTGGAAAGCATCGCCAAGGCAATGAGCGTTGTGCCGACATTTGCTGACAAATACATGGAAGTTCCCTATACCTGTTCAACCTGTTCTTAGGGTAGCTGACAAGGTTGAGGTACCAAACATCAAGTTCAAACCCTCAGAGAATCCCACTCATCATATTGAGGTATTCATGAGATTAGCACCGCTAAACCGGATCGACGTCAGTTTATACTCCACAGGCTTCCCATCCGCCCTAGATGGTGAAGCCAAGTATGGTATCATGCTCTATCACATCACGTCAAAGCCGGTTGGAATGAGTTATTTAAAGCTTTCATTAACCATTATAGTGGCATTCAAAAGAAGCAAGCCACGGTGGACGACTTAACCATCATGAAGTAGAGGGACGATGAATCCTTCTTGGATTACTTTAAAAGGTGGCACACCAAGCTGTCTCACATCAATGAGACCATTCCTCTCCGCTTGCATTTATCTACCTTCAAGCAAGGGCTCAAGAGCAGTTTGTCAAAGCACTTGGGATAACATGTCATCAAGGATTTTGATTACTTAAAGGACATTTGTGTTCAACTGGAAGCAATGCACAATGACAAGACCACTTCTCTTGGTTGGAAAGGATCTAGCTCTAACAGGAGGGCTACTAGTGCAGCTAGCCACCCTCCTAAAATTGTTGAGCATAACACCATCCAGCGCAAGGTGCCAAAGTATGAGACCTATACACCATTGGACGCCCCTTATTCTCAGGCTTTGGGTCGGGTGGTCAAGAAGGGTATTTTGGTTTTGCCTTTGCCAAAGGGGGAGCCAGAAATCAAGGGTAGAAATTGAGATGCCAACCAATTCTGTCGCTACCATCGCTGCCGAGGACATGATACCGAGAAATGTTGGTCTCTCAAAAACAAGATAGAAGATATGATAAGGGCAGGAACGCTCCCAATACTAAAACCTGCTAAGAAGCCTAACAACCAAGATGACCCCATGCCTGAGCATACAAATGCTATCTTTAGTGGAGATTCAAGCTTTGACCCTTCTTCTTTGATTGTTCAAGTAGGTCAATATGTCCCAGAAATATTTGGATTTCATGGAGGTCTATCCATCCATAGCATTTGGGAAAGCGATTGACAATAATGAATATGAACACTTTGAAAAAGATTGGGTTGAAGCAGATGAGCAAACATTTGACGGTGTGACATTACTTACTCGATCTAGCCACCACAACAACAGGAACACCACCACTCTAGTGGCTGTCACTAATCCTACACCAGTGGTTGGCAACGACAATCAGACTCCTCCTGAAGATCCACTCTTTACCCAACTCAAAAGGACTAGAGTTGAAGTCACCATTTGGAAGTTACTATGTACCTTATGAGCTCATAGGCAGAAGATGTGAGATGTCCTTACTGCACTGACAGTATCGCCTACAATGACCCCTGAATCCTTGGTCGCTCATGTGACCACCAACTAGGGAATAATTGCCTTTCGAGATGAAGATCTACCTGAAGGAGGGGCTTCCCATTACAAAGCCCTATACCTCACAGTGCAATACTTCAACAAGACTATTCCGTTGGTTCTGGTTGACAATGATTCAGTTGTAAATGTGTGCCCTTGGAGGAGGGCGCAAAAATTAGGAGTTCAACAACAACATTTGACTCAAAATGGTGTGCAACTAAGAGCTTACGATAACTCCCCTCGTAAATAAGTTGGATCCATAATATTGCTTATCACTATTGGCAGTATCACTCGGAATGTGGAATTTGTGGTGCTAGATATCCGGACCTCATTCAATTTGCTTCTAGGAAGGCCCTGACTTCATGAATGCAACGTTATAACATCCACCTTACACAAGAAGGTGAAAATGATGGTTCAAGGCCAAGTAATCACCATCTCGGGAGAACCTATCAATGTTATCTTTACTCCCAAGAAGTCAAACCTAGAAGTGGAGCATAGTTCCATGGATGAAGACCTTCACAACTTTGAGATTGTGGCTGTTTTGAGCAAGGATGAAGCTCCTTTCGACTTCAATCCCTACTCAAACCCCAAAGTCCATTCTACTCTCAAGAAACAAGGTTACTTTCCTAGGATTCCATTAGGAAAGAACCCTAAGAACAAGATTCCTCTGGTGTTCAAGACATTTAAACAAAGGGAAGATTCGCCTTAGGGTACAAGCTAACTGAGAAGGAGGTCAGACTTGCAAAAAATGGCCATAGTTGAACAGAAAAGGATGGACAATCCTCCAACCTTGTTCCAAACAAAGACTTATCCACTCACTTTGAATGGACAATTTGTTAGGGAAGGTGATGACTTCCCTTACTATGGGTTCCCTGAACCATTTTACCTCAAGGACAAAGGAGTTCAACTCGCTGGATTAGAGGTCTTCAGGAACTGCTCCACTAACATGGCTATTGTCTTTGTTCCCACCCGGGACAAGCAGTCACCATTAGAGTGGACTCACCTTGCTGGGAGCAACATTTTTGGTATGCTGTTTAGACAACAAGTTGTCCAAGAGAAGTTCGAGGCTGACGCTGTTATTGCTGCACTATCCAACCCAAGTTTTGACCCAAGCCTTATGATCACTGAAGATGGAAGAGCTAATGCGGTCTCATGGGTCGATGATGAGGAAAATAGCTTTGTTTTATCCGTAGGACAGTCTGTTCCTAAAGTCACTGAGTCAGATCCTAAGGGTTTAGGGTCAAATGAGTCTGGTCTTGAGTCTGTTGGCGATGTATTCCTTTCTGCATTCAATAAAATGAACATTTCTGCTTACTCTAATTCTTCTTTCCCCTTTTCCCTGAACTGCTGCGCCAACCATAATCTTGAATTTAATGAACCCTTAAAAGATTTTTCTAATGAACATGAGCACAAAATGGCGGTGTTGGAAAATACCATCACTATAAACGTGGGTACAGCAGAGCAACCTCGGGAGTTGAAGTTGGGTAGTTCACTGACAGAGGAGGAACAATTAGCATTCAAAGAGCTTCTCAAAGAAATTGTTGATGTATTCGAATGGTCTTATGAGGAAATGCCCGGAATTGACATAGAAATTGCATAACATACCATACCTTTGTTCCTTAATGCAAATCCAGTTCGATAAAAGGCGAGGAGGATCAAACCTGAATGGGTTAAGACGATCGAAGAGGAAGTGATCAAGCAACTTAATGCTAAGTTTATCAAAGCAGTTCAATACCCCGAATGGATCGCTAACATCGTCCTAGTGCCCAAGAAAGACGGGAAAGTACGCATGTGTGTAGACTTTCGAGACCTCAATAAAGCCAGTCTCAAGGATAGTTTCCCATTACCTCACATTGATGTGTTGGTGGACAACACTTGCGGACACGAACTCTTGTCCTTCATGGACGGATATGCTGGTTACAATCAAATCAAGATGGAAGAAGAAGATATGGAGAAAACCTCGTTTACTACTCCATGGGGGACATACTATTATGTGGTCATGCCTTACGGTCTGAAAAATGCTGGAGCCACATATCAAAGGACCGCCAACACTCGACTTCATGACATGATGCATAAGGAGGTAGAAGTTTATGTGGATGACATGATTGTCAAGTCCAAGACAAGGGAGGAGCATATTCCTAATCTCCGTAAGTTCTTCCTACGACTTCGTAAGTACAAGATGCGGCTTAATCCAGCAAAGTGCACCTTTTGTGTCACCTCTGAAAAGCTGCTAGGCTATGTGATTAATCAATGGGGCATTGAAGTAGATCCTTCAAAGATAAAGGCCATCCAAGATTTGCAACTGCCCATGACAGAAAAGGAGATAAGGGGTTTTCTAGGCCAAGTTCAGTACAACAGTAGGTTCATCTCGAAACTCACCATGACTTGCGAACCTTTATTCAATAAGTTGAAGAAGGGAAGTAAAATAGAATAGGATGATGAATGTCAAGCTGATTTTGAAAAAATCAAGGAGTACTTGCAGCATCCACCGGTCCTCATGCTTCCAGTACCAGATGAGCCTCTACTCCTTTATCATACAGTGACCAGCTCCACAATGGGAGCTACGCTGGCTCAAAAGTTAAAAGGTCAAGAGAGCATCATCTACTACTTGAGCAAGAAATTTCTAGATATGCTGATATAGAGAAAATGGCTCTTGCATTGGTATTGGCCCCCAAGAAGCTGAGACATTACATGCTTTCGCATACTGTATATGTCATAGTTGAGAATAATCCCATCAAATTCATTATGGAGCAACCTACGATCAATAACCGCGTCGCTCAATGGGTGGTCGTGCTTTCCGAATTCAATCTGCAGTACTTACCTCAGAAATCCATCAAAGGACCGATTGTTTCAAATTTCTTGGCTGCTTCACCATCATAGGAACCTCCAAGCACTCACTTGGAATTCCCAGACAAAGATATCTTTCTCACCAATGAGACTAAATGGCAAATGTATTTTGACGGGGCCTCTAATCACATGGGTTGTGGGGTAGCAGTTCTATTGATCTCTCCATAAGGGACTCATGTCCCAGCATCTGTGAAGTTGGATTTTGATGCTACTAACAATGTTGCAGAATACGAAGCATGCATAAGGGGTCTACAAGCTGCTTTGAATTTAGGTATGTGCCATATAAAGGTATTTGGGGATTCTAGCCTCATCATTAATTAGGCTAAGAATACATGGAAGGTTCGAAATGAATGCCTCTTGGCATACCAACAGAAACTCTTGGGGCTTGCCGACTAGTTTGAGAAAATTAGTTTCCAATACCTTTCCAGGGATCATAATAAGTTGGCTGATGCACTAGCCAAATTATCCTCAATGATATCAATCCCGACAGGCATGCTCCAGCTTCCTGTGGTAGTAGAGCGTCAGTCTGAACCATCATATGTTTGCACTATGGAGTCACAAGGGGTTGATACTGAAGCATGGTTCCACGACATATACAATTTCCTCCGAAAAGGAGAACGTCGGCTGAGTTGGACGCTCGAGGATAGCGAGCAATCAGGTCCTTAGCATCACAATATTGCTTTATCCAAGATCGTTTGTACAAAATGTCGGCTACAAGCATCAATTTGCTGTGTATAGATGCTGAAAGTGCAAAAAAGGTCATGGCCACTATGCATGGAGGAGAGTGTGGACCTCATATGAATGGACGCATGTTAGTGAAAAAGATTCAAAGGGTCGGTTACTATTGGTCAACCATGGAAGCAGATTGCTTGGATTTCGTTCGAAGGTGTCATAAATGCCAGGAATATGCCATTTTGCAGCATCAACCTCCCTCTTATCTGACCACTTTGACATCTCCGTGGCCATTCACAGTATGGGGAATTGACATCATCGGCAAGATACACCCAACAGCAACAGGAGGTCATGAATACATCTTGGTTGCTAGTGATTACTTTACAAAGTGGGTATAGGCAACCTCCTATGCTAAACTCACATCCAAGCAAGTGGCTAAGTTTATTCTTCAGAACATCATATGTCGATATGGAGTATGCCATTAAATCATCAGTAACAATGGAAGCCATTTTTGGAAAGTGGTGGAGACATTGCTCGCCACTTATCATATTCAGCATCACCGGTCTTCACCCTACAGACCTCAAGCTAATGGAGCTGTGGAAGCAGCCAATAAAACAGTCGCAGGAATTGTAAAGAAAATGGTAACTACTTACAAGGATTGGCATGACAAATTTCCATTTGCCTTATGGGGATACAGTACCTCTATACGAACAACTACGGGTGCAATGGCATATTCATTAGTATATGGGATGGAAGCAGCCTTGCCAATTGAGTTAGCAATCCCTTCATTACGAATAGTAGCGGAGAGTCAATTGCCAGAAGCAGAATGGGATCGAGCATGGCTCGAGAAGATGATGTTGATGGATGAAAGGCGATTGAGGGCGTTACATAATGTGCAAGTGTATCAAAGTAGAATCACCTGTGCTTTTAACAAAAAGGTGAACAGTTGCTCACTTCAAGTAGGAGATTTAGTACTTAAGGAAATGAGGGCACTTATACAAGACCCAAGGGGAAAGTTTGCGCCTAATTGGAAGGGTCCTTATATGATTAAGGATATTTTTCCTGGAGGAGCAGCTCGCTTAGCCACTATGGATGGAGAAGATGTGATTCAGCCGACAAATTTGGATCAACTCAAGCGATATCACGCTTAAGATGAACAAGCAATTGGAATTAAAAGTAACTTCCAGACACTTGGTTTATATTTAATAAGTACTTATAAAAGAGGAAGAAATATAAACTTGCAAGAACAGAATAATTGTCAATAATATTTCTTCATTTTATTGATAATGCAAGTACACTACTTGTAAAAAGAAAAGAAAATTCAAAGGACAACAATAAATAAAAGATTATTTTGGTAAAGCAGCTTCATTTCCTTCCTTCTTCTCATCCACCATCTAATCTTTCTTCACTTTCTCCACTTCGCCAGTAGCCTCAAAGTCAGTCTCCATGTCTCTAAGCTCCTTTGCGCCACCCTCTCTGTCTTTAGGTTTATAGACTCGCATGCTGGATTTCTACGTCTCGATCCTAGGGCCGAGCCGATCTTTTGTCGAGACCTCAGTGCTTTAGCCATCCATGATAGCCAACATCGGCATAATGCGATACTTGTGCCTTTGGAGGGGCATAAATAGTTGGTCTCTTCTCCTAGTATTTAAGCCATGACTCTATTACCGACTGACGAAGCTTCAAACACTCAGGTGCTTCACAGAGCAATTTCAGAATAGTCTACGAACCCATTTGCCTTTGCACCCGCTCAGGGAAGTAGTATGTCATGTGTGTTAGACCGGCAATGCAAACATATGCGTTGCATGAATCACCGATCATGAACTCCGGGATATGCCAACAGTCGATAAACCATTTGATGTCGCGAGGCTCCTTTAGGAATACGATTCACGCCGTCACCGAATGAAGATCGGTATATCTAATCTTCCTTTGATAGTAGTTAGCCAGTGCAGAAGGTGTTCGAGGTTCCTCGACAAGACTCAAATGCTCCATCAGCCATATCTGTTCACAAAGTTAGCAAGGGTTATTATTGCATGACAATTATCCCCAAACTAACGAAAAAAAATAAAAAAATTGGCAAAGGACAGGCGGCTTTTACAACCAGCAGAGGGGATTTTTTTTTTCTCACAAGAAAATGAAGGGAAATAAGAATGGAAGAATGGCGTATCTGAAGCAATAAGGGACTTTCGCGAAACCCATGTTCGGGATTAGGATCATCCAAGCCTAACATGGTTTCCGCTAACATCAAGGGCACTGGGTTGTAACCTCGAGCCATGTCTTCCACAATTTGTATTAAATTCGTCGGACCGGTTCTTTGTCCACCATGGTAAAAACAGAATTCTCCAAGGAGGCATAATACGAGAGCCCGTGCTCGTATTACCGGACCGTATTTTAAAGTTTTAGGAGATTGGAAATATTCAACAATGGTTTGGAAATGTACCTTTTCGCCAATTAGCGTGTTTCCTATAACTCGGGAAAGAAGGCACATGAGCTCCTTATAACGCTTGGAGACATCTAAAGAAATTGGAGGTGAGGTTGGTGGTGCATAGCAATTAGTGCCAAGAATGGAGGACCATTCCTCCGGTAGGGGGCACAACTCCTTCATGCTAAAGCGGAAGACATGCATCTTCGAGTCCTAGAAGGTCTCTGCCGCTCGAAGAAAATCCGTGTTCAGCCTAACTTGTCGAAGGCTTAGCAAGTTGGTTATCAAATATCTTCAAAGTTCTTTCTTTTCTTCCTTGGACAATGTGCTCATCCAAGTGGCAAGCTTCTTCTCGAATGCCATGGAAATTTTAGAGGTTTTGTTGTGTTTTTGTGAAGGCTTTAAAGCTATGATGATGGGTGAAGGTCACATACATAAGAAAGGGTATTTATACACCTTCACACAAGAACAAAATGGAGCAATATCTTCAGAAAACGGTCATATGGCCATTGTTCTTCAAATCCCATGATTTAAGCCCATCACCAACGGCTATCAAAAAAAAAAAAAGAAGAAGAAGAAAAAAATAGCAAAGGCCGCACGACCTTTGCTATTTTCACGCGACACGCGCCTTTGGACTCAGCCTGCCTTTCCCTCTCTTTATTCAATATAGGCCACCTGACTTTTGGCGCGGACGAGGCCCAGTTCAAAATCATATGGGTCGCGTAGCTTTTGCAAATAAGATGGGCCATTTTTCTCCGGTGAATTAAACGGCCCAATTGTGTATCTCTTATGTCTAGGGTCTTATTGTTGGCCCAATGATTGTTCATAAATTTTTGCTCGAGTTTAGTCCGACACTGAGTTTTTTTTTATGCTTTCTTTTATTTTATTTTTTTGAGGAAGTGGGATTAATGTGGGATTAATCCCATCATGTAGAAAATCGCGTTCGGGATTGCATTAATAAAGCATAAAGAGTTGAGCATTCATTAAATCTTACATTAAAATAAATAAAAAGACATATTATAATAAAATAAAAATATAAAGAGTCTGCATTCTCCATTGTATGATCACCACAGAGAGCCTGAATCGCCGCTGCCCTCGGCTCGATTGACACCAACATTCAAAGTTCCGGCGTTGGAGGTACCTGCAGTGCCAAAATAGGTATCCCAAGAGTAATAATCAAGACCGAGCATAGGATCAGGCTCTTTCGGAGGCGATGGCACTCCTAGAAGGGGAGGATATGTCCTCGAAGGCGAAGATCTAGAAATTTCCTGTGAAGCCGCCAACCAGGAATGATCTGGGACATACCAACCAAAGGATGAAGTCGGCCAAGTAGATTATGTCGCACGACCAGGGGCTGGCCAAGCAGAAGAAGTAGATCCTCCTAGCCAAGAATGCTGAGGCGCAGACCACTCTTGCGGGGCCATGGGCCATAAAGGACCCCTCTTAGGAGTAGGAGCAGGAGCAGGCCATCCCGTAGAATAAGAACCAGAACCAAAGGAGGAAGCAGAATGAGGTATAGGACGTGAGGTAGTGTCATCCGCTAGGGCTTGGGTACCAGGATACCCAACGGATGCACCTGAATCACGATTCCTCAACACTATTTCTCGACCGCAACAAGCAGAACGCACTAAAGCAGGAGTACGACGAGAATGTGAGGGCCGATAAGTGGCGCTAGACTCCGAAGTATCCTCAATCCAATATAAAGGAGGCTGGGTGCCACCACCATATTCGACGCTATGATACGACCCTCCTTGATTGACAGGCTCCTCCAAAGACATCTAGTTCATGTCCTCTTCCATGCGTGGAGGACGTTGACCTCTACTGTTGGACCTACTGCGAGGAGATCCGGATGAACTCTGGCCTTCACCCAGAATGCCTTTACCACGACCCTCTTGTGTAAATGCCAAGGGAGGACGCGAAGATCCACCAACCTCTTCACGAGAGCGGCTTCGAGAAGAATACTCTTCCGCCGAAGAGTGATGTGGGGGCTCCGAACGAGGAAGAACCACACTTGAGCGTCGCGGTGGTTCTTTAGGGACAAACTCTGCATCTACCTCCATATATGCGCCCCTAACGACGTTGCCTTGATCTACCAGAGCCATTGAACATCTAATTGATGTGTTTCTTCATAGTGCTCCACTCCTTGACAATGCGTCGAATGGTTGGCCACCTTGGCTGAAAGAAGGAAAAATCAGGGTTATTCACAAATAAAGTGAAGAATGATAAGGAAGTGGTACAGAACGAAGGTTAACGATTTTTCCTCAAACTCCTGTAAGGCGGAGCACTCGCTACTATGCTCCACGTCCAAGAAACCACCAATATTCTCTTCTCCTGGTAGAATCTCCACTTCAGCGGCTCTGGTATAAGGCCTCAGTTTTAGTCTTGGTGATTAGAGTCGATAAAAAAAAACGATGATAAGAGAGATGGGGAAAGTAAAAATACATACCACTCTGGAAGCTAGGCGACTGGGGTAGCAATCAAATTCCTCGTCAAATTGATCTTGCGACACGTCCTTGATGAAGCCCAGGAAGTCCTGACCCTTGACCATCTCCCTCAGTATACTCGGATCAATATGCCACGGCTCAAACATGCTCTCTGGAGGATCTAAGGGGATGAGACCAGGATGGCGTCCCATAATCTACCTTGAGGCCCTTTCTCCCAGGTACCACACGTAACCTAAGGGCCCCTCGATCAAGAGGCGAAGACGAGTGTTGTGTTCAACCAAATGTAAGGGGGTTGGTAACCCACCCACATTGAAACCGGCCCATAGACACCAATTTACCTGAGACTGCAAAATCAAAAGGAATTAAGGTTATAGTGCAGAGGAAAATAAAAGAAAATAAATATGTTGGGTATAAGGAAATACCATAGTAAGGTTGCCCAGTGATTGCCGGATGAGACCGAGGCTCTCTGGCCTGTACTTCTTTCCATAAATACCATCAACAGTTGTTCGGTCTCGTTCCGAGCTGAATTTCTTCTCTTTTATAGGGTATATTTGCTTGTTTTAATCCCTATTTATATATTAGATATAATGATTTGGTGTTTTGTAGGAAATAAGGAGTTAGAAGAAGTTTGGGCTTAATTGAAGGTTTGTAGGGAATTCCGAGCTATTTCCGAGTCAAACCAAAGCAACCCGAGCCGAGACCGTGGCTTCGCACCCGTAAAAACTCGCTGGAAGGAAAGAAGTGGCGGACAGACTCAGTGCTCGCTCGAGCAACACCATGGCTCGCCCGAGCTGGTCCACTGTCGCACCCGCGAAGATTGAGTTAGCGCCTGTTACTTGTTGCGGACAGAAGCCCCGCTCGACCAAGCAGACCCATGGCTCGCCCGAGCAGACGTTATGTCGCGCCTGCTACAAATTTGGTCGCGCTGCAACTTGCTGCGGCCAAAAGTGCCGCTCGACCGAGCAGTCTCCTCGGCTCGCCCGAGCATGTCCGCTGTCACGCCCGCCTACCACGCTCAGCAGCAATGACGGATGAAGTTCAACTTGCCGCGGACAGTAGCCCTGCTCGCCCGAGCAATCCCATGGCTCGCCCGAGCCACATTGTCGGCGAAGAAATTGCTGCGCGTGTTGCGATTAAAGTCCTAGGGTTTAGGTTGTTTTTTTCCTTGTTCTATAAATACCCACTTGTATTCATCTAAGTTTAATCAATTAGCCTAGGTAGTTTAGGAGTAGAATTAGATTTATTGCTTTCCTTTATTTGCTTTAATCTCTTTTTAATAGTTCTTCAAGTTTTCAATTGTTCTCTAAGGTTTTCTTGCAATTTCAATTCTCAATCTCTTTCAAGCTTTCTCTAGTCTTCATTGAAGTCTTTTACAAGCGTCTCTCTCTCTCTCTCTCTCTCTCTCTCTCTCTCTCTCTCTCTCTCTTTTCTCCATTGATGTTGATTTCAAAGCTTTCTAGGTTTAGCCACATCAAATCCACTTTTAGTGGGGACGAGGGTCAAGGAACTCCAATTCTACTTACTAGTGAGAATTTGGGGGATTCTTGGTAATCCAAACCACAATTTCTTGTTTGTTCGGGGGAAATTCAAGTGTAGATTGAAGGTTATTGAAGATTAGTCATCGAAGGTATAATTTCTTGTTCCCAATTTCGTTGTTCATTCATTGTCTTCATTCATGTCTTTAAATTGCTTTCATCCTTAAGTGCTTTCTTTATTGCTTTCCTTTAATTGTTTTCTTTATTATTATCATGTCTAGATTAGTTTAATGCTTTCTTTACATAATTTATCGCTTTCCGCAATTGTGAGAAAAACCCCTTTACACAAATCGATTACCTTAATCAAGCCTCACACCCATCCCTAAGGTCGACAATCCTTACTTAAAACCACAAAAATTACAACCGAACAACAGTCTAACGCTTCGAGCCTGATATCGTCCTATCCAACTTTGATTGGACACTCAGGGGCAAGATTTACTCATAGGCCCATGACTGCATAAACATTATGTCAAGAAGAGAAGAAAATGGGATTAACATCAAAAGTGAGAAGAGTCTCGAGTACGTATCTCGAGCACCTTCCACAGAGAAGGGCCATATTGGAAGTGAGTTTGAGCCCCTGATGATAGACGAGCTCTTCATTCTATGAATTCTCACCTCGTGGCGAAGCCCGTGAATGAAGTTGGCATAGGCCGCCTTGTCCCTGTTTAGATTCCGAATGTTCTCGAAATTCAAAAGGTTGGATAACAATGACAAGATAACATTGTTCCCACGGTTGGCAAAGAGGGTTGCGGAAATGATACACGCCAAGAAAATGAAGCGGTGTTGCTCTTTAGGAAGGTTTTGAAAGCTTGCATCACGAATGGTCATTTCAAATGCGTATAAGAGAGGTTGGACAACCCTTGTCTCTGACGCAGGCGTGCCGTCACTGGGCTCAGCATGTTCAAGACTGCGGGAGGAATATCTACATCAAATACAACATCTTTGCCCACCTCAAGGGAGACCGGTAATCATGATAAAATCTTTAGGCGTGACTGTCATCTCACCCACAGGCAGATGGAGAGTATTGGTAGTGTCCCAAAATCTCTTAGCAATTGCCCGACCTATGAGGCGAAAGGTCCGACAGTTCCAGGCTATTAAGCATTTCCAAAATGGCATAAAACCCGCCACGGTCAAAGTATCATGCACAAAATCCCCATGAATTGATTCTGCAACTCTCAGGGGGTCTTTCGAGTTACCGCAAGTTTTCATGTTATCCGCCTAGGAATGACAAACAAAATTTCAGAATGCTACTTAAAGTGGGGTCTCATTTAGCTTTTCGAACCTAAATAGAGTCTATTGGACCCCAGCAGGACACATCATGCATTTGAACACTAGGCTCACTGCCACGGCCCACGAAGCGATATCCACGGCCCATCAAGAAAATCACAAAGCCCGCATGACCTTTGTTGATTAAACGGTCCAGTTCCTTAGCCCAAATCGAATTAACGACCCAACCAGAAAATCACAAGGGTTGTTTAACCTTTGCTTAATAAACGACCCAGAACGCGCCAGAAGCCCACAAAAAATAACTAAAGGTCGCATAGCCTTTAGTTATTTTAGGTGGATCGTTGCTTGCTATTCGGGTTGAAATATAGGAGAAAAGAATTACTAAAGGTCGCATACCCTTTAGCCTTTTTAGGCGGGATGCTGCGTCGATTTGGGGCAAAGTTTAGAAGCAGATTGTATGGTGTGGGCCGAGTTTCGTCGAATACAAGTCGGCTTTTCGGTCGGGTTTGCATAAATAAAAGGATTATTCAATATCCTAAGCCACAAACATGTAAACATACTTAAAATAGTTAAAAATCGATAAGACATGGAAAATAACAATTCATGCTTGCTCATTTTTATACAAAGCTAAGCGTAAGAGAAAGTTCAGAGGTCACCTTGCCGTGAGAATGATAATACCAAGCACGGTTCCAGGGACGAACAGTGAGATCAAAAGTGGTAGCTTCTACACTGGGTACAAAGTTACGCCGAGAAGACCTTTCATGAGGCCAGGCCGCCGCATAAGGAAGAGGAGGATTCCTTTAGCTCCGAGGCTGCATCGTTTACTGAAATCTTTCTTCAAAAGGAGCAAAATTCGTTGAGAGAGAATAGGAGAATCTATAGAAGAAGCTATGAGTGAATGAAATGAATGAAGAATACATTGAATTTATAGAAAAGGTTGGTGAATGTGGACCATTTGTTTCTAGGACCCGCCTCGAGATTCCACATGCGTTTCATTGGTCGGAAATTCAATGGTCATCATCTTGCCACCAAAAAGGAGACAAGAAAACATTGACCATTCTCGTCCACACA
Source organism: Portulaca oleracea (assembly GCA_029582165.1). Lineage (NCBI taxonomy): Eukaryota > Viridiplantae > Streptophyta > Magnoliopsida > Caryophyllales > Portulacaceae > Portulaca > Portulaca oleracea. The sequence goes on from CM055869.1 coordinate 39,694,705, forward strand.
TGGTTGGGCCTGCTTTTATACCATTCACAAAAAAAAAGAGAAAAAAAAAAGCAAAGGCCGCCTGACCTTTAGGGCGGCCATGGCCCAAGTTTGCGGCCCGAGCTTCCTCATCAGTCCAAATAAAAACAATAAAAGCCGCATAGCCTTTGTGGTGTCTAGGGCCCGAATGTGCGGTCCAAACTTGTTACGTCCATCAGATCACACAACCCACGTAGTCCAAAACAGTCGACCCGAAGCTCGCGGTCCAAGGATTTCCGAGGCTCATAATCCTCTCTAGTAAAAATCTAAACCAATAATCTTTTTTGCATTTCAGATAAAACTAACACTACGTTTTCTTGTGATTTTCAGTTTGCCACATAAAAGAGCTCCGACAGCATCCACCTTCCAGTCGCCACATAAAAGAGCACCGACATCATCCACCTTCCGGTCGCCACATAAAAGAGCACCGACATCATCCACCTTCCGGTCACCACATAAAAGAGCACCGACATAATCCACCTTTCGATCGCCACATAAAAGAGCACAGACATCATCCACCTTCCGGTCACCACATAAAAGAGCACCGACATCATCCACTTTCCGGTCGCCACATAAAAGAGCACCGACAACATCCATCTTTTGGTTGCCACATAAAAGTGCACCGACAACATCCGTCTCTTGGTCTCAGACGTCAAGCAGTCAGTATCTCAGGCTACTTTGACCTTCGTCCTATTCGGACTCGATCAAAGTGGGGGCTCTCTGTAGACATAGGGATTTGCACTGACAAAATTCTGACTTGTCAAAACTCAGCAAGTCATTTGAGTTGAACGTCAACATGGGTCATTGGGCCCACGGAGTCAACAAAACGGGCCCAACTGATCAGAACAACCCACTCAGAAAATAGTAAAGGCTGCATGACCTATATATATAAAGTCATAAGCAGGCCCAAAACGCGAATCCAGCCCAGTAAAAAATAATATAAGCCGCCTGTCCTTTGAGTTTAGTAGCGGCCCGCCTTACCAGGCACATCATCAATCCGTGTCCTTAATTCCTATAAGCCGCCTGACCTTTGCGGATTTAATTGATTTTTGGCGTCAGAACTCTACCATGCAATCCCATGATATTAGCCCACATGATTGACCTCAGTTGACCATGAAAATATTATAGGCCGCATGACCTATGATATTTTGCATGGAGAAGGGTTGATTGTAGGGATGTGTCCATCCTCTTTCCCTCCAAATTCCTCACGTCTCCACCTATAAATACCTCACTATTTTCACTCATTCATCACCAACTATTTTCATCACTCCACCTGAACTCTCTCAAAATTCTCTCTATTATCCATTCTCCTTCTCTAATACTCCCATTATCACTCTCATCATCACCATATTCCCACTCTTACACCATACTCCTAATCATTCTTACATACATTCTTCCATCCGAGCTCAAACCGAGGCTAAATTAAAGGGTTGATCTTCATATTCAAACATCCACCATTAAGCAATTTTCGCTTTTCATTATTATTGTAATTTAATTATGTAAATTGTGCTTTAATTCCTTCATTTCTACGAGTTTTGTAAAAGAAAATCACATTATTTTATATTGCATGTTCGGAATATAATTTCGTGAAATTAATTAAACTTCTCCCCACTCTTTTTCATTTTAAGTTCGATTTTAGTAGAGTCTGTTTTCTAACAGGTGAATTTGAGAATTCTTTTAATTCTCAAATTCGTAACCTTACCCCCGAACTTAGAATTCGGGTTCGTAGACCGGAGTTATCTTTATTATTTTATGGTTTCTCGGTTTCCTTAAATCGGCTGGCGATTCTTTTTCTTCTATAACCCTATTTAATTATTAAAGATACACATTATTATTATTAAGAAATATTTGCCGATGGCTTTACATCATATTTAATGAATTAAGGAATCGGCCAAGAGAAAAAGGGCATAGAAAATGATAAAGGTCACCTGACCTTTATCATTTTCTGCCTATTTTCTCTTGGGCCGAGGACAGAGGGGCCCATGCCTAGAATTGTTAAAGGCCGCATAACCTTTAACTCTTTTAGGTGGGCTCGTCTTTCCTCTCCGGCCCAAGATTTACGGATAATTAAATGTAAATCATTAGTAAAATATTTTTTGTATAATTTCGAGTATTTTTGTAATATAAATAGGTTTGTAAATTAATAAAGTTTCATCACCCCGAAAACGAATTTCATAAACTAAAGATATCCTTATTTAAGGATTAAGTAACCTTGGTCAGCTCCCGATCACCTAAATAGCGCGTCAGGGGAAAATAGGGTCACTCATTTCCCAGGGTCCTACAGGCGTCTCCAAATTTGTAGGCCAACACACAGAGAGAGAGAGAGAGAGAGAGAGAGAGAGAGAGAGAGAGAGAGAGAGAGAGAGAGAGAGACTAATGTGATGCTGAAGGGGGAGGACTGGAGGAGGATACCAATGGGAGAAGAAGAGGAGATTTAGGGTTTTGTTTAGTCTTTTGAGAGTTAAACCCCTTTTTCATTTTCTAAGTCCAACCACAATTTCATTGAAAATTTCGTATGGCGCCCAAATAAAAGAAGGCTACGACGACATTTTTTTTAAAATGCCACTAAAGCCTATCTACATTATTTCATAAGAGACTCTAGGGTGGCATTTGTTATAAATGTCATTATATGAATGCCGCTAGACCCCACTTTTGTTGTAGTTTTTTGTGAATACAGGGGTGACCGTTAATTTCTTTGAGGTGACTTTGATAAAATTCATCATTAACAAATTATTAGTCACGTTCATATTAGAAAGTCATTTTAATATTACTTTAGTCACACTAAAATATTAAAATGTCATCTCGTAAAAGACGCGTCTCACGATAAGCTTACGTGAGATGATTTCATATTAGAATTTACGTCAATTTTGAATGAGGAAAAGCCTTTGAGACAAAGCCCCCCCCCCCCCCAACAACCCATGGAAAATTTGATATTAAGTATTTTCTATGGGATAATATTTCTTTTCATCACTTACTAATGGCAGAATTGGTGACTGTCTATTATATGAAATTTGAGATCCTAAGTTTGGCTCTTGATGTTATAAATTGCTCCATTTTTTACTTTATGGAAACAAAATCAAACACCTATCATATCTATTGGATTCTTTTTTATCCCTTCCATGATTTGTTGTTATTTCACAATATCATTATTAATGTGTTTAACCCTTTTCTATGGTAGCCATATGCACTGTGTAATTTCACCATATATTGTTATAATTCAAGTAGTAACTGTATATTTAGAATAATGATGTACTAAAATATTTTTGATAATTTAACTTATGAAATTAGAGCACGCCATGTACTGTTGGCCCTGTTCTTTTGCTAGGTTAAACCTAACTATCCTAACTTATCATAATGTATCCTAACTTAACACATTCCCCAAAAAAAATCCACTTTAAAAACACAATCCCCCCCCCCCCAAAAAAAAAAACCTAATTTCTCCTAACTTATCCCCAAAAATAACTCTGGGGTCCCCTTTATTTTATAAAATCTATTATTAGGGCCCTGTAATTTAGAAACTAATTTTGGGGTCCCTTTATTTATTTGGTATCTAATATTTTGGTCTAATTTCAATGAGGGGCCTGAATTTTTCAGATGAATTTTTTGGGGGAAACTTTATAGATGAATTTCATTCCAAAATTGATAAGGTCCCCTTTATTTTATGGAATCTATTAGTAGGATTGTTTTGCATATTCAAATAAGTTTACAAGGTTGCATAGCAAGTTGATTGCCCGAGATTACATCATACATTGAAATTTGTATTTTTCTTAGCCTTCAAACTCTTGATTCTTGTTTTCAATTTGCATCAAACTATGAATATGTGTTACAACATTGCACCAGGCCATCCGTTGCAATATGTGAGCAAAGAGTAAAGTCAAAATTGATACAGAACGAGAGAGAGAGAGAATATAGAGGGAGTGGGAAGTGAGGGAGAGGATTGGGAGTGGGCAGCGAGGGGATGGGTTCTGACAACGTAGAGGGAAAAACAAAATCAAATGAATGAAAGTATGAAACCATAATATAAAAGAACAAGTATAATTTTGGATTGAAATTAATATATAAAATTTGCCACCGAAAAACTCATCTCGAAATTCAGGCCCCTCACCGGAATTAGACCACAATATCAGATACCAAATAAATAAAGGGACCCCAAAATCAGTTTCGAAATTACATGGCCTTAATAATAGATTCCATAAAATAAAGAGGACCCCAGAGTTATTTTTTGTGACTTATCCTAACCTAATTATCATAACTTGAAAATAAAAAACATGGCCAAGTGGGTAGCTACATTTCCATCACTTAAAAAATCATTATTACTATATCATATCTTTATTAACACATTAACGTTTTTCAACTACTACCTCCGTTTTTATTTAAGTGTCACTTAGGCCCCATTCTTTTGTACGGTACCGCTGTGGTCCGGTGCGATTGCGGTGTGGTGGAATTTGGAAAAGTGTGGTGAAGTGCGGTGGGTTGTGGTAAATTGTGATGGAAGTTGTGGTAGGTGGGGTAGGTGAGGGGAGAGAATGTAAAAGTAGAAGAGAAAAGTGAGGAGAGAGAAAAATAAGAAAATGTTTTGGTAATGATCTGTTGTAACAACCCGCTCTAATCCATGGTGATTAATGTTCTAATCAAACGTAATTAAATTAATTCGCGCTTTTTATTTCATCTAATTGTGTGTTTTTGCAAGACTTGAACAGTGCAACAACCACCGATTCTCCAGTACAGTAATTTTTTTAGTTACCTCTCAAATAGTATTACCGATCCTTCCTAGTAAACTATAGTATTCAGACCTTTTGTCTGAAAAGTCTCGTTCGAATTTATTATTATCGGAGGGTTAAAGTACTCATAAAATTTTTATCAGTAAAATTCCTTATGAGGTTTAATCTCGTAGAATTTTATTCGGGAACCCAAATTAATAGTATCAGTATAAAGGAGAAATAGTTATAAGGAGAGGAGACAATTGGAGGAGTAAATATTTAGTTGGGCCTATAAGTAATTAAGCCCACCGTTTTTTTTTAATTCCCATTGTAATAAGAATTGGGATTGCTCATTATTATTCATCTCCTTAAGTCACAAAAGCAGAGCCTCCATTTCTTTTTCCCCACTCACTCACTGCTTGTCCTCATCCTCTCTGCCTTCCCTACTGTGCCACCCTCCCTCTCTTTTTCTTTTTCCGGCGACCACCGTCGGCAGGGGGCACCACCGACCACCTAGGAGGCCCCACGTCTGCCGCCTCCTTCCTCCCTTGCTCCCACTTGCCCATTTGTACACACTTGAAGGTACAATCTCCAAACCCTTGTTTCAAATATGAATTCTCTCAAGTATTGAGTTAATTTGTGTTGTCTCTTGTCTTTCGAAATGTATTAGACCAAGTTTATTGTTGTGGGTTGAATTGATGATGATTTGATTGAGAATTGAATTGGGTTAGTGTGATAGATGTATAGAATTTGGGTGGTCCTTTGGTGGATTGTAGATGGATGAAGGGTTAGTTTACATGCATGTTGATCTTAAGTATAATTAAAGAGTTTTAGGGTTATGGTTAGTTATTTAATTGTTGTTCCAAATCTGAAAGTAACCTTAGAGTTGTTTGTAATGAGTTTTGGTTATTAAAGTGATGAATTAGTGATGGATTTTTAGTGTTTTATGATGCACATGAAGTGTTCGATGAAATGTCTCACAAAGAATTGATAAAGATTGGATGAGTATGGCTTGATTGATGTTTGGTTGTTGAGATCTCATTTTTCATGTGTGAAAAGTGGCCAATAATGAAGGATTCTGGATGGGTTTAGTGCTGGAAAATAAGTAAGGATGCTTGTGAAGTGATTTGGGGAAGATTAGAGATGAATACTAAAGTTTAAGATGCATGAAAGCCCAAACGAAGGGTGATTTTCAAGTCTGGATGAAATCTGGAAATTCCAGAGAATGTAGAATATGGTTTTGACCTATTTAATGACATGAATAGGTAGCCTAAGATGTTAGCTAAACCCCGGTTTTTGAATCGTAGAATTTCGTTAAGTATAACAAAAGTTATGCCCAAAACCGTGAGGCCTCATATCTTAATACGAATTCTGGAGGCAGTCTGGAAATTCATGTTTTTCATCTATTTAAAGACCTTTTTGGGTAAAGTGTTCAACATGAAAGAATTAGAGGATTCATTGAGCTTTCCGTAAAGGTAAATTATGTATTCATACGATGTCGGGAGTAAAAGTTATGAGTTCCACCGACAACATCCATCTTTCGGTTGCCACATAAAAGAGCACCGACAACATACGTCTCTTGGTCTCAGACGTCAAGCAGTCAGCATCTCAGGCTACTTTGACCTTCATCCTATTCGGACTCGATCAAAGTGGGGGCTCTCTGTAGACATCGGGATTTGCAATGTCAAAATTCTGACTTGTCAAAACTCAGCAAGTCATATGTATACATGGGTCATTGGGCCCACGGAGTCAACAAACGGGCCCAACTGATCAGAACAACCCACTCAGAAAATAGTAAAGGCTGCATGACCTATATCAATTCAATAGCAGGCCCAAAACATGAATCCAGCCCAGTGAAAAATAATATAAGCCGCATGTCCTTTGAGTTCAGTAGCAGCCCGCCTTACCAGCCACATCATCAATCCGTGTCCTTAATTCCTATAGGTCGCCTGACCTTTGCGAGTTTAATTGATTTTTGGAGCCAGAACTCTACCATGCAATCCCATGATATTATCCCACGTGATTGACCTCGGTTGACCATGAAAATATTATAGGCCGCATGACCTATGATAATTTGCATGGAGAAGGGTTGATTGTAGGGATGTGTCCATCCTCTTTCCCTCCAAATTCCTCACGTCTCCACCTATAAATACCTCACCATTTTCACTCATTCATCACCAACTATTTTCATCACTCCACCTAAACTCTCTCAAAATTCTCTCTATTATCCATAACGTGCTGCTCTGTCAAGAAATAGCAAGAGGATACACCCGGTTCACCATCTCCCCCAGATGTATGATGAAGATTGACTTAAAAAAGGCTTCTGATTCAGTCCACTGGGATTATATTAAAGAGACGCTCCATGCTTACAAATTCCCTTCATGGATTATCAAATGCATTATGGCCTGCGTCTCTTCCCCCGTTTTTGCAATTAAGGTAAATGGCACAATCTCTGATAACTTTCCTGGTGGGAGAGGGCTTCGTCAAGGAGATACAATGTCCCCCCTTCTCTTTGTGTTGACAATTGAATATTTATCAAGATCCATCGATTATCATATTAAACATTCCAAGGGCTACAAATATCATCCAAACTACTCAAAACTGAGATTGTCGTACCTCATGTTTGCGGATGACCTTATACTTTTTACCTTGGCCAACAAGATCTCGATGGGTGTTTTAATGACTACTTTCCGACACTTTTCGGAAGTAATTGGCCTCGAAGCAAATCCGGCTAAGTCTGAGGTTATTTTTGGTGGAGTCCAAAACACCACTGAGTTATTGCAAGAGACTGGTTTTGCTCCGGGAACCCTTCCCTTTAAATATCTCGGGACGCCCATCTCAGCGTGCAAATTATCATCGGTGGACTGCAACACTCTCGTGGAAAAAATCCTTGCTAGAATCAAGCTCTGGTCATCCCGTAACATCTCCTATGCTGGGAGAGCTACACTTATCAACTCGGTTCTGCTGGGTATTTTTGGTTTTTGGGCAAGAATTCTTATCCTTCCTGACAAAGTTGTGAACTCCATTAATCAATACTGCCGGAACTTTCTTTGGGGCGGGTGTGCAGATTACAAAAACCCCCCTACTGTATCCTGGTCTACCACCTGTAGGCCGAAACATCAGGGTGGGATTGGATGTCGGGATCTGTTTATCTGGAATCAAGCCTCTGTTGCCAAGCTTGTGTGGGACATCCAATCAAGGAAGGACATCCTGTGGGGATCAAATGGATTCACTCGAAATACATAAAATGCCGCTCATGGTGGGACTACCAACCGCCCTATGATGTCTGCCCATATCTTTAGTATTTATGCGCAATCAAGGGAATGATCAAATCAGGGTCAAGGCCGGCGGCGCGCTGGGATTGGGAGGATTTAGAACAGTATACAGTAACCAGTGGGCATGGTTGGCTCCTCCCTAATAGTGGAAAGGTTTGGTGGAGTGATGCAGTCTGGAGCCGGTTTGACACGCTGAGGCATGCCTTCATCCTTTGGTTGTGTCTTCAGGAAAGACTCCCGGTCCGAGCCCGCACAAGTTGATGGCAGAATGAAAGGGACCCAACCTGCCCGGTTTGTAGGGGAGATGAAGAAACACATTCTCATCTCTTCTTTCACTGTGATCTTGCTAAAGAAGTCATTATGGTTGTGAGCTCTTGGCCATATTGCAATTTCATCCATTGTAGTCGCATCCAGGGTTGGAAAAATGATATGGAAAGGGGAAATGTCCCTTGCAGCATTCGAAATCTAGTCTAGGGAATCTATGGGGCCTTTGTCTATCATATTTGGAGGGAAAGAAACAACATAGTCCATGGAAAGCCTAGAAGAACTGCAATTCAAATTGTCCAGCACATCGAGGAGGATGTAGGAGCAAGAACAATTCGAATAGTAAGCATGGGAAAAGATATAAGAAATGTATCAATCTGGTTCTAAACCTTTGATTGCAACTGTTCTTGCTTGTCCTTAGGGGCCTCTTGTAATTGCTCTTGTTCTTTGTCTTTAATAATATAGCCTTGTTTTTGTTGCAAATATATATATATATATATATATATGGAAATTGGATTCTAATAATCCTTACTTTTACAAATTGGATGACAATAATCCCTACTTTCAATTTGTATTCGGGTGGTAAAAAAAAAAATTGTATTGTAGTGGTACCAAATCCATTACCATATTCTTTTTATTTTCTTCATGCCTACCCCATACTGTTTTTGTTTTTTTGGTTCCTACCCCTAGATAGATAATGAAGTATAGTTAGTAAAACATTTTTCAAATTATTTTTTTGAGATTCCGAGTAATTATTATGATTTTTTAAAAGGAGTAAAATTGAAAAATCATAAAAAATTGAAAAAAAATTGAAAAAAAATTGGGAGAAATGCTGTAAATTCATTAAAAATTATGGTAAAGTGTTATACAAAGTTTTGAATCAAATGCAACAGAAAATCTATGATACTTAGGGTATACTCTTGATTTTGTCCCACTACAATACAATTTTTATTTTTTTGGACTACCAGAATACAAATTGAAAGTAGGGATTATTGCCATCCAAAACTAAGGATTATTAGAATCCAATTTCCCTATATATATATATATATATATATATATATATATATATATAGGGAAATTGGATTCTAATAATCCCTACTATCACAAATTGTATGGCAATAATCCCTACTATCATTTTGGATTCTGGTGGTCCAAAAAAAATAAAATTGTATTGTAGTGGTACCAAATCCATCACCACATTCTTTTTATTTTTTCCATGCCTACCCCATATTGTTTTTATTTTTTTGGTTCCTACCCCTAGATAGGTAACGAAGTATAATTACTAAAACATTTTTTAAATTTTTTTTTGAGATTTCGAACAATTATTATGTTTTTTAAAAAGGAATAAAATTGAAAAAATCATAAAAAATTGAAAAAAAATTGAAAAAAATTGGGAGAAATGCTGTAAATTTATTAAAAATCGTGGTAAAGTGTTATACAAAGTTTTGAATCAAATGCAACATAAAATATATGATATCTAGCGTATACACTCGATTTTGTCCTACTACAATTCAATTTTATTTTTTTTTGGACCACCAGAATCCAAAATGATAGTAGGGATTATTGTCATACAATTTGTGATACTAGGGATTATTAGAATCCAATATCCCTATATATATATAAATATATATATATATTTCACCAAAAAAAACAATAGCAACGGATAAAAAAACTCACCACCAAAAAGAATATATATATTTCAAATAATGTTGTTACAAACAATTACATATATTCATGTATATATTCATATGTATTACTTTTGTCATATACTCATATATAGCTCAAATCAGAATTAATAATCTCCTCCGTTGATTCGTTATGGATTGATTTACTTAAGCATAATCACACATCCCATAGACGCAGTATTGGCCTGTCAAGCACTTGTTATTGCAACTCCCACAATTCCTCTTGTCATAGGCCAAGTCGACACATTTGCCATTGCAGCAGGTGTTGGTGAACTTACACTTGTTGTGGCAAGCCCCACAGTTATGTTTATCGGTGGTTATATCAAAACACTTGTTCCCACAGCAAGTAGAGTTGACCCCGTACTCTATGCGGCAAACCTCGTAGTCTTTGTGGCAATGGTCCGCTGGCCTCAGGCTCCTGCCATGCATATGCATATGCATATGCTGCTGCTGCTGCTTGGTCGTCTGGGACAAGAATCGGCTAACCCTCTTTGGTGAAATCACAGCTACTTCTTCATCATTATGTGCATCCATCTCTGTGACTTTTTGGTAACTGCTGGTTAGCGCCAACATCAGCAGTGCCATGGTGGTCGCTAACAAGATCATCGCCCTAAGACTCCTCCCCATCGCTTCTGTCGTCGTCCTTAATTTGTTCGGTTTAAGTTTGCTCGATATGATTCTCTGTTAGAATGCTAGCTCTTTGGTTTTGACGTTTTGGAGGTTGTATTGGGGTGAGGTAAATATGAAGGGGAAGGAGTTGAATCATTTTATATATATAGGAGGCTGTATACTACAAGGAAGTAGTTGACGCGAGATGTAAGGTAAAAATTAAGGGTAATGTGAAGGGTAATTTAATTTGGAGGAATAAAATATCACATTTGCATCAAGTGAGGTCAAATCATTCATTGGGGTTTCTTTGATAGGGATGACTGGATTTCAAAGTTTTGTGTGTCACTTCAGAAGTTGGTAACAGAGTTAGACGCGTGCTTAACTCAATTCATGCACAATAATCTTCATAAAATTTAAAATTAATAATGTTTAGGTCAAAGGCCTTCCTTAGGATATAATATATAGTTTAATATAAACATAATTGACTCTCCGGCACTTTGATCAAAATTATACTATATATAATTGTTCTAAAAACTTATTTATATCATATTCAAAAACTTATATATACCATTTATCTAAAAATAAATTATATATCATGTTGAAATTTGAAATATATTTATATGAATATTAATATGATGTTCAAAAATTTAATTTATTATAATCAAAATATCAAACACAAATAATTAAACATAAAAATAAGATATCGATGCTCATAAAATAATTTATAAACTATGTAATTAACTTATATAAGTAAGTCGAGACCGTAAAACAACATGATCCCAGATTTACTATCTAATTTCTAGCTTTCGTGGGGCGAAGCTAAATTTTTGCCATGATTTTTCTTTTTTGAATTTTCTCCACGTATTAAGGTTGTTCGCTATTACATCCATCCCAAAATGGTTGTCACACTAATTTCATTGTCACATTTTGTTCGTCATTTTCACAATTTTAACAATTGTCATTCTTATTTTATCTCTAATAAATAAATTTATTTAGAATTTATTCCAATAGTATTTATTTTTTTGTGCAGAGTTTTTGTAGGGGTAATTTTGGCTATTTGTAAGCTTTTTACAATTCTAACAATTGTCATTCCTATTTTATCTCTAATAAACAATTGTCACATTTTGTTTTACCATATTTTTCTTTTACTTTCTACATTTTCAACACAGTTATATAATCAAAGTACAAATATTTTTACGAATATACCGTCAACTAATTTTTTTTTGATATCCTCGAAAACTAAAAAATTGACAATTATTAAAGAATGAAAGGAGTAGTTTATGTGCTCTATTTGTTCCATATTAATTGCCAAATTCCCCTCTTTGACTAAGAGTTTTTTATAGTATATTTTATCAAAAAATTACAATATTATATTCTTATTACAATATTTTTTGTTATAAATTTAATGATAGTACTTCCGTATGCTAGAACATTGTAAATGTTGAAAAATTAATGACGTCAACGAACAATTGATATGGAACTGAGGAACTAGTAATATAAACTAAAGCAAATTAATTTTAGTACTTGTAGCCATTACTCATTTGGATTATAGTTTAGTTTCAAAATTTTAAAATTTCAATTAAATTAAATTTTACTTTTGTAATATACTAGTCCTTAACCCGTGTGATGCACGGGATATTTAAAATTTTAAATAGTATAAAATAAATAAAATAGATATGTTATTTTTGTTTTAAAAAAATAAATGTATTACCAAATATTTTCAATCCAAGTTAAAAAAAAAAAAAGAATCGACTTGGAATGATAAAAGCCAATACTCCAAAATCTTGCCCGGACGGGAAATGGAGTGGTCGAATGTAAAAATCTTACCCTACATCTCGCAATTTAGAGAGACAAATTCCAATTAATTACTCATAATTTAGAAATCGTTTGTTGCCTATTATTTCATTGGAAAGAAGCATGTGACATTACTTTATTCATAAACAATATCATATAAGTCGAAAATGAAAGGGCAACGACCTTTATTACTATGTCGTAAATGAAAGGACAAAATTCACTAAACCCTATACACCAATATCAAATCTCCTACATAACCATTAAATGCATTAATGATCCATGCAAAATATTTTCTATACACATATGATACTTGAATGAATTCCTTAATGCATGTCGTGTGTTAGTAAAAAATATTCCTCTTGATTCTATGAACAATCTCCATTATACACAACTGACGTCCATCAAATTTTCTTTTATTGCAAGCTTCCTAAGTTCCAGCAATATAGCCTTGATATTTCACCTTTAGTGCCACTCGTATACCAGGAGAACCTGCCCGGATTCACATTAACATATCATTAATAGAAGGTAGATTATCTACAACTTGTCCAAATATAAACTAAGACAAAAGAATTAGGATTTAGATAAAACGGTAAAACGACATTTCACACTTACAGAGACATACCTTTGTATGGTTGTATAGGTTATCAACACCTTGTATAACAAATTAATAATGCATCACATAAAATCCCATAAATTATTGGAAAAATATTAATCAATCAACTCAACCCTAAAGACTAAATGGAATTTAATTTGAGAGATACGCATAGTCCTGCTATAAGTGTATTTTAAATAGTCCAAAGAATAATCACAACAAACAAATATTTTATGGGTACACAATTGTTCAATATGATGAAACAAAGAGCAACAAATATTAGGTAGCATCAATATCTAAAGTATATTCACCAAGCCTGACGTAAAAATTCCTCCAGCAAGAAAATGAAAATAAAGGCGAGCAATATATCTCTTTTATACAGAAATTTTGTTGCAACGTTATATACACAATTCTATATGCATACTGCTCTTAGTTTGTGGATAGGTATTGGAAGCGCCGACATTCAGAAAACCCTGAAAGTACCAAATCTCGAGTAGTAGTTTGCTAAAATCAGAGAGAAATTGATATGCATACTGCTCTTGGTTTGAGAGAGAAAAAAGACAAAGATAGAGAAAGGGAAGTAAGAACGAAATTAGGGTGGAGTTCAGGGAGAGAGAGATGAAAGAGATAGAGATACAATAGGAACCAGTAATTGATTTAGGAAAAAAACGAAATAAATGGTGGGGTTGCCGGGGAAATACTACTTTCGAAAACTAACATGTTTGTATTTGCAGGTTTGCCGAGAATTCAATCGTTGTTTCAAGCGTTAATAGTTGACAGATTGGAAGAGAATCAAAGATGTTTCGATGTTTATATATTAGGTCGGGAGGTAGAGTCCTAATTAGATTTGAGTGAGAGGTAAAGTCCTAATTAGATTTGGGTGGGACTTAGAGTCCTAATTAGATAAGGAAGACTCTTTATCTGATTAGACTTCTTGTTTATTATTTTTTTATATCGATTTTTTATTATTATTTCATGGGCGGGAATTTTTTACTGTATTTTTAAATCGATTTTTTTTCTTTAATCTGATTGGCCGATAACCCCTACAATCACTCTGGGTTGAGTATTTCAAATTTCGAATATATTACTTTTATATTATTATATTATTATATTATAGATAAAACCAAATTAAACATGAGTTAATACTAATTAAAATTAAGCAATAGTACTAATTAAAATTTTAAAACATTATGTTTTTCTTTTCACAGCTTATAATCCTAAATAGTTATGTATACGGGGAGATTCTACCATATATAGTTGAAAATTTTTTCAACTATGATAGTTGAAACGTATAATTACTCTAAAATATACCTATAAAAAAAATTAAAATCAAAATATATTGATGAAAAGACCTATTACAATAAGTAATCCTATTTGTTGAGATATAAACTTCTACAAAATTCAATATTTTAAGAAAATTCTATCATAATTAATTTTTTTTTTCAAGTATTATTGTCCAAATTTTTAAGTACCATTAATTCCACAATAAAAACTCAAAATTAAAGTATGTTGATGGAAGTGACTGGTTTTAAGAGTTAATGGTACTTAGGGAGACAATAATCTTTTTAATAAATTTAATTAATTTTAATAAATTAATTGTTATGAAATTTTTAATCACCATAGTTGAAAAAAATTTCAATTATGGTAAAATTTTCAATACATATAAATCTAAATTGGTGGCTATTTGTCCTAGTTACATACATGCATTATTTATTGAGCTATCATATAAGCGATAAGGAATGAAACTGGTCCTTCTAATTTTAAAACCCGCTTGCTTTTCGTCGCCCCCCTTTTTACTATTGTCGCCCACCTTTCACATAATATTTCCAACCCACGCCCTTGAATCTTATAACTTCACTCACCACTATCTCTCTAGTTTATCTCTCTAAAAAACGCTCTGAACCATCGACCACCACAAACCACCCTCATACCGGGATTTAATCGACGAATTTGAGGTATGTTTCGAATTTGTATTTTGAATTTGAGGTTTTATATTTTGTAAATTTGTATTTCGGCCGAAAAAACGAAAAATAAAGCATCGACGGTGTCGCTGAACGCATACGACAAGTCGCCGCGGCTTGGCGCCTAGATCGCACGCCGCGGCCATGCCGGGATCTGGGTGCCGCAACGGCGCTTGTCGCGCATTTCATACCCGTAATTTTTTATTTTTTCGTTTTTTTTGTTTTAATATTAATAAAATTAATATTAATTGTTATTATTGTTATGTTTATTAATATTGTTATTGTTATGTTTATTAATATTGTTATTTTTATTTTTATTAATATTATTATTGATAATAATTGTTATTAATATTATTATTGTTAATAATTGTTATTAGATTATTGTTAAATAATAAATAAAAATTAAATATTATATTTATTAAAGTTATTATTGTTATTATTAAATATGATAATTATTAATATTGTTATTATGAATATTATTGTTAATTATGTGTTAATTTGATAATTATTAGTGATTAATTGTATTATTATTATTAATATTGTGTTATGAAAATTAGATTAATATTAATATTATTAATATTAATATTAATGTTAAGCATGTGTTAATATGACAACTAGTAGTGATTAATATCAGTGATAGTGATTCGTTGTTAATATTTGATGCGTTAATATTATTTAGTGATTAAGCATGTGTTAATGTTAGTGATTAATTGTCTTAGAAAAAAATCGTAATTGTGATGTAGGGTTAAGTTTACGGGTTAGTGTATATTCCGAATAGTTTATATGTAGTTGTGTTAGAAGGATGTTGAGTTTGGATGATTTTGGTTGTTATTTGTAAGTAAGTTGGCGTATATAGTTGGTATGGGTAATTTATTCATAATCCAACTTAATTGTCAACTTATGTACTCATAACTCCAAATGATGACATAATAGTTATGTCACATCCATTTAATAACTTAGGTACTCAACAACCAGTTGATACGTAAGTGAATATGTTATTTTGTGATGGCAGGTTAGGATAATAATTATGTTAATGTATAGTTATAGTATGTTAGTTGTATACGTCAAAGAAAGAGGTTGAGTTTTGGGTCATATTAGTGTCCAAGGAGAGTGTGTGTTGTAACCTGATAATGTATGGCTGAGAAGGTTAACCAATGCCCCGCATCAACTCTCGTTTACTTGTTTGGTTCCCAAAAAGTAGCCCACTATCAGCAGTGAAATTGAGCGAGGTCTGTAGTGCTTTGGGAGTTAGAAGCGTGTTAGATTCGGTACAATGCAATGTTTCTATTGTGCATCCTGGTGGGTCAACAAGATAAGGCGGATCTGAAAGGGAAGCTAGTAGTGAAGGGTCTGGTGCAAATCCTGTTGGACTTTCGTGCATGTTAGATTCATAGGTCCATCAAAGCATTGAACGATGATGCAAATTCACTGCTTTGATGGACCTGTGAATCTTACATGCAAGAAAGCCCAACACGATTTGTATTAGACCCTTCACTACTAGATTCTTTTTCAGATCCGCCTTATCTTGTTGCCCACCAGGCTGCACAATAGAAACATTACATTGTACCGAATCTGATACGCTTCTAACTCCCAGAGCACTGTAGACCTCGCGCAATTTCACTGCTGACAGTGCGTTATTTTTTGGGAACCAAACAATTAAACGAGAAGTCGGTACGGCTGACGAAAGTCTTTTTCAACCATAGATTAACAGTTAAACAACACACTCTCCTTGGACAATAACATGATCCTCTTGCCTCGTGACACGACTTAGTTAACCAACACACGTTAACCCATTTGCGCATATTTTTGCGGCTTAAATGATTATTATGTTATGTATGTCTTCATTTTGCAGGTGATCTAAAATGGTAGGGAAGGGCAAGGGCCGAGGGTTTCTGGACCGGGCGAATCGACTTGTGAGTGGTTGGAGGGGGGTGAGTCTGGGACCCCCGACGCGCAATGTGGCTGCGTCAACTCGCCGTCTTGGTCGTATGCGGATCACGGTGATGCGGTGGGGGCGGCCGAGGACACGGGGAGTCAGGCAACACGAGATTTCGTTGACCATCTCAACCAGGCCATGGATGAGTAAGCAATCTGGAAGTTGCGGTTTGTCGGTGTCATGCCTACGAGCTCACAAAAAGGCCACTTTGCCTTGTTAGTCTTGTACGTTGTGTCAATGAGAATGACATTTGGGTACGTACGTAGTAACTTCAACGAGTAAGGATGACATAAAAAAACCTGACGAAGCCCGCCATCGTCATCATAATCGACAAAAGAGACGTACCCGCCGAGTTTCGCCCGGTATGAGCATTGTCCGCAGCCGTCCTACCATCCAATTCCTCAGTGCGCATCTTTGCCCGCTCGTTGTATACTTGCTTCACGTTTATCGTAGAGGCGTGGAACCTAATCTTCAACGACGTTTGTATCGTCGCCGGTGTGCACCCCATGTTGGTCATATCCCGGACATGTTCTTTCATTTCAGAGGTTAATAGATGTCCGTGACGATGCCCTTCCTTGTACACGATGAAGGCATGATTGTGCTTCCCCCGGTCACCGTCGCATACTCGAACTCGCCATTCCGTTTCGTTGCGAGTCCACGCAACAATGACGAATTTACATTGGCATGCCTTCGTTGACGTACTCCGACGAGCCGCATCATCTAGATCGTTCAATTTGCCACGATACTTTCCGTACCTCCAACACTTCAAATAACACCTTAATGGACTATCGACATCTTTTCTCTTGTACGAAGCCCGTACAAACCTAAAACCAATTGCCGCAGCTACTCCATTGGCCGATTCTTGCAATGCTTCAATACTCTCGAAAACATTTTGCGTTACAAAATGGGAGGAGTAATCAACGCCGTCCCCGCCAAAGTCCTCCAAAAAAACCTTCAAACAATAAAATCAATTATTAATATACTAATAATAACTGAGATACTAATACGTAATAATAATGTTAGTAGCTTCAACATTAATAAATAACATACAATTCTAATATTAATTATCATAATAATAATATTATAAAAAAATAAAAAATTGTAACATAATTAACATAATAATAACAATTAACAACATTATTTACCATAATAATATTATTTTAAATAAATAAATAATAATTTTTACAACATTTACTAATATTGTTAATAATATTAACAACACTTATAAACAACTTGTATTAATAATATTAATTAACATAATTTTAACATAATTAACATAATAATTATAATTAACAACATTAATTATATTAATAAAAATTTTATTTAAATAATAATATTAACAATAATAATTAGCATAATTAACATACTATAATAATAATAACAACACTTCTAAACAACTTATTTATAATAATATGTTTTAACAAAATTTTAACATAATTAACATAACAATTATAATTAACGACATTGATTACCTTAATTATATTAACATAAATAAATAAATAATATTTTTTACATAAACAATAATATTAACATTTTATAAAAATTTTAAAAAAAATTAAAAAAAAAAATTTTTCCGGAAAAATACGGTGCGCTTGCAGATCCGGCATTGCATACGGGATGCAAGGCGCACGTTTTTTCGGAAAAAATTTTTCGTCTTAATTTTTTTTAGAATTTAAATTTACAAACTAACCTCTTGTTCTTCACTTGAATTACCACCTTCTATTGACATTTTAGGTTAAATTTCAAAAACAAATCAAAATTTTTGAGAGAGAATTTGAGAGGAGAGTGAGAGAAGAGTGAGAGGATGTGAGTTAGAGAGAAGGTGGGTTGAAATATATTAAGGGCAAAAACGTCTTTTGAAAGGGCGGCATTAATAAAAAAGGGGGCGGCGTTAAGCAATACCCTTTTAAAATTATTAATAATATATGAACCTATTTTACCACAACATTCATGCACCCATTCTAACAATAGTTGCTGCGATGATTATTTTCTGAATTTGATGTTATGTGACCGACCATGGGAGAATTATTTGGTCAATCCGTCTTCTGAAGCAAAGTGCTGCAGGAAATTTTTTTAATGAATTCTGATTAAAAAATTTAACGAGGTAACCAATCATTGACTCCTGAATATATATTATTTAAAACGTAAAGGGTAATTAATTAAAGTAAAAAAAAATTTAAAACTCTTCTCCATTTCTAAAAACTACTTTGGTGTGTATATATAATTATATATACAAGTACATTATTTAAAAAGTAAAGGGTGATTCTCGGAGTTACGTTGAGGGTCAATCAACGCTCACACACGGTTTATTAAAAACAGTTAATTACGATTCCCAAAAAAGATTAATTAAAAATGTTTTTAGTTTGTGAGAGCAAATTAATTTTAGTGGTCGACGTAAAATACGAACGCAAGGAAAACTGACTGTCAGGTTCATATGCACTTTTTTTTTTCCCAAAGGAGACCAACAACAACAAACAAAGGAACAACAAACATAAGCAAGAAACAAACAGAACACAAACTTACAACCCCAATCCTAAATAATAGTACCGCGAGAACGACTCGCCCTCTTAGCCATACGGTGTGCTGGATGCACAAGCTGTCTAGGTACCTTCTGGATCTTCCCTACTTGGAATTTCTTCATTGCATTGATGCAATCGAGAGCTAGAGCTTGGCACTCCACCGGAGCTCCATTAGATTTTGTCAGACAATCAATCACCACAGTCGAATCCGTCCAGATCGTAATGCTTTGTAAACCCCTCCTACCCGCTCCTCCAAAGCCAGCCTAACACCCAGGAGCTCGAAGAAAACACTTGATGCCCCTTTTCCCTTTTTTACATCATGCCCCCATTGTCGCCCTTGAATCGTGTAAACCCATGCTGCAGCCCCATTTCTAGTGTCCTTACACCACGACCCATCCACCACAAAAACCCCTTGATTGATTAATCCTTCTTCCTCCCCCCAACTCATGTCCACTGGTCTGTCACCTCCCTTTTTCCCCACCCCTGCCTTACCCACTTGCTCTTTCCCCTTCCCTTCCCACCATAGCCGCACCTCCTCCTGCACCTTGGTAAGGTCACCTTCCAACAACTGTTGAGAAACACTCTCCTTCCAAATGCAAGCAGCG
This sequence comes from Portulaca oleracea, assembly GCA_029582165.1. NCBI lineage: Eukaryota > Viridiplantae > Streptophyta > Magnoliopsida > Caryophyllales > Portulacaceae > Portulaca > Portulaca oleracea. The sequence goes on from CM055869.1 coordinate 39,714,663, forward strand.
TTCCTAGCTTTCCAAATTGCCCACATTGTAGCCACAAACTCTCTCAGCTGTCCCCCCTCATCCTCGTTCTTCTTGGATAAAAGCAAAATCCACCCTCTTAGCCATTCCCACCAACTAATGTATGGATTGACCTCCGAACAAATACCCAACGCGGACCCTTTCCACATATGTTTCGCTATGGTACAACTTCTAAACAACTGCTCAACATCTTCCCTTGCCCCCCCCCCACACACCAGCAAGCCATATCCTCAGAAAACTTTCTTTTAACCCTGTTAACCCCTGTAAGGAGCGCATCCACAGCACACCTCCACAAGAAAGTTCTCCATTTCACGGGCATTTTAGCATGCCATATTTTCCTCCAGCATTTTGTGACCAGCTCAGTAGGTTTTTGGACACCTACTTCCTTCTGCAAGATAGTAAAATACCCATCCTTGACTGTGTATTTAGCAGATGAAGGCCCTGGCCACACCAGGACATCCTCAGTCCCCTGTTGTGGGGGGTACACTTGTGCAATATCCTCAACAATTTGTCTTGTGAAAACTTGTCTGAGCAGATCCCATCTCCACTCTACCCGGCCACCTTCCTTTGTAACAGCCAAAGAATCAACCTTGAGCTGCTGAATATGTTCCTGTTCACCGTCAATCACTTGAATATGGCCCCCCAAAACCCACCTGTTATCCATGACCGGGATTCTGTTTCCTTTTCCCACACTCCATCTGAATTTATCCGTCACACCACCGACCACTTTTGTTGACCCCCGCCAGGTACTTGAGCATCCAGCCGGAGCCTTATACTCCAAATCCTTTTCAATTGGGGATTTTGTTCCATATTTTGCTTTCCACATCTTTGAAATTAGAAGGTCTTGGTGAGAGTGTACCCGCCAAGCTTGCTTTAACACCAACGCTTTGTTATATACACCCACATGGCGAATGCCAAAGCCCCCTGCTCTTTTAGGAGTGAAGACAATTTCCTTGTTTTTCCAGTGCACAGATCTTGTACCATCATTCTTCCCCCACAGGAAGCTCACAATACACGCATTCATCTTGTCAATGACATTATTTGGGAGCAAATAAACATTCATGATATGTTGGTGAAGGGCAACCAACACAGCATTAATAAGCACAACCTTCCCTGCCAAAGAAAGAATTTTGAATTTCCAACTATCCAGTCGTTGCTTAATCTCTTCAATCAAAAAACCAAATTGATCAGTCCGATTGCGCTGCATTCTTGTCTGTACCCCAAGTTATTTCTAGAAGAAGCCTCCTTCTGGGTACCCAAAGATCACCTTCATGCCCTCTTTGTCCTCCGTGGACGCTCCTTTGGAGAAGCAAATAGATGATTTACTAAGATTAATAACTTGACATGAGGCATGACTGTACCTGTCAATAGAGTGCTTCAATGCCAAACAAGACGTCGCTTCCAACTATGTAAAGAACAGAGCGTCAACCGCAAAAAACAAGTGAGTCACTGTAGGCGCTCCCCTAGCGATTGAAATCCCTTGTACATTCCCCTGCAGACCTTCCTCAGTGATAGCTACCGATAATGCTTCCATACACAGAATAAATAGATAAGGGGACAGAGGGTCTCCTTGTCTTAAGCGCGCTAAAGGTTGGATCGTTTTTTATTGAACACCATTAACCAAAACCGAGTATCGAACAGTGGTCACACACCTCATCAACAGCCGGACCCATTTTTCCGGGAAATTCATTTTCCGGAGCACCACTTCCAGAAAATCCCATTGAATCCTATCATACGCCTTGCTCACATCCACCTTCAAAGCTGCAAATTGTTTTCCCCTCCTTCTATTTGCCAAGAAGTGGAGGATTTCATGAACCACAAGAATGTTATCCTCCTTGAGACGTCCAGGAACAAACGCCGACTGAGTTTCGGAGACTAACGACCGAATAATCAATCTCAGACGATCCACCAAGCACTTGGCAATGATCCTATAAAGCACATTGCAGAGGCTAATTGGGCGGAAATCACTGACCTGCTGTGCCTCTGGTTTCTTCTTAAGAAGGAAAATATTTGTGTTATTGATTTCCCCGACGAACTTCCCTTCGTTAACAGCCTCCAGAACCGTCTCTACCACCTGGTCGCCAATGACCTCCCAATATTGTTTGAAGAATTCCGGTGGTATACCATCTGGGCCGAGGCACTTCCCCACCTTTAGTTGCCGTATAACTCGCTCCACATCACCTCTTTGGAACGGCCTCAACAGGGTTTGAATGTCCCCCTCTGAGAGAGATTTATTGATGCTACCAACCACTTTGTCGAAATGTCTACGTCTAAGAGTAGGCATCGCTTCCTGGGGTCGGAAAAAGCCCAGAAAATTCCACCTCGAACGTCCCCAAAATTTGGGCCTCATCAAACGTGACAAGCCCATTTTTTAACGACAGGCTATTTATTCTATTATAAGTCTTCCTCCTTTTAACCTGGCCAAAGAAAAACGCAGTGCATCGATCCCCCAGCCTAGCCCATTGCATTTTGCTTTTGTGCATCCAGAACTCATAGATCCCTTTAATTAAGGCCACCATGTTTTGTTCCTTGATGACCGCATGAGCAAAAGCCGAATCACTCATACCAAATTTTGCTAAAATCTTCTGACTCTCTTGGGGCCCCTGAATCACTTGTTGCACAACTTCCATCTTTTTGTTTTTACACTCGAGAACCAGTTTCTTCCCCATTTGTCTCACTGAGCTTAGCCACCTCACACACCTATAAGAAGCACACCCTCCAAATGGCAGTGAGCTTAAGATTAGGAGGAGCTCCTTTAGGAAATTCTGAAGATTCAAGACCCATGGATCCAATCTGAAGGAATTCCGTTTAACAGCAATATTACTCTTCATATGCAAAGCAATGAGAGAGTGATCTGAGAACAAAATGGGGAGGTTTTGCAAGAAAGAGCAAGCAAAAGCATCTATCCATTCCTCAGTTGCATAAGCTCTATCAAGCCTCTCCCAAATACAGTCCTCGCCTTCCGTATTATTTGTCCAAGTAAACGATGATCCAGTAAAGGGAACATCCAACAGGCCAACACTCTCCCTCCAAGCACTGAATTGTGTGTGCCCCCTTATTGTCGAGGAACCCCCCACTTTCTGGGAGGAGTCCTCAACTTGATTGAAATCACCTATAACCACATATGGTCCCTGTAACTGAACAATGGCACTAGCAATTTTGTCCCAAATCGCCTGCCTGCCTTGCACATAGGGGCAACCATACACAAAAATAATGTACCACACAGGGAAAACCAATCCACTAACTTTAACAATTACAAAGTTGGCATCACAAGCAGCCACTGAAACAACTTCATCATTCTTCCACCCCAAAATCAAACCCCCCGATAACCCATCAGAGTCTACCCCTGTTCCAAAATGAAAACCCATCTTCTTAACAGACACCCTAGCAACATCAACTGACTGTTTTGTTTCAAACAAACAAAGTAAATCCAACTTTGAAAAGCTCGAGACCCAGCGGACATAAGGAATTGCAGAGAGGTCTGCCTGCCCTAAACCTCTGCAATTCCAGGCTGCTACGATCATGGCGAACGAGGAAGCATTTCCTGGGCTGCTTCCGACACCCTATCAGACAAAAACTCCAACCATTCTCTGCCTCTCTTTAGGTCATCCATCTTCAAAAAAGTCTCGAACTCCTTTTGCAAAGTGTTCACCATCTGATCACGACGTTGTTTCTTCAGTCTTGCCTCCCTGACTTCTTCAGCAAAAGTCGAGGAAGCTTCATCCCCTTAATCTTGTCCACCAACCTCTTCACTCCGAACCTGCCGCTGCCTCTTCTTTGTAGAAACATCCACCCTGCCCACAGTCGAATCCAATGAACTAGATTTGGAAGAAATAGAATTTGTGAACTTTACCACTCTTTTTAGGCCAACAACCGTTTCCTCACACCCCTCTTCCAGTTTTCTCTTTTCCTTCCCCTCGGTATCAAACATCGGAGGCCAAGAAACATTATCCTCCACGACACCTTGCTCCATCCCCCCTCCCATAGTCAACGTGTCCTCTGAGACAGACCCGTTAGGTGTGTATTCAAACCAAGGTCCCTCTTCCAACCCACTATGCAGATTCTGCAAACTACCAAACTCAGACTGCACACTCCCCAGCTGTGCCCCAAGCTTTTCTTGAGCATAAAACTGGTGTGAACTAGACTCACCCCGCTCAAAAACTCCAGAATCCCCTCCCCCCATCCTATTCAAGGGAATGAGCGGGTTAGTAAAAACAGGTCCTAATAAATATGGTGATCCAAAACCTCCTGAAGCCTACAAAGCCTCCCTAGTAGCCACTGCAGGACCCCCTTCTACAGAGTCCCTCCCCTCCTCATACCGAAAAAGACGAAATAAAAGGGGGGGGGGGGAATATGTGGCTACATTATCAAAAGAAAAGACATAAATTCCCTCAGGAGTGTTACCTTGGTCCGACCCCACAGAGTTAAGGCGTCGGATGGCTGCACAGATAATTTCTCCTTGATCATCAGGAGAGCCCGTAGGAGAAAATTCGCCTCTTGGAAGCACATGCAAAAGGGACGTTGCTGGGCCCCCACTTGGTTGAACGTCCAAAACAGATTCTCCCCTTTGACGTAGCTACATGGTTCTTTGTAACTCATCCATGCAATCAATAAGGAATGTCTCCCTTTGAGAGTAGCCCAACCCAGGGCTCCCATACCCATTACTGCGTACATCACCATTGTCTTGAACATCTCGGCCAGTAGCCTCCCCTTCCTGCTCAGCACCACCAGTTTCCTCCCCATCCCTTCTTCCAGCTCCACCATTTCCTCCCCTCCCTCCCTCATCATTGTCCCCATCTTCTCCACTATCCCCAGAAGAATTATTATCATCATCCTGCTCATGCTCTCCCTCGTCATCCCCTTCCTCTCCGCCCTCCCTGTCTTCCTCCGTTGCCTCTGAGTCCTCCATTGGCTCTGTGTCACTTTGATCATTCCCTTCCTCTTCCTCCCCCAGAGATGTATCTCCACCCGCCCTATTGTCAACCTCCATCATTGTACCCCTTTCCTCCTCCCTCCCCCCTTGTCCCACCTCTGGCACCCCCCTTCTACGAACCATACGTTCCCCCAAATCTCCTTCCCTTCTTGGTTCCTCCTGCCTCCCTCTCCTTCTCCCTGCACTACTTGTTTCTCCTCTCTCCTCAGATGAGATATTAATCACAAGCCCAAACCTATTCACTCCTGCTTCTTCGACCTCGAAAAACTCCGGGTAATGCAACTCCGGCTCAGAGCGATCCGGGTGTTGCCTTACCCCTAACTTTAGACGGGTAGTAAGGCACCCCCTCTTAATTGGGAACGCCCTAACCTTCCCCGTATAAAAAGACCCACTCCCATGAATAATTGCATGCCCTAGTTCAACTGCCTCTAGAATCCGACTTTTAACTTCCTCCCGTGCGACCAAATTAGGTAATAGGCATTCAAAAGAATGATGCCCTATCCTTCCACATTTTTGCAGAAAATGAAGACATTTTCATACCTGAAGTTCACCCAGTGCGTGTGGCCATGATCATCTCTTGCATACGCCCCAGCAACCAGAGGCTTAGCCAACTCTACTCGGACGAGGACTTAGACATTTTGGAGAGTAAAGTCCGCAACCCCATATATGTCCACATCAATAATGCTGCCAATTGTTTTCGCCAGTTTGATAGCTGTACTTCCCCATTTCTGTCTGAACGATAGCCCTTCCAGTTGAACCCACAGATATGCAAACTTGAACTTGACTTCCTCCGGCTTCTTGTTGGGGTTGATCTTCTCGAGCCCCATCTTGGAACTGTCAAAATTTACGGTTCGTTGCGTCATCATTTCAATACAATCTTCCGGGTGCATGAACCAGAAAGAGAAATGTTTCTCTCCGACTTTTTTCACACTAACTGGGTTCCTCGTTATCCAGTTGGCGTTCACCCACCTCTGTAAGGCGCCTTCATCCTAATCTTTGTCGTCCGTAACATACCCGATGAAGGTATGTTCCAGCCGCAACTCCACCATGATTGGTGGTGGACTTAAGTCGACTCGAGCCAACATCCGTGGCCCTTCTGGGAAACTAATTGTGTTTTGTGGCCCTCTCGCCCCACTCATAATCCCCCTCTTTTTTTTGGTAAGAAGAAAAGAACCTTTGCTGTGAGCACTCAGGGAATTTTGCCCGATTCTGTGAAAGCAACTGAACTGTCTCGTGCCTTTCCCACCCCTTCCTTTTATACGCAAAAGCAGCCCTCTTTCTAAATAACTCCCCTTTTTTATTCTTCCTACGGTGGGGTGGAACATATAAGGGTACAACAGAGTTTTTACCCTTTTTGAACGAACCCCCTGAGTTACCCATTAAAGCCCCAACCTATTAATAAATCCCACCCCTAAATCTTCCCAAATCTTCCCAAAGATTTACTGCAAGCCCAAAGCCTTACCGTCTAATCCATAGCCCCTAAGACGTCACACCATGCAGAGCATTTACTTCCTAACCCCCTCATTAACTCCTCAACCACTTCCCATCATCCCTTGAACACAAGCCTGCTCAGTAATCTTAAACTCCCCTGCACGCGTATCACCCAGACCGGCACATACCCAATCCAAAACAAGACCCAATCTCAAACCCCCTTGGGCCCGAACAAACACAAGCCCAACTAATCCTTAAGCCGCAAATAGCGCCTGGTCCACCATCCATAAGCCCAATAACCTTTTCCACCACTTCTCAGCTTTTCCAATAAACTTACTACCAGCCACCCTTCTCAGAACCTTCTAGATTCCGTTCTACCCTTCCTGCAACACCACCGCTAAACCCAGGCAAAGCCCCAGAATCTTTTACCTCCGCCAGGCCACTAGATCAACCACTCCGTGCCATCAGTTAAACAACTCCACCCCTTTTCCCTCCGTTTTGTATACCTTACCAGGCGTCGGACACCACCGATGTCCACCAGATTGATCTCCGTTACCAATTTTGAGGAACCAAACACTCCTGAGACCGAGAACACCACACGACGCTAGAGAGAAGGGAGAGCTTCTCTCTCTAGAGCTTCTAGGTTCATATGCACTCGTATATAGTTAGATTATACATGAGGCAAACATACAAATTAATTATTACTAGGCTTCAACCCGTGCGATGCACAGAGCGAACTCAATTAGCTACTTTTGAAATTCTATAAAAGTCATGGATAAGTAGCTGTCCATACAAATAAACCAAACGAAATATTAATGAAATTGTTATATGAAAAACATCATGATAAATTGTTTCGACAAAACATGTAATTCAGCAATAGAAAATTTCCTAAAATGTGAATTATTCTATCAATGGTTAGAATTATTCTATCTATAATCAACGCCTAATATTGAATTGAACTACGGTAGTTAAAAAAAAAGTTGACTACCACACACCTTCCCTTATAAGAAATCTTATAAATAAAATGTTAAATTCATAGGTTAAATTTGGGTTAGCTAAATACAATAGAATATGTTAATAACCTACCCAAATCTATATAAAATGAATGTTGTTATATAGATGGGTTATAGTGAATCTATATACTAATTAATGACCGGCCCAAATATACAGCCCAAATCCAACCCTAAACCCTAACCCTAACTGAGTTTTATACCGCTTTATATAAGCACAAATGATATTTCAGACAACACTCCTTCATTCTCTCCCTCCTCCCTTCCTCGCCCTAATCTTTTCTTCCTCACAATCTCTCTCCCTCAATAAACCCTAACCTCCATTCTCCCTTCCTCATCGTCTTTCTCAAATAGCAAAACATCAATCGGTCCCTCATAATCGCCTTCTCCCTCACATCTCCCTCACAATCGCCCATCATAGCTTCGACTCAATCCATTCCTCGTCCTCTTTCAATCAACGAAATCCTTCCCTTCTCCTTCATCGTTTCTTCCCTCACAATCATCTTCTCCGCCGTTGATTCTCCATTTAAAAGCATCGTTTCTCCCTATTTATTTCAGATATGAAATGGTCGGTATGAGAATCCAAAACCCAACCATTTCAGATCTGATTCTCCTACTCCATTTGAACGATGGCTCTCCATTTAAAAGCATTGTTTCTCTTTATTTCAGATCTGAAATGGTCGGTATGAGAACCGAAAACCCAACCATTTCAGATCTGATTCTCCTATCTCCGTTTGAATGATGGCGGTCTCTTTATCATCACGGTTTGAACGACGGTAGTTTCAGGTATGAGCCTTTTGTTCTCTATGTGAACCAAATTGTCCGTCTCTTGATATATATATATGTATTTATTGTGATGTTGTCATTTTTTTATTATATCGTGGTTTTGGTGTGATTTGAAGAGAAATGGCTTTGATGAGTAGAAGGAATGCATCCTTCTATAGCTTCTCATGTAAGTTTCTGAGATTATGACTTAATTTCTTAGATTAGTTTTCAATCAGTGATTGATTTCTATTTTTTGCAATTTTCTTGAGTGATTCTTGCTTCCCGTTCCTTTGATTTCTTGAGTAATTCCGTTTCTAATTTTGTGTTTTATTCGTTATTTGTACATGGTTTCAATCTATTTTGTATCTTGATTCTGAATATTTAGCGATTTTCTTTGTAATTTTCTTTCTTCCTGATTCATTTATTTCGTGACTAATTTTGTTTTTATTTTTGTGGATTTTGATCGAAAAAGTTCTCATGCACATCGACTGGTTCCAGATCTGGGTCTACTGCTTTGTTTCAATGAGATTCAGCTTCTTCATATCTTCGATCTAGGTAGGTATACCATTTCTTCATAATTATCATATTCTCAATTATATTATCCATATCCCATTCATTTCAGCAACTGATTTTTGATATTTTATTATACTAATTGTTTGCGTTTTGTAGTATCAGTATCAATCTTGAATGCCCATACCAATCTTGAAGGCCTAAATTAGTAGAATATGACTATATCAAGATAAAAGCAATTGATTTTGATATAATATTCTACTAATTGTACATTCGTATGTTTTCTGATATTTTTGATATTTTATTCTTCATACTTTAGTATCATTATCAATCTAGTAATAATATTTATCATGATTTTAAAATAAGTAGTATCAATCTTGATATAGTCTTATATTCATCTTCTTTTGGGATTGGAAGATATATTTCTATTTCATTCCAATATGATTTTTAAAATATCCATTGTCTAGAAAATATATATTTATATTCCAGTTCATATTGATTTTTTAAAAAATCTTATTCTATAAAAGTAATGTAGGAATATAAAGTTAATTTTTGAAATTTTAATATATTTCTATGTTGTATGGATCTGTTTTGAGAGATGACAAACCCTTATTATTTTATCTATTTATTATTATAAAATTTCAAAAGTAATTATTATTTTGCTGTATTAACAAATACAAAACGAAAAGTACTTTTGAAAATTTATATAGTTTTGCCATTTGGAAGTATAAAGGTATGGATTACTATTTCATTTAATATCAGTTTTGAAAGATCCATAACTGGGTATAGTTAAAGTAATAAACAATACAGTTGTAAAAATTTTACTTTGTATACTATCAATAATTGTATCAAAAACAAATTAGTATAAAGAAATTTAATAGATAACAATTACTCTTTTTTTTGTGAATTTTCAAGACTGATATATTCGTTTTGTCATACAATTATCAAAACAAAAAAAAAAAATTACATTTTGGGGTTTGTTCGGATATAATACATTAAAACTGTAATAACAATTAGAAATTTTACGTTTGAGAGGGGTTTACACAATTAAATCTTATTATATTCGTTTTAAATAAATAGATAAAATTAATGCTTTCTATTATGAAATTGTATATATATAAAGGTAAGTGTAATTTAATTTTGGAGATTAATGGTATGGTTTACGACTAATCAAAAAATGGATGGAATATAAAATTATTATCCATGACTTTTATAAGATTCAAAATTGACTTATATAATATAGGTCATGAATTAAATCCTTGTTCATTATGGAAATAACCCTCTTTATTTAGAAGAAATATTTCATTTCAATATGATTTTTTCAATATCCCTTGTCTAGAAAATACATTTATATTCCAGTTCATTGATTTTTTTAAATATGTTTTTTTTTCTGGAAATAATAATCTAATTTTATTTAATTATGAAATTTTGCCTTATGTTCTTATTTATTCAATTGAGCAGTTTTTTTCTTCTTGAAAAGTTGGGCTGTCCCTAATTTTATACATGAAATTTTATTGATGATATCGTTGAACATTCTAAATCAGATATTTATACCTATATTGATTTGGTGGGAACATGAATTTTGTGACCCTTTTGACAACTATTACTTGAGGTTGATTCTATTGTAATGATATTAATTTGATGGGTTTTTTTTTTTTATTTATGTAGATGCCCTATTTTCATAGAATCCCTAATCCCTAATAAGCCATCAATGAATATCCATAATCCCTAAAACAATATTTAACTTATTTTTTGGGATTGTATTGATTATATTGATGATGTTGGTGTGGTTAAATATTGTTTAACTTCTTTTGGGATTAATTTCAGAAAACTTTCTTTTGGTATTTATTTCAGAATGTATTTTTTTAAAAAATTTGTTTTTGGTTCTGTTTGACATTTTTTTGGGATTATTTGCATTGGTCTGCTTTTGTTATTGATATTAAGTCAGTCTTTATCTCAGGAATTGTAATTAACATAGGCATCTTATATAATAGTTTATATTGATTATATTGATTTGGTTGGGTTGTTTATACTAACTTGGTGGGGTTGTGTCTTTGTCTATTCTAAAATCCCAAAAACAATATTTATCTTCTTTTGGGATTAATTTCAGAAAACTCCCTTAATTAGCACTTATCTCAGTAATTGTAATTAACATAGGCATCTTATATAAAAGCTAAATTCTAATGAATATCCTAAACCCTAAAAACCCATCATATTTAATGTGGCAACCTTTTGTTACTTGTATTTTCAATCTGTTGGATTCAATGGTTATTGTTTTGGAGGCTATCAAGTTAGTGGACGCGAAAGAGATTTAGGAAGTCTTGTTTGTGTATGTAATTTTAATGATGTAATAATTGTGATGTATGTATTTTCATTCATAATTCTATTGTAATATGGGGGTGAATTTGTGAATAATGGTGTGGTGGGGTAAGGGCCCTATAGATTGGGGGGAGGGCCTTATAGGGTTTGCAGTGATGGTTCAAGCATTCTGTTGTTGGCTTCATATTGGAGCTACTTGTGATGGTTCAAGGATTCTGTTGTTGGCTTCATATTGGAGCTACTTCAGAAATGTATCTCAATTGTGAAGGTAAGTATGTCTATCTAATTTACTTGGGAGAAAGTGATTGAATACGTAAATTAATGCAAATATAGTGAATTTGAATAAAGTAAATTTAAAAAGATTCGAATATAAGGTATAGTGAAAAAGAGTATAATGAATGCGATGAAATAAAGGTATATGTGACTTTAAGAAGTTTTAACAGTAATTAATTATATCAAGATTTGAATACGAAAATTACAAAGAATGCAAATAAAGTGAATTTGAATAAGATAAACTTGAAAAGATTCGAATATAAGGTATAGTGAAAGCGAGTATAATGAATGCGATGTAATAAAGGTTTATGTGCTTACCTTAATGACGAAAAACTTGACTTTATGACGTTCCAACAGTAATTAATTATACCAAGTCCGTGATGTGAATTGAGTCTGCAGAAATTCAAAGTAGTTTTTGAATATATCAATTACAATCGTTGCAATTAATGTAAAACGCAATAGGTTTGAATATATACATAATAGTGACTTGATACTTACCTTAATGAGAATGAATTAGGAATGCAATAATCAATTGAGGCAAACACTGCGAAGACCAATTGTGTTTCTAGCTTGTTTGTGAGAGTGCTGCGTTTATATGTTTTCAAAAAAGTAAAGAATGTAGTTGACCTAGCCTCATTGTGCCGAATATTGTTGGAATATGGAACAGTTGTATACGTTAACAAAATCTAAACCATATGGAATTCGTAATAGTTTATTTATTTAATTCTAAAATAAGATTAATTATGAAACAATTATATAACCGCTGAAAATAGGGTTAGAGTCCCAAGCAGCCCAGTTTTCAATGAAGATTCGGTTGAAAATAAATTAAATATTATTGAAAATATTGTAGAAGTCCTACGATTTGATTTTCATCAATTAATTATATGATTTTCTGAAATTATTAAAAAGGATCATAAAATTGGATTTTTCTTAATTATGATTGGCTGAAACTCCTTGAAACGCTCACGTTGCAGTATTTGCTGGGTCCCACATAGATTGTCATTATAATCATATAGTTTTATCAGGAGATTTTATTATAGTTGAAAATCTTTTCAATTATGATAGTTGAAATATATAATAGGTTGTTAAAATTGGGATCCTAACTCGAATCAATGAGGTAGTTAGGATTGAAATTAACCAATGTAGCATCATGGATAGTGTGTAGATAGTAAAATCGTATCGATGAATTTTTATCATAAAGTCATAGCATCGTAGATAAGGATCGAGATTTTAATAACAATGCCCTTATTTTTGATAAATTAATGGTATGAAACTTTCAACTACCATAGTTGAAAAAATAATAGTAATCAACTATGGTAGAATTTTCATCATTTAAATTAGCTATATGAGTTAATTTTTTAGGTTAATTACTTGTAGAAAAAGTATTTGGTAAAATTTATTAGTTTTTTTTTTTAATTTATGAGAAACTGTTACAAAAAAAACTATTTTAAATTCAACACACACACACAAACATATATATATATATATACACATATATATATATATATATATAAATAGATTATATAAATATAGGGCAAAATGTAAAAACGCTCTGTAATACAGCCGATTATGGGGCGTAGAAAAGGAAAATTGAGATCGAAGAAGAAGAAATTGCCGCTGTCCGGCACTTCTCCGATGTCGCCGATGGAAGCAACGAATTCATCTTCTCAACAGCTTAATTTTGATACTGGTCTTGAGGGTTCTTCGATTCCTATATCTGAGTTGTTTACACCTCTTCCTGTTTTGACCTTGGAAGGTTCTGCGGAAAGCTATTCTCAGCCATCAGTAATCCAGGAGGAAGAAGACGATTTGGAGGATGGGGATGCTACGAAGATTGCTCAACCACTGGGTTTGGGTCCTTTTGTATATTCAACCTCTTTCCATCGATGGTGTTTCTACTCACAAATTAACCAAAGATGACACTGAATCTGAGGTGAGTTTTTGGGAATCTTCGATTATTGGCTTTGCGATTGGAGCAAACCCTCCATTGCTGGTGATGGAAAATTTTGCAAAACGAATGTGGGGGGATAAGGGTTTTGATAGGGTTATTTGGAAACCGGAGGGAACTTTTGTCTTCAGATTTTGCTCAATTGAAGAAAGGGATAAGGTTTTATCAAGGAGGGTGGTTTATTTTGACAAGAAACCAATGGCGCTCAAAGCTTGGTCATTAGGGCAATCAACCTCTCATGATGAAATTTCTTCCATTCCAATTTGGGTGAAATTTCCAGATTTGGATTGGCGATTTTCAAGTGTTTCGGAGTTTAGCAAAATCGGAAGCATTCTAGGTGAACCTATTGAAGTTGATATCTATAGTAGTGATAACGTCCTCATGAAGTTTGCTCGAATTCTTATCAATATTAATTTGGATTGATCTTTTCCTGAATCTGTAACATTCTTGGATGAGGATGGATATGTTTGTGTACAAAGGGTAGAATATGAGTGGAGGACGGTGATTTGTATAGAATGCAAAATGTTTGGTCACTTGGCTGATTCTTGCAGGAAAAAGAAAGGAAAACAGAAATGGATGGCAAAACATGCTACTACTTCTCAACCTAATGAAGCTGCTAAAGGTAACAGTCACCTAGTCTCCACTGAACATCAAAGTGTGATAGTGGGGTCATTGAGTATTCAACTAAATCAGAATGCTAAGGGAGTTAAGAGGATTGTTAATGCTTCCAACAATGATCATGGATAATTTGTTCTGCTGGAACATTAAGGGTCTTAATGATCCCAGAAAACAAGAGGGTGTCAAAGCCTTCTTGTTTCATAATAAAGTCTCTATTATTGGCTTATTAGAGACAAAGGATTCATTGGCTCACTGTGAGGAAGTTCTTAAGAATTTTGGGGATCAATGGCAACTTTGCCATAATGCAACCATGATGGGAAGGAGTAGAATTTGGATACTTTCGAAACATTCCATTTCTGTTCAATGCCTCAAAATACACAAGCAGTTCATTAATTGCAGCATATCTCAAGGAAATCAATCTTTATTGGTGACATTTGTATATGGGGATAATGACATCTTTGTCAGAATGGATTTTGGGTTGAATTAACTTGTTTAGCTCAGGATATTCATGATCCTTGGATTATTTTGGGTGACTTCAATCATGTTTTACACATTGATGACAGAATTGGAGGAAATGAAGTGCTTGCTGAGGAGATTTATGATTTCCAATCATTTATCAATGAAAATCACTTGATGGAAATGAAAGCATCTGGGCATAGGTTCACTTGGCACAATTCAAGGATATCTTCCTGTATTGATCGGGCTCTCATCAATTATGAAGGACAGATAGATTTTCTGAAATCTATTATAATGTTATGGATGAGGGAGTATCTGATCATTGTCCTCTCCAAATTTTTTTGAGCAAAGATTCATTTAGAAGGCAGAAAAGGTTTTCTTTTTGTGACATATGGGCTGATAATAAGCTTTTTCCAATTATGGTGGCTGATGTGTTGAGAGTGCAGATATCTGGATCACAAATGTTTTCATTGATTCAAAAGCTTAAGTTACTGAAGAAATCTCTTACAGGTATGCACAGATCACATTATGGAGATATATTTGCAAAAGCACAAGCAGAATATATTGCCTTATCTGATATTCGGAAGGAACTTCATATGCATCCTGCTGATCATCTTTTTGAGGACGAATCTGTGGCTAAAAGGAACTATTTGAATTCTTTGGATGCTGCTTCTAAACTCTTGAAACAAAGAACAAAGGTGGATTGGATAAAGAAAGGAGATTGAAATTCGGCTTTCTTTTACTTACTTCTGAAATCCAAGATGTATCAAAACAAGGTTCTTTGTATCAAGGATGTTGATGGTAAGGCTATTGAGGATCCTGATGAGATGGGGAATGTCTTGGCTTCTCATTATGAGAATTTTTTCAAGAAACATCAGTGTGGTGGTAAGGTCAAATGGAGCACCTTGCATATGGGTAAGCTGATCATGGAAGAACATTAAGATATGTTGCTTGCCCTGTTTACTTCTAAGGAGATAAGAGATGTATTTTTTGCGATGAATGGGGATAAAAGTTCGGGCCCGGATGGTTATAATGCCACCTTTTTCAAGAAAGCTTGGCCGATCAATGGTTTGGAAGTCACAACAGCTATTCAGGATTTCTTTATATCTGGCAAGGTTCTGAGGGAGGTAAATGCTACAATCCATGCTTTAATTCCTAAAGTCACCAACGCTGAAAAGGTGGGAGATCTTAGACCTATTTCGTGCTGCAATGTATTATATAAAGCTATTACTAAATTGTTGAGCAATCGGCTAAGAATGGTTCTGCTTGACATCATTGATACTTCTCAATCAACTTTTATTTAGAATCATTCCATTATTCATAATATTTTGATTGCGGAAGATTTGGTACGACTTTAAAACAGGAAAGGGGTTTCTCCTAGCTGTTTATTGAAGATTGACATTCAGAAATCTTATGATATAGTGGATTGGGGTTTTTTGAAGGAGCTTCTCATGGCACTTAATTTCCCTCAGCAGTTCGTGAACTGGATTATGGTGTGCATATCTTCAGCTAAATTTTCTATTGGTCTCAATGGCAACTCTTATGGGTATTTTAAAAGTGGTCGGGGTTTGAGACAAGGTGATTCTATCTCCCCCTACTTTTCGTCATTGTTATGGATTATCTGGGATGTGCCATTAAAGAAGCTACTAACAATGAAGATTTCCGATTTCACCAAAACTGTAAGTCTCTAAGACTTGTTCATTTATGTTTCGCTGATGATCTTCTTGTGTTTTGCAACGGTGATCCTAAAAGTTTTAAATACCTTATGGATGCTATAAGACTGTTTGCTGATTCAGCTGGGTTGTGTCCCAATAATGCAAAATCAAGTGTTACTTTAGTGGGTGTTGATGAGGAAACTAAATATGCTACTATAGGGATAACTGGTTTTGTGGAAGGGGTTTTACCATTCAAATATTTGGGAGTTCCTGTGAAACCGACTCGTTTAAATCGACATGATTGTAGTTTCTTGCTTGAAAAAATGACTAGTCGATTAAAGGGTTGAGCGGTAAAGAAGCTTACCTATTCTGGAAGAGTTGAGCTAGCCAATAGCATTCTTATGGCAATACATACTTATTGGTAACAAATATTCATCGTTCCTCAAAGTGTGATTGAAAATATTGTGAAGTTGTGTAGATCTTTTTTATGGGGCCAGCAGAATAGGAAAGCTCCTCCCATTGCGTGGTCAACTTTTTCTATTCCCAAAACTAAAGGTGGTCTAAATTTAAGAGATCCCCATGCCTGAAATTCAGTTGCTTTAGGCAAATTGGTTTGGCAACTTATTTATGATAAAGAGTCGTTGTGGGTCAAGTGGGTTCATCACTTGTACCTTAAGAAACAAAATATTTGGGATTATACAATCAAGCAAAATAATAGGTGGTATTAGAGAAGACTTATCCAAGTTCGAGATAAACTGGAACCCCCGTTTCGTGACCTTATCGGAAAACAGAAACCTTAAACTATATTTGATGGTTATGTGTTCCTTAAGGATCATGGTGAGAAGGTTGACTGGTTTTCTTTTATTTGGAATGGTCTCAAAGTGCAGAATTTCTCTTTTATTGCTTGGTTGTCGATCCACGGCAGGTTAGTGACGCAAGAAAGATTGAAGAAATTTGGTTATGCTTTGGCGAATAAATGTCCTTTATGCATGGTGGAAGAAGAATCGGTATCACATTTATTCTTTGGATGTGAGTACACTCAGAAGATTGGTTCATATGTTTTGTTTAATCTCTTTGAGTTTAATATGGATTGGTGCAATTGGTTACAAATTTGTCTTGAGCTTCCAAAGAACACGAGGAACACTCTTGTCACCCCGAGACATTCCATCATCCTCTGGCTTAGACTGCTGAACCACCTCCCAACGCGTAGCCGCACACAGAAATGGTGTGTGAATGGCCCGAGCGACTGTCCAGTTTGCAATGGAGGAGAAGAAACTTCAGAACATTTATTTAATGAATGCCCTCTTGCTCAACAGGATGGACAGGAAATCAGTAATTGGCCATATTGTCGGAACATATTGAGCCTAAACCCTGCTGAGTGGTGGGAGCAAACTGATAATGGCAACATTAATAAGAATATCAGAGAGCTCCTTGGAGGGATCTATGGAGCCTATACCTAACACATTTGGAGAGAGAGGAATAATCATGCTCATGGTAAAGCCTCAAGACAACCGCGGATCATAGTAAATCATATACGAAATGATGTTATAAACAGAACTCTTATGATTGCAAAGAGTTGGAATGGATACACTAGATATAGGGATATTGTCCTTATGATGTAATCGTTCATAGTTTTGAGGCCTTCTCCTTAGTGTTGGTAATATATTATGTTTTTTCGTGAATATATATATATATATATATATATAGGAAAATTGGATTCTAATAATCCCTACTTTTGCAAATTGGATGATGATAGTCCCTACTTTCACTTTGTATTTTGGTGGTCAAAAAAAAAATATAATTGGATTTGAGTGGGACGCCCTCGAGTTGAGAGGTGGTGACTCGGTGGTTTTCTGACATGGCACATTAAAGTCAACCTTGAAACCCTAGCCATGCACGCAACCTACATGCACAACTTTATAACATAAAACCCAATGCATGTAAATTACATGAAAAAGTGTACATGAGGTGGCAGAAAATCCCATATATGCATGCATCTGATGGCCTCTTGGTCGTCAGCGAAGTCACAAGTTTGAATCCTAATACCAACTCCATCGTCCAAGCTTCATCCAACAACCTGCAGCAAATAACAAGTGCTAATGCTTGTGCTTAAGTCACGAGCTCACAAGTGATATTAATTCAAGAAGGAATTTTGGTACTTAAGCTAGTTTGGTACTGCTTGATTATTCAAGTATCCCCATTTTCGGGAATGATATGTATTTTGGTTTGGAATGGGTATATATCTCCAAGTTGATGTTGTAAAGAAATATGGACACATTGTTAAATTGTGTGAAGAGGGATTAATGAAAATTAATACAGTTGGAAATTTCCCACTGAAATGGTTTTGGTGGAAAATTGCACATTGAACTATTTCAGTGGGAAATTTCCCACTACAATTAGTTCAGTGGACAATTTCCCACTGAGCTAATTGTAGTGGGAAATGTCCCACTACAATTAGCTCAGTGGGAACTTTCATACCACAATGAGTTCAATGGGAAAATTTCCACCGAAGCATATTTGGTGTGAATATTCCCACAGAAATATACAGTAGGTAAAATAGTGAGAGATTTCCCACTGTAAGTTCTAAACAGTGGGAAACTACAATCACCTACCACCTGTTTTCCCACTGACTTCAGTGATGGGAAAACAATGGGAAAATGTCTTTTCACACTGAATTTCTTATTTTTCCCACTGAATTTATATTGAGAAAATAACCAATTTTTGGTAGTGTTCCACCATCCACGAGCATCTCCCCCAGCCACACCGACCAAGCAAAAACAAAACATGTAGGGGTAGGCTCCAAAAACCTAAAGCGAAAACCAAACCGCAAAATCGTAAAAACTAAACCGGTATAACTGGTTAACCGTTTGAGATTTTTGAAAATGCAGTTTAGGTTAACCAAATCGGTCTAACCAGTTTAGGTTTAGGTTTTGCATTTTTGTGAAGCGATTAACCAAGGTTAACTGATTTTGATAAATTTAGTAGCAAAATATGAAATTTCATAATAAATTGTTAACTTTTTCCACATAGTTGTTACTTTAAATCTCAAAAATCGACGATTTACCGTGGTTAACCGTAAATTAAATCACAAAAGCACAAAAGTAGTTAACCAGTTAACCAGTTTGCGATTAACCACATAATGCGGTTTAGGTTTAGGTTTATAAAATTCGGAAACCGCAAAAGCAGTTAACTGAACATGTGGTTAACCAGTTATGCCAACCCCTAAAAGAATGTGTTTTTCCCTCATGGTCGCGCGGTCATCACACCGTCCATAATCACCTGCTTATATTCAGCCGACTGTCCATGATCTTTGAGACTCTTATGTTAACCTCAGTGCTGAGTGATGCTGACGTTGGCCGAATGCATGTAACTCTTATCCAATTAATACCCCTCTCTCCATAGCTCAAAGGGGCATCCAACTATCATTATCAACCTCCTTCCTTCTATCTTATCCATCCTATGTTTTCGCCCATCAACTATTATCCATTATTAAACAACCAACTAATACACATCCTTCCTCCTCTCTTACTCATCCCCATCTTCTTTAATCATCCCTCTAAAGTATTCCCTAAACCACTCTTTGTAAACCTACCATATCCTAACCCATTTCATCCTTCAACTCATCCAAATCAATAAAAGAGGATCATCGTCTTCTTCAATCCTCTCCTTAAACTCAACATCTCTATTAATCTGTCTTAGTTTTTTCTTCCTAACCCTTACCATTGTCTCCCTATCATAGTTCCTTTTATCCCTCCATTCATTTAAATCAACAAAAACACTACAAAACACCACAAAAAGTACCAAAAAACCATCCCAAAATCACAAAAAGTCATTCTTATTACTTAAAGATTGAAAGCAACGTTAGTTAAGCCTTGGCAAGGTTCTCAGGCACCTTTTATTTAGGTATAATCTTATTATTCATTCTTGTAAATCATGTAATCATTCATGGTTTTGCAACGTTATAATATGTTTATATGTTATTCTTTTTCTTAAATGCATGTTCAGTGATTTTTAAGATGTGATACTTTACTTGTCTCCCTTCCAAACTTTATGCACATTTTTAAACTTCTAGTAGAGTCCTTCCTTAAGTGAGAGGTGGACTCAAAGGCTTAAAAGGTAAAGATTAGAGATAATTTTGGAATACAATAAAATTAACAATTTTTTTCCCAAGCTCCCTAGAAGCCAAGGTTGTTAAAATCGTGATCCTAACTCGGATCCATAGGGTAGTGGGAATCGGAATTAACCCACGTAGGATCGTGGATCGAAATGCAGATATTAGAATCGCATCGAGGATTTTGGATCATAAAATCGTAGGATCGTAGATCAAGATTGGGATTTTAATAACTATATTAGAAGCAGAATCTAGAATCTCAAAATTGTAGCTTCTCCATTTTTGCCTTGTGAGAGCTATTTTTAGCTCTTCAAAAGTTGGAAGTGATTTTGTATATTTTATATGTTTGACATAATTTCAGCTTTTAATCTTTAAAAGCTCTAAAAGAGTAAAACCAAACAGGCACTTAATCCAGACAAGTGGGAAACCTATCCCTTGAAGGGTTCTCTCTAGGAAATTCCACTCAACTCTATCATAAGTTTTTCCATATCTAATTTTAGGGCTATCCAAGGCTTGCATGCTTTAGACTCTTTAAGTTTGTGCATAATTTCATGAGCCAAGACCACATTATCGTGAATTTGCCTATTTGAGACCAAGCTACTTTGAAAAGGACTAATGGTTTTGTCTAGAATTGGTCTTAGTCTCTTGACCAAAACTTTTGCTATAATCTTATAGAGAGTATTGCAAAGACCAATTGGTTTAAACTGACTTAGAATAACCAAGTCTTCCATTTTTGGCATAAGGGCAACAAAAGTGTAGCTAATTAATTTTTTTTAATTAAGGAGTTTTCCATTCATAAAAAAAAATTCCTTAATTGCTTTATGGTTTATGGCCTACTAGATTCCAATATGCTTGGAAGAAGGCAGTTCTGAAACCATTAGGACCGGGTGCTTTTGCAAGTGCATTTGAAAGATAGTTATGGAACACGAGTAGAATTGAGATTATTCAATGAGAAGAGAGAAGAATGAGGGGTTGGAGAATTATGCCATGAAGAACGAAAGTGGAGGAGGAGAGTAGAATTGAGATAATTAGAAAGAGGAGAAAGAATGGCAAATTGGTTAAGAGAGAGAGAGAGATTGATGAAAAGAAAAGGGGATGAGCTAAATTTCTATAGAAAGTAAAGTAATTGGCCTAGGGAAAAAATAGGGTACGAATGTTCGTGACATTTTCATGTCCTACCAAACGTGTCGTGGAATAAAGTGTTGTCACATTACCAAGAGATACAAAGATTGTATCTAATGTATCGATAATACCAACATAGTGTTTACCTTCT